>CM010312.1:24246505-24502107 GCA_001923025.3 Taenia multiceps | reverse complement strand
ACCTGCATTCAACAGGTGGAGAGAATCTGCCAAGGTTACTCACGCCACGTAGACACACAACAGTGGAACGTCGCCTCAAAAGACCTTATTTTGATCTTTTGTATGCATTTCTGTTATCGCCTGTGCAGTGCCAAACGAGAGGCTGTAGTGAGCATGTTTGCACGCCAGGCTGGCAGGTAGAGTTGACTTTTATTTGCCATCAACATTTGCTAAGCAAATTACAATGCACAGGTTATTTCTGAATGACTTCCTCGTTCACTCACGTCTTCACGCTTCTAAAGCGCACTCCGCATCAGCCGTTGGAGATCATGCCTCTTTCGGGCGGGCGTTTGTGATGCACAACATACGTATCTGTCAGTCGTGATTTCTTTGTATGCTGCACACCTAACTATGCCTTAGAGTTCCACTTCAAACCACTCGATGCAGTTGGAGGTGTGGATTAAACCACGGCGTCAGTAACAGACAACACTAGTAATCTAGATGGTTAGGTGTCCAATGCCCCTCTTCATAGGAAAACTCAGTGCCACAAAACCTACCCGTGAGAAGGGTTCTCATTATGGATCCCATTCTCTGCGCGGTAAGGTCCCGTAAACACCACCTTAACTTGGCAAAACTGAATGACGGCGTTTTATAACAATGACCGAGGTGGGCGCAGTTCACCAGCTCAAAACCTAACCAGACAGGTGCTAAAGGCTGCTGAAATTAACACCTACGCGTGACGTTAAGTGGTAGTGAGCGCATTGGTAATTCAGCTGGAGATCCCCATCAAATCCACCCCACTTGTGAGAAGCAACAAAATTGGGGTGATCAAAGGTCACTAGTCCATCGCTAAGGCGTGGTTTCCCAATTTATACGGAATTGAGGTTAAATGGGTGGAATGCATCTTCCGAGTCTTTCCTTCTTCTGCTACACAGCTACACTCGGATAATTTGCATTTTCACTCATCGCGACTCTACTCTCACCTCATCTTCGTCACTTACGCATCTCGGAGCTGCCTGACTCACCTCTTGAAAGGGGATAATTCTGATCTAAAAACTGGCACACCACTGACCTGCGTGCTGTGCCTAGGCTGGCACACCAAAAACTGCTTCTAGACCCACTCGGTAAGCCAACAATGCCATGCAGACATTGTGAAACGCCTGATTGTCTCCTCTTTCCCACAGTAAGGAAGGAGGTGGTGGAAGCCCTTCAATCAAATGAAACCTCCATGCTCATCAAATGCGGTATTGAACAGACTACTTCAAATTGCACGACATTCGTCTTAGGGAACGCAACTGACAAAAGACAAAGTGGCTTCAGCCACACCACCTTCAAACAGTCTTCTCGGATTGCCACCATGGCAGCTGTCGTTAAGTCATCTCTGGCAGTCGTTCAGACGTGACTTACGGTTTGTACACCATCCTGAAAATTGGTGCTTGCATCGTCACTGGTTTTGGACAGATGGGAGAAATAATTAGGTAAAGTGAACCGTCACCTCAGAGCGCTTCTAGACGCTCCAGTCCAATGTGATCGACTCAGTACATCGGAATAATCGTCTTCTCGTTCTCTCTACCAATCCTCCCTTCCGATGAAGTCTCATTTGCATTATCTCACGTAGCTTGCACACAGGTGGATAGGCAGAAGGATGGGTGGGTAGACAATGGGAGTTGATGGCTCACGATTCTCCTCTTAGCCTGCTCACTGTCGGGGCGATTCGATGAGACTTGAGTAATGTTACTGCGTCATTCGACGCCAAAGTTGGTTGGGATAGGGAATACGGCTCCAACCTCTGCCAAGCAGCACTTAAAACGATCTTCGTCCAAGTATGAAGGTGGTTTTTTAAATCATCAAATGACTACTAATACGGGGTGGCTACACGAAGATCTAACAGGATGATTAGGATTAGCATTCTCAAATCTGCAAATTGAACGCTACTCGGTTTCTGCCCCTTAGTAATGGCGAAGCGATTAGTGTAGCTCGTGGAAGTCTTCCTGCAAATCGGATTGCATGCGCCGCGTGATTTGCATCAGAAATAGCCCTTTGGAAAAGGCGTTTGCCGTGGTGTCACTATGGGGCATAACAGTGGTGGCAACCTTTCTCCACAGTACGCCGCGAATCCAGGTGCCGGAATTGGTGACTTCTCTGCATCAATGTCGGTGGGCTCGAAAGTGTGAGCATTTGCAAAAGTTGATTCGCATCGTCACCACACTTATTATAGGGACACTATCATCGCACTCGTTGGCGCATTGATTGTTTCTCCACAAAACAACGCAGACGCCTGCATAAAAGTGGTAAGTCTTAAGTGTTTGCATTCATCCTACCTGAATGCAAGCCTATTCCTATTCTGCATCTAAACCAAGGCTGTTTTTGTTTTTAGCCACAGAACCGATACCCGTTTTCATACGAAGCATGCATACTTTCATGGCAGATTTGAGTCTCGGAAAACACGACACAAACGTGTTACACGTGTTAGCAGACCACCAGTATTGCTTGTGGACTAATGGTCTCATGGCGCGAACACGCATCTGGGGTCCTACTGTCACTGTCAGGACAGCGAGCTGTGCGTGTCTGAGCCGAAGGTGTAGGGTGAGCACGTGGGAGAGGGTGCAAAGCTGGAACCATCTGGCCATCAGTCGTGACCCTTCAGTCCATACCACGGATGACTCAACTACCCAGACCATCCAACTGCAGCCATGCTTTAGGCATTAGCCACCTTCATTTTGGTCATTTACTCTGCACGTAAGCCCTGATCTGTCTACGAGACCAAGAAATCACACTTCATGTCATGCATCACAGCACCACTAGTCGCGGCAACTTCTTCCACCAGTCGCTACCTGTTAATCGGTGGTCGAGATCAATCCACAACTGCTAGTTCATGACTCACACTTGGTGAGAACGATTTGGGTAGAGGCACGTTCGACAGGAAGGATGGAAGGAGGAAGATTTACTGTAAGAATTGCATCAGAAATGGAACGTATTCATTTCCCAAGTACTGAACTGTGCTACGTGGTGGTACTGAACGTCAAGCGCCGTAAAATGAAGGCGGCTGCGTCAATCCCTATGGCTAACGCTCACATACTCCAAGCAAGCTCACCATTTGTCTGGATGACTTGGATTTTCCTTCTCCTGCCACTGACACTTCCATTTGGACTACCAATTTTCAGTCAACACATTGAAGTGTTATCGTCTGCTCTACCATTTACATCTCAGCGCGGATGACAGTGTTGGAGACGAGGCAGGACTAATCGACTACTGCTAATGGGTCCGTAGAGCAGTGTTTCCGCCCATTGAAAATTACTGATCCACTGTGAGAAGTTCGGATAAGGAAAAATAAGGAGACAATGGCTCTGGTGGCGAGTGTGATTGTGGCCATCTGCGATCTGGTCTCCATCGCAATGTCATGCAACCCTCTATTCATCGGTGGTTAAGGTACCCGCGCAATCTGATGTTTTGAAATGCTTCGGGAGATGAAAGCATAGATGCAGTCTGCCAAACACGTTACACTACCGAATTATTAAATTGTTGGTCATTTTGAAGGCAACCGTCTACCTTTCATTTTGGTCCTTCTGGGTCAGTCGTGAGGATTGTTGCAATTGATGCGATGGTGGTATCGCTCTAAGGCACCTTACTTCTCACTGAATAGGGTGGAATTCTGCCTGTAGGTAAACCTTCCAAATGAGCGCTTGAAGAGTCTAGTGGGGCGAGTGACAGCTCAGTAAAGATAGTGTTTGGCGTAATGTGTTGCAATGGTCAGGAATTGGGTAGCAAGAGGCTTTCTTTCAGCTGAGCACTATCAGCTACCAGAGGAGGTGCAAGCATGGCCAGGAATGCCACGTTGGAGGCCATCGATAGCGAGGAGAGGCGGCTGATTATTAGAAGGAGATTAGCGAACATCCTCAGGTTGTATGCGTGAGGGGATTTAATTGCAACGAGTTGAAATGCTTGGCATAAGCCAACCAGTATGCTAAGCAATTATTCAGCCCAACTATCAAAAAGCATAAAATCTGGGTGATCGATGCAAAGCAAGGTCATTGTCGTGCACCAAAGTCTGTTGGATTAATCAGAACATGGATTAGCCGAGTTTCAGTTGCCACTGCTCTTACGAAAAGACGAGGTGGTGATGAATGCACTGGCAGTGCTGTGCAAGAAGCAGAAGGGACGAGTTAATGCTCGTCTAGAAAAAAAACACAAGGATCGCCTAAACAAATGAAGAGATATAGAACCAAAGAAGAGGTGGTGATACGAGCTGAGACAAATACACCGGATTCAGAAAGAGCAGTATGCCAAAATGACCTAGATTGTGACAACCCAGTAAGCGAGCTTTTGCTTGATCTGACGATGTGCATGCACCTAGCCAAACCATGAACCGGTGAAGGTTCGGGACCAGCAACTGAGTGGAAGAACTAAAGTCGAATCCGGTACCTTCTGTGATGTCGAAAGCTGCAGAAAATAAAGTCTAAAGACGATTCCTGCAGCTTGGTCAACAGAACAGCTGTTGAACCCTAACAACTTATCAAGCAATTCCATATTTGGTATGATGTAACCATTTCAGCCGAGCTATTACAACGACTAGGACCCCAGAACTTTTGATTAATCGAAAAAGGCTGCAATTGAGCCCATGCATTGCAATGTAAACGCCTACATGGGGGAGCCAATCAACATGTGTACGACTGCGGATTAAGATACGGCAGACACCTTTCGACACTAAGACCGACAGAAATCTCTTCACTGTTAACAGCCACCTCAGTCACAGGTCTTGTAACATGATTAGTAGGTGAGACAGGAACTAAACGGGAGAGGTCAAAGTTGCTTACAAAACATCTAAAGGAAAGTAATGGAAATCAGGTCCAGCATGCTGCGACTCATCATCATCATCATCAAGAAGCTGATAACAAACAGGATAGGCAGTGCAGCCCCAATCCAAGTTCAACTTGAACAGCAAATGAATAGAAGCCAAACAACGAAAGCAAATGGGCATAAAGTGCCAAAGATTATCACCATCACCGTTATACACTCAAGCAGTGACAAGCGGACTCCCCAGCTAACAGAGTGCACCACCCTCCTCGCACCAGTAAAGAGGGACAGGTCATTTGACTTGTCTTCTCCATCATGGATGCATGGATGACTGACAATTTGGAGAACATCAACGGGGTACACAGCCTTCTTTCCGCTGACCGAAATTGATAAATTATAAGCGCATGCGCACCAATGCTACTGATGTCATCAAAATCGCATTTTTTGTGCTAAATCAAACAGAATCAGCGTGTCACTGAGCACATGCGTCTATTTGTAACGTCTCGGGTTGCTTCTATTCTACCGTTGCTTCAATCCCACACCCAAATAAGTACTCCATCACCATTTGCTAACACTAATGAACGCTGGCAATTACATGAGATCATTTGATGTTCTACCTCGTGCTGTCACTCCCAAGTGGGTGGGTGAGTGGGTGGGTAAGTGGATGGGTATGGAGGACAAGGAATTGGAGCAACACGTGGGATCGGCTTCGAGGAGAACAGACGAATTTGCACATAGAAGGGAGTAAACTGGATTTTAAAGACACCGTTGACACTTGCACTACCGAATGCACCCTGACTGTGGTCATCGAGGGGTGCAAGTAACCCGTCAAATAACAGATGAGACAGAAACACCTGCGAGAGCATGTTGCCACGTAATGAGCTCTTCTTCCGGGCTGCAGTGCACACCTGATAGGCTCTAGGCGTAGCATGCTTTGTTGCTTCAACCTGGTTGGATAGCTACTTTCACTACTCTTAATAGTGGCGGTCAAGTATGTGACTCAAACTGGAAAACAACCCTCGTCATATTGCCAGTGGCAATACTACTGAAATCCGGACAATTATGTGGCAGGTCTCAATGCGCAAGATGGGCAAATAGCCTGCAATTCACCTGTTGGTGGGCCGTGAGAGGACACGGATTTGGATTCCCCTAGGAGTGAGAGCACCTCCAAGTACGTAGTAACTCGATGCTATTGTTCTTCTTCCCTACCATGGAATGCACTGTGCATGAGTTGATCGAGCAAGTTCTCGACCGGTTGCATGTCAATAAAAGATATTTCAGGCTGCGGAATCGAGTGCAAAAATTGATTTATTTGATACGGTTGTATCATTCAGCACTTAAACGCACATTTCTCATGCAGCTTCCCGTTCGATAGATGGCGTACGGTTTATGCATCACGGTTAAGACTACCAATCTGTTGTTTGCACTGCCGTTTTGGGATCCACTAAATGCTATAAAGGTGTGCCACCACCCACATTCTCATTCATCAACTTCACCGCCTGTATTTGAGTATGTCTACCGATCTCTCCGATGGCTTGGTTGTTACACACGCCTCTCCCCCCGGTCGCCTAAATACTGTTCCACACCTATAATCCATCGCACCATCACCCAAATCACACCCAGAAGTGACAAGACGCCATCGAGCAACATACAATGGAATATAAATACAGAAACAAGCATTCAAATCATAACTTACATTAACGTGACAGCAAACCATCCTCTTTAGTCGTATGCGCAGACGCTTTCGCCACTAGACTGAACGCAGACGATCATTAGCTAGATGCTCCTGTCTGGCTTTGCGCTGTTCATTTGAATACATGCGTGCAACCCACAAAAGACCGCGATTTTTACGGTGCTGGTTGCTCCGTCAGCGTCGAGCTCTCTCTATCACTGCGTTGCTTCTTCGTACCGATGGAGGATAAAGTTGTACCGCTCTCTGCGCTTTGCCAAACGTCAGTAACGGGGAAAACGTAAAGTCTAACTAGAACTTCCTCGTTTCCTCAATGGCGTGGCGACGGCCCCACCGTAAAAACTCCTCGGCATTCTCTTCACCCTCATTGCCTCCCTCTCCTGATCCCACTCTTCCGCTCTCTTCACCAGCTTTTTGTTTCAAGACTTCCATTTCCGCGTCCACTATTGATGTTCAAGCAAAGATAGAAGAAGAGATGGTTGCAGGACTTGGCAAAAGTAAAACAGAAGTAGAGGTCCATCATTCACTTTGGCATGGGGACTTGCATTGAGTGATTGATGCTGCAGTTGATGGTGTTGGCAGAGCATCCAAGATTGGCGTTCTTGGCGAGAGCATCAACAGTGGCCTCCAGTCCATGTCAATGGTGACAGCAATGGCAAAAGTGAATGACTTGAGGGTGGTGAGCAACCTCTTCCAAGGGGAGTAGATTGGAGGCACCGATGAGGTGGGGAACGCGTCTTCCCTGTGTAAGTACCTAAGGAGTCACAAAGTGATACTTACCAAACCCAATTATCCACTGCGGCCAGGTAATACGCCCAAACCACTGGCCTCGGCGGTGGATGCAAATCAACTGTTGATAAGCGAAGAGGAAGTGGATGAGGGTAACTACCGCTGCATGTCCAGTGCCGTCAAAGCTTTCACCATGACGCTCATAGTCATGAGGCGTAGAACGTTCAGCAAGATAGTCGCAGCTCATACGACAGTTCCAGCTTAGTGTGTCTATTGACTACCTAGTTGATTACCTCCTCACTTGCTCGCTTGTTTCAATGAATGACTCTGAGGAAATCAATAGGACTGGATTTAAAAACCACATGCTTTGCATACGCGAGCGTACAAAGAGGTGTCAAGTCAGAGTAGACACTTACCATTAAAGCCAGTCTAGCGGCTGAATAGCCTTCATCGTGATTGTAGGATGTGACAGCAGTGTTTTACTACTCTCTCAACTCCATTCTACTCGAAGGTGTTAGGGAGTAGCCCTCATATCAACAGTAAAAGCAGTTTTGCAATCTAGGTGGTCCTCTTGGATAAGGTAGAGCAGTAGTTTGGTGCTACACATTCGCTACAGTTCTCAGCTATTAATGCATTACGTGATCCAAATTGCCTCTCAACGGTATGCAATCACTCCACTGCATACCACTTTAGCCTCAACACATTGTGGTAAGTACAAACTCACGACCATTTACTCCTCTCATTTACCGTTGAGTACTAGTTCTACGGTGAAGGACCCATCACCCCTTCCCAATGCTGCGTCTGTGCCACCATCTATTTGGTCACATTTTTTCCTAATTCACCAATTACTTAGCAATTGGACAAGGAGAGGTAGCTGGTTGTTAATTGTCAGAAGAGGCAGGTGGGGAGGGAGGGTGAGATGCCGGTGGCAACGCCAACATGGCTGCACCCATACACCGACACCTCCTAACTACACCAAAAACAAGTACTTGGCTGCAAAATGCTAAAAACGGGTACAGACCCCACATACAAGACCTAGGACAGCAGCTACAGAAGCACCGATCCTCAAATTTGCAGCTGCTGGAGCACGCCTGCATGACAGGAAAAGTAATCACGATGATCAAATTATGGCGCATAAATCAAATGCTTTGTTTCTTAGCTTCTTCGTAGTGAAGAGATCTAATCAGTCTTGAAGCAAAGAAGCGCACATTTAGCCTACCCTAAGAACGTAGTCACAGACAAGGACATGTTTAGTGCTTACGCCTACACAGCGAGGTGGAGTCCAACCAATCAAATCAACCCAGTCGGAATGGCAAAACACTTCTCGTATTCAATGATAGGACAGCAGCACAATATTTTGAAGTCGTAGCCAATAAGGCCCACCATTTTTATGAAAGGTTAATCTAGTGGGGGGTCACCTACCCGACGTAGAACAGATACTACTATACAGCGTCTGCAAAGAAAAAATGAGGTCAAATCGAGGTAGTGGTCAGAGGGAACAATCTTCATCAACTACCGGTTACTATGAAGGGCGAGACAAATCAAACATTTGGATTAAGTTAAAAACTACTATTGATTAGGCAAATAGGCCAATATCAATTCAAACAGCATTCGCAAAAAAAAATAGGAGAAGAATTGCGTCTAAATCAAAACAACACCCTGCATTTGCCGTCTTAATTATTTCTGTAAGGAATCATCGAGCAGCAAAAATCACATGCATGAGATGTCCCGCCACCTTCAGACTGCGCGCAACCAAATCCATGATCCCATCGGTAGGCAACGAGGAAGCAGCGAGAGCAGTAGAACCATCATCAGTTGCAGTGATTTAGCATTAGAGGACAACAAGAGTCATTAACATTTCAGCAGCAGCCTTGACCGATACTCATCAGCAGGACCATAATCTGTACTATCCAAAACAGAAAGGGACAAAGAAATGGAGCTAGGGGATAGGATATCACTAAAATAGAGCGTTCGTTAGAATGGAAACACAACGAAAGACACAAGGTCAAAGACGCACTGACTACGCGCCCCCATAGAGGATACGGTGCCTGTATGAGCGCAGAGTGCGATACAGTGGCAGACAGAGGCAAAGAGGTCGAAAGAGCCATCGGCGATATCCACGTTGACGG
The DNA here is from genome assembly GCA_001923025.3 of Taenia multiceps. NCBI lineage: Eukaryota > Metazoa > Platyhelminthes > Cestoda > Cyclophyllidea > Taeniidae > Taenia > Taenia multiceps. The sequence continues at coordinate 24,492,786 of CM010312.1, read as the reverse complement.
CCGTGGCTGCGGTACCGTAGCGGAAGGCTAAAGGCAATAGAGGAGTGTTGGTTCAGTAATGGGATGTCAGTCACTGCTTTTGCTGCATCGCATTCCTCGTCTGTAGGGAAAGCCAGGCTACAGTGAGGTGGAATTGAACAGTTGACACAATTTGGAGGCGTCAAATCAAAGCAACTTACCAGATGAGAACATCCACAATGAGGTGTGGACGGGTAGACTTCAACTCCATACTGAGGCTAATAATCGAACCTCAACCAAAATAACGCCTGCAAATTAAACGTTATGGAGGTAAACACATCTGTTCGCAAATAACAATGCGCGGACACATTGCTAAACTCAGCACATAGGCTGGCCCTCCATCTGTAATTAAATGCCTCACTGAGTGCCAATCGGATATAGCGCTTAAATCATTCTTATTTGCAGAGGGCGTAATCCAATGGACGTTAAGAGCATCTTAGATCGCCCACGCCAAATTAATCACCACCGACTAGTTTTCTGACAAATAACTAAGCTGAATTCCATCCCATACTAAGGACTTACAACGGCAAAGAGGATATTTACCTACAGCAAACAATCTTAAGGTTTTCCTGTTTGTCGTTGACTTCACATAGAAATGAAAATTGAGCCGAAGCGCACGATTAACAGTTCTCAGAAAGAAGCATCAATTTAATGCTTCACGTTGATAGTAATTGCTGCCATTTTAAGTTAATCGTCCTTTTGCATTCAATACCCCAAAAAGAACAAGCTTTTGAAGCTTTAGGAAAAATCAAGTACTAACATCAACTCCACTAGAATCAAACGAAGAAATAAGGAAGCTGAAAAATGATGTAACATGAGTATATCAAGTTACCAAAGATTCACTTTAGGGAGAGTTGATAGCATTGTTCTAATGTGTTGCATCAACCTGATTTGTTCGACTCAAGCAATACGCACCATTTAAAATGTCCCTAAATAAACGGTTCACGTACCACACTACAGAAAAGAGATTATTAGCCCACGTAACATGGCTTCACCGACTCCACTTTCAATAATTTTACCAAAGTTTACAAAATCTATCGTTCGATTGCCCCCACCTCCACAATGAGATTCGTTAGCGTACTTAGAAGAACTCAACCTTTGTAGGCTGAGAATTAAACAATTCTGTTACAAATTACCCAATATGTGAGGTTGCTAGCTAATAGCTAATTTCAAGCCAAGTTTTGACCACTTGCTCACAGACAATTAGCACGAATCTCTTAGTTCAATCATCAGTATACGTTTGGCGTCGAAGCAGTACCTCTTATGCAGTGTCTCAAACATCTTTAGTGACTGCGCATGGGAAGTGAGCATGCAAGAGAGTTCTTCAGACGGTCTAGAAGTCGTGGAGATGGTTTGCCACCTCGTGGTCAGGAGCTGACTCTGGTCGCAATTGCAATGTGTTCAATGTGAGGACTGCTAAATGGGGACCTTAATAGTTTCTCTTCCGTATGGACGAGAAATTGACAGCACTTGTCACCTTAATGAGGAGAGCGAATGACTCACGCTTCCGTGTGGTGTGCACAAAAGAAGGGAAGAAGATGACAGAGGCGACGCAGATGTTTTCCATTGCGATCAGGCTACCTCATAAAAATGAACACGTGTGTGAATCTTCAATTGCATTGCTGCGCTTTTGCAGATTAGACACGGTAAACAGTAAGGAATCATCCCATGATAAGATGATCACATTACAAGAAGCAGCGCACGAGCAGTGTGGATGTAGACGTGTTTTGAGAAGATGTGTAAAAGCGAGGCCTGTTACGAATCGACGATATCTTGCCAGTTCTGCGGCAAGTAGATCTCACCTGATTAACCAAGTTGAATCTGACATTAACCAGGAAAACAGACTGATGAACAGGGTGATGTGGGACGGGGAATCCGCTTTTCATTGAAGACATTAAGGATAGTTGTTATACAGAGGAGGAGGAAGAGGAAGACGGAGAAGAAGAGAATGATGAACCCATTCAATTACGGACCCTTTTTGTTACACAGAAGGAGCTGAGCAGTTCCGTAAGTGTGGCCTTGCCTTCTTTCTTCTCATTTATATCTCTGCACTGCACATTATGTATGCAATGCTTGATGGCACTTTTACTTTGCTTACTGCATTTGCTAAAGCACTAAAATGATAGCAAAAGATTTCATAAGCCGTAGAGTGCGTGGATCGAGGAGGGTGACAGGCGTGTGAGAACACGGACCACAAGACGAGCTTTTGCACATGTAGTGATGCCCCGGCCTGTTCGTCCTTTGGATACCCTCAAGTCGAATAATGGCTATCACCAAGTCGTGAGCAGTTGCATCGTTGAAGGGCACACTAATCCCCCCTTTTGGTTTTGCTACCTGTAAACGCACATCATTTCAGTATCGCATGGTGTCACCTTGTAGTGTGTCTTTATATTCATTAAGATGACAAGGCTGCGAATGTCCTGTGGTACTCTTGTTTGTTTTAGTTTTCCTACCTCCTGGAACAAGCCCTGTTCAGAGAGCAGAGCATTTTGAGGATGTTGATGTTTATTCGCCCGAGTGGCATCCTAACCTATGGGAAGAGACGCAATTAAGTGAGAGCAGCGCCGGTGCAACCTCTGACTCTTTCTGGTATGCAGACATTGTCTTGTGTAGAAGGAGACCACTCATGCGGTGCACACTTGAAACACCAGAATGCATGCACTTTCTTCGAGTGTGTGTGTTTAAGGTTGAAGGCAGGCTTGCTGAGTAGAAATTAAGGGAGGTAAACAACGGAGAGGAGGTGGAAATCAGCATTACTGAGAGTGGTGGCTAAACATGGAACAAAATTGGATCAAAAATGTGCAGAAGGAGAAAGGGCAGGAGGGAGGGAGAAAGTGGGAACGAGGAGAAAGCTGAATGGAGATTATTACTAATATTGATAAAGTGGAGGAACAAATGAGAGTGGAGGTAGAGGCATTGGTGAAGGCGGAGAAGATGGAGAAGAAATAAAGCAGAAAGAATGGAAAGGAAGGTGAAGAAGAGTTGGTGAATGTGGAGAATAGTATGGAGATGGAGGCGGAGGAGGAAGCGGAGGCGAGGTCGGCGGAGATGGCAAGTACGGAAGGAAAGTTGGAGGCAGAGGAAACGACGATAAAAGCAGAAGGCAAAAGGAGTCTCAGATGGTTAATGCACTTTCAAGCGCGCGCAAAGAACCGCTCTAGACTTACCCGCCTCCATGCATGTGGTTGGAAGAAAAGCTAGATATTACAGCTGGAAAATCGAGGTGCTCAAAGAGGCTTATGAAATTTGTTTCATTAGTTTCAGCTAGGTTTTCTTTAAATCTTTGATTTTGAGAGCGATAAACACCAGATATTTTGCGAGATATCAGTGGCTTTGAATGCAGATTACACCACTAATTGGACGAACGATAGGCAGCAGTTTGTGTAAGAACCCCCGCCAATGCCTCTTAAATCATTCGCCCTGTGGAGGAACCTATCTGCTGACTATGAAGCTAAAGCGTTCTCTGTAACAAGGCACAAATGCATCTGCAACTGACATCACGCCTCATCGCGGCTGTCAAATTGAAGGATAGGAAGGTATTTTAGTGATAATTCACCTCTATCTAGCCTAAGCTTTGCAATAGGCGCCAGATTGCATTTGTTACCTACGCCGCCGCTTCCAAATGGACGTAGAGTGGTAAACGAAGAGGCGATTTTTATTTATTCTGTTGCCCATTCAGTCCTTTGGAGTGCCACATTTAATTTCACACAATTGCTTGTTGTCGACTCGACGTTTTATGCGTGCTGCTGTAAAGGCTGCTGCACGATCAGCACTGAGAGCGGTGCAGTGATGCTACGAATTCCACTGGAACCAAAATGAAAGGTGCACATGAATGGGCTAAAAGTTAGGCGCCACCAAAATATGCAACCGAACTGACCATCGTTAAGAGAAGCAGATAAAATGAGGACTGTCAATTGAATGCGCATCATGATTTTGCCAGCAACTGCAATGGGGCGTATGCCGCCTGTGAAGCAATGTGGAGACACTTGCTCAAATAGAGGTCTTAAATTGAGGTCTCTCTTTTGCATCTTCAGAGTCACGCGCCATGATGTGGGCAAGATCGGATTAACTGCATAAAACCCTCCGTCAACTATGGACTAAGTGGCATCCTCCTCACAGTGTGCCTTCATCAATTCCATTAATTGCAGCCCATACAATCACCCATTCATTTATTCATTTACTCATTCACTCACTCTTGAAGTACCAAATTGAAAACCTTTTCAGTAATGGCGACAATTGCTAAATTGCGCGCCTGTGAGCATGCAGTCGCATCAAAACACCAATTTCTTAAAAAGGAAGATTAAACCACGGATGAAGTGGTAGATAACGCGTCTGATCAGTGCAAGTCTGTCTACGCTGTTGATGATGCGCATTGTACCATGGGCCACGTCACTAGGTCCGGCATCATACCTGCTACACTGAACTGTGCATGTCGCCTAAGGAGCCCCTAGTGCTTATTAATAAGGCTCCGCTTAAGCCCAGAACCAATCATGGAAAGATGAGCCAGGTCATGCTTGCGATTTTTACACTCTAGCGGTGCACGCAGCCATCCGGGCAGCGCTCCTGTTTGAATGCTTTTGGTCGTAGTACTAAAGCCGTATTATACTCTACTGACGGTGCGACATACCGACCCCAGCTACGAAGGCTATGCACCTCCTCACGCTACTCTACGTTTCGATCAGTTGGGCCGAGGTTTGATGCACCACCATGTCGAAATTATGACTGAGTGTGAGTGCTAATTCATCGCTACTGCAGAACGCGATTCAACTCGTAGAGGAGAATCATCGCTGTGCAGCATTCGATGCTGGACTGGAAATGATTGCGTGAAGGTGACCTCTTGCCTGAAGCTCTATGCGAAGGGCCCGACGGTCAGATGATCACTGTTAGTGACGCGAAAACATGGTGACGAAGATGCGGTAGAGGTGGTATCGTTTCCACCTCATCCGCTTGTAGCTCTTTATTCAACTCACAAATGAGCCTCACCACTGAAGACAATCTAGTCACTGTACTAATTTCGAATCGAGTGTGTGAGCAGCCTCTGGACAGTACTTTATGGGACAGAAATTTATCCCGTGAGGTAAAACACAATTAATGTGTCAAAGTGATCGTTTTATAAAAGTGCTACTTAACATGTTTACCAAAGAATCCCACCAACATACCCTACACCGGTCAGTAGTGAGGCGAAACATCAAGCAGTGCTCATTGCAAAGGCGTTGTGCTCGATTTATTACTACTGCTTAAGAGAACTGTTTTGAAAATGAACTGAGAAGAGCCAACAGTCAAGGTTTGTTGCTGATGAATTTCATGTTAATATGCCGGAAAAATGGTATACGATGCCAACGTGGTCCTAGCTCAGCTTTTTAACTAAAATATTACGCCTTTCACAGCTTGAAGACCACAATTATTATTTTGCGAAGTGCTGCTTTGAACGTACGTCGAAGCAAAGCGTCGGTCAAACTTGCATCGCGATGGCAAGTAAATGAAGTGCGGAGTCTCTCTCATCCTAAGTTAGTCTTTGGTTTTTACACCTATTGATCTCTGAACTCATACGTGTGGAATTGTTAAAGCCTATTCTGCCCAATAAGTGAATAGCGATCGTCAACTGATGACTGTAAACTTAAATAAGCTCAAGTTTTTCATTACACTGTAGCGGAACCTTTTGATTTATGCCATTGTAATTTACAGAGATTTCTTGCAGTCGCGGAGCGAAAGCACTTTAAGCCATTAATAACCTCCTACTGCTCAAGACAGGTAGATAATCTAACAGCCCATGCATTTAGATGCCCTAGTGGACTGGACTTGTCTTCTTTCTTTAGAACCCATGTAAAATTGCTGATTATGATAAAGCCCCCAATTTCGTCGGAAATGCACAAAAGTCTTTTCAATCGTTGCGGAATAAGCAGGGCTGCAGACAGAAGGGCCAAATTACTAGCTCCGTTTAATTGTACTATTGGAAGGTTTGTGTGACTGGCTGCAAAACGAAGCGCATTGCATTAGTTGTGTTCGAGGTGGTCATGTAATAAGATGGTTTCTTCTACGAATTTTGGATAAACTGAAATAAAAAGGTCGTGTCATCTGAACTGTGGCGATGGAATGAACGCTTGGATTAAAACGTTCTATCTGCCAATCTGAAGTTGCTTCAAAAATGTAACCTTAAGAGAGGGGCAGATTTGCTTCTTAGGCTTAAAGTATTTTAAGAGACACTACAAGGAGAACATAGATGGGGTTGTTCAAATCGCATGAATGCAATACGGCCGCAAGCACTCTTCATGGGGAGGCAACTATTGTCCCACGTAAACTAGACAATGTGTAACGACATGTGTTGCGCATGAATCTAGTAGGGGAGTCTGTAGATTCGCCTTTATTCTTCCTAAAGATTCTGTCCTACTCCCAAACGTCATCAAGTAAAGCCACGCAATGCAGGCGACCTTTAGTTTGAAGACTGCTGCGACAGAACAGAGCTGTTTTTTTCCATGTTCAAATATACGTTGAAGGAAGGCATAGGTAACGGTCGAACTTTGCGTTGACAAATTGATTTTTCTTCTTCAAGACGTTTCAAATGCGCAGTTAGCACCAATTAAGCCGGTCGTTTGAAGAGGCAGTGAGTGCGACAACAAATCTGCTTTTCAAGTCTCCTTACTAGTATGCTTGTGCACGTCACCACATGCTGATCAAAACAAAGAGTTCCTCTCTGGTGCCATTCGTTCAAGAATTTGATTGGCTGAGTAAGCTGGTGTCAATGCTGGTCGTGTGATTCGAGAGCAAGCCTTCAGTCGCATTTGCCTATGCTTGCGAATGCAGTCTAAAATTAACTAGAGATTGAGTGTTGTAAAATCGTGTATTATTTTGGTATAAAGCAGATTTAAATGGACAGTATGTCTTTGTTCATATTTCCTCAAGCATGATCAAATCATACATATCAATTTTTTTTAAATTAGGTTATTCTAAAATATTTCAAGATATCGTCCTCCTTCGGGTCAATTGAAGGCTCTTGTCCACATCTTAATTTTGAATGTATTAATACCTTCGGTAAGCATTCGTTCGACATTTATCATGGAGGTGGACGTCTCTGTCTCCATGCTCTTACAATGAATTCTGCATTCCTTGTAACCTGCCATACTGATGGACATTTTACTGCCCTATTCTATTTCACCGTTCCTCTTTACATTACGCATTACCATCTAGGCCATTTCTCTCCACGACTTCTGAGCTTGCTCCGTTCGCACAGATTTTTCGCCCTTTAATCCGACCGATTACAGCACCATTACCTTAACCTCCCACTCGATACGACCCATCCATCTACTGAGACGAAAAAGTAGTGGGTCAAAAACTAATTACTTATTTTACCGTTCGCAATCGGTGTTACTTTATTTCCACACATCATGTCGGTGCCATGAAAAAGGCACTCTTTACTCAAATAACTTGTAAATTCTTGCATGCTTGACAAAAGAGATCCACAGCGGATCAACTCAATGGCTTGTCCAGCCCTACTCTCACCGAGTGGCACAGTGCGTGTCAAATTTGGTGTCATCTACATTAGCTACTCAAATTTGTCTATTATTATGACAGATTGACTAAGCGTTGTAGTGTGTCTTGCAGGCTAGCCAGTGGTTAAGTTCGCAGCCTTACCTCCACTCTGACTAATCCAAACGGTCCTGTCTATTTGACAGAGATTTCTGGACCCTTATTTAACACACATTAGCACTAATACTGTTCCTCCCTCAGTAAAGGCACATTCGATGTCGCAAATTTACAGCTTTAGGATATCAATGCGTAAACGAATGAACCCCCTTTCTTATCCTGCTAACAAACTCCGTCTACGTCGCGTTGTTGTGTGGCATGTGAGGAATACGGACTGATTCCCACTTTCAGAATTAGAACTGCTAAGGTTGAAGTGCTGGCATTTGATGCTCACACTCACTTCTGTTTAGCATAAAGTTGAAGACACTGCTTATCTAGATGCACGAATACTACCAGCCCAAGCAAAAAATTGTCGCTGAATTTCAGCAGAGGAAAAGGAAATGAGGAAGAAGTAAAGGCAAACTGACTTGTAACAAGAGTGAAAGGCGGGATCAGATCGATCATGTTAGGGAAGGATGGAATCGGTCATCCAGGCTCGAGGTGAAATCTATCACTGCACTGGCCTTCACGTCCCCTGTTGCAATGCGTCTCCACCGCCTTTTACCGCTAACCCAGCCTCAGCTCTTTGCCTCCACCCACCAAATGAGCCTGTCAGGCTGACAAACGAAAGCGCTTGAGTGAATGAGAGGAAAGTTATTAAGAGTAGTGATAATATCAAGGAGAAGGCGTACGTGGCCCATACTACCATGCATAGCATTAAAAGGAGTTGAATGAAATAGAAAGACCTGCTACAACCAAATTAGCTATCCCATTCCAGGTCGATGCACATTGGAAATCGAGAAAAGCAAACCTATCCCTTAAGCGTATTCACACCGTGCAGTGTAATAGAGAGTTCATTAACACTGAGCGCCTTACAAATTTCGCCCTTTGTCTATGGTGCTACGCTAATCAACGAGGAATCCTTAAAGTTGGTTAGAATGTGACTATTCAGCCCAGGTTACTTAGAGATTGCCAAATGTTTTAGGGAGTCTCAAATACAATGCGCAGGATGACGAGTGGGCTGCCTGCGGTGACAGCTAGAAAGTGAGCTATCATCTGATATACTAGGAATACTCTACCAACGAAATTTCAAATGCAGCCATTTTGGACGATGAACGAGCAAGAGCAACTTACAGAGAGCAAGTATTGCAAAACAATGGAGCATAAAATGACAATCACACATTGGAGCCTAAAAATAGTGCAACTGTAAATTTGTTAGTTTGAAACCATTATAGACAGCACGTATGGACACTTATAAATGCTCGTCTAAGAGAGGAAATGAAACACGAGTGCAGTGGCAAAGAAGCGGATTACTAGCAGAAGTCAGTGCTATTGCGAACCGCGTTGCAGATTATCAAAAGCATTTCGCTACCTCTTACTCGAGTTGCCAAATCTCGTTCTAACCCTGGAGATGAGGAAAGCTAATCCCTTCGGTGCACTGACAAATTGGCTCCGGAATCAAGCTCCATCAAAAGTTTAGCCCGTGAGCACAAGAGCGCGTCGATGGGTTACAAAAGTACATCACTAAATAAATCCAGGCCTATAAAAAGCTAGACTGAAAAATCTGCGACAATGGAAGAGGAGATTTGAGGTCAAGACAACAGCAGCAGCATTGCGTTACTAACCCTCTGCATACGTTACTTCATTCAGGAGAAATCAAGGCAATAGGGGAAAGAAACAGAAAAAAATGGTCAAAAGTTACAGGCGAAACCCTCTTAGTATATGCTCCGCTCTTAAAAAGACCTTTCATTAAATATTTCACAATTTTCAGCTTCATACAGAAGAAGAAATCACCACTGCCTAAGTCACAAATGTCATCCAGAGTTACCTTACAAGAAGGAAATGAAATGGTAAAATAGAAGGCAATAATTTTTTTCTTCAGAAAAAATCACGCATGATAGGATAGAATAAAATAACACGTAAAAACTGCTCAACACCACCATGTTCAAGACACGCTTCTTTCAGAGATCAAATGGTCTAAAAAACCCGAAAAGATTTAGAAATCCATCTTTGGATGATGGATGGACTGCATGTAAAATAAACCAATAAATTTTAACTTTTAGTAAAGGTGAAGATCGGCCATGATAAGAAATGAACTACTATTAACCTTGAATTCGGCAGTGTGATGGCGCTGCCACACTTGCGTCTTTTTTGACTACTTAGTAAACAAAAGTAGCCACAGAGCGCACTGGCACCCTCGGCTAGAAGGAAGAAAGTCACAATGTATGTTCCACTTCCTTTTTCATCGGTCTCAGGGAAAAGGAACACCACGAGGCAGACATTCAGTCTTCCAAAAGACAGTGGCAACAGCACAGCAGAACTTAAAAGCTCAATAGCAGATCAAAAGCTGACAGGGACAATCGTACACAGATTACAAGCATTTTTAACACATTCCGAATTTGCCAACTTATTCCTGTCTAAGGCAAGGTAGGGGACAACACAAAACTTACTAGTAAGCTTCCGATTGCTGATTAAGATACGGTAATGTATTTGAAACATCATGACGAGGATACAAGAGTACGCATTGAAAACGCATTGCTAGTGACGTCACCTAATCACGGATAGATGCAACGGGCTGACTGGTGTCCTCCCATTCATCAGAAAATTCCACGCGCCTACTGTCTAGGTGAGCCATAAATCTCAACATGATGCTATCGCTCGTCGCAAGTAGTACAGTGCTGCACACCATGAAGTGCAGTAAGGCCACCTCAAAAATGCGACAACTAGGGTACACACTAAGTTGCGGGTCTTCATTTGTGAGTCGTAAAAGTTCAAGTTTCCACCGAACTTGAAGAGACGCTGCAATCACTGAAACTGTCTAGCTGACAGCAGCGGCAATCCGCAGTCTATAGTTACAGTGAAGTTGCATCTCTTTATCTTCTCAGACAGGAGTGTTGATATTCTCAGAGGAGAATTTGAGCATGGCGGTGGGGGCAATGTACATTCACTTGATAAATCTGATCGTTTTACATTCATTTGCTTGACTTCTATGCCATCAGTAGTTACAATAATTTTTTCACAACTTGGGAACTAAATAGCACGTAACGTAAAATCAACGGTCTGTCATCTGCAATAGTACTGAGAATGTGCCTATTTTTGATGCTTTGCATATGATGAATCTCTGTCTGCGCATTCCGTGTTGGAGGTGGCAGATAAGGAGATCTGTAGGTGGAACCCGTGTGGGCTAATGGATAAGGCATCTGCCTCCTATGTAAAAGGGTGCGGGTTTGAGTCCCGCTAAGGGTGATTTACCGGTTCTTGCACAAAACCAACCATCCCTCTGTCATTAGCGCTGGCAAGTGTAAAGCAATGGGTGCAATTATGCGATTATGGTGAGCTCAACGCTCCTTGCTCCCCGAAGATCCTCGTGTCGTGAGTGAGTGCAGCTTCCTACTTCATCTCATTCACTTATCCCAATTCACGTCGCACGCTGCACAAAGGCTAGTAGCTACAAGGGCATGTCAGATAGCAGATTATAGAAGCTTGCTCAGAGTGCCATTGTCTCATTGCTCGCACATTAGCGTCTAAAGAGATTTGACCTCAAACAGCAGGGTTCAAGTTCTCCACTGTTAATGACTGCACCATGGAACCACCAAGAACGACAATCGTCCATTGTCTCCTTGGCCGGCGCTTTAGTCAGCTTTTGTCTGTGGTCTTACCGCCTGAACTAATTCCGGTTGCTACCTATTCGAAAACACTTAAGCGAAGTAGAGTGGGATGCAACTAATGTGAGTTGGGTGATTGTCAGCAGCTCTGCGGAGATGTTAATCGAATGTATGGACATGGAATCCAGGGATGGAGAAGAGAAACGGCTAAACGTGTGCGGCTAAATTGCGTGGTGGTTTGATCCGCGTGTTGGGTGCCCGAAATTCGGAATTCAAATTTTTGGCTCGATTCGTATTTTCTCACTCTCGTTTTGCCTCTTCTTCTTCCCCACTACATAGCATGTGTCGGGTACGCCTCATCATATGACGTGTCAGGTGATGGGATGTGATATCATATGATGCGCTTCGGTTAAGACCAGTTGGACGCAAAGCTGTGTGATGCTACATATGGGTGAGAGGAGATAATCCTAGTATATGAAACGTCAGGAAACGGTTAGAGGCGACCGAGTGAGACAAGAATGTGTCGCTGATGTCCTCCTACTTAAACTTGCTCAGGTCGGGATAAGAGGTGGATGTAAGTTGAAGGAGAGATAGTTAGAGGGAGGAAATTAGGAGGTGCATTTGCAAATTATGTGGTGGAAGAGCATTTTCCTCTGTGCATCACATTTTAGGGCAGCGCGACCAAGCGATTTTAAGGGTTTGTTCTAGGCGCCACGTCTAACGGGTGCAATTTTTGACCTCCACGTTTTGTCCGCTCAATTTCAGCATCAAAATCAGATTTTACGCACAATAATGTCAGCGTTAGGCAGAGCGATAGGTTAGTAGAGTGGTGAGATTTATCCAATCTTGAGAATGTCCGAGGCCGCAGGCATGGCATTAAATAGCTTATTCATTTTTCTACTGCTTGAAATCGCTGAAGTGGAAACCCAAAGAAGGTGCCTAGGATGTAAGAATATCTCTCCATCTCAAGTTGGCATCCATCGTGCGGCAGATGTCATCTCAAGACGCCCTGCTCTGCTCTGCCCCTTTTTGTCTCGCCGTCTACTGTGCTGAGCTACGGCGTTAAGAAAGGCAGAGAGATGTAAATTTGACACCCGCATCCTTCCTAATGCTGTTTTTCTCTGTCTAGGTATTCACTAGTGGATCGTTCCTCGAGGCGATGCGACACGAGGCCAATTCTTGGTCAAGGTGGGCAAACTCATAAGACTCGTGACATTTGGAGAAACACAGGTGCTTTCGATAGTCTCAAATTAGGAAACACTGCAAACATTTGATAGCGAAGAACAGATGATACACACGACCAGATTTCAGGTAGTCTAGAAGAAATAGTTGTGTACGGTCACCCAAACCACCGTCATGGATAAATTATCAGCCACCAACGTGAAGCCAGCTCCATTGCAAACTAGAGCGTTCCGCCACTGCCCTCCTGTTTCTACCACTTTAAATTCATGATCGTCGGAGAAGGAAAAGGAACAATGAGTGCTTTGGCAATTGCCTTCACATTCTCAAAAGGATATTGGTTGTGCCTCTACTGTCGTCTCTATGTACTTTAGTATACTGTCGACCTGGAAGTTGCATTCGTAGCCATTGCCTGGCTGGAATTATTGTTGGGGTCGCTCAACATCCCACCTTTGTTGAAAAGGCTCCGATCGTCTGCCATGTTCAAGTGGGATTAGGCCGAACTGTGGAATTCGGAGTTTTGGTGACCATAAATTGATGTGGAAGCTGCAAAGTAATAATGCCAAAAAATTAACTAGGAAATGAGCCAAGGATGGCAAATGCATAACCACTGATGATCGTATAATAATAATTTGTGGCCCATACTTTTGTACAGTACCTATTTTACACCACAAATTGTATGTGACATGGAAAGTAACGCCTTCCGAACCCGCATGTTGTGATGTTAACACAGTCATACACGATGAGCCAGGGGTCAGTGGGGTTTGACTGATCAAAATATTATGTAAAAGAACACACCAATTCATCGAACATCACACTGTTCCAATGGCTCTCCATGGCGACTCACAGTTCCACCATGTCAGTCATATTTGCGCCATTCTGGTATAAATACTATTAATGGTCGTCAAAATGGGGTCAAGTAGTCCCCAACAGACTTCTCAGACTTTTAACAGTTAAGATTAATTTTGATTAAAACCTGTGTCCGTCAAAAGTTTTTTGATGTCGCTTGATGAAATCCGAATTCTGCATTTCGTGCGCTATTGCGTAAAATGGGGTTTTAATGGGGCTTCGCTCCAGGAACTGAACGCGTGTTGAAGATTATGACGTGAATATGAGGCTTGCCTTATTGTTCCTACAAGGTTCGAAGCAGTGGCTTTTGTTTCGATGCCCAGTGTTAAGTTAAAGTTCGTCACAGACTGCCAACGCCAAGTTCTACTGCTCACTTTAAGTTTGAAGTTAAGTGCATTAACCTGTTCTGCCGATATTGCCGGTGACACAAACAAAGGCTTAAAATGCTTAAATGCAAAACCTCTTAGACGAACAAATCCATTGGTGGGACTCAAGCTGATTACTTCGCACCTAATACTGGCCAACTTGCTCTTCTGACTTGGGGACATTGTGGAAAACTGCATCACTGCCACAGTTAAAAGAAATTTTTCCTTTTGTCAAATTTAGAATTCAATGGTGGTTTTGGGTAAGATTAAGCAATCTAAATACTTACTAGGCAGTGCCTTGAAGAGGTTTGATTAGTAGGAGCATAAAATAGCAATCACTTGCAGTCGAAGGTTGGTTTATTATAGTAAAATGGTCCGGTGCGCGTAGCTGTTTGTCAAGCGAGCATAATTACTAAGAAATTTCAGCAAACGCTCAGCCACAGCATTCGACATTTGTGACTGCTTCTATATTTGCAGTGAAATATCATGTTCAGTGTCAAGTTCAGTTGGCTGGCGATGATTCGCTCGTGTCATGTTGCGTTGCGAAATCGCAAATTGATGGTAAAACTATGCTATTTCTTAACAGCTCAATCAGAATTTTCCACTGCATAGTCTGCATTTCCGTCTCAATTTCCCAACGCTTTAATGGGAACCTACTCATGCAAACAACAGTGCCCATGATAAAATGAACAACGGTAGCAGATGCAACCTTTGCATCTTATGCTGAGCGCATGTCTAATCGTAAAGCATACAGATCGGTGTACGTCCATGGGAGGTAAGCCGAGGCATTTCATCCTAGAACTTTAAAACGCAAACAGATAGGTTCTTGATTACCACGCCTGCATATGCATGCATGATTTTGCTTGAATACCCAGTGGCTCTTAAATGGGCGCTCAACTATAATCACGTGAAAGCACTGTGTCATTGTTGAAACTATGCAGACTACCGATGCAATATGACGTGTCGCAATGCGATACGATGGTTGCCCATTGTATCCACTAGACCACATCCAACAAATTCGATACAGCCAGACCGATACAAATCAGAAATTTACGATTGCACATGCAAATCTCCGCACAATTGATGCTCGCACATAACTGGCTCAACAGTTCTAAACAAAAGGGTAGTAACTTAGCGTCATAATCGCTATAAGCCTGCAAATTGTGCGTGCATGATAGCGTTTGTTCCCGATTCACCTAATAATCTGCACCAAATGTCTTCAAAGCAGAAGAGCTCAAAGTATTACCATAAGCTTCCATTGTAATGTATGTCTAGCAGACGAAGAAATACCTACAGAAATGGTGTGAATGTGTACGATCAAGCATCGCCTCCCGTGTCAAATGTTTCGCAAAGAATTATGCCCAGCGAAAGCGCGTTTCTACATCTGCCATTATATAGACTGTGGGATTGCAAAGAAAAGCAGGAATTTAGGGGTAGCTGAAGCCATGGCTGTGGAATTTAGCACGCACTGGATTCTGAAGGGAGATTAACGTGTGCACGCCCACAAAATGGGTTTCGAAGGAAGGCTTGCAAAGCAAACCCAATTTTGCAACCGCAATGAAGCACAGGCAGCAAAGAAGGTGCTTTTGTTGCTTTCAACATATTAGAAGGCATAAGGCGAGAATAATTGACAGGCTTCTTAAATTTTTCTTGCTTTTTTGATGACGCAAAGCATCTCAAAGCTTCAATGAGACGTTGAGCAAATAGGACAACGCAGATCCAGGATTGCTGAATCACGTCAAGCACACGTAAAACAAGACGCTAACATTGTGCTGCGATTCTTCTTTTTGACCGCCAATTGCGTGATTCTTTTGTACTTGAATTAAAACAAGAATTGTTCCACTCAATGCACCCTGTTTATGAACGGTCTGATTTAAATTGGTATGCATAAAGACAAAGATCTATGCACAAATGCACACCTTAACATATGCACGTATTCATGTGCACAGAAATGCATGCTCATAGAGGGGCGTATCTAAAAGTGGATGGCGCCTGGCATGATCGTCGCAAACCAGATGTGCAAGGCCTAAGATGAAGCTTCTAAATAACGCAAAGCACAGCCTGCATCCACAGACATGTGCTTTAATGGCTGGGCGCGCGATTTTCGTGAGGCTTTGCAAAAAGGCTTGCAGCTAATATAGTGGGTGAGCAAGGAACTTCCTGGATCAGTCCCCATTATTACACGTGTGTTTGGACAAAATGTTAAGCTACGCAAACATGTGGCTAATGATTACCGCACTCCACTTATTTACTTTTTCATAAAGAACAATATTTAAAGAAGCATTATACAATTTAGTTTTTCCTCTAAGGCTGAAAAAATGTTCTTGGAGAAAAGCAATTTAATGCAAGGGTTTTTCCAAAGACTCTAAATCAGTGTGCTTGGAATTGAGCCAAACCATTTCTTGTCAGTTAAGCAAAAACTCTTTACGCGCCTGCAAAGCATAACGATGATTGTAAGTGTTATTAACTGCCATCGCAAGTAACCCGTTATTCATTTTAGAGAAATCGCCTTCGATCCTTCTAATTGCTCTACGCTCATTATCTCTGCCCGACATTATGTTTTTTCGAGGATGGGCTTAACTAGGTGAGCGCAACTTTCGGAGCATTTACTGATTGGGCTACCTTTTTCTGGATTCACACTTTTACGCTACATAATAAGGAAACGAGATCAGTCTGACAAATCTTGCTGGCTGGTGACAAGAGGCGGGTTGAAACATGTCACCGACAACAGTGGATGCAACCTCTGTTTGCATAGAAGACTTTCAAGCCTTGAAGGTATAATTCGTGCTACGCTGTCCGTGATGCTTTAGGGTAAGTAAAATACACTTATGAAGAATACTGCTTGCCTTCGCAATGGTAAGGTTTGTCCCACACCATTTCAGGGTGTCCAATTCACCCAATTAATCGGCAAATGCTCAAAGGCGTGAAGCACCCAACTCTTAGCCCACCTAACATCATGATAAAATCCAAGCAACTCTCGGATGGTTTATGTCTCCACTAATATCCTTAATGGATAATTACCGGTAAATCAATTTACCCTCTCTTCAAATGCTCAACTTCATCCATTTATTCCTTGTACACACCACAGCGACGATAGTGGTGCGCAGAAGACGTCTGGTTGTTTACTATTTTGCGACGATACAACCACGCTCGATGATGATCTTTTTAATTAAAGCGGAATTTTGGCAGCGGATATGCCATGTCCTGTTCCACTACTTCCATGCACAGTCCTTATAAATGCCTGTGCTGCCCTTTGAAGTGTATGCAATCTGCACTTGGTTCATTTAATGCAAAATTTCAAACCTCTGCTTTGATTAGGCCCTGCGAAAATGCCAGCCTTATTGTCATGATGTCGAATGTCGTTGCATTCAGGACCCTCTACCTGCATCCTTGTCCCGATTTTATTAAGAATGGCACTTTTTCTGTCCAACGTTAACTGGGCTGACTAAGTAGCCAAATATTGACTTCAGTTTGCTATTGACTTGTAGCAGCTGCCTTACTGATCCCACTAATAGGAGCTTGAAAAGACTAGTTCCTAGAAATTTTTGATGTTCAATTCTAAAATATGTTCCAGTTCTATAATGTGCCTTTATTATTGTGGCCGACATGCACCCCATGGATTTGCAAAGACTCATCATCTCAACACCCAGCATTGACAAGGCGATTCGAGGTCTAGATAGCGAAGTTATCAGAATGATTGTGAAGAAGGTGCCCAACCCCGATGTTCTAATGAGTCACCTGAAGCCTCAAACAAGGCAGTTCATCACCGCTCAATTATGCGGCTAGGTGCAGAAGCGCTACTCAGTGGGAAGGAAGAGGAGTTGTAATTCGAGAGGGAGGTGTAGTGATTTGGGTCCAGAATGGGTGGCGAGGGACGAGGTGCGAGGCCATCATGCTCTAATGCCGATAAAATTTCATGCAAGACAACAACATTCCTATGCATGTGATGCCGGATGGTGGGCAGGTGTATTTCTACAAGGAGCTCAAAACCTATAACACTCTCACCAGTTCTGTTGAGCCAATCGTGAATCCGCCCTACTTCCTACTCTATCCCACGATAGTGCAAGCCATGGATCCAGCTGTCCTCCAGTCAATGCTCCTCAGCATGCCCAACCTGCGCCAACTCCTCATGTCGGTGGACCCTGCACAGCTGCAATACGCTTTGGCGTATGTGCCGACATTCGGTGGTTACGCAGCCAGCATGGACCCCTACGACCTACGAGCAATGATCGCATGGATGCCAGAAGTCACTGACGTGGTGGCGAGCATGGATCCTTCACTGCTTCAGTCCATCGTCGCCAGGGTGCCGAACATCGACAGCATCGTGTTTAGCTCCTATCCCCACGTGGGTGGGGACAGGATGTCTCATGCGCGCAGCCAGAAGCATGCTAGGAGGAATTCGAGTGCTGTAAAGCAGGAGCCTGTGGCCAAGCCATCGAAGCCCACCGCCATGAGCACCATCACTGATACAACACCTTCTACTACAACGGCCACGACTGCACCTACTACTGCATTTACTACTGTAAAGGCTATTGCTACCAATTCGGCGCCCACTTCCACCACCTCGGAGCCTACTGCGATAACGTCAGAGCCTTCCAACGGGACGCCTGATTCGCCCAACCCCATGGATGCCAATGTGACACAATCCATTTTATCCAGTGTGCCCAGTATTCTGCCCCAGTATGCCAACATCTTGCTGAACATGCAGCCGCGCTTCGTTGAGTACGTGGTCGAGAAGCATGAAGACATCGCAGCTCTCCTAACCAACATGAGTACGCAGACGCTTTACTACGCCACTGAGCATGTGTCCCGATTCGGTGCACTTCTGTCTAACCTGTCCTCCACCACATTGGAGGCGGTGCTCGACAAGCTGTCGGATGACAACATTGTTGAGTACTTGGGAGATGTGGATGATGAGGTGGTAAGAGCTCTAGTGGCCAAGGTGCCGTCGTTGGCGAAGCATGCACCTGTGGAAGCAAAGACGACTTCACTGCCTCTGGAGGAGGAGGAGGAGAGGAAGGAGCCTGAGCTTGAACAGGGGAGGGAGAAGGAGGAGGAGGTGGGAGAAGTGAGGAATACGGAAGGGGCACTGACACCAGTTGCACCTGAGACTCCTTTATTCACGGACGAGGAGCTGGAATTTGTGAGCTCTAAATCACCCCCCATCGACAAGTTTCTCAGCACCTCGTCTTCAAAAAATCTTGCTGTAGCGCGTGATAAGGTGTCTGACGCTGCCAAAACCTTGATCAATCTAGACTCGTCGAAGCTGAACTAGATTAATTCTCGTCTCTCCAATGCCATCATCCCAATCGATGTTCTAATAGAAGTTACGCGTGAAGGTATTCTTTCCGGCATGTCGTGAAGGTGACCGTACAGTTGGCACAAATCTTCCACATTTGCAGCAGTTCTCTCCCTGACGGAGGACTGTCCAACCTTGCATGTCCCACCAGTAACCGTTTATTCTTTGATGTGTACAATAACTGTTTGCTGTGTGATTGCACCCCTTACTTGGCATTTGATGGGGTGATCGAATATTAGTTTGGAGTTGGAGTAGATGCAGTGAATATCTTGTGTGCTCAGTTGGAATCGCTGTTGTCGGATTAGGTTGGCATCGATTTGGCAATAGGTGTTTGACCCAACTTCTGGTCATTATTCAATGATGGTGGTCATTTAGGCTATGAGCATCGTGTTAGCAAATAATGTTGAGGAGGCTTTGGTGCACCGGTAGCACTGCGAAGTCTCTCTGCCAAAGGCATTAATGCATGCATCGGTGTTGACACGAAATCATCTGTGCTGCCCGATTAACTGCGCGGGAATCTGAGTTGAGAAGTGCATCTAGTCAAGGGTGGTAGTTCAAATGGCAGTCTAATCCAATGAGTAGCATTATTAGGTAGGGAGAAACGAGGAAGTGGTAGTGGGTAGCAGTGTTAATTAGGCGCTAAAATTGTGAATGACAGCAATCCCCACGGCTCGATTTCTATCGCTTATTTGTCACAATATGGGAGCGGCATAAGACGCTTGGAAGTAAGAGTAGTAGGGGATGGGGCTGTGTTGTAAGAGAGAGTCATCCTCCTCTCGATGCCTAGAGGCGAATTCAGTCTCGAGAAGACTTTAATTAAGTTGAAATGTAGACGCCGGTCTTCTTAGGGAAGAGCATTGGCATTGACGGGGTCGAGGAAGGCAACCTAAATTGCGTAAGTATTTTGAATGCAGATCGTACTGTTTTGCAGCAGAATGTACAATCACAATTGTTCAGATTTACCTCCTTCGCATTCATTCCGCCGAGAAGTGCACTACATTGGTCACAGACTATCCCGAATTTTAATGCAAACTTTCAAGCAATGCTTTAGAATTGCACGACCGGATTCTGCTTTTTGACAAGAGTTTGCTTGCACAACAACTACTACGGAATGCTTGTCGAAGTGGAGGCAGTCATGAGGGCACCGCAAAACAGCTGTGAAACTTGGAGAGTTTGATGTGTTGATCATCCTCAACAGGGGAAGAATTAACCTGCGGTCATCAGGACAGGCAGCACGGATTCATGGAGATTCGATATTTTGTTTGGCGGTCTGCAAAGCCGAAAATGGTAACGGAAAGTAGCTGCTAGTTTATTGATTGCTACAGCGGTATGCTGAAATGCTGGCTCTTTAATGGGTTGCAGGCTCAGACGTAATTCATAGATGGCTATTTCATCCTGCACGAAATTGTGATGAATCCAGCATTCTGACAATGTAAATTGGAACACTCTTCGAACATGCAACCTTCGAATTTTTGCAGTATTTTTAGGACGATTCGTGGGCCGATGGCATAGTCGATCTTGGCATTGGTGTTGCCTGTGAGAGCATCTGGTTGGGAGGAAGGTCCGATAAGCATCATAATTTCATAGTACTGCATTCGCCTTCTATTTTCATTGAAATTAATTTATGCTTCACTCAGCTACTGGTATTAATTAGAAGTGGCCTGAACTGACGAGTTGCACGGCTTTGAGTGCTAAACAAAACTAGGAGCCCAGTTCACAGTACACACTTCCACGGATACGAGCATGGCCAACTCTCAGATTCCATTTCTTTACCCGTCTCTTTGCTTTGTTTAGAGCCGACTTGCCTGCTGAGACGTGCCTGCTTTTGCACCCTTTTCATTGTCTCTAATTAGTCCGTGTGATTTTCGTGCGTGTAGTACCTTTAGCTGCACGTTCGTGGTTACCGCTATCCAACAGCATTATTGTGATTGTTTTAGGTGGTACTAAGCCTTTGCTTAAACTTATGACTGTCTTTGAGCAATGCATTCTGCTTACCCATTTTTTCAATGAGAAGACACTAAAAGTACCTTCCTACTTCAGAATATTTTAGCTTTGCACAATTTTTCATGCTTAGATAAAGTGCGATATCCTACATCTATAACCGGTTCAGGTGATGCTTTTTTTGGCGATAGCAAACCACTGATTAGGCCCGTGACTAGTAAATCCACGATCTTGTGCCAAGCTTTTGTATTTTTAAAAAAATACACGCAGGAAAGTTACAGTTCTAGCGTTACTTTGCTACCTTGGCATCAGACCAAAGTAATTACCTCTGGAAGTGTGGAAAGCTGAAATCTTGCGTTGTCATGATTGCATGCAAAATATGAACTCATATAGCTCACCCTCATCTGTACCAGCAGACGGTTAGATATTGTAGACCGTAAAGTCCACTGTAATACTACGTTTGTTCAACTCCCGGTTTCGGTCACTTGGGTAACTATGCTGCGCTAACCGGTTGGCTGACCTCCGGACCATGCCAGCAGACCCCAATCCCTCTGTGTCCAGAATATATGCATTCTGTCCCAGTGCTGTGCCTTCTTTACCTTCAAGGAAGTCTCGGAACGCTGCATCTACGCCTGCAGCCGCCACATCGTTACATGACACAGTCCAAATGATCAGTCAGCTCAGTTTATTTTTCTAACTATGCCCCCGGCTCCTAACATGACATGCAACATCTTTATTGGTAATTTTTGGTGATCCGTTAAGGTGCCAGAATCCAAAACAACAACTTTTTATTTTG
Source organism: Taenia multiceps (assembly GCA_001923025.3). Classification (NCBI taxonomy): domain Eukaryota; kingdom Metazoa; phylum Platyhelminthes; class Cestoda; order Cyclophyllidea; family Taeniidae; genus Taenia; species Taenia multiceps. The sequence goes on along the minus strand of CM010312.1, from coordinate 24,471,114 downwards.
GAGAATATCTTTAAAACGGTAGTGCATAGCTTTAAAACACTCCTATACGTCCTTTTATTCACTCGTTTATGGTGCCCATAAATGCGTAAAATGTGATACATTTAACATCGCATGTTGTTACAGTGTCTAGCTCGAATTCGCGGTAATGTGGACGATGCATAAAGACTCAATATTCAAAAAAGTACCTACTGATCCGTAATAGCAACAGCTAAATAGCCCAATCAATGACAATGACTGCCCAAAGGAGCTCATTTACCTGCATCTCAAATTGAGCCTTAAGCATTTTTGCCCATTTGGTATCTGTGGGTAGCCAGCGCGTTGCTGCGGATTTCGCAATGAGAAAGCCTAATAAAGTTAATCACATGCTTCACTGAAGGGATACTTTAAACAAGAAAAGTCTACAAAGAACTCAGATACTTACCGATTTGTAGCTCAATCTCAAAGGCATGGGGTGCGAAGAACTGAAATTGAAAGTCATGTCACAGCATGGAATTAAAAGCCAAAATATATTGCTTAAGACTGGGTAGATACGAGTAAAGCAGTTACTTTGTGTCAATCAGTTTTAAATTATGTTTTCAAAATAAGTTTCGGCATTCCTTTAACCCATTTAAGAAAGCAAAATAGGGAACAAGCATGACAAACTTTTGATCTGCACAAATTATCTTACAGTTTATTGCATCAATGCCAGTTACCAGGTGATTTTATTTCTTCACACGTACACTGATTCTTCGAAACCGTGATCAGGAGTAAAGAGCCACAATTTACTTTGCATGGGGGTCTGTCGGATTGATTTGAAGTGGCAAATGAGGCAGCAACCAGATTGAACTTAATAACAGGATGCAAAGTCAGGTCAGAGGAGGAGGCCTGTCTGTCCCACGTAAACACAATCTAGCATGGATGCTTAGCTTAACCTATTATGTTGCAGTCTGAATTAGTCTAGCCCTACGTGATGCATTGCAGTGCCTCCAAAGTGGGATGGGTAACCGACAATTATGCTGAGCAAGATCTTGCAGCCATGCACGTCTGAGAATGTTGCTAATGTCACCGATTTGGTAACAGCTAATGCATATGAGGTAGACATAAAAGAGAAGCAAGGCCGAGTAATTGAGGAGTAATGCATGAGTGAGCGTAAGGAATCGGCGACTTACTTCTAAAGATTGCATTATACCAAGGGCAGAGGTGTGGGAATTTAACATTTTTGGAGGAGGTGAAGCAAGAGCACTGGCTTGTTCATTTTCACATATCTGACCAGAAATTTATTTATCAAAACAGCTGCCGTGTAATAAAACAAAAAAAATACTCGGGATAGGTTGAGGGAAGGTTAACTCATGGCTCTTTTCTGATAAATCAAATTAATTGAGACAGCTTTGGAAAAGTGTGTGCGAATGCAGGAGACGAAGTAAATCAAAGAGTAAGCAGAAAATAGGAAAGAAAATGAGAGTATAGACGAAGCGAAGCTGAACGATGGTGTTGATGATGAACCGCGCAGTTGAAACAACAGCACGGAGAAGAATGACGAATAGTAGAAGACGTTGAAATGTGTAAACGCTTATGAATCGACTACTGGCATGTCTCATGGCAGCTCGTAGTAGACTGTGGCGTTGCGTTGGATAGCACTTCATAACTCACCTGCTCCGGTGTTTCTTTACTAAGCACAAAATCACGCATAGCATGTGGTGTTAAGAAGAACCATTAAGATTGATGCTTTCTGACTAAGACGAGAACATTGGGTGATTTGCAACTTGTTAATGCAATCCAAGTCTTCGGTCGATGCAGCCAGGAGTCTGGGCTCCTAAAATGCTCTTTTGGAACAATATTTGGTCACAGGTGTAATTAATGCCACAACATTGCATTCAAGTTGTGATTCAAGAAGATTAGTATAAACGCCTCAATGAAGCGCATTGATGGGTGTCTGCTGTGTTTTTTGATGGTTGTTATTAATCCACACCGCACACTGGCAAACCTAATGACAGACATTGTTTATCTGTAGCGTCTTCTATGAAAACTGCCACCTTAGTTAGCTAAGTTGTGAGGGTAGTCGCATGTTTGATAGGGCACTCAATGACAGGGAGGGAAGCCAAGCCGTATATGAGCGAGTTCTGTCATTCTTAGTAAGCGCGGATCAAAGGATCCTCTCCTCTGCTTTGCTCAAAAAACAAAATTGTTAGCATATGGTAAAGTGGTGGTTTTAAACTATCACTCGCCTCTGCGTTCTTCCACATCCACCTAAGAAAGGGGTCCACTGTGACCGCGTAGCGCTGCTAAACAAGGAGGCAGCAAATCACGACAAACTGCACTTCAGTCCTGATAAATGGTTTCGTATTCAACAAATACTAGTGTTTCTGCATGGAATAAGTAAAACACAGTCATCGATATTTCCTCAAATGCTGCTGGCTTGCATTCTACTTGAAATACTCACACTTGACATTTGCTTGATTGTGAGAATTAGCTTTCAGGACACACGTACTTGCCACATTCTATCCTTTTTGCTTCTCATTACTATCTTTGTAGAGATTTTTGAGTCTAATATGCAGACAGACATCAACCAGTGTCAGCATTTGCGCGAATCTGAACTAAAGCTAAGGGCTGTGTTCGTGCATCGAATTTTCAGTCCTGAAATTCGAGCGTGCCGAACACAGTCCAGTTTCATTCCTCTGTGATATTCTAGTGTGGGACACATTGTAGCATTTAATAGGCTGATTTTCACTTAGCCACGGATGGGCAATTAATTAAAGATAGCATTCGATGAGCAAACTCTCATTCAGAATTCTTAAATAGAACCAGCAGGCTTGTGTTCTTACGATTATACTGCTATTAATTCGCTGTAACATCAGGCGAAGGGCAAGTTGTGTTTCTGGATTTACTGTGAAAAATAACCACAAAGAATAAAATACCACGCCAAACAGATCTACAGCGCGTGGTCTAATCGAATGAGAAGACTTCAGTACTTTTGGCATGCCAAGCCAAGCACGCCAATGAACTACAGAAGAAGTGAGCATACTTTGCTGCTTCGAAGCATTTGGTCTGCTCTTCTTCATCTTGTCTCTCGCATTTGCTATATCTAAGCACCATGCCAGCCAGAAAAACATACCTACCTGATGATCCCAACTTCCATGATGAGCATGCCTGGGAAGAAGTCGAACTTCAGCCAAGAGTCAGTATAATCCTCTCGGAAAAAGGGAACATTGCATAACTAGGCACCATCCATTGCAAATTTATTATTTGATCCTCTCTTGAGTAAAATGGCTGTGTATTTAAGATTATTTCGCGGTATGAAAAGGAGTAAATAACAACTCACAGAAAACCATACAGAGTGCCATCAGTGCCACACAAGGAGCGACTGCAAATTGGTACTTGCTGCCAATGCTGTCACTGACAGGATGAGCTACACCTCTATACTTTCTCAGCATTCCCCAACTGACAGGTCAATTGGCACCATAAAGCCATACCAGCAAGACAAACTGCCAATGAGGGTACATCAAGCCCTAGAGAATTTGCATACTACCTAACAAATGTGATGCTTGCGTATTGATTGGCACGGCTATGAGTGATAGGGGGCAAGCGTTATTTTCTGTTTATTCAATCACGTCGTCGATTCAAAATTCTCTGGCCTCTGCATTACTTAGTATTCCCGTGTGTGCGACTTGCCATGCCACGTGAAACTTCCCCGTAGATCGTTAGAGGATGTCAGGAGAGAGTAGGGATGAACTGAATTTCCGCCTGGTAGTGTTGACATGTGGCCCTTTTCCAACGGTGTCCACGTAAACCTAGCATTGGAAATCCCATCGCATTACTGCTTAGGAGGGGAGGAGAGGAGAAAGTCAGATGCGATATATTTGGATTTGGAGGGGGGTTACAAGCAAAGTTGAAGTGTGAGTTCAGCTCAGACGTTTCATTGAATCCGTTGAGACATCCCATGCAGAGGTCGAAACTGCTGTCGCTGTGACAGGACCCTGTTTGACCACACATCATGCAGTTGCAGCCGCTAACGACATTCATCCTTACCATCAAGGCTTTCGAGGCCAATGACTGATGAAACGATGCCGTGCCAACTGCACAAAGTTGGAGGTCCTTAGTTGGCAAACTTAAAGAGTGGGCTTCGGAGAGACTTCACTTGTTCTGAATAAATCGCAAAGTAGTCCAGGAGAGCATTATGTCTATCGGCTTCGGCCTGTAACATACCAACATGCATAACGTGTCGTTAAGTCACATGCTTCCGTTGGCCATTGTCCAAGTTCACTTTTTATTTTAATCATGTAGATGTGGAATTGATGGAAGCTCTCTTTAGTTGTAGACAAGCAGTGCATGGCTACCAAATTTAGTTGTCTATAGGCTGTTGATTTCTTCGCCTATTGCGTGTTCGGCCATGGAATTCGCCATTGAAGTGCTAGCATGTGTGACATGAATGACCGCGAATAATCATGAACTTGTCAATTAATGATCATCGTTGTGACCAGTCTTGCTGCATTTGCTAACAAGTTGGATTTTAATTCAACCAGGAAAGTCAAAATGGTGAGTGAAGATGACTCTTTAGCATTACTTTTGCTTCGGAGGAAGCAAGCCTAAGTCGCATGCATAGTGGGTGCCATTAGATGCTGAGAGTGACTTGACTGACACACACATTTGAGTGGATAGCTCCAATGGTGATTGCGCTGGCGCATTTCACAATGAGCTGTCAAGTCGAAATTAAATAAGCACACCACAAAAAACAGTTAATTGAGGGTTGGGGATGGATGGTGAATTGCATACCCAAAGGCATAACTTGAACGTAACTCGCAGTGCTATGCGTAAGTCATATCTTTCATCCTAAACTGCGAGGCACAGGAAATGCTATGCTTATAAAAATCGCAAATTACGAAAGATAAAATAATGCATTTGACAGCAGTTTTACGAATCCAAGTAAAGGCACTCAGAGGACTTCTAATCTGTTATTACATCCCGTATGCTTATGAAGAAGATCCCAAAAAGAAGGGTTGTGCAGTTTGATGTACTAGTATCTAATCATATACTAGGTATTTGCAAGCAATAATCGGGAATAATAGCATTTTCCAAGCATTCAAAGCAAAATAGAGGTGGAGAAGAGCTTGTACACCGTCAGCCAACTCCTTCACCTCCGCGGCGTGTGGAGGCTTCTTCACAAGCGTCAGTGTTAGCACATCCTCCGTCGTGCTCGCTGTTTACCACCACTGCTGCGACCATCCCCACGGCTTCTCACACGGTGACCACCAATGCGGCTTGTACTCAGGCCACCATGCCCACTTCTGCCAACATTGTGACCCCTTCTCGAACTCACCCCACGGTGCCCACTTCCACGGATAAGAACACGGCCAACTTCCACAATGCATTTCTTCGCCTGTCTCTGCTTCTTTCAAACTGACTTTTGTGCCGAGCTGTGCCCCCTTATATACTAGTCGACTTGTCTCTAATTGTCCCGTGTGATGTTCATGCTAATTGTACTTCCGGCTCTACATTCGTGCCTGCCGATCTCTAACAGTGCTCTCGTGATTCCAATTCTCTCAGGTGAGGTTTTAAGTGATGTCTAGCCTATGAATGGCACGTGACTGGCTCAGCCTAGCACTTTCCACTTAAGTGCTTAAGTTTTTGAGAACTCAAGCAAACAGTGCGCATATCGTGGAGCACGGGCTGGCATCCAACCGTGCCGAACCACTAAACGCAGTTCATTTACGTTTTTGGTAAGAATCACGATAAAAGGGAATAACCCTTCAGCATCAAGTGCTATCTCGGCTGTTGGTGATTTATCGTACCACCAACTGTGTGGAGATTGACCTTCATAACATTTAGTGCATTAGAGCGTGATGACCAATCCATTAAGTGCGATTAATTAATAATCACCACTTAATCTATTGATTTATTTTTAAAATACCTTGCAGGAAATATCGTCTTAAGGATCACTAAATGCTGCGTGTAGTAATAAGTAGGAGCTTCAGTCATTCATTTATGCGCTGTTGATTATTCGACTTTCTTGTGGATCAGCACCTTGCAGCTGTTGTGGTGAGGTTTTGGTGAGCTTGACTTGATCCAAACTGCACTTCGATGCGTGATAGTGCCCCGTTTATTTCAGTTGCTTTTGTATTCCACAAAAGGGAACATTGTATTTAAAATGGTGATTTCTCCCTGCGACGAAGATTTGGCTAATTTGGTTGTGTGCCGACTTTATAATTTGCTTCCGCCTCCTCGATCTCCTATGACTCAGGCCCATGTACACATTCGTAAAGTAATGTTTTAGAAAGCTTGAATGCGGCAAATGGTTCGCAAGTATTTCTACAGCCTTTTCCCTCTCAGGTCTAAGTTCTCTGTTTTGCATCTTCTAGAACGCAATTAATTTTATTTTCTGTCAACTTTGAGGGAGACCCACATCTCCTTTATTTAGTCTTAAAATGACACACTGCGCAGGTCACTTGAGGGTTTCTGTCGCTAAATTTTGCATTAGCAAATGTCAGAAATCACTGTTTCCATCTCTGTTGACGGCCACTCTATCAAATCTCTGCTGCATTAACCTTATTCATTTGACAATCTGCCTTACGCTTACTTTACACATCGTGATGCGTATATTGTTTTCACACTACTTGCATACTTCTTTCCAGGGTTACTAAAAGTATTGAGCACTGATGTCTACCCAAAGAGTGTTGATGCAGTGTCAACGATTGATAATATTCGTTGTTTTCAAGCTCTCAAAACTTTGGTCCAAATTAATGTCGCTTTGCTACTCGCATATAGTATCTTAAGCCAGAACAAGGAGATAATAAGCATTGCAAGATTGCAGCCATTCAGTGGCGATCACCAGGAGAGTCATTCTTGCATTTAATGAACACTAGAGTGGGGTAGCCAGACGACTGGATGCACACTGCGGAGACTAAGGACCTAAATTTTGCATTTCTTACCTATTGGTCGCCCTGGTAATGAAAATTATAGGATTCATTTCCATCTTAATAAACAGCAATCATAAGCCATGCCGGACTGCTGCATGCTTTCAGCATGTTGTTCATTCTGATATGCCCAGCTTTGAATTTGTAAGCGCTGGGAACTCTACGCAATTTCATTTCCCTATAGAACATACAGTTGGCTTTGGTATAAGCGGCGTTCGATCTGCATTGCTATGCAAACCAACTTTTACAGTACTTGGGTTTGTCTCTCTTAAGGTCGGAGGTGGTGTTGCCACAAGAGCTAAAACAAATTATTCAGCATTTCGCTGCAAAACTGAGAAGGGTCAGATATCATCAAAAATATTAAACAGTTAGTTGGGGTTCCACAAATTGCATAAGGCAGTAACGCGCTTGACATTGAATAAGAGACTTCCATCCGTCTCAAATTGCGCGCATAGGATTCATTTTGACACTAGCGGCTGACATATCATGATGGCCTTAGTTAATTTGTTAAGAACATGGAGAAAGGAAGGAAAAATTTGCCGAATAATGTCCATTCCATACAAGGAAACGTAAAAATATGCACAAAAGGGATTTTCCTGGTTACCTAAGAATATGAAAATGAAAAATATGGAGCTGTAATTTGGGTGCCTAGTAAAAGCAAAGCACATGATACATTAAAAGCAAAATGCATTCAGATAAGAGATTTTAGCTGTCACAGTTTGAAGATGTAGCTTTTGTGTAAAGAGGTGCTAAATAATTAATGCTTAGGAATCTACGCGCGACGCAACGCATAGTTAAAGCTTCGATTAAGGGCAAAGCTGTTGGTTTTATGAAATTCATAGCTAGATAACTAAATTTATGTTTCTTCAACATGATCTTAGCTAGAGAACATCATGTTGATTTGTCCCGATGTACATTCATTTAATCAAAAACAAATTCCACATCAGCAATGTTTGGGAATCAAAATCAGGAGTGTGTTTTACGAGTTGTCAAGCAAGGTGCCCATTACCTTAAAGCGTTAAAGCATAAGAATACAACGAAAAAAAATTGTGATTGGTGCTTTTCTCACTCGTCGATGCGACCCCAAAAAATAACCCGATTGTACAACTATGAGCCCCACTCTTCAAACTAATCATTATTAAGTTTATGCAAAGAAAGCAATATGGAGCTAAAACAGCAGAAGAGCATTTAAAAATATCTATTGCAAAATGCAGTGAACTAGGCTTCTTATGTCCAGGCGCGTAAAAATCCTAATGCTAATCTGAAATAATTAGTCTAGCAATGATGTGCGTGTGTATATGAGGCGTAGACAAAAACGGAATAGCTGATTCTGGGGAAAACTTTACTGCACAACATCGTTGCGCGGGCAGTAGCCCCTAAGCGAAGGCGTAAATGCCGACATCTGTGGTGCCCATCACACCTCTATTCCATGGTTTTCACGCATGCTCTGACACACGAGGCGCTTTCTGTGGTTGGTGTAACAGAGCAGCGCATGATGTTTGGGAGTACATCAGGCAGGCGTTTACCTCTTACTTACGATCACACTGCACATCTGTCACCATTCCTCGTGTAGCTTCTCTCGTCGCACAAGTCCATTGCAAAGGACACACTACCTGCCTGTAGAAAATCCGTCTTCATTTCATGATTGTCGCAGTATCGTGGCTTAGCGAATAATATGTTAATCTGTTTGTGAGGCAAAAACATTTAGTAAGCAATGTTCATGTTTGCTGTAGGTAAATCAAGTAAAGAAATGCGACTTGCAGCAAAGCATTCGATGCAATTAGGGGGAGTAGACATATTTACATGGTTTATCACCATAATCGAATGATCTGCAATGAAATCATGAAAGTTGATTACGTCCAACAGATTGCCAATCGACGAATGGAGTACCAGAAGCAGTTTCTTCAGTAAAGCTCTACATAGAAGTAAGACGTTTATGCACAAAGTACTTAGCATTTGCTAAACAAAATAGCATCATCCATCGTTAGGACGACCACAGATATTTATCCCTACTTCACCAACTTAGTGAATTTAAACTCGCCTTGAAAAAAAGTGACACTTCTTTTGATTAAATAAGGTTTGTAAACCTGCGCAGATTTTTATTCCATTTGCGTAGTAGCGCAGCAACCGCTCTTACAAATATGCGGGGTGCATAATTGTTTGCAGTGCGATTGTGTGTTGCAAAATTGTTGAAGGCTCGGTGCACTAGATCGTAGCAATTAAAATCTTGTCGATTTTTCAGGGGGACTACATTGTCAACATTTGGTTTAAAAGGTAAATTTGGACTGAAACTACATCGTATTTAGGCAGGTTCTCAATGCTTGACTCGCCTCGCACCAATTTTGAAGAAAATAATGTCGCAAGCACCGTTATTAGGAAAAAATAGTTACAGCATTATGAAAATGTCTAAGAGGTCGTGTACATAGCCGGTACAAAGTGCAAGCTAAAAGAAAATCAAAATCATTGTACTTATAGTCACACTACTGGATAGGTCATCACATCGTCATGCAGTGAGTGTTGTAAAGGCAAATCTCTGCACAGTTTGTGGTAGGACAAATCACCAATAGCCAAGAAAGGATTTGATGCTGATGGGTTTTTCCTTTCAACGCAGTTCTCACCAAAGCACAAATGAATCGCCCTTAGTGGTTTGGTACAGCTCGATGCCGACAGCAACCCATCCACCTACAGATTCGGCTGGCCTTGTTTTAATATAGTGTCTGCCTTTCTTCCCCTTAGATTAAGACGAGCACCCCATTTTGGCAGCAAAGTAGTTTTCAAACACCGAAAAGTTGCGCCATCCAAAGAGTTAAATCAAAAAAGCGAAAAGTGAAGACAGGAAAACTTAAAAATGCAACACATCAAAATGACAAAATGTTTCATGATAGACAAAGATCATTTGTAGGATGTGGTCCAAACCCCAAAAACCCCAAAAAAACAAGAAAACGTGGCAGTGGTGTAAAGAATTAACACTGGCTTAAAGGTGCATTCACCCTTCAAAATTTGTGGCATTGCAAATTGAACATTTTTCTTTATCTGGCAATGCAAAGTCTTAAGGATGGCCATTCTCAGTTACCATCACTAGTTCTCACTTTCATTGGTAGGTTGAAGGGGCTTGTAAAATATCACTCTGTATTCCATGATTTGGATTTTTAGTGCGAATAGTTCAAAAGTTGTGCCACTACTAGCAAATATGGCAGACAATAAGTAGGACCTCCAATTATGCCGGATGAAGAGGCGCAAATAATGAACAAATTAAGCAACATGCAAGTTGACGAAACCTTCCCACCTTCCAAAGACAAGACCTAATCGACCTTATTTGTTATGTGGACCACTTCTTCACGCCGCTGAGAATTAAGCTCAACGTAGCCGGAGCTTTTGGATGGATAAGGCTAAGTTGTGTAACTGCAGAAAAACTTCACTAACTATTGAACGTATGTATGTGGATTAACAGGGAACCGCCTAGTGGACATTGTTACACAGGCTTCTAGCGTAAAGGGGTCGTACAACTGCAACTTTAAGCTACTGATAGTGCTTTGAACTGATAAAGAGCACTAGGATGGACTTCCATACATGCTCATTCTCTTCACTTACTACTCGGTGTTTACAAGCTCTGTGTTTTTATGAAGGAGGCAAATGGGCCATAACTATTTCTCTAAGCCTTGCATTCTTCCAACATCCACCACCTATTCGTTGCTTAAATTATGCTAAGCAGCCATCGCTTTGCAGAATTGGTGGAGTTAGCTACTTTTACAGCTTTTTCGGGATGCCACCAAAGAAGGAAAAGACCTTCGCTTGAGCTCAGGAATAGATTAATGCAGAAGGGAAGATATGTTGGTCTACAAAATGGCGCCAGTAACTCAAATCTAAGGCTGATTTTGCCACACAGCTGCTACTGAACTTTGAATCAGCAGCTAAAACAATCCACTTCAGAATCTGGTAGCAAGACTGCTAGCAGCTCCGAGGCAATGCTGCTGAGGAGAGGCTAGATAATGCGCAAATAAAGGTGCCACGCTAAACATCCGGCTAACTACTTCTTGACAGAAAATTGAGGCCTGGATAATCCTAGTTAGCACTGTAAGAACTGTACTTGAAACACATGCTACCAGTCAATAAAAAACTAGCCTTCTTTTGTCGGTGAAGTTGATGATGTTCTGCATAGATATACGCACATTCTCGACCCAATTATTTATGTGAATAAGCATTCAGCAACAAAAAGCAGTGGGATGTGGAGCCTTTCAGCAAAGTTGCGTCCTACATCGAAAGCATTCGCCGTTGCAGCTAGGACGGATTTATGGCAGAAGACACGGATGCAGCCGCAGGGTAAGAGGCTGGATAAGGTCGTCCAATTTCAATGCATGTCCCTCAGTTGGTTCACTTGGACAATAAAGTGGCCGTTCCAGCTATGTAAATGTGTTATTTCCCTGAATTTGACCACCTTTTAGATTGTCCCTAAACATCTAAAATGATTTTTTGCAATTTCCGACAGAAACAATTTTGCCGTTACGCAGTTACGTGCTTCTTAACACAAAATCACGTTTGGTTGGAAGGTTGTATTCATTTTAAACAATAAAATGGATGGAGAATAATTGCGTTTTCTGGTTTATGAGCAAGGGTTGACCCGTTTGATCTTCCATTTAAGGCAGCATAATTATCTAAACAATGCATCTACGAGAAAATCGTGATGAAATTACCTGTCAAACAGGCGGGCCCTGTTGCAGTGTTAGGATTAACCATTGCCTACCTTTGGATGGGATTCAAAAGAGCTCGGGTTTAATTTGCTTAATTGCTTATACATATGACCTCATTACCACAGGAGTCTTGTCGAATATGTAAAAAAGTGGTGTAGAATCTTGGTAAAGGAAGATTGTCAAGTTAAATCCTGTGAGTTTTAGGCTAAAAAACTTTTGACTGGACGTTGTTTTACTACCCTGATTTGGAAGTTTGATCCTTCGTAGTTGCTTTGAACCTAAATTGTTTTCAAAATGCAAGCACAAGTGTCGAAGTCCATTTGATGTGGACGGCAGATCTAGTATCCAGTTCCTTGCTTTATGCATTATTATCCACTGAGTGTGCAGTTCTCTTTCGGCTCGAAACGCGATGTTTAAAAGATTTTTAACTTCGCGGCTGAGATACCTCCTTACGTGCAACGTTGCCTTTTAATGATTCAGCTTCTGTCATAAAGTACTGTGTTCGGTCGCTAGAACTTATAAGCACCACTTTAGCAGTAGTGGTAGGTCAGAACTGTGGTAACTAGTGAGGGTCTGCATTGTCGACATTTGGTTCCCTTAATGAGTGCTTTTATTTCTCCAATTGGGTGAAATCGTCTGCAAGTCTACCCATGCTACTGGCACAAGGCTAGCGTTGGGTTCACGAGCAGCGTGTGTACTTACTGTAGGCAGAACTGTGGTGGTTGAAGTGTAAATTGTTACTATTATCGATCCAAATGTAAAATTTTTGCATAGAAAATGCCTATGTTATAATGTAGTTGTAAACCTCCTTCTTTGCTGGAAATCGATTATCCCTATTTCATGAGTGTGTGTAATCTGGAACCTTCAGGAGGAGGTCGTGGAGCCGAAGCCCTCGATGGGTCTAGTGGGTGAGTGAGTGGGTAAATTGCCTACATTTAGGTAGTCCGTGTTCTTCCCCTTGAACGCCTTCTTGCTGGCTCAACTGCATGAATCCATGCATCGATAAAATCAATAAGACCACCTGTTGTGCGGTCGACATATGTTTGTTTCTGGATCGATACATGAAGCCTAGGGCAAGTTAGTTTACGAAAAATTGCACGGGTAACTAAGCAAACACAGTGACACAAATCCAGGCAAATGTGCTTTTATTTGTGACAAGGATGCCATTGAATGATCCGGTTTGAGGTCACTTGTCAAAACTCCTTCGTCTTCCAACTATTATAATCACTTTTCACCACTTATGTTCCTGTTCCCGGTTTCTTCCTTGCCTTTAGACTTTTGAGGCAGCTAAGGGGTCGAATAGGGTTAAAACGCATTCACGGCGCGTAATAACTCTGTCTAGAGTCTTAATTGGCTTAACAATAGTTTACCAACTTCGGGATCCAAATAATTTTCTCATCTTTGATAATCAGCATCACTTCTGCATTAGATGAAGTTCCAACCCGCTATTTGTATTTGGATAAAAAATTTACTTTTCGTAAACTGTGAAAATGCAAATAAAGGTTGACTGAACCTTATACGAACAATATAAAAGCACAAAATAAATTCTGTTGCATTATGAAGTTGAAATGCGGAAGAGCATTTATGGTGTGACCAATAAATGTAATTTGCGAATTGTTTGACTCCCATTATGGCTATGGCAAATCAATTTGGCCAGATTGTTGTTACAGGATTAGCTGGTCATCGAGCTATGCCAGCAGCACCGGTTCCTCTCCGTTTGCCAAATACGTATGTTCTGCCCTGGCATTACGTCTACTTTAGCCTTCAGAGAAGCCTTGGGGGGACGCAACAGCATGTCTACCATGATTATTTAGAGCTTAAACACAAAAAATACCCCAGTCTTAGGCATATCATGCTTAGTGGTCTATGCGCCCTTATAATGCGTGCTGGCGTTCGCCACTCTCGGTTGTTTTAACTATCCTTTGAAAGTCGTGACAAACGGTGAGCTGTAGCACTTTTTATTCTTTAGCAGCATTTGTTTATGCCGAAGAATATACATGCCTAGTTAATTGGCTTACGACTTACAGGCAGTTGAGCCATTCTGGGCAAATCCAAGGCAAAGTTTAATGTGGTTCTGTACGCCTCAAAAGGTTTCTAGAGCACTGCTGAGTTCAAGTAATTCGAATTTCTAGTTATCTTATTAGTTTAACGCGAAGATTTGTTTGTCAGATGGGACTTCTTGGGACTCTCTCTCTATTTCTTTAGTCGATAAGAAGTTGCCACATGGAGGCTAGTACAACATGAGTAGTTAGTTATCATCAAAACTTTGGAAAGACTTTCTACATAGTAGCAAGAAAGGAAGACCTTGATTGTACTGTGGATTTCGGGGCACCACTTCCTCGACAATTTCTTTCTCTTTCGAGTATGAGTACCACGTATGGTTACATTGGTAGCCGTCGATCCTTATGAGGGCCTCGAAAATGCGTCCTTAGTGCGAGCTCCATCAAAATCAGAATACTGTCTGTGAATAAAATGAATTCAGCTGCTCTGCATCTAGAACCTTGCTTGTTCTGGAAGAGAAAAGAGTAGAATCTATAAAAATTGGCTGATGAAATAGAGTGACAAGCACTTGAATGCAGAAAGGAAATGCGGCCGTCCAAACCCAAGTTGGAAAAGTGATTGCCGGTCAGCATCGAAGAAAACCTGAAAAAGCTGACATCAGTTGGAGCTTGCAACCGGCTACCAAATCCGCGCCTTCTCCATCATCCTACAAGTGTGACTGGTGCTTCAGCATCCTACATGTTGGTAAAGACATGTTGCACACAACTGAGCCGTTTATAATATGGAAATTTGTGACAGAGGCTGGCTAAAACTGATGGCTCAGCTACCGCAACAAATTCGGCACCTGACGACAAAAGCGCAATATAACGTGGATGGGCGAGTGGATAAATGAATAAACAAATGATGAATGGTTGGTTGAATACAGGACTGGTGACTTCTAGATTTGGTTAAACTGGCTCCACCTTAAGCTGCTAAAACACACGCATGAATCGGGAGTGGAGACAAGGAAGTCGAGACGCCACGTGAATGTGACCTTGTTGAGGAATGTTGTGTGCCTAAATTGCACTAAAATCGTTGTTTATTCTTTTATTCCTCCTTATTAAACTTTAGAAGTCAGGAACTAGTCGTGCTAGCAAGTCTGCTGGGGAAATGACCAATAATTAAGAATAGAAGTAAATATACTTGTGTCTTGCAGAAGAGCATAGTTGACTGACGAGGTGTTTCACTCGTATACCGTATTGAAATCATTAGCATTGAGCACTGATGCAGCGAAAGCGTTAGTTGTTCAGATTTTGTTCCAAATTAAACCCTTCCCACCTTCCAAGTACGTTCAGTGGGTAGGATTCGCCAAGAATGAATTGAGGTACAAGAGCACTTATGCTACTGAAATAGAAAGCGAGGTGACAAAGAGAAAGCTTTATTGCTTGTACCTCAACAATTCCACCACCTTGTGTTCTGCGCCCTTTCGTGATTGCTGCTCCTAACCGTATTCTGGTGCGTCGAGCCCATTCCTGTGTTTGAAACGTGACACTGCTACCGCGAATGTGTTATCGAGGCATTGTGAATTTTAGTATCCATTCTGTGGAATTTGATAAAATCTCACCCTGAGAAATTTCCGTCCTAATTAAATATAGCAACACGAGGTTGTTTAAACCGCTCTCTATCACTCGCAGACGATACTGAGGCACTTTCTTGACCACCGCAGTTCTGGTCACAGGGCGGTGGCACTGGCAGAAGATCCAGTCGTTGCATTAGGTGAGATTAAAGCTGCAGACTCATCTTTGTCATAGTCTCAATCACCACAGCTTCAAGTCCTAACGCTGAGTGCACTTCTTACTCTGTGATCTGCCATTTTATTGAGGCCAGGAAATGACAATGAAGTATATGTTAAGGATGCAGTACAAGGCGGCTAATGTGTTGGAGGAAATATTTCTAACCTACTGGCTTCGATAAACCCAATCCAATTCATTTGATGGTGGAAGCAATGTGCTTGCATAAGCTCAATCCGCACGGCTTTAGTCTGAAGATGCCAACGTTGTTGGATGGTCTGAAGGCGATCGCAATCATGTCTTGAAGGATAGCTGATTTACTGAAGCCGGTAAGGGCCCATCTCTTTGCAAAGACTTGCAACTTTGACGTCAATCGCCTTAATGAGCGCCTTAATTTACTCAAAACTCTAAGCGAGACTCTTATTCTGATCTGGTTAAAACATGTTCATGGCCAATATATAATCTCGACTGCTTACAGAACATTCCGTTAGCCCATTCCTAGAAAAAGGAAGCGCTTAAACTAAATTTAAAATTCCCACAAGGTACTCGCGGCCCAACAGATTCAAGCATTTCTCTAAAGGTGAGTGACATTTTAGCAGTTTTTGAGAGGAAGTGATAGCGAAGCAAAGTTCTTTTCTCACAAACTGGGCAGGCATTCCGTGGGCTGCAAAACATGTACCCGTAACCTACAGGTGCAATGGTCAATATTTTTACGTTTTTGGTACGTAATTGTTCATCCTTACCATTGCTAACGCCATAAATCGTAGCACCATAATGTGGAGTAGCTTCTAGTCCATGACCACTGACATGTGTAAATCCACTCTCACTCCCAGTTGGCTGTCCTATCCACTTAGAGAAAGAAATACTCCTGAACTCGCCGAGAGAGATGCCTAGCGAGTGTAGAGAAGAAAATTGCCAGCCACAGCTTATGCTGGTCAATTCCAGCTTAAAGCAGAAATAAAGAGAGCAAAACACTGCTTACTTCTTATTCTCTCTAATTTTAGCCAAAACGGTAAAAAAATTGTCGGTAATCCTATACGATAATCATTTCACAGGAAGACTGCCCAAAGAGTGCTATAGAGAATACCACCAGCCATGGAATAATGCTAGTCACTTCTCCATAAAAGTGGCTAGTAAATAGGGGGCAGCGCTTTTCCGCTCCCGAATGAGCAGTTTCACCAAAAATATTCACTTTCAAGGTGGCGGAACTAAATGCTCATCTTTTGCTGGAAGAATTACTACACACGTACACTGGAGATGACCTCCAGCAAGAACTCGATGGCAGACATTGCCGACTATGAAATGGCGGATTGAGAAGAGCTGTACCAGCCACTGCCATTGAGCCTCCCAAATGCATTTCTGGGCAGCGCAACAAATACAGTTAATAGTGATTTAAAATGAGATGGGTGTATGATATAACTAATGTAAAGACTTTTGTTCTGGTGAAAAATCACCATCATCGAGTTGTGCACTATTATTATGCATTCTTCCTTTTGCTTGCGAAATGAGGGTTGCTTTTGGGTGGATTCATCGTTAACCTAAGTTTGTCTCAATTCGTACGTTTGCTTGGGTTGGATTACTTCACTTACTTTAGTCAGAATCTTAATTCTTGTGATGCAGGCAAATAGTGTTAGTTCTATGCAGTGATTACTAAGCACCCCATCCACTATGCACAAAAAAGTTGCAAACAAACAAGAAATCAGTCCCTGAATTGCTGATAATGCAAGTGGTGGACACGTAACAGCAATGGTCAGCTGTCGATGTCAGTGCAGTTGCTTTAAGATCAGGCTTGCTTGCAACTTTTGCTAAGGCATTCCCTAGTCTCATGCCTTTGCAGACCTTTCAGTGCCCAATGCTAGCACGGTAGACGTTTTAATATTACCGCTTGGAAGGCATAAAGTGGTTAAGCCATGGCACCCTACTTATACCCCTAAGAGCATTTGCTACTTTCCAAGTACGAAATGTCTGTATTGCTTAGCCTAGACACTGCTGAATTGCGTTGTGGATCAAGAATGAATTGTGGCTTCAATCAATCGGAATTTAAATCAGTGCCGGAATGGTTATTTGGGAGGATATTCAAAGTGAGTAGGTATTTTGGGAGAGGGGAAGAATTTGCCAGTTCAAAAAGGAACTGGCATCCGCACAGCTTTTAAGGAAAAGTACACTAGATATCTTTCTTTTTTGCTGCCTCCATTCAGTAGGCGATGTAATTAATGTTTGTAGAGATATCAGAATCTGGAAGGAAGTGTATGTTTTCAGCTGTTCAATGCAGAACGTAAACTTTCCTGTCCAAAATGACGAGGTCAAGATGAATAGGATGATAAGTATTCCTTTCCTTCTTTACAAACTCAGTAATTTTCTTAGAAATTTGGGAGCAGCTTCAAGTTGATAAATCAAGTACAACAGACTAAAAAGCATAACAGGATAAAACGATCAAAAAGGGTCGAAGTTTACCATTACTTGACATTTTTTTAGTGCTCCCCTATCGGCATTGGCTAGGAGGCAGTCCAAGTCTTTGTTAGTGGTAGCAATGATGAGAATTCGTTTCAGCTACTGTTTGCTGCCATATTTGACATCGATTCCCTTGTCGGTACCTTCTAGTAAAAGCCTGAAATCGTCCTCAGTCGTCATCGCTATTCTTGGCTCCTCCATCAATGCTCCAGTTTTGTGCAGCAAATTGTCAAATTGGAAGGTCGTTTGATTGCCGCGACGAGTAATTGCTGCCACCTGCAAGTTAGCAGCAATAGTTAATGCAGTGTGTAACAATCCTTTACTATTACTGTTAACTTACCCCTAAAGGAGCTGTAATGAATCCGACTGATAAGGATTTACCAGCATTCGTCATCCTGTAGAAGCACAACGCGTTTACCTTATCCATTTTTTCATCCATCACGTCAACAACGTTTTGTAAGAATGAAGAAACAGAAATGTTTTTATAAAGCAGCATCTAATCGAGCCACTTGCTTTTAGCTTCCAAGGTATTGTCCTCATTTTTGATTGCGACATTGGAGTGGCAAACGCTGCATACTATCCAAGTGAGGCATGGAGCGCTCGGTCAAAAGGCAATCTTCGTTGTAGAAGTGAATATACTTTTTGACATCACCTGCAAATTAGGGCCCAGTGTTGCATTCATTTTAACAGCCTCTTCAACTAAACTCTTTTGACATTTCTTCAGATCGTATTATATTGCTCGCATAAACTTCTCTCCGTAGGTTTTCGTAGTTGCTACGCTGGCTGTTGATCTTCATTCGATCTTGCAATATTTATTTTTCCGGCGACTTTCGAAGATATTGCGACATCCCACAAATTTAATGGAAGGCACGGACCCAATCATTGCCTACCAATACCAATGTGCCTCGACCTTCCAAATGCTGTAAGATCCAAAGTGGGTTTTTACATGCTGCTTTCCCATGAAAGAATTCCGGCAATTAGTACCAGAAACGGAGACTTCTACACCGCAGGAGCTATTAAGCAAAACCTCATGCAAATATGTGGTACATGAAGATTATGCCCACGTTTTTCTCAATTCACCCATTACAAATTGAAGCCGGAAGCTCGATAGAACTTGTGCCGACTTCGGTGTTGAACATAAGAATTGGTACGAGTTAAAACTCACCAATGAGATTGTTAGTAATCATCTTCGCATTTTACAATGTATGAAAGGAAGGGGAAAGTCAATCCTTGTTGGCACTGAATTAGCTGACATGTTTAAGCTAGTGGATAGTATGCCTCTCATAATGTCGGAGCATTTCTGCCAGAAATCTGAATTTAGGCGCCTTGAGCAACAGAAGAGGAATGAATTGAAAGTGGTCATTCGGCGTTCCAACTATCACGATCTGTGCGACGAGGTATGGAATCGCAACATTACCTGCCCAAAAGAAATTTCCCGGAAGTTTACTGTGAAAGAAGCTGTTGAAATGAGTGCCCCAATGGGTCTAAACTGGTACAAAATTGCAAATTTTTTTTTGTTTTCTCAATGAGGAACTTCTGCAAGAGGAAAGAAGTAGAGGATATTTGGAGAACGTTCAGCGCCTGAAGCATAAATGTCAAAATTGGCAAGAAAAGAAGACATTGGAGAGTGGTTGTCAGTGGTTAGAAAAAGTGCTGCTGTACAATAACATATCCGTTAACGTTTTCTTGCGTGACGTAATAGCTATGATGGATTGCAAATGAGATAAAGCTAGCATACCTTGTCTATATGGCATGACAAATACTGGATAGACACTACTTGCAGGTTTGATTACTGCATCTCTATAAGTGAGTTTTAGCTTATGTTTAGTTAAAGTAAAATTTAGGTTGCTGCGATTACCCGAAGAGGAGAGCAAATAAAACGATAGCAATGTCTACGCATTCCATTCCTTTCAGAAAACTACTCACTTTCAGTAAAACAGCGCACGCGGTAACACTTCAAAACCGCTATATGGTGACAATACCGGGTTTATTGGAAGAGAAGCCTCAAGAAAATCGAGCGTTTGCTCAAAAGAATTCGACAAGAAGACTTGGAAACAACCATTGGATTGGACGACGTGGTCGAGAAAACGCAAACTGCGTTAATTGCTGGGTAGAAAAACATTAATTTTTGTTTTTTTAGCTTGGCAAAGGAACATTCTGTTTCAAATGAGTCAATTCGTGATGAAAGTACTTCGCCAGTTAATACTGGGTCAGGAAGATTCTACACGACAATTGTTTAAAAATGGCAAAAATCGCCTACGAAAACGTCATGCATTTACGCTATACATGGCGATCATATTTACATTTCCTTCAATTCTTCCATCACTAATTCCAGTCGCAAGCTGAATTGCATCTGCGCCGATTTTGGCGTAGAACAAAAACGCTACCAAGAAATAAAGCTCAGTAAAGAAATTGTTCATCATCCTCCGCGGATACTGTAATATATAAAAAAGAGGACAATTAGTTCTCGTCGACAACGAGCTGTCGTACTTGTTCAAAGTAGCGGAGTAAATGCCGGCAATTCTCTCTCAGTAGCTTTGTCAAAAGTCAGAATGCCGTCGGGAGAAGCAGCAACGGAACATCGAAACGAAGGTCGACAATCGCCGCTCCAATTATCTCTATTTACGCGATGAGATCTAGAAACGCGGCATAACACGTCCGGAAGAAATGTTCCAGAAATACGGCACGAGAAGAAGACATCAGAAAGTGGATGTCAGTGGCGGGAGAAAATGTCGCTCTACAATCATATTTCAGTCACTTCATTTCTACGTGATGTTGCATCCATAATGGACTACAAAATAGAAAAAGTGAACACGCTTTGTCGATACGGAATGAAAAATACGGGGAAATCTTTGTGAGCCGGTTTGATTACTGCACCATTAAAGGTATAGTACTGCATTTCTAGACTCTTGCATTTTTCTTAGGTAGCTACCATAGAGTGCTTTTCGGTTCGATAATTTACTGCTCAAAACCGTCGCATTAATGGAAGAACCGCGAATTACGATGACAACTAAAGATGATTTCAAATTACTACTCGGCGGTACTGACATGGTAATTGATGTAAAATACGGTGCAAAGCAGTGGTTGAAGAGAATTCCACTAATTGCAACCACAAATGAGGACATTGGTGCACGTTTGGCAAGTGCCAATAGAGAGGCTCTCAGATCACACGTCGTTCAGTACAATTTTACCTATCAAATATCGTCCTAGTTAGTAATAGGCAGCATTGAAGAGCTGCCTTCTCATTTGTGCACTTGCCATTTCATTCAATTGTGTAAGGTGTTGGCAAGGGAAACGAGAGATGGTAAAGCTGTAGGAGGAATGGAGAATAAAACAGCAGCGATGGCAACACCGTCAATTCCTTTTGGAAAGCTGTTAACTTTTAGCAATACCGCACATGCTGTAACATTTCCAAACCGTTACATGGTTATCGTACCGGGCTTATTGGAGGAAAAGCCTCAAGAAAATCGAGTGGCCGCATTTGTATTAAATACAACATTTCTGGAACCGTTTGTCCACAGATACAACTTCCAAGATAATTCAACCATAGTAAATCCGAAGTGGAATTCTTCTTATCCTATTATATCTTTCGGGAAAGCGCGAAGAAAAATTAGTCGTCGACTGCCTTCCACAACACAAGCTACGGGAGGCATTGTATCAATAGGCAAGGCTCAAATTGACAATTCCAGCTAAATGCTTCTTGGAATAAGCAAAGACGGCTTTCTCGATGCAGTTCGTCCAATGACTGGCTTGGATGCTTTCAAAACAATGCAATGCCGTGAGGGCTTTTACATATCGTACATTGATGTTATGGATGCGCCTATTGTCAAAACGGTAGAACCGACAGGAGAATACCATCACGAAATTATCATACCTAATCCACCATTTCGATAATAATCACAAGGCGGTAATATACGCATTTTAGAAATAAAAAGGAAAAATTTATGCAATAATAAGCCCTAAATCGTGAATAGATATTTGGTCACCATGCAACCAGCTCAGGTCCTTTCTAATTGGAAATTCTGATATAAAATCTAAAATTATAGAAAAGATTAATCAGCAACGATTCTTACCAGGTCTAACACATGCATTTGGAAATCGCGGGGTGAACTGTTGTGCAGCGGTTATGTAAGCCCAATGCTTTTGTGGTAGAGATCCGGAATGGCGATTGTGAGTTAATAAATGAGTTAAATAGGTGTGCAGAATTTATAGAAAGTCAACATAAAGTAGAGGTAATCAATTAAAAAAATTGATTTTATTGGATTTTTTTAGCAATTTACCTTTTTAGGTTGGAACGCTGTTAAGTCGAGCATAAATATGGCTACTTTCCTTGCGGGTAGGTTGACCAGTGAATGCATGCTATAGCGCCTGCGTAAGAGGGTCTTTTTAACAACGAACCTGGTGACATTTGAAAATATGGCCTCACAAACATGTTAAATGAGGACCCAAATTCTCCTGATGCGATAACCTATTCATTTAACACGTGCCACTCGGCACACTATGGTGCCAACTCTCTTACCTTACTGGCTTTGATGTGGCGCAAATAGGTGACATCCTCTACATAAGTAGGTAGTGGCGAAAATTGTCCTAACTCACCCTGTTCTTCAAATCCGCTATTATGAAAAGTTGCTTTTTAATTGTAGATCAAGTGAGTTTTCAGGTGGTTAAGTAAAATGTCATTTTCCTTTGATCCTAAGCATAGAACTTAATGTCCAACCGAAGGATTAGCAGTTCAAGGAAAAAGAAAGGTCCTGCAGTCAAAATTAGCTCTCCGACACTAAGAGATTTAACAACGTTGGAAGCAGACAGCTCAAGAATAAAGACTGAGATGGGGTTGGCTTTAGTGACACTTTCATTATCGAACCAAAGTTGCACTCAAACGGATTGTGATTGCTTCCTGAATTCCGAATCGAAATCCCAAAGCATGGAAAGCGATTTCAGTGATAGCTACAGTAGAGGAACTAAGGGGTTTAATAGCTGCTTGACAGGACTGTATCTTAAGTTGATCCTAAAAATAACCAAAAAACTTTTTTGCAGATAACGAAGGCACAATTACGCCGGAGTGTGAGGACACACACTGTACACATCCTGGCCCAGAACTGCTGTCTCTCAGAAGAGCTGATGAGCAAATGGATAGTGGCGACCTTGGGTTATCAAATTTTGACATTTCCAATTCATTGGCCAGTGTAAGCGCTCTGCAATTTAGCACGAGCATCAGTGGCTTGATGGACTTTAACATGTTAATTTACGATGGCAGTCGACGCTATCTTGACTGTAAAAGGAATGATAAACCAACAAAGCGAAGGCACAGCAGAACTAGCAAAAGCTAATTGCCGGCAAAATCACTGTGTATTTTACAAACCAGGACTAAAGGATTAGGTTTAGTGTTAGGGCTCTTGGGCATCTAGTTTGCTTTAAATTGCATGTTTTTGCCTTGCTTAAGGATTTAGGTATGCTGTGCAGCGGTGACAAACAAGCAAATGCTAGAAAGAGATGAAGATTTTAGACCATGATAAAAGTACGTAAAGCCAACCGAAGTAGAAGGCACAACTTGAACCGGGCGAGACCCACATGTGCCTTCGCACCACAGATAAATAGGCAGACTGCATCCCAAGTTAGAGTTGGGATGACTCTTCATTTGTCAATCTCATTCCAAGCCAGCGCTGAGGGATGAATACTAGGCTGATTTTACTTACTTGTAAAGTCTTGTTTCTTGTCACTTCGCCTTGTCTCATTTTTCGCTCAGAGAGGTCCACTAGATGTAAATTACTGCACTGTGAGTTGGTGTTCCCCTTCGTTGGGACGCCTTATGCATTTCACATATCTTTATGCCCTTGCTCTTCTTTCTACTTTTAGTTTCTTTAAATTTAGCCTCCGTTAAAGCCTAACTGACAGACACACAGAAACAGAAAATTCGTTATTCAGACATTTAGCGCAATAGACGTGGACATTTTGTGAGAATCCCAGGGACTAGAACTTGATATATAAACACTCACTCCATGAAAATGCAATAAGCATCAGGCTTTTCCACAAAGTCCCCTCCTCTCATACTGCCATCTCTCTCAGCAGCTTTGCAACCGATTTCACTTTAACAACATGAATGTCATTAACGCTGGAGTGTGTTGATAAGAATGTCTAACTTTTTTAACAAATATGATATTTTTCACCCTCTAAGCCATGCGAAAAACGCCTAAACGAAATTCAGGTAATGATGTAATTGACGCAACTGATGGATGGGCGGACAAACAAAGTAGCGGTAAAGAGAGAAGAGCCAGTCAGTATCTAAATTGATGTGTTTTTTGGATTGCTTTACCATTCGAAGTTAGCTGTTTGATGGCACGAGCAAATTGTACAGCTAAGGCGAAACATTTTGTGTCTTATCACATTGCCTTTGCATTTGTGAGCGTTAGGGACACGAACACCTTGAGAATGATTTGAGTGATCGCTGTCAGAGTCAATCGGAGCATAGCACAGACAGCTTATTGCCTATTTTGTGTCCAAATCATTTGCTGCTGTGAGGATTACATGGCGGTGGGTGGTTTTGCGGGGACTCGGCAAATGATTTTCACTTCCTCTTTTCTTCTCGTACCTTCTTTCCTCTCCTGACTTCGGTGCTGCTTACTCTAGCACTGCCTTGATTCCACATGAGATTGAGCACCAATCTGTAGAATGAACGTATACCAATGGCATTTTGACACCGAAGGTCTAGAAACCTCCTCTTTGAAGTGATTCGACTAAGCTGCTTACTCGCTTTCACAAAAACGGGGATTTCGTGAGTGAGTTAACTCAGTTTTCTTTTATGATGCGGCTGGTGTTGAATGATGACGTTCAGTAAGACCAGCTTATTGACATAAAGTGATTTAAAATGGTAAACCTCCTCTCCTTCATCTCACACTAGCCACAAGTACACGAATCCAATTCAGATTCAACCTCCTTAATGAACATCTGCTGCAGCATTACTAAAATCCATGCAAAGAGCTCGCGCGCCATTATAAGAGTAAGGGAAAATGAGAAGATGACAGTTTAGAGCGTCCCAGGAGTGACAACAAAACCAAGCAGGCAATAATCCTTGCTGTTGTGAATATCGTCTGCTATGAGTTGCGATAGGCATGAGTTCTCTAAAGCAAGGACCGAGTTAAGTGCATGTGAAGAAAAGCTTTTTCATGATGGATTGATTCGCGACACCAAGGCATTTGTTTTCATCCCGCTTTTATCTATCAAGTGTAAAAAGTAGTAAATATGGGTGGGTGACGTCCTGTTCTGTTTCAGCGCACAGCTCCCACGTTGCTACCTCTTAAAAGTATGGCCAATGGTTTATTGGTTCTTGTTAATATTACCAATGCTTTGCTGTACATGGCCAATTTTAGGAGTCGTTAACTATCTCCAAGATGTGCAAGCAGTCAAATCGTCATTCATCTATTCTCTCTAGCTAGGCAGTACGATGGACAAGGCAGAAACTGACAAAACATTCCCAAGAGGATGCAGTTTCAGACATCATTAAAGTGTCAATATTCTGAGTGCGCTTTGGCATCAGACACCTTATTACGAACAGTTTTTAGGAGCTATATGAAAAATAGGACCGCGTAGAGGAAGGAAGATGTTAGACATCTCAAACAAAAGAAGAGCTTAATTTCAGTCAAACCCGTGTCTTTTAAAGCATAGTTTTCGAAGCTGAACAACACAAAGATTGCATGATCTTAATCCTTCATCACAAGGCTGGTGGAAAAAAGAGTAGATATTGATAGCCTAGGTCATGCAACACCCATGCGCCTAACCCCCAACTTGACAGGAAACCATCTTACAAAACAGCCTACTATTAACCTGCAAGTAGTGTCATTATTTCGGCCGTCAACTTTTGCCTGGTACGCGATCGCAGTGGTCAAAATAGTGTCAATGCTAAAACATTTGCGCACATATTGTTTCCTTTCGAACCGCTTAATACAATACTTCTTCAAAGATTCTTCAATTCCATCCTTCAAGTCGTGGAAAGTTATTAATCTAGCCTTTTGTTATTTCGTTAATTGTATAAGAAGGTTTGTCATTTTGAGATTGTCACTTGCGTGAGCTAGGCTACTATACTGATAACCATCAAATCCACGCGGCAGACCACTCTATGCATACCCACACAAGATTGTAACCACCATTGATCAATGCTAAATAAGCGATCATCCAACGACAGATGTAATGAAAGAAAAGAAGGACTTCCACGTCAAAACGAGAAAATACTCGGTTCCTTCACGCACCTCATTCCCATCCCTACGCTTTTTTACACTTTCACTGCATTCTCGCTTTACTTTGATTCCTTCGTTCCAGGTGACACTACCCACTTTGGGCTACTTTCATTTACAAGCTAAGCACTCATGCTTCCTTTTTTATGCAGAAGTCATTCTTTTCTCTCATTACATCTGTCATTGGATGTATGCTTGCCTAGTGTTTGTCACATTTCTCTATTTATTCTTTTATATGTGTTCCTTGGGCCGCCTGCCCAGTCACCCGCCTGTGCCCATCCATTCCCACACCTCTCATGCCCACTAAGCTTTCCTTCCTCCCGTCATTATACACTACACGATATGTCAGTCACTGTCGGCCATTTTTTTCTCCTTCAGGGCACATCAAGCCCCCACTTTACGTCTATTGCACCAATGTTCTCGATTATTACATTTCTTCACCTATTTTATCGAGTAGGTGATTAGGATCTCTATCCGCTCTTCGCAACTAACAATGCTTTCCACACTAAAACGGCAGAAAAAAAAGAAAAAAAGAAAAAAAACACGACCTTAGCTGAGATTAGAATCCGAAGCTTTGAGCACTCGAAGCGCAAGTCATACCTCTGGACCACTGTGCCATGCTCGTTTAAGTGCTCATTATTCCTACCTAGGCCACTTTTATTGTCCACTACTCAGTTTATAGAAGCGGCTGTGTTACTCACTTTATGTACTATCACCAAGCCATTAACTCTGCGGGAATGCTGACAAGCGCACATCTTTACCTAATTTGTTCCACTCTACTTCGCCTACCTGCATCAAAATGGACCACTATCCGCATTCGGTCGGGTGGCCGGGCAGCGAGAGAAGGGACGAATGACTGGTCAGTGGTCCTGGTACTGTGCAATTATTTTATATATCAAAGATTCGTGAGCTACAACGTGGGGTTAAGCGAAAGTCGTCTTGACACTGCGCATCGCTAGCATGGCAAAAGATTATGAATTGGGCACTAATGTTCGGACCGTGTAATCCATGTGAGGGGTGTCTGAGAGGTAAACTTATGTGTTGTTCGTAAAACGAGAACTTGGCCATTCTACAATGCGTTCTTTGCCAAATTATGGGAGATGTGATCCTGGTTAGCCACCAGTGACCAGTTGGATAAATACTCGACTGGGAGATATGACCATGGGATAGCAAAAATAGGCTTGTGAGGCTTTTGTGAGCAACCAAATTTTCCTAAGATTTTCTCAATTATCCCAGTTCAATATGAATTGCGGAAAAATTTTTTGCCTAGCGCATAGACTAAGCATCCAAATTCCTATCTTATTCCTTCATTTTATCTTAAACCTATAAATTAAGTCACGCCGGATAAGATAGTACTTCATCCGTTTATTTGTTTCTAGGTCTGCGCATCACATATTCGATATATTCAAAGGTATCCACTTTTCATTCTAATTTTTAGATTTAAATCTCCTCAAAAACATCACTAATCGTGAAAGAGCCACATTTGTGCTCTGGCTGAAGCTGGAGCCTTACTGTTGCTCAATTGGGCCTTTATCAGAACCGCATTCAGCAATTTGGTGTTAAACACTTGAGGCATCCAAATGCCAATTAAAGTGATGTGGCTCAGCAAAGACGCTTCTCTTCGCCCCAATCTACCAGTTTATTTTTCGACAACCCTCACAGCTTTCTTACGCTTTAATAGTTCTACAGACTAGGCCGAATTCGCAGTAGGAAAGTATATTTGTGTAGCTTTATAGCTAAATACCTGCATTTTAAAACTGCCTCAAAAACACTCCTTCTAAAGGCTACGTTTTTACATATTTAGCCGTTTTCTCTCCTCAATAGGCCACAATAGCAATGGCTGCATTTCGTGTCCCTGTATATGGTCTTTGTAATAAGGAAGTTGCCAAAAAACGGGATGACCATGGAGCTTTCGCATATCCTGGATATCTTCAAACAAAAGTAAGTAATAAATTTTGAGGCAGTGGAATAGTACTTGAATACTTCTAAGCGAGTTGTCAATTTCGCTGCCATCGTTATCGAGTGGAATCATAATATGAATTTCACACGCCTTCAATATGTATGTTCTTAAGCATTTGCAACCAAAGGAGGAAGTAGAATAAGAAATTTTGATAATTACGCATAAATATAGCACAGTAGCTCACCTAACATCGGTAATCCAAGCCCCTTGCAGCCCAACCCAAAGTAAACAACTATTAATGGACAATGACTGCGGCTCAGAGAATTATAGTATGTTCTAGCTTGCAAGTGCTTAAGAGAACGTGGTGAAATCATAATATCCGCTTTAAAAGTGCTTGATTTTCTTGTCAATTTTATGCTGATCTCCGTAGGATAGTGTACAAATAAGCACTTATGCAGCATAAAAGTTGGACATGGTATCCTATTGATGACTCAGACTATCCATTACTTGAACTGTTAGTACAACCTTCTGCATGGTCTATTTACAGTAAAGCATTTACTGTTGCAAAGCATAACATCCTACTCTCGTGAGAACTGATTGCAAGCATTACCCATTATTAGGAGGGATTCTGATCGCCTATACAAAACAAACGCTTCACATTTACAACTTGAAGCGGCGTCACTTGCTCACAGCAATAATTCAATTTTGATTGCTACAATGAAAACCATAGGCCGTATCTCCTTTTGCACCTCTCACAGAGCATTACAGATGCAGAAGTAAAGCAAGAATCAACTTCGGCCCAATAAATTAAAGAGTTGTGCATCTGCTGAAGTAAACTATGCCGCAGCTTTCACGTAGCCACACAAATGAGCTACGGTCAACAGTGCTTCAAATCGCAATCGAACATCTCCATTACTGATTCATACATACGCAACTCAGCACCTTTAGCCGTTCCCGACCCCAAAGAAGAATACAGGAGACAAAATAGCCGGACGGATTAAAGGCACAACGGCAAGACCACAAGTGGTCTACCACCAAATCCCAGCATTAAACAAACTACCAGTGGATTACATAATACCACTCACCTCTTGATAATTGTGCTGCATCTGCAGTCACCTCCTAGTCCTCCATAGTGGAAGCGCTAACAATCACAAGTAAAAGCGAGAAATTCAAAATCTTGCATTCGTCTCACACAAAGAAGAGGAATGAGTAGTCACCCGCATTTCATTCCGTTGCTTTTATTTTTCTACTCTACTGCCACGAGATCTGCTTGCACCTCTGGCTCCCTCACGCCTCTCTTACCCCCATCTCCTTCGAACGCAGCATTAATTCATTTGTGCCTCTTCCTCCTGTCTCATCCTCTGTCAGCGCCCTCTTGGTAAGTCCCATTCATCTCTCCACTAGTCTCATCTTTGATTATGGCATAATTAAATAATGCAAAGATTAATAGCCTAGAACAGACTAGCACATGCTGGACTGAATGTGACTAAGTCACATTTTACTGAAGACTAACACTTGTTTGTCCTACACCATCCAGCCTTAGTTTTATCTCCTACCCCTACACTTACTCTCCCAGAAGCGATGATGAGTGCGCTACTCCTAGATTCTGCTTCGTAATTTACAGACCGGCCGAATCGCTACCTGCAAATCTCACTGTCTATGCATTTTTTCATCCTTGTAGAGACTGCCTTAGCCAGGAGCCCTGCAATAGTGTGCGCAGCAAATGAGCTCTTGACTGAGGTATTAAGACAAATCCTGGATGGCTGGTCAACGTGTAGAATCACCCACCAAAGTAGATTAAGTTATAAGGTGTCTGGTATTTTCTTCCCTGCGATCTCCTCATCACGTCCACTTCCTCCTCTCCTTTCCCTTCCTTCTCCCATGTCTATCTTCTCTGTCGCCCTCGCGTGCTCGACATTTGGCTCGAGGATAACGATGTCACTGTGGTGTACGACGACGTGGAAGAATTAGATCCCATCCCATCCGTCTACTCATCCATATCAAACGATGGACTCCTCGTAGTCAAACAGTCGGGCAGGTTACATTCCGGTTTCATTCTTCTGCATTAACTCAACCTCGTCGTCATCACTCAGTGCTTATTCCTGTTGCTTTCCGCTGGAAATGTGCTCCGTTCTATTGCCGCCAATGAGGCATGAGTGAGGGCAGAAATAAAAATGAGTGGATTTAGGCAGGGAAAGCTGAAAAAAGGCTAAAGAATGCTGCTGTGGGAAGTAATAAGGCAGGTGAGCCAGTGTGAAATCCACTTACACATGAGGAAGTTGCCTTTTGAAAATCATCTTGTCGAAGCCAGTGCTGTCGATGTGAGGAGCAAGGAGGAGCTAAGAAACTTCGACTAGCTCCACAACAAGTTGCCATCTCTAAAAGTGTGAATAAATTGCAATGTGAGGCGCATTTATTGCTTTATTAATGGATCATATTGGATTATTGATCTGTAGGCCAATAAAGGAGGATGACCTTGAAGAGGGGTGGATGGCGCCAATTACAGTTGTGCGTGGTTGCACTTGTGTAAGCAAAGTGATAAATAACTTTGGGTGCTATTTAGCTTGTACGGAAGGACAGAGATTGGAAGAAATGGGTGATAATGTGTTACAATTGTAGCAGGGACATCGTTGTCCGTCCATGTTTCCCGTCATATCATGCAAGGGTTAGTTCAGTGACACTAAATTCAATTATGGTGGGATAGAGGATTGTGTAGCCCAGGTGGTAAGCAAATAGGCGAGAAGGGATTAATTAGCTGACCTGTTGAGTTAGTATTCGATAAACTGAGCTGCTTTATGTATGCTGCACTAATCATGCAAAATAATAATGTTAGTGTGGGGTAATTGTAGGGCAATTGTGTTTTCTAATTTTTGGAAATTTATTGTCTCGTTTAAACAATCAATTGCAATTAGAGTGACTAGTTATCCTATGCAATCGCTGAGGCGCCTTTGTGTAATTTTCCATCAAATATGCTGACCCTAATTTGGGTAGATTTTGTCTTTGGCTTCCTTTGGTAGAAAAATTTACTGTAACTTACATGCTGCTTGCTAAATAACTCCTCAGTGCAAGCCCGTTGCAACGAGAGGTTAAGCGACAGTACGCAAAATAAATGATGGAGAAATTTAGCATAGGCTGAACCATTAGGTGGTGGTGGTGAAGGAGAAGGAGAAGAAGGAGAAGGCTGAGGCATCTACCTGACACTGGTGGTGCAGTGATAATTAATAAAGGGATATTTTTCGATCCACACTATGATGGCAGTGATTAAAGATGGTAATTGACAAAGCAGACATATTATATGTTGTTGATGTGGATAAAAGTGATTGTCGAATGGAAGCAGTGTCAAGAAGTGTGTTAGGTGGCGAACAAGGAGCCTAGATCACAGGTCCTGAAACTCAAGTATACACAGCTAACATAATAAATGGGAGTCGAAATTCGCAGGATGCATGCTAGTTGTCATGCTAACTGATATCTGGACCTTTAAAGTTATTCTAGCCTTGCCAATGTAAAAGAATAACTAAGCGGCGACAGTTTGTAGCAAATCTGCTACTTATCATCCACTAAGTGGCAAAAATCCATTTTCTTCAAGAGCATTAACACTACTCACTACTTCTCTCCCCAGACCCATTCATTACAAAGAATCGCAAAGAATTATACCAAAATTTAATAAAACAATATAAAAACTGCCATCTCTGACCGTAAAAGGACGTTTGTTATATTGTTTTAGCAACAGCTGAAAACCAAACCCAAAGCACCTATTTATTTGATTTTATTGATTACTGAAGGTGCTCTTAAGGCAAAATAACAGGTGGATTAATTAAACCGGGTCCAAGGTGGTTCGTAGTGGAATCTTTAGCTTTTCACTTCAGCCGCTTATCATTCTGAAGTTGTATTTCTCTAAATGCTATCAGCTCTACGTGATTGAAATGTTGCTATCTCACCAACACTTTGGCCCCTCTTATTTCTTCTTTTACTAATTTCAAGTCAATTCAAACTGGCATGGCACGCAATCCTAGTGCCAATTTGTTTTGTAACCTTCGCACTCTATTCGGTTACATCATAAATTCCAGTTGAGATCCACGCGTTTGGGCTGTTACCACCGCAGTAAATGTTTTCCTGATTTAATTGCTACTAAAATGCATAAGTAGCAGCAACAATTTCGAAATGAATAGACAAAGGTTTCAGTAGCCTTCAGGCGAATTTTGAGACACACGATCAAGTAATCTTCAACTTATTCGAAAATCCTCCCTCATTGGCGTTGCTTTGCTCCCAAAGTGTCAAGCAATGGTAAAACTCGACCCCTCTTGTTCGTTTAATCCTGTTATGCTTTTTAGTCTGTTGTACTTGATTTATCAACTTGAAGTTGCTCCCAAATTTTAAGAAAATTACTGAGTTTGTAAAGAAGGAAAGGAATACCTATCATCCTATTCATCTTGACTTCGTCATTTTGAACAAGAAAGCTTACGTTTTGCATTGAACAGCTGGGAAAATACATTTCCTCTCAGGTTCTGATATTTTTTACAAATATTTATTGCATCACCGACTGAATGGAGGCGGCAAAAAAGAGCGATGTTTAGTATACCTTTCTTTAAAAGCTATGCGGATGCGCAGCTCATTTTTGAGCTGGCAAATTCTTTTCCTCTCTCAAAATACCTACTCACTTTGAATATCCTCCCAAATAACCATTACGACATTGATTGAAGTTCTGATTGCTTGGAGCCACAATTCATTCTTGATCCACAACGCAATTCAGCAGTGTCTAGGCTAAGCAATACAGACATTTCGTACTTGGAAAGTAGCAAATGCTCTTAGGGGTATAAGTAGGGTGCCATGGCTTAACCACTTTATGCCTTCCAAGCGGTAATATTAAAACGTCTACCGTGCTAGCATTAGGCACTGAAAGGTCTGGAAAGCCATGAGACTAGGGAATGCTTTAGCGAAAGTCGCAATCAAGCCTGATCTTAAAGCAACTGTATTGACATCGACAGCTGACCATTGCTGTTACGTGTCCACCTCTTGAGTTGCCAGCAATTTAGGGACTGGTTTCTTGTTTGTTTGCAACTTTTTTGTGCATAGTGGATGGGGTGCTTAGTAATCACTGCATAGAACTAACACTATTTGCCTGCATCACAAGAATTAAGATTCTGACTAAAGTAAGTGAAGTAATCCAACCCAAGCAAACGTACGAATTGAGACAAACTTAGGTTAACGATGAATCCACCCAAAAGCAACCCTCATTTCGCAAGCAAAAGGAAGAATGCATAATAATAGTGCACAACTCGATGATGGTGATTTTTCACCAGAACAAAAGTCTTTACATTAGTTATATCATACACCCATCTCATTTTAAATCACTATTAACTGTATTTGTTGCGCTGCCCAGAAATGCATTTGGGAGGCTCAATGGCAGTGGCTGGTACAGCTCTTCTCAATCCGCCATTTCATAGTCGGCAATGTCTGCCATCGAGTTCTTGCTGGAGGTCATCTCCAGTGTACGTGTGTAGTAATTCTTCCAGCAAAAGATGAGCATTTAGTTCCGCCACCTTGAAAGTGAATATTTTTGGTGAAACTGCTCATTCGGGAGCGGAAAAGCGCTGCCCCCTATTTACTAGCCACTTTTATGGAGAAGTGACTAGCATTATTCCATGGCTGGTGGTATTCTCTATAGCACTCTTTGGGCAGTCTTCCTGTGAAATGATTATCGTATAGGATTACCGACAATTTTTTTACCGTTTTGGCTAAAATTAGAGAGAATAAGAAGTAAGCAGTGTTTTGCTCTCTTTATTTCTGCTTTAAGCTGGAATTGACCAGCATAAGCTGTGGCTGGCAATTTTCTTCTCTACACTCGCTAGGCATCTCTCTCGGCGAGTTCAGGAGTATTTCTTTCTCTAAGTGGATAGGACAGCCAACTGGGAGTGAGAGTGGATTTACACATGTCAGTGGTCATGGACTAGAAGCTACTCCACATTATGGTGCTACGATTTATGGCGTTAGCAATGGTAAGGATGAACAATTACGTACCAAAAACGTAAAAATATTGACCATTGCACCTGTAGGTTACGGGTACATGTTTTGCAGCCCACGGAATGCCTGCCCAGTTTGTGAGAAAAGAACTTTGCTTCGCTATCACTTCCTCTCAAAAACTGCTAAAATGTCACTCACCTTTAGAGAAATGCTTGAATCTGTTGGGCCGCGAGTACCTTGTGGGAATTTTAAATTTAGTTTAAGCGCTTCCTTTTTCTAGGAATGGGCTAACGGAATGTTCTGTAAGCAGTCGAGATTATATATTGGCCATGAACATGTTTTAACCAGATCAGAATAAGAGTCTCGCTTAGAGTTTTGAGTAAATTAAGGCGCTCATTAAGGCGATTGACGTCAAAGTTGCAAGTCTTTGCAAAGAGATGGGCCCTTACCGGCTTCAGTAAATCAGCTATCCTTCAAGACATGATTGCGATCGCCTTCAGACCATCCAACAACGTTGGCATCTTCAGACTAAAGCCGTGCGGATTGAGCTTATGCAAGCACATTGCTTCCACCATCAAATGAATTGGATTGGGTTTATCGAAGCCAGTAGGTTAGAAATATTTCCTCCAACACATTAGCCGCCTTGTACTGCATCCTTAACATATACTTCATTGTCATTTCCTGGCCTCAATAAAATGGCAGATCACAGAGTAAGAAGTGCACTCAGCGTTAGGACTTGAAGCTGTGGTGATTGAGACTATGACAAAGATGAGTCTGCAGCTTTAATCTCACCTAATGCAACGACTGGATCTTCTGCCAGTGCCACCGCCCTGTGACCAGAACTGCGGTGGTCAAGAAAGTGCCTCAGTATCGTCTGCGAGTGATAGAGAGCGGTTTAAACAACCTCGTGTTGCTATATTTAATTAGGACGGAAATTTCTCAGGGTGAGATTTTATCAAATTCCACAGAATGGATACTAAAATTCACAATGCCTCGATAACACATTCGCGGTAGCAGTGTCACGTTTCAAACACAGGAATGGGCTCGTCGCACCAGAATACGGTTAGGAGCAGCAATCACGAAAGGGCGCAGAACACAAGGTGGTGGAAGTGTTGAGGTACAAGCAATAAAGCTTTCTCTTTGTCACCTCGCTTTCTATTTCAGTAGCATAAGTGCTCTTGTACCTCAATTCATTCTTGGCGAATCCTACCCACTGAACGTACTTGGAAGGTGGGAAGGGTTTAATTTGGAACAAAATCTGAACAACTAACGCTTTCGCTGCATCAGTGCTCAATGCTAATGATTTCAATACGGTATACGAGTGAAACACCTCGTCAGTCAACTATGCTCTTCTGCAAGACACAAGTATATTTACTTCTATTCTTAATTATTGGTCATTTCCCCAGCAGACTTGCTAGCACGACTAGTTCCTGACTTCTAAAGTTTAATAAGGAGGAATAAAAGAATAAACAACGATTTTAGTGCAATTTAGGCACACAACATTCCTCAACAAGGTCACATTCACGTGGCGTCTCGACTTCCTTGTCTCCACTCCCGATTCATGCGTGTGTTTTAGCAGCTTAAGGTGGAGCCAGTTTAACCAAATCTAGAAGTCACCAGTCCTGTATTCAACCAACCATTCATCATTTGTTTATTCATTTATCCACTCGCCCATCCACGTTATATTGCGCTTTTGTCGTCAGGTGCCGAATTTGTTGCGGTAGCTGAGCCATCAGTTTTAGCCAGCCTCTGTCACAAATTTCCATATTATAAACGGCTCAGTTGTGTGCAACATGTCTTTACCAACATGTAGGATGCTGAAGCACCAGTCACACTTGTAGGATGATGGAGAAGGCGCGGATTTGGTAGCCGGTTGCAAGCTCCAACTGATGTCAGCTTTTTCAGGTTTTCTTCGATGCTGACCGGCAATCACTTTTCCAACTTGGGTTTGGACGGCCGCATTTCCTTTCTGCATTCAAGTGCTTGTCACTCTATTTCATCAGCCAATTTTTATAGATTCTACTCTTTTCTCTTCCAGAACAAGCAAGGTTCTAGATGCAGAGCAGCTGAATTCATTTTATTCACAGACAGTATTCTGATTTTGATGGAGCTCGCACTAAGGACGCATTTTCGAGGCCCTCATAAGGATCGACGGCTACCAATGTAACCATACGTGGTACTCATACTCGAAAGAGAAAGAAATTGTCGAGGAAGTGGTGCCCCGAAATCCACAGTACAATCAAGGTCTTCCTTTCTTGCTACTATGTAGAAAGTCTTTCCAAAGTTTTGATGATAACTAACTACTCATGTTGTACTAGCCTCCATGTGGCAACTTCTTATCGACTAAAGAAATAGAGAGAGAGTCCCAAGAAGTCCCATCTGACAAACAAATCTTCGCGTTAAACTAATAAGATAACTAGAAATTCGAATTACTTGAACTCAGCAGTGCTCTAGAAACCTTTTGAGGCGTACAGAACCACATTAAACTTTGCCTTGGATTTGCCCAGAATGGCTCAACTGCCTGTAAGTCGTAAGCCAATTAACTAGGCATGTATATTCTTCGGCACAAACAAATGCTGCTAGAGAATAAAAAGTGCTACAGCTCACCGTTTGTCACGACTTTCAAAGGATAGTTAAAACAACCAAGAGTGGCGAACGCCAGCACGCATTGTAAGGGCGCTTAGACTACTAAGCATGATATGCCTAAGACAGCGGTATTTTTTGTGTTTAAGCTCTAAATAATCATGGTAGACATGCTGTTGCGTCCCCTTAAGGCTTCTCTGAAGGCTAAAGTAGACGTAATGCCAGGGCAGAACATACGTATTTGGCAAACGGAGAGGAACCGGTGCTGCTGGCATAGCTCGATGACCAGCTAATCCTGTAACAACAATCTGGCCAAATTGATTTGCCATAGCCATAATGGGAGTCAAACAATTCGCAAATTACATTTATTGGTCACACCATAAATGCTCTTCCGCATTTCAACTTCATAATGCAACAGAATTTATTTTGTGCTTTTATATTGTTCGTATAAGGTTCACTCAACCTTTGATTTGCATTTTCACAGTTTACTTTTTATTAACCACATTTGATTTGCCATAGCGTCCCGTCAGCGTAGCACATTGATATTCTCAAGGTCGTTGCGTTCCCACCTTTAGGGGCAAAAGTTCTTCATCCTAAAGTAATTAGAAGGCAAGACAAACGCACTTTAAATGATTTGAATAAAGCGTTTGCATTAGATCTTTAAAAGGATTACGCTATTTGGAATCAATTTACAATCTTTTATCTCATACAACAATAAAATCCTGCACATCTATACTAGGAATAGTTTTACCAAAACGACCATCGTTGTGTTACGAAAGTGAATTTTTTATCCAAAAGTTTTTGCTTACTTTAGAATTCAGAGTATACCTGTTAATTTTATAGCTAGTGCCTAAATCGCTTCATTTTTGTTCAGACAAGCACTAGACACAATCCAGCCTCATGAAAAGGTGTTACAATTTTCTCTGATTTGACAATCCCAGCATTTACATGTATCAAATGTACATCAAGCAACTTTGCTATGTTTAAAGCTCCAAATCAAAAACTAGATGGAGGTTTCACTCCTCTACAAAAAGGCAGTTGAAAGGCCAGTAGATTCAAGTAGCGCAAAGGATTCCAGGTACATTGACGAACGTTATTAAGAGCATCCAATTAACCGACCTCCTACCATACCTCACACTCCATCTGGCCACTTTTTTCACTATGTCATTCAACCCCATTAAATGAGTGTGGTGGCACTAGCCATCCTATCAATTTAATGGCACCGCCTGCTGGCATGACAACACGACGACATTTTCGCCAGACCTACGAACTAAAAGATGCTCTGGGTTTACTCTAGCTGCATTCAACCCTTTTGTCCCCTCGACTTCTTGGTTTATGTGTCCCTACACAATGCGGCCGAAAACATCTTGTCTTCTTTGCCTAGACACAACGACCCTCCTCAAACCCACCCACCCACCCACCCAACTATCCACAAGTCACACACTCTGTGCCTATTAAAGCCGTTTTCGAGGCTAAGTGGCAGCATTTCACCTTCCAATAATTTACGACACCATAGCGGGATCGAAGCAACAAGTGGAGACCTCACCTTAAAATACACTCATCACCTGTGCCAACAACTAACCACGGCCCAAGAAAACAAAAAAAACATACATACCTGCTAAAGCCAAATGTGCAGCAATTGCCACCCGCTCATACAAATGCACTGCAGTTGCGCAATAGAACGCCACCGTCACCAACTCATACGTGCGCACTGCAGTTTCTTCAGCTTTTCCCCTCCCCGAAGACAAAGAGGGATATCATATTCGCCCAAAATACATAAACGTATATTTAACATGGCAGCCACATACGCCACAAAGGTACAAGGATGAGGCAAATAAGTCGCCCATCACTAAAGCCCGTCTCCCGTCCTCTCCTCGGTAGGGGTACTGCATCGTCAGTCTTCTCGTTCCCCATGGTGTGGGCTAATTCTGTATGGGATGGGACAATGCGCGAACCATCACGCGTGTCTACGATCAGTGGAGGAAATGCTGGCCTCAAGCGAAAAGTCAAACTCCTGTCAACGATGCATCAGCACGACAGCTACAGTGGCAGAATAACTAAGCTTTTATCAGGATGTCGGTCTAAAATCTATTGTCACATCGCAAGCATGCAAATACAAGCTCTACCGCTTGTCTCAGGAAGCGGGTATACAGTCAATACCATCAACCGGCAAATGACCGCTAAACAAAGCACACACACACAAGATTCCTAAAATCGCACTTTCTCATGTGACATAAACCGCATAGGCAAGAATCTACAGAAGCAAGTGGAACATGGAGTTGTTGGGCATTTTCCATTTCTCCCACAAAATAATCACACTCCGGCAGTATGTCATCTCATACATGTGTGCGTCACCAAAATTGCCTCTTTGGACAAGTTACCCACTCCTCAATAACTTGCGTCTTAGGTCTTCAACTAGCAATAAGTCGTACAGAGAATCATGCTTACATATGAAGGCCTCGTAGTATAGCCACACTTTCAACTACTCCACGCCTACTTTATGTCTGCCCCATCTCATACCATGGTGGTAAAGGCGACTAAGCCTGAACATCTTGGGTTAAAAAAAGAACAAGCAAAACTAATAAATGCATGAAGATACTTACATCTTATTCGACTTACCCAACATGCTTACCAAGTTGCCGGTTCACTTCTGCTTCACTCTCACGTGGCACTCACACCGCACTCAGCCGTTCAGAAGTCCACGGTGAATGATTAGCCAACACTAAGCAAAGGAACTTGCAACAGGATCGATAGGTGGAATCGCAACAGCGCAGCTGTCCACGACGACGAGTTCAAAGGCGCCTAGTGCTGTCGTAGTGAGATCCTATGAGTCGGCTTCTACGTCCATATTCTCCCTTGCCATCGCCATCGACGGCAGCAACGAATGTTGTTGGCAGCCTGATGAGCCTGTGATGGAATTAAAAAGGGTCCCATAGCCGGTGTCTAAGGTGGTTGTGGCAGAGGAGTGAGTGTTAATCACTAAGACCGTTCAACATCAACAGTCACCATCCCTGAGAGGCTAGCAAAGTCAACTCAGAAATACTGTACTGCTCACTAATGACTTCAGCTTATCACAAGAGATTTCAAAGGAAGAAATCACTTTCATCGTACTTTAAGCTTACAACTTTAGCACCAAGTAAAGCCAAATGCTTGACAGACTTTCCACACTTTAATTACACATGAGGTCCCACTCGCCACAGAACAACAACAACAACCCACCACACAACAGGCCACCGGGACAGCTTAAATCAATCCCTCCCACAAGTGCTCAGCATTACGAACAAACGTGAAAGTGTTGTCCATAGACATCGAAAACTTGACCATTTCTTCTCCGTGAATCTCTTTCAATAAAATCTTCATGCAAACGCATATGCATTTTGAACTATACACACAGGTGTACATGACTACAAATAGATACGTTTCATGAATTAAAAAATGATGACCTGGAAAATAACACAAAAAAGCATCTCTGTATACAGAGAAAAAAACTAAATAGCAAAATAAGGGACATGTACCCCGAATGGCAAAGTTAAACAAACACTGATTCACCAAAAGGGACTGCACTAGATTTAATAAAAAATTGCGTTAAGACTCCTCAATTTCTCTATTTCAGCTTTCACACAATCATTACCGCATCTCACCATCCTTCCCAAACGGGACAGTGAGCCCTTCTATCATGCCGACTCTAATCTCATGCTCATCCCGTCGCTTTACCCAATGCCCATGCCAAATGAAGTAAAATCTATCTAAATGCCATTAAATATACCGATAGTGTTCGTGACATGATCCACATCGCAGGACCAAAGAGACGCCATCGCAGGTGACTCAAAAACCTCGTCCTGCCTACCATTTCACAGATCTTGAAAATATCGATCCGCCGCCACTGCAAGTTCGGAGCGCTTAAAAAGATACGAATAAGAAGGCAGTGAATTCCAATGCACTGCAAAACTAAAACACACAAACTCAAGTAACAAAGTTGCCTCAAAAAATCCGACAGTTAGGACGCCTACGAGGCAAGACCTGCATAATAATGCAAACACTCCCAAGCAAGCAATCGCAGGCCTCCAAGTAACCGTTCTTCTGCTTCTAATCCTGCCCCAAACACCAACTCATGTCAAAGCTGAACACGCGACTAAGTGATTAATTAGGCCCTACACAACATGTTTCGCAAAGACCCCACCAACATAAAACCAGAGTCACAAAGGCAGCAAGCAATAGAATTGCAGAGAGTGCCATGCCCTTGATATCAGTTCAAGCCGACACGAACACTATAGTAATGAAAACGGCCCACATTTCACCAAGCACGAAAAGACTCACTAACAAACAATGAAAACGTAACTAAAGCCAAAAAGCTACAGTCCATTTCAAGTCGCAAAGTGCGTAAAGGGATAACAAAGGTCTGATACATATTAAGTGCCATTGGGTGATACCTCATTCGCAGCAAATGATACTTCACTTGAAACACTCATTTCTGCAAAGGTAAAGGTTAAGTGCATCGTTCACAGCAAGGCTAGCCGAGCATACACTAGGATCCACCAAAATCCATGCAAACAAGGCCCAAGCATATAAAATCCCAAAAACCCACATGAAGACAAAACTCAGACTACCCGCGCTGTAAGTGTGCATAAACAAACACAAACGCGTTTAATATCATCTTTAAATGCTATAAGCAATTTGGTTTGACTAACATTTTATTAGGCATTTGACAAAACAATTGCAGCACGGAAATTTAGTTGATGCAACAGATATTCATGAATGCATTAATATTATTTTAAGACAGTGTTAATAAATAATTTTGCAAAGGGGCAGCGTTCAAAATGCAAATTAAGATAGCAAAAGCACATTTGAAGCACAATCCCGGCTCATACAACATGGCCACTGAAGTCGTGATTGCGACAGTCAGAACAAGTAAAGCTTTACAGCCATTAAATAGTTCTTTTCCTTGTATGGTGAGCGGTTTCACACTGTTAAATCCAGACTATCAGCAATGAGTCCGCTAAGCAATTTTCAGCTTCTTTATAACAAAGGTGCCCCTAACAAACTCTGTAGCGTCCCGAGGCTCCCCTTAAGATAAAAGAAGGCGCAGTACTAGGGCAAAATATATATATTCCGGGAACAGAGGACTTGGGGCCGACCAACCGGCTAGAACAAGATGGCCACCCAAGTGACCTTAACCGGTAGTTCGAACAAACAAAGTATTACAAACTCGGTTTTAAGTTAATTTAATGGTAATCACGGGCTAGGAATTGTTTTCTTTTCCGAGTGCTCACCCACGTGTAGGGGAGAGCAGGATGGGACAGGAATGGGATGTAGTAAGCAGTAGGGTGTATGACGATGTTTTTGATGGTTGCGTCAACATTGGGAAGAGGTATGGTGATGAGAGGTGGGCTTAGTGCCGGATTGAGTGATCCGCAGTGCTCCTGCAAGAAGGCCTCTGGGAGGTGGGTGTGTCGATGTAGTTAGTTTGCTGAGTGTAAGCTGTGGAAGGGCGAGAAGGGAACAGCAGCAGTCTTCTCTAAGGTATCAGTTTGTGGCATGCTTCTCTCATTCTTTCATTCACTCCTTCCCTTCACCCACTCATGTTCTTCCCTTTTAGTTGTCTCATTCACATGGCACCTCCATATTCTTCTACTCACCCTTGCGCATCAAATTATTTTACCTACCTACCTACCTGCCCATCCTATTTTCGCCCATTTATGTGGACGCACATCATCATAGACCACCGCTGTCGCCGCCACCGACATGGCTACTGGTTGTACACACAGTTATCCAACGCGTCATGCCAATTCCTTGTGCTGTGGCAACCTACCCCACCACTTGATGAGATTGACATGACGTGCATGCGCGTGTAAGATAAGGAATGAAATGATCACTCTCCGCCCACCCAAATCCCCATCGTAATTCTGAGTGCCACCTCTGCAACCCCTACACCCAGACAGGCATTAAGGCGAACCAGCTAACAACTGACGGCCAGTCCATCGACACATCCAGTGGTCAACAATCCGCATTCTAGTGTGGTGGCCCACAAGAGAGTCGTTATCTCGTTCATGGGTTCACATCCTCTGGGGAGGCTGAGGATGCGCCTACTCCTTGCTACCCACCAACTTCTCCGTCTTCCTCGGCAGCAGCTCCGCCTGGATGTTGGGCAGCACACCAACAGCAGTTGGTGCACTCGATCCAAGGGAAATTGTAGACCCGCTCGCACTGACCTCGTCTTCACTTCGGCCTATGACTTGCATCCTTTGCCTGTTTCGCTCATTTTTCTCTCGCCCTCGACCAAACGATTGAGACGTGGATCTGCCACGTGACGCACTGTCTCCCCTGAGACTATCACACTGCGACACACTTCTTATTGGTTGCACAACACACCCAACCACTTCACGCATCCCATTAACTTTCCGTCACCAGCACCTCCTGCCCTTGGCCACTTCATTCATCATGCTGCTTCCCAACGACACCTGCATCTGATACGACCGTATCTCGCGTAGCCTAAATTGTAGGACATTTGGTCTTTTATTTAAGCTAAGATGAACTAATTTCACCCCATCAGAGTCGCGCATTGCAGATGCCGTATATGCTGAATCATTAAATTCGACAATTCCGTGCCGCTCTACCCTCCTCAACTCACTCATCTCTCCACCAGTACGCCAGCATTCTGCCTGAATCCTTAAAATTAGCTATTAATATCGTTTATTATTACATTACTCTTCACCTTATCATACATGGGTTTAGGTGTCAACGCGATTAATGCCAATGAGTAGAAATAAAATTGATGGATGATAAGAACTTAACTAAGCGTAGCAATGGAAGTGGTACTTGTGTGTTAAACAGATTAAAATGCATCCAAGCATGAGTTTTTTAAACCCATGTAAGCAACTGGTTGATTGGTTGATGGAAAGGCGTGACCTGTCCACGGATACATAAATGGCATGGAGCGTCGGCACATCTACCGCGCTGTGGTGGCGTGAGACGCATCTCTAAACTGGTCTGCAAGGACGCTTGTGGGTATGTTCAGGATCTTCTCAAGGAACGTCAACCGCGGCGCCGTCATGTATACAGGGCACGCGATGCTCAACGCCGTCATCGTTGCAGATGTGACTCATGTCCTCAGGCTCCGAGGTCTTACCTTCTAAAGCTTCCGTGGATAGGTTGCGGCATACCCTGTAGACGGACGGATAGAGACGTCGCGGCTCGTGTGTGAACGCTTCAACGGTCCTGTTTAGGGCCACCTTCAACAACGCACTGCAAATTGTGTTAATTGTTTCCTGCCCTTTATGCTGGGGAACCGAGGCGGTGTAGGCGGATTGTGTGGAGTGGTTAAGGAAGAGTCAGGGGCAGAGTAGCAGGGCTTGGTTGCGCGTGAGTGGGTAAATAGATGGGCTGGTGCACGGCAATCGTCAACAGACTTAGCGCGTCGCTGTTGCTGTTTGCCTCTCCCTAAATCACGTTGATATGACATTTAACGCGATCGCGTCTTCTCTCCTGCTTCTTTGTCTACCTGCTGGGCTTCGAGCTGTCTCAGCGGGCCTATGGAGTGAAAGTAGAGGGTTAGCTGCGGGTGCCTGAGGGACGAAGTGTGCGAATTGGCGAACGGCTGTTGACGTGTGGGGAGGAGAGCGCAACTGAGGTCTGTGTTGGTGCTAGCAGGTGGATGGAAGCATGACAGCGCGTAATGGTAGTTCTTGCCTTTGCTCGCAAAAGTGAAATCAAACAACTCTGTGGTGGATCGGTGACGAGACAAGAGCACGACTCATGTTAGTAGTTCAGGTGGTAAAAGTAGAACCTCTCCATCTCGCCTCGCTCCGTTTTTCCACTCTATATTGGATTTAGCTACGCTAAGCTAAGCTGAAGCGAATTAGCCTGAGTCACTGCACTAGATTACTTCAATTCACACTCCTCTCTTCACCATTATACTTGGGATGTAAGGTAGTCATTGTACGCCTCTCTAGAGGAAGGAATTTTGGATGCTATATCAAAAATTAGTCCTGGGGGAGGCTGTTGCAAACT
The DNA here is from genome assembly GCA_001923025.3 of Taenia multiceps. Lineage (NCBI taxonomy): Eukaryota > Metazoa > Platyhelminthes > Cestoda > Cyclophyllidea > Taeniidae > Taenia > Taenia multiceps. The sequence continues at coordinate 24,426,639 of CM010312.1, read as the reverse complement.
ACCTATCCTAGTCTACTTCAACAGATCTAAGGGGATCAATAAGCACCATGCTAACCATTTTTATTCGAAAGATTGGGCGCCTCATTGGTTGAATATACCAATGAACATGGCAGTCCAGCAGACGAGACATGTATCCCAGCGGTTACGCACTCCATAGACACCACGACGCAACATATGGTGCCCATGACCAATACGGAGCTACAGATCAGCCTGTAACAAACTCGTCCTTTGGTCCATGATCTGCCTATTTTGTCTCTTTCGCCTCTCCTTTCCTCTTCACCTTTCATTGTCAACGCAACGTAAATCTGACATGTGTCGCATACTGCTTCCACTATCGTGGCCTCATCTCATTGTACTGAAGCGCAATTCTTAGTGGCTGCACAGCGCTTCGACCAAGTTACACATCTCATTGGCTCACCACCTTCAAATATTCCTGCCATTGGTTTTTTCATTCAACCTGCTGCATCTTACCTGACCTCACCTCACCTAATCGAAGGCATAGGGACAATCATCTCTGATTCTAGCTAAGCCAAACCAACCATTCTATGCTTCTCCACATTCAGTTAAACGCTTACACATGCACACACGCATGCATCCGCAATCTGGTGGATGGTGGATGGGCAGCCTCCGTGGACTTGTGCGAACATGTGCCCAATACAATTAAGAACCATGACAAGAATGTCGCTTATGATTAGATGTCATAATATTATGATATCACCTTATATTTTTAACTGTTAGTCATTCGGCCTTGTAATTAGCTGGTTATTTCTTCATATTTATGCACATGTCTAGCTAACAACTGTGTTGAAGTGCACCGGCGTTAACTTCTAATAAACAAAGAAGGGGCTGATGAACTCCTAAATGGGTGTATACAAAGGCTAAAATGCTAGACGATGCTTAGGATATTGAAATGGTCAGAGCCTATTTTCTGCCTTCTTTTCTCTAGTCGTAGTCTTTGTGACTCTGGTCCATGCAAGCTGAAGTGCTGAAATGACCAATGTCTGATCAAGGTAAAGGGAAAGGGTTTTGGGTGGGGAGATACCAAGCGCCACAGGAAAGTGTAACAAGGCAACGTTCAGGGTGTCAAATAACTACCTGAAGGCTAAATAACCGAAAGATTCATGGTATTCTCAAGGTCCTTCTGGACGAGGTCGTTCGCAACGTCGTGACACGTTGGGCACGCGAAGCGCAAGGTCGTCATTACCATGGACGTGACCCACTCCATCATGCACTAAGGTCACATGCTCTATGCATTCAGTAGCTTGGTTAGGGCCTTGATGACAGACGGGACGGTGAAGAGATTACGGCACATGTTGCGTGGACGCTTAAGTGACTCTGTTTGAGATCGACTTCAACACTACAATGCACACAGCATTCACATCCGATTGTTTTACCGGCGAGACACAAAAGGAGCATTGATGATTTCCATTCGTTTCAAAATCGTTGATAAATCATGCTACCAAAGTTAACACAACAATCAAATAAATAAGGTGTGATAAAAGGCAATGCAATGATTGAATCAAGAAAGGTACGTGTTAAAAATGGGAAAGATAGGCAGCTGAGACCGGATTTCCCCACTATCAAAAGGTGCTAGCGTAGATTGGTTGCACGACAGAGGTGTCGGTGTGTAAACAAATCACCCCTCGTGCGAGGGACCAGATTGCCCTCACCGTGGTGTTAACTCATTAGTTTTATTCCTTCGTCAAATTCAGCGGTCACCTAATCACTACACCTGTCTGCATCTCCCTTGCCGAACAGCAATAAGTGCAGTAGACTAAGGTGAGAAATAAAAACCTTCTATTTGGAGTAAAAACCTACTTCAAAAACGACACCAATATTGTTGCCGCCTTCACTGCTAAAAGCCACTACCAGTAGATCTTGAGTTCTTTGATGCAGCAGCTGATCGAGAGTAAGCCGCCTCTTCAAACGTGCATACTTTAAGAAAGTGTTATTCTGCGTAGTATTCGAAACATTTAAACTCGTCCACTAACACATGCTCTACGGAGTCCTTCTTTTGGCTACTTACTAACCCATCAGTAGCAGAACGGCCAAGTGTTGTTGTTGGTGCTAGCAGATTTGGTGGTCGTGGTGATATAAAGTTATGTGTGCATGTGTGAGTGTGTGTTGGTAATCACGTAAAAAACGCAGAAATGGCGAATTTTGAATGTGTAAATTGGTGAGTAAATGGGGAAATAGAGTGAACCAGAAATGATGGGGAGGCGCTGGGAGGACGAGGTTTTATGGAAACTGAACAAAAAGCGTGAAAGAAAAGAGGAGTCATGCGATGTGCGGTTAACGTAGGCAGGCGGTAGATGGAAAGCTTAAAGCAAAGGGAGAATGAGCGCCAACGTAGAAGTAATGCATGCGTTAATAGTTTAAAGAAACAATCACGTTTAGTAAATAAAGACTTCATCTTAATTCTCCTATAATGGATCCACTGATGCAGAGAGATGCGGAGTCAAGCAGAGCAAGACCTAAGTTAGCACAAATCTCACCAAAAAAGATCGCCATCTATCGTTTTCAGAGCTCCCTCCGAACCCTTAAAATTCTACTCATAATCGACCCAATATCGAACGAGCAGAAAATTAATCATTTGCTAAAGTCGGACAAACTTAATACCTTAAACACTATTTTCACCTGCGTTAAAGACACACTGCATTCTGTTATGATCAGTTGTTACTTTGAGTGATTGGACTGAACATGCATTATCACCGGTACAGGCACATAAAGCTTAGTTTTCCTGTCCTCTAAACACAACTCTAGCAGAAAGAAGTTAGAAGGATGTGTACTGCTGCAACATCAGTAATCCATGCGACATTCAGCCTCTTCCTTGGCAGCTTTACCCTGGTGCCAAAGCAGCCTTTGTCATTGGATTTCACGGTAGCAGCTGATTTGCCATTCGCTATTGCCGCAAAAGGGTGATAAGGCATCCACCTGATGGTGATAGTGTGCTAGGATGCAACATGTGAAGGTCTTTAGGGTGCAAATATATAAATTCCGCTAAGCGCAGTGGCTGAAACGTGGAACTTACCAGGTCTTAAAGCCTCGAGACAACGATTGTTCCACGTGACGGACTGGACGTCACCTGGACTCCACTCGCTCTCAATTCGCGACATTTGACCGCAATGATGGGAGCTACACTGAAGTTAGTGGAATGCATTACAGTCTCCCAATTTTTCGCTCCGAATTATTTGGTTCACCCTCACTGTTATAAGCTCATCATGTTAAATTTTTCTGGGAAATTCTACAACACCTTCCACTCTTCCCCAACCTCGACATAGGGCATCACTGACAACCTCAGGAGAAGTCAATCCTAGGAGAGGTGAGTTATGCACAATTGCATGACATTAAACCCGGTTCAAAAGGCAAACAATTTTGTGCTGATGCCAATTTGAGCCATAAATGAATACTTACACACTGGCTGGATGTAGAAGCAGTTTCCTCACGCTGTTTGTCTCTGCCTGAGATTAGGAGTGCGCACGTGGGTGAGCTCGTCAAACGGACCAAAAGCTGTGTGGATGCAACATCACCTTGCAGTCCAGTGAATGTAATATAGAGATGGCGCTCAGCAGCTCCACTCACCACTAAAATGTTCTCGAATAGTGAACCGCTATTTGAGCTACATTGCCCTTCCGTGTAGGCGAGAACACCACGATGCTCGTTGCCCCACTGAAGGTCGTGTGCACATCACAACTCCTCTAAGTATCCATGGAAGAGTAGGGATGCACAAGTAGGATGGAGCTGAGCAGGCAGATGTTTATCACTGCGTTTAGGGTACCTCGTAGGAGTGAGTGCAATGTTGTGCTTGTAATACTTCGACATGTGAGCAGTTTTATGCTGCTTCTCAATTAGGAGTTTTTCTTCACAAAAACCAGCCCATTTAGTAGATGCGCATGCATTCGAGGGATGGTTTGCATTGCATAGCCTAATATCACAGTGTTGTCAGATTTCAATAAAAGGAGAGATTTTCCAAAACGAATAAAAATTCAGGGGCGAGGTCCTATCAAATTCTACGGAAGGCACACTAAAAGTAGCAGTACCTCCATAACTCGGCATAATCCTCATGTTTCAGGCAAACAGGTAGGCTCGTTGCACCAGACTACAGTTGAGAGCAGCAGCCACAAAAAAAACGAAGATTGCACAACGATGGGAGTGTTGCTATCCAAGCAATAATGCTTTCGTCTTGCCATCTTGCTCTATTTCAGCATTGCACACACTCTCCTCCCCCAACTCACTCTTTGAGTAGATGGGAAGGATTAATCTGGTACATTGTCTTAAACGACTCTCACTTGTCCTGCATCACCACTCACTGCCAACAATACCAGCGCATTATACGAGAGAAAGACCGGTACTCCTTGACCCACGTCAGTGCTACTCACTTAAACATCAGTAGACGACGGGGGGACAAAAAACATTTCAATGAATCGCCCTTCACCTATGACCTTCTGCATGACATCAGTAACTCTCTTTCCAGTCGCATGCTTTACCACATATTCAATTATGACTTAGGCAAGCATCACGCAAAGGTCCGACCTCTAGCTTAATAACCATTTCGCTAACAGACCCACCAGTATGACTAATTCCAACTTCCCAAATTACGTTAAAAGGATCAAAAGAAACAAACAAAATATATAGTGCGATTCAGACACACAAGGTCAGTCAACAGGATTACATTGCGTGGCATCTCAACTTCCTTGTATCCCCTCCCAAATCAAACAAGTGATTCAATAGCCTAAGATGGATGGCGTATAACTGAATCTCGAAGCCATCTATCCTGCATTCAACCAACCACCCATCATTTCTTCATTTACTTATCTACTTAATCATTCCTCTTTTTACTGCGCTTTGTTTTCAGTTGTGGGGACTATTGCGATAGCCAGCCCATCAATTTCAGTCAGCCCCTTGTCATAGACATTCACATTATAAACGATTGAGTTGTGCGTGCTATGTCTCCAAAAGTGTGCTGAATGATGGAGCACCAGCCACTCTTGAGTAATGACAGAGGAAGCGCAGAGTTGGCAGCCAGTATTTATCTCCACCTAATGTCAGATTTTCTTCGATGCTGACAGGCAATTTCCTTACAAAATAATTTGAGGACAGCTAAAGTTAGTTACTGCCTGTGTTGAGAACGCTCATCATCCTACCTCACCAGCCTATTTTCGCAGATTGTCCTCTAACTTCTTTTTGAAAAGTAAAGTGCTGGATGCAAAATGGCTGATCAATTTTATCTGGGGACAGTATTCTGATATACTGCTGGTCGCATTGAGGACACATTTCCGACCACTGTAAACATACATGCAAATAAACCATGAAGAGGGAGAAAGTGTTGAGCAAATGAGTCCTGACTCCAAAGCACACTTAAAGGCCACCTCATTCGACGTTTCGTAACAAGCCTTCCTACAGTTCTTTATGGGACCTGATCACTCACTTTACGCTTGTTTTGCTTAGCAACTCTTACATGGACTAGTGGAAAACGAGCTCGTTCCCAAATGATTTAAGCAGATCACTTTGCATTGGAACTTTGAAGTGATAACACTACGTAACCCTCGTTTACATGCTTTTAGCCAATTATGTAGTGCAAGGTCAAGTACTAGTGGTTGCATTATGAGAAATCATGGCAGCACTTACACTTACACCGCGTGTGCTAACAGGTTACCACCGTCGCACCGTGAAGACTGCGATTAGCACAGAAATCATTCACAATTGGTATACCATTATTCGTTTTTGATTAACTCCATTTCCAAGCGCTACGCGTTTGTGAATAATTCATTAACACATTTGTGGCACCAAGAATTGCCTCACCAGGCATGCAATGGGTGTTACGATTTTGTACATCCACAGTTACAAAGATCCGAAACGGCTAAGCTTCCCACTTCAACCCGCGATGTAGCTCTGCCTTAGGTTGTCTCAAACAGGGTAGATCCACTATGTATCCTGTTTTCATGCATACTTGCACGTGTCAATCTGATGGCATTGAGGTGATTTATTGTTGAATTCGTTCATTTCAATATTTATCGGCCCAAATGCCTGAAGTTTCACCTTTATTACTTGCTCTTTATTTACCATCCTTCACCTCTCCTTGGACCTCCCCTTTCTCCTTAACTTCCGGTAATTAAGGGGCTAACTTATGCGCATACACACCATGCCAAACACTATACTTTAACTCAAACAGTCAGCCTTGGTTACTTTTAGCCCTTCAGCACTTGGAAACCGCGCCTACGATGGAACCACACATGAACAAATAGAAAGCAAGCACAAAATTAAAGTCGAGATCGACACCTCAACCTCGATTCGCAAGCAATTGTAGGTGGTTCATCACCACCAGCATGTAATTTTCTATCACCACACTCAAGCTACTCGAAGCACTTTCGAATATAGCAGAAATGCGCAAATCGTGGACTTTGCACACTGGTAGGCAAAAAGGGACTACGTGCGCACCAGGAAGGGATTGTAGCTACTTAAAGAAGTGTAAGTAGGGAAGAATCACCTGTGGGATGCCCACAATGGATGCGAGAAGAGAACCTTGCCAGAGTGTTACTGAACTGCTCAGAGCCATGAAATGCTGTGCTCCCACTTCCTCTCATCAATTACAGAAAGGTCTACCACCTCTGGAGAACAATATGAGGCCATAGAAGTGTGGCTGACGCGTGAGAATTGATAACCTGGTTAGAGTCTTCCGAATAACAGAGCATTCACTAAGCAGGTAGCATTAAGTATTGGCTGTTAAAGTGATTAAACCTGGTCAGAGTAGTAAACTCGGTTAGAATTTTTGAGTTTCTTACGGTGCTTATCAATGTGATTGATGTTGGAGTCACTAGTCTTCGCAAAGGGATGTACCATTAACAGCTTTAACAGATCGTCTTACATTATAGACGTGGATTTGATCGCCATCAGGCTGTCCAACATCATTGGCGCCTTCAGAGTGAAGCGGTGTGGAATGAGTACATACAATCGCATCTGGTTTTTCCAAGCTAGTAGGACAGAAAGATTGCCTCAAACATAACAAGACTTCCGACACTGCATTTTTGCGACACACACTTCAGTATCATTCCCTGACATCAATCAAAAACATAAGTCGCAAAGTGAGAAGTGTGCTCAATCGCTTTGGTGGACACTCAGCGTTATAACGGAAGGCTTTGGTGGTTGAGGCAATGACAAAAAGGCACTAAAATAATTGTTGGGATCGAGTTTCCAGCCTACATCTTAATTAAAGCACACTTTCAACTAGTTCGTTAGTCCCATTGTCCTGTGAAATGAGCTAAGGTGTCATGAAAAATTGTGAGAATTATCTGCGCAAATTGCAGAAGTTCTAATCTAAAAGGAGCACCAAGACAAGGATTGGCTCAAAACAGCTTAGCATTGCCAGGATTCAGAAGATTTAAGCTTTCTTCGAAACAAACAAATATTCAGGGCGAGATCCCATCAAATTCTACAGAAGGCACGCCAAAAGTAACACTGCCTCGATAGCTCGTTCGCGATACCATCTTCACGCCTGGCTACAGTTGCGTACAGCGATTACAAAAGGACGAGGACTGCATAAGGATGGAAGTTTTGCTTTTCTGGCAATAAATCCTTCATCGCGTCATCCTGCTTTTATTTCAGCATTGCCCACGCTCTACTCCTTCATTTCATTCTTGGAGAAGTATACTTAACGAACGCCATTTGAAGATGGCAAGGACCTAATCCAGAACAATGTCTTGAACCACTCTCACTTGCGCTGATTAATTACTCACTGCCAATACAACCAACGTATTGTACTCGTGAAAGGCTGTTGCTCCTTGGCCAATGTCAGTGCTACTCACTTTAATATCAGTAGACAGGAGGTCAGAGGACTTATGACAAGGAATCGTCTTTCACCTGTGCTCTTCAGGAGGACATCAATAAATGCATTTTCAGTCACATGTCAACACATGTTGTCAATATTGACTGGAGGAAAGCATCACGCAAAAGCCTACCGTCTTACTTACCATTCATTCTTCCAACAGACTCGCCAGCACGCTTGTAGGGTGGTAGAGGAGGCGCAGATTCCGTGGCCAGCTGACTGGCAATCGCCACACTTAACAGGTTGAAGACAGCTAAAGTTCCTTCCTGTGTTAAAGTGCTTATCAGTGTGCTCCATCAGACTACTTTCGTGGACTTTACCATTCTTTCTCTTAGAACAAGCAAAACGCTAGATGCAGATGGGCTGAAATCATTTTTGCCATTGAAAATATTCCTATTTCTTACTACTCAAGCTGCACTCAGCCATACTGCCTTCTTGGTATACAGAATCCTGCAAAAAACGGCCGGAAATGTCTCGCCTTTTACCAAGTACAACTCACCCTTTCAAACCCACTCACCCAACCAACCGCCTAAAAATCACATTCTCTACATTTTAAAGCCGTTTCCAAGGCTAATTTGCAACATTTCACCTTTGAACAAATTACGACACACCCAGCAGTGGAATGGAAAAAACAAATCGAGACTGCACTTTAAAATGCACTCATCACCTGTTCCAATAAACTCCAATCCAACACTAAAAACACTTCCACACTTGTTGAGGCAAATTATGCCGCAGCCGTCACCTGTTCATGCAAATGAGCCGCGTCTACGCAAGAGAACATCTCCATCGCCAATTCATACGGATGCACTGCAGTTCTCTCAGCTTTCCCCCTCTACGAAGACAAAAGAGACATCATACTAATGCAGAACACATAGAAGTGTATTTATCACACCAGCGACACACTCCACAAGGTCACTAGGTGGCTCCATCACCGAAATCCGTCACTCAACAAACCATCAACGCAGTACATAGTCTACTTTACCTTGTCGGCGTATGGGACTGGGCATTGTGCTGCCCATCACGCATGTCCATGACCAGTGGAGGAAATGCAGGCCTAAAAGCAAAAAGTTAAACACGTGGCAACGGTGCAGCATCACGACAACTATAGCGACAGAATAGTTATGATTTGATCTAGCTTCCAACCTGAGACTCGCTGTCACATCACAGGTATACAAGGGCAAGTTCAACCACTTGTCTCAAGCAGCGGATATACACTCAATACCATCAACTGGCAGGTGAGCGTTAATGAACACACGCAAACACACATACACGCATCCCAAAATCGCTCAATTTCATGTAATAAACTGCATAGGTTGGAATCAGAGACCATAAGTGGATATAAAAGCGTTGAACATTTCCCATTTCTCTCACGACTTAATCGCACTCGGTCAATAAGTCATTTTAATTAGCTGTAACACTCACACATGCAAGCATAATCGAAATCGCCTCTCTAAACAATTTACTCACGCGCGGAAATGCGTCGACAGCTTGCACCTTAAGCCTTAAACATTGGACAAGCGATTATCAAAAGTGGTAATAAATTGTGCAGCGGACCATGCCTACATATCATAGCCTCATAGTATAACCGCACTTCTAACTACTCCACAACCACTTCATGTCGGCTCCATCCCGTACCATAGTGATAAAGGCGATCAAACATGAACATCCTAGATTAAAAAGGAACAAGCGAAACTAATAGTTGTAAGGAGATAATAACATCTTATCCAACGTATCTAGCATAATTGCTTGCACAACACTTGCTTCGCTCTTACGTGTCACTTACACGCACTCAGTCGTCCATAATCCAACCAAGTACAAAGATGCGATGCCTATTCCCAGGATGAATGATTAGTCCACACTGAGCAAAGAAACTTTCAACAAGATTGATAGGTCTAAAAATCGCAACGCCACAGCTGTCAACAACGACTTCGAGTTCAAAGGCGCTCAATGCGGCATCAGTGGCTTCCCAGGGGTCTGCTTCTGCATTCACATTCTCCTTTGCCATTTCCACCGTCGGCAACGGTAGAAGCTGTTAGCGGCCTGATGCATCTGTGATCTCGTTGAACAGAGCCCCATAAACGGCATTGAGGGCAGTGGCGGCGGGGAACGAGTGTTAGTCAGTAAATCTGCTCATCATCATCAGCCACCATCATCAACACAAATTCTTTGTTGACAACTTACATGTGCAATGTGCGAATCTTAAGGGCAAAATCGACACCTAGTGCTGTTTACGAAAGACTCTACGTTTACCACACAAGATATTAAAGAACAAAATCACTCTCACTGTGCCTAGGACCTGCAACGACTTTAGCGCCAAGTGAAGCCAAATGCTTGGTAGATTTTTCACATTTCAACAACAACTAAATCCAGCTTTTCTTCGTGAATCTTATCGAAGTCAAAAACTTTACATGCAGAGATGTGCTTGCGGAAACATGCAAATACGCGTACATGACTACCAATTTGTATGTTTCATTTCTTAAAAATCGATGACCTGGAAAGCAACATAAAAATGCATCTGTGTGTACAATGAAAAAGAAGTGGTACAATAAGTAACACACACCTAGGGATGCGGTGGCAAGCAAACACCTACTTACCAGAATGGACTGGACTAGATTTGATAAAAAAATTGTACTAAGTCTTCTTAATTTCGCTGCTTAACCAGTGGCGCAATCACCACCGCAACCCACCATCCCTTCCAAACAGAACAGCAAGCCCTCCTGTCATGTCAACACCAATCCCACACTCATCTCGTCAATTTAGCTTCCGTCCATGTAATTATCCAATGTTTGTACCAAACGAGGCAAGACCTATCGCAATGCCACCAAATGCACCGATATTGTCCGCGACATGATCCACATGGCAGGACCAAGGTGACGCCTCCGCTGGTGACTCGATAAGCTTACACCGTCTACCATTCCACTGGTTTTTCAAACGTCGATTCGTCACCATCGCAAGTTAGTAGTGCTTAAAAGAGGAAAAAAAGGAAAACCGATGAGTGAATTTCAACGTACCGTTGGGTGAGATCTCATCCACGCCTTCCAGTGAAGTGGTAGAACATACCCACTCGAGGTCCACAGAAGAATAAGCGACAGCAGCGTAGCCAATGTTGACAGGGTTCATCCTACTCCCCATGACCAGTGAGCAGGAATGGACACGCCTGCAGTGTACTTCAGCGCAAATCGGCACCTCATGTAACAACCTCGCATCGCATCGCATCGCATCACAAACGCAATGCCATCAAAGGCAGCGACGCAGCACCCACACTCGCATCCCCTCTTCCCAAGTCAACGCTGACTCCAATGCTGGCTGTCTGCAAAATATTCAAACTTTAGTCAAACAGCAGTTACAAGAACACACTCAACCCAGCAATCAACCCCAAAATGACTGCTTGATAAGATTGTGCTGGCCCATCCAGCCATTGTCCGCACCACATGCATGCAGCAAAGCTAACGTCCTGTCTTAGACCGACCATACACACCCTGTAAACGACTTCCAAACGGTAAACATCAAGCACTGACTCCTTCACTTCCGTGCAATCACGTCGGTGCACACCAATATGGCCAGTATCTACTCCTCATAGGTCTTCGGTACCACAATGCCATCCACGTGCAGCCACTGAGACATTTGGGCCGTGAAGGTGGCGATCTATTCTTCTTTCAAACAAGCAGATACCAACAGCTAGTCACTACGACAAATTCCCGTGCCCACTGGAAACCATGGTGAGTGCACCCCAACAATGACCTCCCTCAAATCATGACATCATTGCCATCAGACTGCGAAAAAGTCAAATTCCAATTAATCAATTACCTCAGAACCTCACTTCCGATCAAACGTTCAGAAGTTTACATCGCGAGCATATGGCAGCCTAAATTCGTGCACCTCCTTAGCACTATGCTCCTCACCACCAGCTTATAAACGACCCTTGCATAACAAACGAACAAATGAATCAAATAAACACAAACTGAACATGGAAGGCTAAAAATAGTGAGCAGGAGAATTCTGATTAAATTTACTCAGTATTTTGTTTCACAACAAAATATATTACCGGCCAGTTCATGTTTCTTCTTCGCGTTGCACGTTCCATCGGTTTCATTCCTTCTTTCCTCATGTCTGCTCACCTCCAACATATGCCTCACCTTCTCCATCACACTTTACATCATCTGCGTATCTTTAACTTGCCAAACTTTTAGAAGCCAAAAATGGTAGGTCAATCGTTTTTCATCTTCTTTACAGCCTCATACAATCCACAACGAGGAAATGAAAGTGCCACAACTTCATGCTTACTCATATGGAAGCTGAATGCACGACTAAGTGGTCACTGGAATTTTGCATATGCGCTGTGCAAAAAAGACCAACACAACTACGGAATGAGGTTCCAGACAGTGATATAGAGGTCAATGTATAGTTAGAACGCAAAGATTCCAAAAGCTTGATCCAATCTACCCATATGGTAGTTACAACAACTTGGCAATGCAACCTAACAACCTAATCAATGTAGCAAATGGAGAACTTACTGCTTGCGAAGGGGGAACAGAATGCTCTCACTTCAACTCACTAGCTTAAAACCACTGATCCATTATTGCCGAGAGATAACTCTTTTGTCCCCTATTCGTTCTCTCGTCTTCGTCCTTGCATACCCTTTCACATTCCTCTTTTACTGTTACAGCGTAGCTGACGATTGAGGCCAATGGTTCCATAACACACTGACATTCACAGACGCAGCCTGCATGGTTTCGTTTGTAAAGCCTTCATATTTTCGGCCACAATGGTGCAATGTCACGCGATCCAGTGAGCTGGCACCAATTGTTTCGCAGCAAAAAGAAAACAGATTCAACGTGACTTATTATCGAATCTGGACGACTTAATCTTAAACGATCCTCTCAACTGCAACGCAGTACTTTTCGGCAAAACTGTTCTTCAGGTAAGGTCGGTAATTAATGGGACCAGAACGCGCTCCATCATGTGTTGGCTACCCTTACAAAGATTTCACGTCGAGCTTTACAGCAAGCAGTCCTAAACTGGATCCTGTGACTACAACTTTGTAAACTGGTAATCTTATCACCTGTTTTCTTTGTATGGGGTTGTTACTAGTGTTACACACAATGCACCATTTAATTCGCAAATTAGAGTCAGTAGTCGAGTAGTCAGCCTTTCAATCAAATCTCAGTCACTGCATCCGATCAGTGAGTTCATTTAAGTTAAGCAAGTTGTCCTGTTGTATGCGCATTTATGTGAACTCACGTGGTCACACGTCTCGATGATTGAGGAAAGCCTTTTCGGTGCTGAAGCAATCTTAACCTTTTAGTAAAGCGAAACCAACTTTTTCTCCCTATTCTAAAATACTTCAATGCCTCCACCATCGACATGTTTAAGAATCACCACAGAAAAAAGGACCGCAAAACCAGCACCGTTTACGGGAAACAGTCATTGCAATCTCCCATTGATAAGATCAGTGAAGCAGCTACCATGGAATAAAAACAAGCGAAAGCCAGCACTTTTTCAACTACTTAGCCCAGATAGAAGTAAAAAAGTGCCAATAGAGGCAAAACAGGACAAAGATGCGAATGCAAAGCCCTGAGTCCAAATTCAGCGTCATTATGGTTATGAAGCTGGCGCTTTCGTACAACTTAGCCACAGCTGACATCCAAAATTGTGTAAGCATTTATAAAGGCTCAAATTGAAATGGATGCAATGTTATGTTTCGTTCTAATGTCGAATCTAATTCCGCACATGGAAAGAAGAGGGACCATTTATGCGTTTGGCATTTAACTTTTACGACTTGTTTAAGGGGCCTCATCGAGAGCGACTGTGGTAAGCAATTAGATGCCTCATGCACATCATCTTTTCTGCTATGCTGCTGCAAAGGACAGTTGGGTGAGGCCGAGCATTCGAGAGCGAGAGTGGAAGAGGAAAGAGAAGTAAGATTTAGTTACATTCAGCCTTGCGGTTCTTTACTCAATACCTCCCCATTATGGTCGCCCTCTGGGTCACCACCTGTCTGAATGGTCCCTGATGTGAGGTAAACAAAGAATTCAATACTTCGCGTCTTTAAGGTTGTTGCCAATTAAGTGGATTAATTTGACAATCTCTAATGATATAGGGCAAACTCGTCCTCCGAGAGTACAAGTCTCCTTCTTCAGAAGAGCATTTCATTCACCCGAAAGCCTTGAATATTAGGGTATGAAACTTACTTCTACAGTGCAAAAATCTTTTACGCAAACAACTGATGTGGTCACTGCGGTGGATTACATGTGTGAATCTGTCTCTGACCACTAAAACGCAGGGCCTGCAAGGCCAATCTCATTTTTTAAACAACCAGTGTGTGGGCTGTAGGTCCAGAAACAGGTAGCTACAATCGGTCAAGAGCCTGAAGTATGCACCTGTCGCGTTGCTATGGAGAAACAACAAGTGTAGAGCAGGCCTTTAGATGAAAGGCATCTACACTAATAGCTAATTATTTGTTACTTCAAATACCAGCTCATTTATGCGTTTCGGGCTAATGAGCAGTTGTTTTCCTCCTTGCTGACAAAAAAGGTTTGGGTTCATTTTGATGCATAATAAAATACAGTACCTCAAAACACCCAAGTACATCGAAGAGCCCTTCTTAGCAAGCAACGTCTCGCCCCTTACATGGAAAACTAAGTTGCAAATGGCTCTTCAATTGAAGCGTGTGACGAAGCAGCAGGAATTTGAATTGAGGTGAACTTCAATAGCATGATCTCATTGCTCAGAATTTTGGCCAAACAAGAGACTACCACTCCTCTGCGTTCTACTCATCCTTGGTGCTGAGGTCAAATCCGCAGAGTCCTCTTGCTTATTCGTCGAAATCACCATTCACTTTCTTGCAAGGTTCTGCGAGACTTAGCACTCTCTGCTTTAAAATGAACGCTTATGGGTGTTCAGGGTGCTCCATTGTATTCAGAAGCGTCATCTTAGGACTTGCACATTTGGTTTACTACCATCGAGGTGGGCGCCATTCATTTTTAGCTTTACTTCTTCATGCGTGTTCATTTCTATGCATGTGACTAGGTGCATAAGTAAAGGGGTGTAACTGGGTATGGATGTTTGTGTTTGTGGACAGGTGTTTTGCGACAGCTTAAAAATAAATGAAACGCATCGAATTGAAAACTCCTGTTTCAAACAAATGATATAGAATAGCTAATTGGTTGGTCAAATCGCGTGAGTCGCTCACAATGAAAGGATCTTAATTCATGTGTTTAACGTGTTTTAGTAACCTATAGTGCAAGTTGTCCGCTTTGCTCAGTGACTCTAAGAACTTACGGGATGCTGTTGTGCCATCAAAAAGGTAAGAGATATTGCAAAACCTGTCAATCGCCCCTGCTTTGTGCCCCCCTATGCGACAATGGTTGTAAAACACTTTCTTTTGAACTTCAAAACAGTTTGGAGACACAATGTGTGCAGCCTGTGCCTCCAACCATTCGATGGCTTTGATTTACTGCGCAAGCATTTCTATGAAACGCATTTTTGTGAGTATGCACCTATTAATCTCTTATCAAAATCCAATGTGTTCTCTGCTCTACAGCCACATCCTTAAACTTTCATGCTTAGTTTTTACTTTACAATACTATAGGCCAAAAAACGGATGATTCAGAAACAAGCGTTTGCTGTACAGAATGCTTCGAACAATATCCGACACTGGAAGCAGTGCTTGAACACACGCGCTCAAGGCATTCCTGTAGGTACCCCCTCGTCCATCAGATTTACTTCACTGTGGAAGCTTATAGTAACACCTTCATCTCCTCAGTTTTGCAGATAATTGAGGAAGATTTTTTGAGTCGAATGCGAGCAAACGCTAATACATAAGTAGAATCGGCAAGTTTTTATTGATATTTACGTGAGATTATTAACCTTCTGCTTACAATGTTGATGTAGCAAGGCAAGGTCATTTATGCCGTAAAAATTTTGAGTTGATCGTGGAAGCTCTGATCTAAGTGGTCTGATTTTGTAGGATTAATTGAGCGTTGCTGGTGATTATGATAAAGCAAGCACCAAAATGCATCGCATTGCTTTACATCGCATCGTTAGTCTGGATATTTCCAACGACGTCACAGCAATATCACATGATTGGCATTTTAGCGTTACTTTGTGAGCTACTGGATTTGTAAACACGTTTCGCGTAATTAAAATGTTCTTCGCATTTTAGAGCTCTGGAATAAGCTACCTTAACTCTTCCTCCATGGACGTAAACTCATCTAAGTGCTCTGTAACCAGACATGCGCTCAATATAAGAGGAGAGCTTTGCATTTACTAAGATGTTGTGTTTTATATACTGGTCATTGTTACACCCGAAGGTAGGTTCTCACCAAGTTTTGGGGTAATTGTAATGAAAATGTGAGCCTATGCAGTACATCGGAAATTATGTTGCTCAAAGAAAAGAGATAATGCCATTTTTTGAGGTTGCGCAATGCAACATGGCGCAAACAAATCACCACTACTGGATGGGACTTAGCATAGCAATGCATAGTATTGCGTTGCAAACAATAAAACAGATTCTTGATGTTTGTATTGATACTATACCTACTAATCACCACATAAGCATAGAATAGGCACTGTCATGCACGTGTAACCTTGTTGATCACCGGTCGGTGAGAAATCCGACACACTTTTGTGCGAATGCGGTCGCCAAGACAGTTGAAGTGAATGTAGGCACTTCAAAGGTGACGATACATTGGACACAGCGTCTGTAAACGTGAAAAGCAGGTGTCTAAGGGAAGCAGGATCCGTGAAGTGAGTCAGTCGGGAGATAAGGAAGTGGCAAGAAATATTTTAGCAAAGATGACAGAGTGCATGGTGCTGCCAAAATACATAAGACAAACTGTGCATTTATCCGCTTTGTGTACCCAACCGAATGAAAACTGTTTTATTATTTTGACACCGATGCTACTGGGAACAAATATTTAAAAGAGAAGCCTGATTCACTGGTTGTAGGACTCAAGCATAGGCAGTTTATTTAAGGAGAAGACTCTTGTTATTTCCAGAGAAATTGACATCTGCAACTTTGGTCGGATAAGGAAAAAATACAGCAATCATTTGCACCGCATAAAGTTTCTTTCCTCGCAGTTGAAATTGAAAATGCTGCCAAAAGCTCCACTAAGATGAAACCGTAAAACTCAGTAACTGCCATTCGTGATTGTAGGTTGCGTTTCCGTTACAATTTTTATTACCAGCTAGTACAACCAAATCATCTAAACTGGGTCCTATGATGTTTGTCGGAAAATAAATGCCCATGTTACTGACTTGGCCTGAATCTGAGTGAGCTGTTGCAAACATGCTAGGATTGTTACAATTTATTATTCGGGCCGATTTCCTATCCTCGCCATTCATCAATCGGCTACATAATCACAACCTCATCATTTAAACTCCGAGGTGACATCGCTCATGCCTACGTTGTGTTTTACCCGCGCAGAATCTCTATAAACGCCCCTTTAGATTGGCTGTTTCCTTCCACAGCACAATGACCCATAATTTCCATTCCGGCTGTCGACCATGATTCCAGTTTTGATGAGCAAGTTCGCAGCACGACAAAGGAAGCATTTTTAATGGCGTGAGATGTTGATCACTCAGATGACAGCGGTTTCTCTACCGATGCCTGCAGTCCTCTATCACATATAGGAAACACGTTCCATTTGCCTCCAATGCATCCAAATACGCAGTTGTACTACCATCGGGACATTCTCGCCGCACAGACGAGAGCAGGTTGAGGCGATCAGAGCATATCCATGGCGCTCCACACCCAGCATAGAAGTTGCAAAACACTAAGGCAGTAAAGTCAGTACACCTTCTTTCCGATGGTAAATTGAACTGTGTCCCATAAATCTTTATCAGCATTGTGACTCTTTTTTATGAATAGCATTAGTTTCAGGTCTAGTTCAGCCATGCATCACTTCCTCCTCCTATTGGCAGGCGCATTTTCAGCCAATACCTCATCATAAAGAACATTCGTAAATGGCGTTTTTAAAGTGTAAAACAGCATTTCAGATTATGGCAATGAAAGCAAATGATGTGCCCTTGACACTAAGGATTTTGAGTGACATCATTACATCGTCCTGTCGCGTTCACTGAGTGTGAAGATGACAAGAGGTGCAGAATTTCGCTCCTTGAAGCTCGCACCATGATAGGACACACTGGGGTCACTCAAATACACCGGAAGCAACATTTGAGCCCATAAAAGAACTATTAATAGAGTTGCAAGTCATCGTTACGCTCGTTCGACCATCACAAAAGAATTGCTACTGACGCCACGTTTCGTGCTTTGCCGTATGACGCAGGTGTCAATCACCAACATTAATTGGTGATACATTCATAAACAGCGGATAGCAGACCCTCATGAGGAATCCTTTGCACGCGTTTGTCATGTGGTTCTTTTCGAGGTGCTCGTGATGCTCACAATTTGAGGTAGCCTGTCATTAACTTCCTTACAGATTTGGCCTTTCAGGTTTACTAAGACAAATTAGAACACGCAATGCTGTCAGCTGCACTTCTCACCTCGCCAGTTAATCGAAAATGTCTGTACTCTGGTATTCACATGCACACATCTCCCCATGCATCCTATTCACTCACATCGCCCTCATTGTTCACGTGTTACCTTTGTGCTTCTCGGACTACTTACTCTTGACAAGAAATAAGTAGAATAGGTCAATGATACAAACGGATCATCACCTCAGAGGTTGACATTGCCAGAATCGTTAATAAAGAGCACAATTGAACAAGTGAATGTGGAGTTTGTTGCAATGAAGGAATGATACTTGAAGTGCCAGTCTCCAATTGGTGCACCTTCATGAAGTGAATGATGAAACAGACTTTTAGGTTGATTGAAGCAGAGGGTAGCAGTATCTCAGAGACAAAGTTTGTTAGTGCATCACGCGATTTTCGAATAAATTAATACACTCCAAGCCTTGCTTTGTGTCAATTCTCTAAACGCAGTCTCGTTATTATTGCGATTTTATAAGTGAAATGAGCCAATGGTAGGTTTTGTGAACCACCCTCCCAAGCGTGGTCGCACTAACAATAAACGTTTATCATAGCTCCGTCCTATTTAAATCGAAGCTTTGTGGCATGCTGCTATGCCTTCATATCCACACCAAAATGGCTAGTCTCACCAGCTGTCAATCTAAAACAAAGTCACAACTACTTTTAACTACTCAGCTTCTTTCCATTTATTCGTTTAAACCTTTCCTGCCTGTTAAGAAAATAGGCTGGCGCTCTCAATTTGTTATAAGACATGACATTCTCGTAGTAAGTAAAGGTTTCTTTACTACTGCACAAGAACATAACGTAAAAAATTGAACAAGTACATCCTTGAAATAGCGTCTCCTCTTGCCTTGTGGGATTGTCAAAAACTGTGGTTGAAAAATGGATGAGGAGTGAGAAGTTGACAACAAACGCAAATTTGGCAATTCATTCAGTCATTGGAATTTGCCATAGCTACATCATTCCGGCCCTTCCATGCAGCACAAAACAATAATTTGGTATAAAAAATGCCTTTTAAACGGCAAAAGCCTTTTAAATAATATTTTTTGCATTTGTACGATGGATTAACATTGCTGCCGTGCCTTGCCTCATCTCGTTCATTCAACGAGGCCTTATGGTTTACCTCTTGACACTAGGTTGTGCCCTAGATCTACCTTAGGGGCTACTGCCTTACAAAATGAAAAGATGAAAATTTAATGAAAAGTCCTCGGGTGCCATACTGACTATGAAGAGTAGCGAGCAACATACCATTTTTGCAATCAAAGCCACATCTACTCTCTGTTGTTCTTTCATACTTCGTTCTTAACTTTTAATAAAATCCCTTTCTAAGCTAATTACGAACAGCGCTTATCACTGTCCTCCTGTCCGTCCTTCCTCTTTACCATAC
The DNA here is from genome assembly GCA_001923025.3 of Taenia multiceps. Taxonomy (NCBI): domain Eukaryota; kingdom Metazoa; phylum Platyhelminthes; class Cestoda; order Cyclophyllidea; family Taeniidae; genus Taenia; species Taenia multiceps. Next base: position 24,406,939 of record CM010312.1, on the reverse strand, counting down.
GCCAATGCGATGAGAGTGGTACACGGATGGATTGTTAATAAGAAGAAAGAGAAAGCAAAAGCAGGTGAGAAATAAGCAAATTATCTGTATAATGCCATTGATAGAAAGGGAAGACAACTGCTTAAGAAACATGAATTGCGCTCCCACTTCGTCTTGCAATCAATTGTTTTCGAAAAATGCACTCTCTGATTTGCCCTAATCCACTTTCCTTCCTTTGTACTATGTTTCCATGTAACTGTATCGTCACTTATTGCAGCAATAAGTGCAATAAGTGCACAAACATTTTCTCTTCTAACATCCTTCCTTTATCACCGCACTCATTCAGTTTTACTTTCCTTTCTAGACAATGCATATTTTGGCCACACTTACGTTAAGAGATTTTATCGCGAGAAATGTCACCGGAAGTTACCGACGTAAGGAAGGCACTAAACGAGAAATCCGTGCAATGTTTCATTCCAAAGGATGGGAAAGATCGCATCTCCAAACACATAGCGTCTTAGCTTTTCTTGCCAAAATAGACATCCCACATATTATCCACATCCACCTTGTCCGATTAGAAGACGAGAACTGCTTCAATATTTTGTGGGAGGAAACGAGATGCTGATTTTCGACTCTGACTACTTTAAATCAATGCATATATAAACAAACAGAGCTTTATATCCTTGCCATCCTTGATTTCTTTGACAAAATTGCATCACTACACTTCGACAACGCCTGAATCGCAAATAGTCATAAAAGAGAGCAGGATACCGGGTTCTATTTTTGATCAAATTGAGATTAAAAGGACGAGACTATCGTTTTGCTCCAAGCCCCTGCTAAAAACACTTATAGAACGAAACATATATCTAACTTTCCAGCTGAATTAAATCTGATCATAGAAGAACCCGATATTTTGATTGTATGCGTTCGTGTATCTCCATTTTTGTGCCAACTTAGACGCGAGCTGCCACAAGTGATATAATCCTGACCAAATCTGGACCTAAATAAACAAGACGTCGCGCGGCCCTATATGTTTGTGTTAGTTCGATTTTCTTTGTCAGAATAGGCTTCTTAACTCTCGTAGAACACGAGGATTTGCATGGCTTCCAGCGATGGAAGAAAGAGTTTAGTGCAAAACCGAATAGTTGCAGGCAAATATCAAGCAAATGAGTTGCGGCTGTGTTTGTGCTGCCTCAGCAATTGTATCAAAGTCTTTCGTATTACATTGTGGCCAGCTCACTGTAGGTATGGCTCACATTATTCATCGTTTAACAATGCTGTTCGGCATTCTAGGCGTTCCTTTACACCAATCATTACTTATGACTTGGTGCGATAAGAAAGCAAATCTTAACTGATATCTTTAAAGCATTTTTATGTGCTTCTATAGCGTTTATTAATGAGAAATGTTGTTATGCCTTACGTTGAAATGTAGGAATTTAAATAAATATTCCACAAGAAGAGGCATGCACCCAGTTAATTAATGCATGCCAAAACTTTCATTAGGTTGATTAAGGTCTGCATGTTTGCGCGGGATAAGCAGAAACGAGGATTGAAAGGGCTTAACTCTTTCTAGGCGGAGTTAGCAAAACTTATTCAACGCTTTCAACAGCCCTTGATGTTATACGAATGCCAATCAAAGCTCAACGTAAAATAATCGGTAAAATACTTTTAGAAAGGCATCTAGCCAAACAAAGTCATGCGAAGATTCCCCAAACTAATCAAGCTCGAATTTGAATGGACGCTTGTACGTGACTGGGTGGAATAGCAGGTAAGGGAGATGTAGTAGTACCACAGATGGGATAAAATTCATACCGCCTAAAAGAAGCAGAATGCCAGATAATTATTACGTTATTAGTCAGTTGCTTGCGCTTCCTCTGCATCGTCCGTTCTCACGTGCAGTATTTCGCTCCAGTCTATTCCACCTTCTTTTCCTCTTTATCTCTCCTTCCATTTTAACTAGCAAATTGATTCACTGCCGTTGGAATGCCTTTCGAATGATAAGGCAGGAAGAACAGGTGGATATCAAAGTCTATTCAACCTCCAATTCAATACACAGGTTAAATACAAATGCAGGGTGTCTCTATTTTGCGTCAACAGATGCTCATCATGCTCACGTCCACAACCGCTACTACAGATGCAACCACAAGGCCATCATACACTATCGACTGATTGATCAATCATTCATTTTGATCAATCACTAAAGCAGTCAATGTGCTGCGTGCCCAATGCTGAGAGGTTGCCCACTAATTCCTTACTCCTCCTTGCTTCCACTCATAGTTCTGCCTTCTGCAGCGCCATTTTGCAGGATGCGACTCGTTCATGTGCAGTTATATTTCTTATTGATTCAACTACCTCATAACTTGCCGCAACAGCAGTGCGCACACGGCCTCAGCACTCTTTGCCAAAATAGGCTTCCTCCACATCGACCATGCCTATATTGTCACTGTTTAACTCGAGAACATCAGCAACGGGAAAGAAGCCAATTCCCATTGCAACTTTTCCTTCTCAATAGTGGTGCAATGCTGCTCTCACCGCGAAAAACCATTCCATTTCTGCTTCACCCCATCATTCCTCGCTTGGTCATGCCTCTGCTCTCACTTCAAATTCTGCTTCCTCTATTAAACTGGAGTTAGTATAAAAGGGCGGGTCGTTGTAAAACTTGGCAAACAGCAGGCAGAAGGGGAAGGGAAGACTTCAGCTTGGTATAGAAGTGGGGACGCTGACAGATGCAAAACGCCGTAGTGAAAGCATTGACATCGTCATCCACATCCATGTCAGTGCCAGCAGCGGGGTTGAAAACACTCGACATGGGTTTGAGTTTGGGTAATATCCTGCAAGGGGAGTGGACCAGAGGCCCTGATAAGAGTTTCTATGAAGCCACAAAGTGAGCCTTACCAAATGCGATCGTCCTTTGTGGTCAGGCAATATGCCTAGCCCAGATACGCTAAAGTCAGGGTCGAACGAGCTGTCCATTAACAAAAAGGAGGCGAATGAAGGTAAGCAATTGGTGCGCCTCCAGTGCTATCGGTGCTTTCACTATGTTTCTCGTAATCACAATGCATAAAATGTTTAGCAAGGCATTCAAAGCTAAAGTGCCATTTCTAGCTTAACGCATCGATTGACCACCTTGCTGGTTACCCCTCTGCATGCCAGTTGGGCTGAGGAAGATAGTATGAATGAAAATGAATTTCACATCTGCCTGCAGACGCAGGAGAGCAGGAGGAGGTGTCAAGCCGGAATAGACCCTTATTATAAACGTCAGAATGTAAGAGCAGTGCCTAGCTATCTCCTCACCTCGAATTCAATCAGAAATGATAGGAATTATGCCCTTTTTACAATTAGCCTTAATATAGAACAACAGTAAGGAGCTACTTACTTGCCAAAATCCTACTCCAAAGTAGTTGTCAACAGTAAACAATCACTCTGGTGGATTAAACATTAGCCTCAACACAATACAGGGTCTGGATATTATTGTTAAACTAATTCTAATTCAAAACGCATGGAATTGGAAACATTAATGTCGATGCTGGTCAATTAAAAGCTTAATGTCGATCTAATTCGATTTCTGAGATCAGGTGACTTCATAGTACGACCTTGGAATCGATAGAGGCCAATTCAAAGATCAAATGGCCTCAAATAGTGTTGACGCAGAAGAGACAGGCACCACTGATAAAGGCGTTCTTACGGCATTAGCCAAATATCCAGTTCATTTTAGCAGCCTTCTTTCCCTCTCTCCGTTCGTCAGGCATATTTTGGAACAGAGCATATCTTAAGATCCGCACTCAATCAACCGGATTGAGGTCTATTACCTTTGACAAAGAAAAAATTTATTTTGCCTAATAATTTGCACCCTAGCTCTCCAGTTATTAGAGGCAGAGTTAGAATCAGAAGCGACACGAGTAGCCCTACACTTCAGGATCCACACGCCACTTCTTTTACGTCTTCATCGCTTTCTCTACTAATCCATTAACTGCCTAGCTACCTATTTCACTTTGCGAAAGCGTGGTAGTCAGTTAGGACAGCATACGGTGGATATTCGAGACTGACCGGAATCTACGTAGCCATAATGACAGCAGAAGTTAGTCGAACTGTAAAAATTAATCTCTTTAACTTGCTGCTGCATAGCCAAAATAATATATTTTAGTTCTATATGCAGAAAGAAGCTGGTGGAAGAAGGTACAAATACAAATAGCGGGTTGGAACTTCATCTAATGCAGAAGTGATGCTGATTATCAAAGATGAGAAAATTATTTGGATCCCGAAGTTGGTAAACTATTGTTAAGCCAATTAAGACTCTAGACAGAGTTATTACGCGCCGTGAATGCGTTTTAGCCCTATTCGACCCCTTAGCTGCCTCAAAAGTCTAAAGGCAAGGAAGAAACCGGGAACAGGTACATAAGTGGTGGAAAGTGATTATAATAGTTGGAAGACGAAGGAGTTTTGACAAGTGACCTCGAACCGGATCATTCAATGGCATCCTTGTCACAAATAAAAGTACATTTGCCTGGATTTGTGTCATTGTGTTTGCTTATTTACCAGTGCAATTTTTTGTAAACTAACTTGCCCTGGGCCTCATGTATCGATCCAGAAACAAACATATGTCGACCGCACAACAGGTGGTCTTATTGATTTTATCGATGCATGGACTCATGCGGTTGAGTCAGAAAGAAGGTGTTCAAGGGGAAGAACATGGACTACCTAAATGTAGGCTATTTACCCACTCACTCACCCACTAGACCCATCGAGGGCTTCGGCTCCACGACCTCCTTCTGAAGGTTCCAGATTGCACACTTTCATGAAGTAGGGATAATCGATTTTCCAGCAAGGGAGGAAGTTTACGACTGCATTATAACATAGGCACTTTCTATGCAAAATTTTTACATTTGGATCGATAATAGTAACAATTTGCACTTCAACCACCACAGTTCTGCCTACAGTAAGTACACACGCTACTCGTGAACCCAAAGCTAGCCTTGTGCCAGTGGCATGGGTAGACTTGCAGGCGATTTTACCCAATTGGAGAAATAAAAGCACTCATTAAGGGAACCAACTGTCAACAATGCAGACCCTCACTAGTTATCACAGTTCTGACCTACCACTACTGCTAAAGTGGTGCTTATGAGTTCTAGCGACCGGATACAGTACTTTATGACAGAAGCTGAATCATTAAAAGGCAACGTTGCACGTAAGGAGGTATCTCAACCGCAAAGTTAAAAATCTTTTAAACATCGCGTTTCGAGCCGAAAGAGAACCGCATACTCAGTGGATAATAATGCAGAAAGCAAGGAACTGGATACTAGATCTGCCGTCCACATCAAATGGACTTCGACACTTGTGCTTGCATTTTGAAAACAATTTAGGTTCAAAGCAACTACGAAGGATCAAATTTTCAAATCAGGGTAGTAAAACAACGTCCAGTCAAAAGTTTTGTAGCCTAAAACTTGCAGGATTTGACTTGACAATCTTCCTTTACCAAGATTCTACACCACTTTTTTACATATTCGACAAGACTCCTGTGGTAATGAGGTCATATGTATAAGCAATTAAGCAAATTAAACCCGAGTTCTTTTGAATCCCATCCAAAGGTAGGCAATGGTTAATCCTAACACTGCAACAAGGCCCGCCTGTTTGACAGGTAAATTCATCACGATATTCTTGTAGATGCATTGTTTAGATAATTATGCTGCCTTAAATGGAAGATCAAACGGGTCAACCCTTGCTCATAAACCAGAAAACGCAATTATTCTCCATCCATTTTATTGTTTAAAATGAATACAACCCTCCAACCAAACGTGATTTTGTGTTAAGAAGCACGTAACTGCGTAACGGCAAAATTGTTTCTGTCCAAAATTGCAAAAATCATTTCAGATGTTTAAGGACAATCTAAAAGGTGGTCAAATTCAGGAAAATAACACATTTACATAGCTGAAACGGCCACCCTATTGTCCAAGTGAACCAACTCAGGGACATGCATTGGAATTGGACGACCTTATCCAGCCTCTTAAGCCGTGGCTGCGTCCGTGTCTTCTGCCATAAAACCGTCCTAGCTGCAACGGCGAATGCTTTCGATGTAGGACGCAACTTTGCTGAAAGGCTCCACATCCCACTGCTTTTTGTTGCTGAATGCTTATTCACATAAATAATTGGGTCGAGAATGTGCGTATATCTATGCAGAACATCATCAACTTCACCGACAAAAGAAGGCTAGTTTTTTATTGACTGGTAGCATGTGTTTCAAGTACAGTTCTTACAGTGCTAACTAGGATTATCCAGGCCTCGATTTTCTGTCAAGAAGTAGTTAGCCGGACGTTTACCGTGGCACCTTTATTTGCGCATTATCTAGCCTCTCCTCAGCAGCATTGCCTCGGAGCTGCTGGCAGTCTTGCTACCAGATTCTGAAGTGGATTACTTTAGCTGCTGAATCAAAGTTCAGTAGCAGCTGCGTGGCAAAATCAGCCTTAGATTTGAGTTACTGGCGCCATTTTGTAGACTAACATATCTTCTCTCTGCATTAATTTATTCCTGAGCTCAAACGAAGGTCTTTTCCTTCTTTGGTGGCATCTCGAAAAAGCTGTAAAAGTAGCTAACTCCACCAATTCTGCAAAGCGATGGCTGGTTAGCATAATTTAAGCAACGAATAGGTGGTGAAGTGTGGGTTGCATCTTTGAGTACGCGGTTTGACAGAAACACGTTTGCCTTCTATAAAGTCGATTCCTGCACATTTCAGTCGAATGGATGGCCAGGTAAATGGGTGAATGAATCTAAAACCGTATGGAAGAGAGAGGGAATGGAATAATGAACGCAAATGTCTCAGCGCTGTGCAGAGACATCCAACAATGAACTTTCTTCATCCTTTCCTAATCAACCCTTCCCACTTAACCAATCTTTCGTCCCTTTCAGCTGGGCGATTGTGTTGCTATCTCTTCAGCGGAGAAGTGTGATCATCGCTATTATCCTCCCTAGTGCAAGGCGTCTGTTGGTCAAGGCCTGAGATTAGGACTGATGAGCAGATATGCACCTTCTCTAGCTCCATAGCAATTACTAGGAGAGAGTCGCCAACTTCTTCACTCAAATCATACCTCGCGTCACCCTTGCCCCCTCCAAATGCTCAACAGGCTTCCTCTCAAAAGGAAACATCAGGATTAAATAGTCGAGGGCAAGCAGTCTTGGCATAGCAGCTCATTTAGTTCAAAGCGCATGAGAATCGATGAATCACCTCATTCCCATCCGTCTCCTTTGCATGCGCTATGATGCACAGAATTCGGTCTAGGTAAGAAACACAAAGGCAAGTAATGTCTGTCTCCACCAAACCACGCACAATGCATGCTGTCCAAAGCTCAAACCAGATGACACTGCCAGACACCACGCGACACGCGCTGCTGATCGATTAACCCATGTCTGATTCCATTTAGCTTATCACACAACAAACCGTTTGACGCGCTGTTCTACGTATTGCATCGTTTACTATTATTCGTCCTGTTTAGTGGTGTCGTTTCTACCATTCAGTGATCCGCCAGTGCCTCCTACCTTTTGCGTTTTCTCCTCGCCTATGGCCTTGTAACATCCTCCGCTTCCATAGCTACCTCCACCATCTCCTGGTCGCTCCCAACCTACCACATTAAAGTTTTAGAGACGTTAGTGATCTAAAACAGGTGGATATCGTATAGATTAGGAGTAAGCTATGCTACAAACCCGTCTCCTTCTCTCCTTACTACCAACTCCTCTTCTCTAACCTCATTTGCGTGCTTCATTTCCATGTTATTAGATTCGGTATCTAGCGTAAATCACATGTAAAAGGAAAACTATGATTAGCTTCTTTGTGCGTGTTGCTCGAAAAGTCATATTACATTCATCAAGTCAGTTCCTTCATATTTTACACAGTCACATGTCCAGATAAGTGGGTAAGCAAATTAGTTTGTGAATGGATAAGAGATAGAGGGAAATAAAGAACGCTATATCACTGCACTACACAGTCATACTACGGTACCCATTTTTGATTCCACTTTTCTCTTTCCCCACCCTCTCTCATTTCAAGCCCACAGCCAATCATCTTTCCACCTCTCTCTTAATTTTTCCCCGTCTTAGCTGATCATTCATGTCAATTCTCCCCTACCAAGGAAATGCAATGCAACAATCCTCTTAGCAATGGACTGGAGGATATGCATCAGATACGCACCTTCTTTATCTCAGCTACAATCTTTACGTTTGCTCTAACGTGCTTACTTTGCACGTCTTATGTATGCGCTTACAATCACCAACTGAGTAGTAGCACTGAAAAACCTACCAATGCAAAATAACTTACTTAATGTCCAAGTTTCAATGCAGAAGCACTGCAGTACGATGCAGGAGACTAGTCTCGACTGGATCCGCCTAGATTGCACTGGCCCAGAATAGATAAAGTTGGCTACCTTGTCTGGAATCGAGAGGCTTGTATGCTATATCCTCAGAGGCGCCTCATGCGTCACCATTGCAGTCAACCCCAGCACACTGAATTGGTCCACCTAATCGACTCGACGCAACTGCATACCATGCAAATTAAAGTTTCCTTTTTCGTTCCGTAAAATCAGTAATCAGACTACGCGCATAAGAAGCAGGTCTGCTGACGTCCTCGAAATGGGGAGACAAGGGCTCGTCTGTCTATGCCCCTTTTCCCACACTCCATCTCAACGCACGTTCATAGAGTGTATCCCTTGTCTCCTACTACGCTCTATACGCTCTCGAGCATTATGTATTGCAGTAATTTTTACTGTTTGTGCTCCATAAATCAAATGAACTAAAAGGAGAGTAAAGTACTTCTTACCTTAAATTTCCATACCTTTATTTGTCTCCTTTTGTGATGCCGCAACTTCTCAGCAGTTCGACTTCCTTATGCTTCTTTCACATTTCCCTCTACCTCGGCGGTTTCCAGCGCCCTCTTTCTCTCTACCAGTCTCACCCTTTATTATGATATGTTTGAATGATGCGACGATTCATAATGCAAATCAGACTAGCACATGCTGGACCGGATCTGACTTAATCATGCGTTACCCAAAACTAAATTGTGTTTTAGCATGGCCTGGCCTAATGCCATTAATTCTTTTTTCTGCCTTTTGTCACTTCAATTTGCCCTGCATCACTTTGCCACAATTCATTTTCTACTCCACCTCCTCCACTTGCTCCCTGGAGGACAAATGTACATGAGTTGCTCCTACTCAATTTGAAGGCTGGACAAACTCCTGTTTGCCTATCTCAGTGCAGGATTGTTTGTTTTGCCTTGTAAAAGTCCCTTTACCCAAGCTCCACAATAACGGATGGAAATGCGCGCTTTCCACCTTAGTCAATCTGTGTCAATTTAACTGCGCGTTTGCGCCTGTCAATTTGTTTGCATGAATTTATTTGTATTGCAATGTAAGGGCGCATTAATCCTTCTAATCTGCCATTGTAGTCTACCAAATAGACGGTTGCATTTTGAGCGAAGTAAGATCTCCTTTAGGCGTTCGTTTGATGGTTAACTGGTTTTTTAATTTACGCAAAACCCACTTTTTGTCAACATGCCATCATTCACACACCAACTCACTTCACCATATTTTGTCGCTTTCTTCCACTTCGTCTCTTATTTCAGAATGAAGTGGACATGGCACATGAAACTGATGTCAACTCCCACGCCATGTAGAGACATTTTTCTCCTCCGTTGACACTTTTGTGTCTGTTAATCAAAGGGATGCATTGCAAGCAAGAAGTGACGAACCAGCTGGCCGATCTTCCTTTTGCAGTTAAGGAGATCGCAATCAAGCTGGCGTAAAAATCGCTAGAGTATAATAAAACATGCTGCATGGGCATCGCACAACTTGACACAGTCATATGAAGAGTTTAAATAAATGGATACAAGCATCTATACAAAGTAGGAAGCTGCTTGAAAACCTCCTGTTCATACAGAATTCTGCACATTTGAGCAATGGACGCAACAGCCACGTTGTATGCAGGAATGCAAAACATTATCTTAGCGTGCCATAACTCACCCATATTCGGTGTAGTGGCAACTCGTTTGAATCACAAATAAACGCTATACACTTATTTCTGCCATCGGATATATTGGACGAACAATGCTGGTTTTGTTAAAAATGAGGATCGCGTCAAAATTTGGCATTGCTTAGTAAATACACTCACGCTGAAATTTCCGACCTACTATCAAGATCTTCGTCAGGTTTCAGCAGTGTCTACGACTTACCCGATTATAAGTGTACCAAATAGTTACCAAGGTGCCCTTAAGGTCATATGGTGCTGAACCACCGCGCTCACTTGCACAATTTGGCCGCCAGTCAGGCAGGCAAGCAGGCAAGCAGCTGCAGAGAGTAAAGCACAGGAGGTGGTAGGATGTTAGGTAGGCAGGATTGACAGTTGAGAGAAATGGAGGGAGTGAGGGAGGGTAAAAGCGTACCCCTGGAGAGGATCGAACTCCCGACCGCCGCACTAAGTGTATGGTGCTCTATCCAACTAAGCTACAGGGGACAATCCACACCGTCACACTGTTCACTTCCTGCCTATTCACAGTCCTGCACCCTCCTGGCATATCCATCCCTCCCTCCCTTCCTCCCTATGCACTCCCACACACACACGTACACACACTCAAAATGGTGTGCTGTGGTTTGGTGTAGGGACTTGCGCTACGGTGGCAGATTGCATCCCCATCGTGGTGAAGCAGACTTAGGTATGTAAGGATAGCGGAGTGGAGTAGTCTAGACCATTGCATTGAGCGCAGGTATGCAGGTGTTGCGTGGTCTGGTGGGGGGGATGGGGAGCGAGGTGGGGTGAGGTGAGGCGAGGCGAGGCGAGGCGAGGCGAGGCGAGACAAGGAGGTCTAGCAGTGATGTTTTTGGTGCGGGGATCTAGCATGTCGGGGGATGTGAGCGGATTGAGGGGCAGGCGCTGCGAAAGCGCAACAAGTGCCGCATTGGCGCATCGTGAATTTTTTCGCTTTAGTCTATTTTACCTTCTTTTCCACTTTATCTAAACCTCCATTTTAATTTCCAAATTGATTTACTGCCTTTGTAATTCCTATCGAATTATAAGGCAGGAAGATGTGGTGGATATCAATTTCTTTTTATTCTCTAATTAAATGCACATTTTAAATGCAACTGCAGGGTGGCTCTATTTTGCTTCAACAGGTGCTTATCACGCTCACGTCCACAACCGCCACTACAGATGCAACCGTAAGGCCATCATGCACTGTCGACTGATTAATCAATCATTAATTTTGGTCGATCCCTAAAGCAGTCTATGTACTGCGTACCAAATGCTGAGAAGCTGCCCACTGGTTCCTTACTCCTCCTTGCTTTCACTCATAGATCTGCCTTCTACAGCGCCATTTTGCAGCATGCGACTCGTTCATGGGCAGTTATATTTCTCATTGATTCAACTACCTCATAACTTGCAGCAACTGCAGTGCGCACACGGCCTTAGCACTCTTTGCCAAAATAGGCTTCATCCACATCGACCATGTTTATATTTTCACTGTTTAACTCGAGAACATCAGCAATGGGAAAGAAGCCAATTCCCCTTTGCAACTTTTCCTTCTCAATAGTGGTGCAATGCTGCTCTCACCGCGAAAAACCATCCTATTTCTACTTCACCCCATCATCCCTCGCTTGGTCATGCTTCTGCTCTCACTTCAAATTCTGCTTCCTCTATTACACTGGAGTTGATATAAAAGGGCGGGTCATTGTAAAACTTGGCAAACAGCAGGCAGAAGGGGAAGGTGAGACTTCAGCTTAGTATAGAGGTAGGGACGCTGGCTGATGCAAAACTTCGTGGCGAAGGCATTGACATCGTCATCCACATCCATGTCAGTGCCAGCAGCGGGGTTGAAAACACTCGACATGGGTTTGAGTTTGGGTAATGTCCTGCAAGGGGAGTGGACCAGAGGCCGTCATAAGAGTTTCTATGAAGCCACAAAGTGAGCCTTACCAAATGCGATCGTCCTTTGCGGTCAGACAATATGCCTAGCCCAGATACACTGAAGTCAGGGTCGAACGAGCTGTCCATTAACAAAAAGGAGGCGAATGAAGGTAAGCAATCGGTGCGCCTCCAGTGCTATCGGTGCTTTCACTATGTTTCTCGTAATCACAATGCATAAAATGTTTAGCAAGGCATTCAAAGCTAAAGTGCCAGTTCCAGCTTAACGCATCGATTGACCGCCTTGCTGATTACCTCTCTGCATGCTGGTTGGGCTGAGGAAGGTAGTATGACTGAAAATGGATTTCACATCTGCCTGCAGACGCAGGAGGGCAGGAGGAGGTGCCAAGCCGGAATAGACCCTTACCATAAACGTCAGAATGTAAGAGCAGGGCCTAGCTATCTCCTCACCTCGAATTCAATCAGAAATGATAGGAATTATGCCCTTTTCACAATTAGCCTTAACATAGAACAACAGCAAGGAGCTACTCACTTGCCAAAATCCTACTCCAAAGTAGTTGTCAACAGTAAACAATCACTCTGGTGGATTAAACATTAGCCTCAACACAATACAGGGGTCTGGATGTCATTGTTAAACTAATTCCAATTCAAAACGCATGGAATTGGAAACATTAATGTCGATGCTGGTCAATTAAAAGCTTAATGTCGATCTAATTCGATTTCTGAGATCAGGTGACTTCATTGTAGGACCTTGGAATCGATAGAGGCCAATTCAAAGATCAAATGGCCTCAAATAGTGTTGACGCAGAAGAGACAGGCACCACTGATAAAGGCGTTCTTACGGCATAAGTCAAATCTCCAGTTCATTTTAGCAGCTTTCTTTCCCTCTCTCCTTTAGTCAAGCAGATTATGGAACCGAGCATATTATAAGATCCGCACTCAATCAACCGGATTAAGGTCTATTTCCTTTGACGAAGGAAAAATTTATTTGCCTAATAATTTGCACCCTAGCTCTCCAGTTATTAGAGGCAAAGTTAGAATCAGAAGCGACACGAGTAGTCTTTCACTTCAGGAGCCACACGCCACTTCTTTTACGTCTTCATCCCTTTCTCCACTAATCCATTAACTGCCTAGCCACCTATTTCACTTTGCAAAAGCGTGGTAGTCAGTTGGGACATCATACGGTGGATATTCGAGACTGACCTGAATCCACGTAGCCATAATGACAGCAGAAGGTAGTCGAACTGTAAAAATTAATTTCTTTAACTTGCTGCTGCATAACCAAAATAATATACTTTAGTTCTATATGCAGAAAGAAGCTGGTGGAAGAAGGTACAAATACAAATAGCGGATTGGAACTTCATCTAATGCAGAAGTGATGCTGATTATCAAAGATGAGAAGATTATTTGGATCCCGAAGTTGGTAAACTATTGTTAAGCCAATTAAGACTCTAGACAGAGTTATTACGCGCCGTGAATGCGTTTTAGCCCTATTCGACCGCTTAGCTGCCTCAAAAGTCTAAAGGCAAGGAAGAAACCGGGAACAGGAACATAAGTGGTGAAAAGTGATTATAATTGTTGGAGGACGAAGGAGTTTCGACAAGTGACCTCGAACCGGATCATTCAATGGCATCCTTGCCACAAATGAAAGCACGTTTGCCTGGATTTGTGTCTTTGTGTTTGCTTAGTTACTCGTGTGATTTTTCGTAAACTAACTTGCCCTAGGCCTCATGTATCGATCCAGAAACAAACATATGTCGACCGCACAACAGGTGGCCTTATTGATTTTATCGATGCATGGACTCATGCGGTTGAGTCAGAAAGAAGGCGTTCAAGGGGAAGAACACGGACTACCTAAATGTAGGCAATTTACCCACTCACTCACCCACTAGACCCATCGAGGGCTTCGGCCCCACGACCTCCTTCTGAAGGTTCCAGATTGCACACTTTCATGAAATAGGGATAATCGATTTCCAGCAAAGGAGGAGGTTTACGACTACTTTATAACATAGGCACTTTCTGAGCCAAAAAATTTACATTTGGATCGATAATAGTAACAATTTGCACTTCAACCACCACAGTTCTGCCTACAGTAAGTACACACGCTACTCGTGAACCCAAAGCTAGCCTTGTGCCAGTGGCATGGGTAGACTTGCAGACGATTTTACCCAATTGGAGAAATAAAAGCACTCATTAAGGGAACCAAATGTCGACAATGCAGACCCTCACTAGTTATCACAGTTCTGACCTACCACTACTGCTAAAGTGGCGCTTATAAGTTCTAGCGACCGGATACAGTACTTTATGACAGAAGCTGAATCATTAAAAGGCAACGTTGCACGTAAGGAGGTATCTCAACCGCAAAGTTAAAATTCTTTTAAACATCGCGTTTCGAGCCGAAAGAGAACTGCATACTCAGTGGATAATAATGCAGAAAGCAAGGAACTGGATACTAGATCTGCCGTCCACATCAAATGGACTTCGACACTTGTGCTTGCATTTTGAAAACAATTTAGGTTCAAAGCAACTACGAAGGATCAAATTTTCAAATCAGGGTAGTAAAACAACGTCCAGTCAAAAGTTTTGTAGCCTAAAACTTGCAGGATTTGACTTGACAATCTTCCTTTACCAAGATTCTACACCACTTTTTTACATATTCGACAAGACTCCTGTGGTAATGAGGTCATATGTATAAGCAATTAAGCAAATTAAACCCGAGTTCTTTTGAATCCCATCCAAAGGTAGGCAATGGTTAATCCTAACACTGCAACAAGGCCCGCCTGTTTGACAGGTAAATTCATCACGATATTCTTGTAGATGCATTGTTTAGATAATTATGCTGCCTTAAATGGAAGATCAAACGGGTCAACCCTTGCTCATAAACCAGAAAACGCAATTATTCTCCATCCATTTTATTGTTTAAAATGAATACAACCCTCCAACCAAACGTGATTTTGTGTTAAGAAGCACGTAACTGCGTAACGGCAAAATTGTTTCTGTCCAAAATTGCAAAAATCATTTCAGATGTTCAAGGACAATCTAAAAGGTGGTCAAATTCAGGAAAATAACACATTTACATAGCTGGAACGGCCACCCTATTGTCCAAGTGAACCAACTCAGGGACATGCAGTGGAATTGGACGACCTTATCCAGCCTCTTAAGCCGTGGCTGCGTCCGTGTCTTCTGCCATAAAACCGTCCTAGCTGCAACGGCGAATGCTTTCGATGTAGGACGCAACTTTGCTGAAAGGCTCCACATCCCACTGCTTTTTGTTGCTGAATGCTTATTCACATAAATAATTGGGTCGAGAATGTGCGTATATCTATGCAGAACATCATCAACTTCACCGACAAAAGAAGGCTAGTTTTTTATTGACTGGTAGCATGTGTTTCAAGTACAGTTCTTACAGTGCTAACTAGGATTATCCAGGCCTCGATTTTCTGTCAAGAAGTAGTTAGCCGGACGTTTACCGTGGCACCTTTATTTGCGCATTATCTAGCCTCTCCTCAGCAGCATTGCCTCGGAGCTGCTGGCAGTCTTGCTACCAGATTCTGAAGTGGATTGCTTAAGCTGCTGATTTAAAGTTCAGTAGCAGCTGCGTGGCAAAATCAGCCTTAGATTTGAGTTACTGGCGCCATTTTGTAGACTAACATATCTTCTCTCTGCATTAATTTATTCCTGAGCTCAAACGAAGGTCTTTTCCTTCTTTGGTGGCATCTCGAAAAAGCTGTAAAAGTAGCTAACTCCACCAATTCTGCAAAGCGATGGCTGGTTAGCATAATTTAAGCAACGAATAGGTGGTGAATGTTGGAAGAATTCAAGGCTTAGAGAAATAGTTATGGCCCATTTGCCTCCTTCATATAAACAGAGAGCTCGTAAACACCGAGTAGTAAGTGAAGAGAATAAGCAGGCATGGAAGTCCATCCTAGTGCCCTTTATCAGTTCAAAGCCCTATCAGTAGCTTAAAGTTGCAGTTGTACGATCCCTTTACGCTAGAAGCCTGTGTAACAATGTCCACTAGGCGGATCCCTGTTAATCCACATGCATACGTTCAATAGTTAGTGAAGTTTTTCTGCAGTTACACAACTTAGTCTTATCCATCCAAAAGCTCGGACTACCTTGAGCTTAATTCTCAGCGGCGTGAAGAAGTGGACCACATAACAAATAAGGTCGACTAGGTCTTGTCTTTGGAAGGCGGGAAGGTTTCGTCAACTTGCATGTTGCTTAATTTGTGCATTATTTGCACCTCTTCATCCGGCATAATTGGAGGTCCCACTTATTGTCTGCTATATTTGCTAGCAGTGACACAACTTTTGAACTATTCGCACTAAAAATCCAAATCATGGAATACAGAGTGATATTTTACAAGCCCCTTCAACCTACCAATGAAAGTGAGAACTAGTGATGGTAACTGAGAATGGCCATCCTTAAGACTTTGCATTGTCAGATAAAGAAAAATGTTCAATTTGCAATGCCACAAATTTTGAAGGGTAAAATGCACCTTTAAGCCAGTGTTAATTCTTTACACCATTGCCACGTTTCCTTGTTTTTTGGGTTTTTTTGGGGTCTGGACCACATCCCACAAATAATCTTTATCTGGCATGAAACATTTTGTCATTTTGATGTGTTGCATTTTTGAGTTTTCCTGCCTCCACTTTTCGCTTTTTTGATTTAGCTCTTTGGATGACGCAACTTTTCGGTGTTTGGAAACTACTTTGTTGCAAAATGGGGTGCTCGCCTTAATCTAAGGGGAAGAAAGGCAGACACTTTATTAAAGGAAGGCCAGTAGAATCAGTAGGTGGATGGGTAGCTGTCGGTGATAAAACAAAAAGATGAGACCATTTAACAAAGCCATAGAAGAGTTACGTATGAACGAATATCAGAATCAAATTAGTCTATGTGAACATATGGGAGGTAAGGTAGGGGTAATATTCCAATAAATGAATGAACAACCACGCATCTACTTAGATACAAGCAGTTAATTAATTGCATTAACTTACCCAATTCTGTGGAGCATAGTTTGACAGACTGGCTGGATGGAAATAAGGATCAAGCATGTAAGAGACCAATAAGACTAGAGTGACCAAAGTGGAAACTGGAATTGGTCCGCTTACTTCCACTTTTGAAGGGATAAACGGAGGCGGCGTAGATTAACCTTAAAAAGTGGTATAGGGCAAATCGAGGTGGTAAGGAGAAAGATGAAAATTTGAAATGCAACTCCTAGGACGCGGCACTATAGGAAAAGATGGGCCAAGCTAACCTCGGCTAAAGCTAGATGTAGGCATGGATAAAGTAGACTCCAGTCTGGTCCAGCCTAGTTTAGTCTGTTCTAGTTAGGCGCAGCATATCAAATCGGACGATTGCGGTGCAAGTTGGTATGTATACTGCTAATAAACTCTATAAGTGCATATAAAGAAGGCATAAAGATGCTTAGGGCGAAATTGTTGCAGCAATTCGTATGAATGGTATAGGTCTATTTATGTGGGCTCCAGGTGAATGTGCCCAACTTAGCTGAAAGTAGTGGTGCTGGTTGGACTTCTTTGATGGAGTAGAAGTAACGCAGATTTTCAACTGCAGGGAGTTAGGTGGCACGACGGAAGAGGAATGGAGATGAATGGTAGAGAATAAAGGAAAGGGAGAAAATAGCATTAAAGGTTATCAACAATTGCTGTGACGGTTTATCTAAAGAAAGTAGGTGCTGTAATGCTACGTCTGTCTGCTGTTCTGCCCCTATCTGTCCATTCGGTCATTTACTCTCACTTTTCTACTTAAGCAAGCAACTGAACGTATAGTTGAATAACCATTTTAGACGGCGAAAAACTATGCTTGATCTGGTGATTCCTCAGAAGCGAGCGTTCATAGTTCTTTCGTAAATTGTCATCCCAACAAGGGTCCCAGTTAAATCAACTGTAAAATGACGCGTTAAAATGAAGAAAACGAGGTGAGAAACGAAAAAAGTGAGAAAAGCAGAAAAGGTGGCATCATGACTTGCGTTGAATTTCTACATTTTTGAATTGTTTTTTTTCGCTTTAGTACATCGACGTGTTTAGGAAGGTGGAATGGGAGGTTGAATAAGTAAAGCATGAGGAAAAGACTGATGGTGAGCAGGGAATTAAGCAGAAAGGAGGCGCTGACAATGATTTGAGTGGGTGGAACGAAGACAGCAAGAAGGATCACGGTGAGCGCTAGGATACGTTGGGACGCGTGGTTGAAAATGCCTGGCCCTTGGTGTTGCGACTGTCTTCTTCACCGTTTGCATGCTCAGATATCATTTGGCAGCACGAGTTGGACTGTGCCACACGGCAAGATGTAAAATAGTCTTATGACAACATTTCCTGCAGGTGGTTGTATGACATTGAAAGTCATCTGCTGGTTAGGTTGCACACTCTAGCTAGGTCTTGTGCATCATGATGCAGTGGGATTAGGAGGAGAAACAGGACAATATTTGAAAATCAGCTTCAACAAAGGAGTGTCTGCAATGGTACTGACACCGCTTTTCAGTCAACACAACGACTTTTGCTTTTTATGGACAATGGTTTGAGATTTTAAATTCTACACAAACTAGGTTGCATGAAAGACATGTCAAAGCTTCATAGAATTTCACTGCTTTTGCCTATAGTCGATGCTTTTAAGAAGCTATGGAGAAGTTTCCAAGACTTGTATTAAACATTGTAACAATGTGTGGCGTTTTGCAGGTGCTCTATGCATTTAAAGTTTAATGTCAGACGGCAGAGCGCTTTCGTACTTTGGTGTACTATAAGACAAAGTAGATGGAGTCTGGAGTCACAATGCAGCACATTTGTGTCAAAATAATCGGGTTTAATCTGAATTTTTGAGATAGTTATGCGCATTTAACACATTTTTCACATCCTTTTGTAGGAGTTAAGTCCAATACTTCAGCAGCCTAGGCATCTATTTCTTTATTGGAGCCCCAAATAATCGATTCACCTTTGGAAGCAGTGATTACGCAAGCATTGAATTTCTTACTTCCAAGAAAATGATCAGTTCTGCTTCTGGCAACAAACTCAGACTTCCATTGCGTATAGCTAATGCTAGCGCCGTTTATTGTCAATTTTTATGCTGAGTCAATGCTAACAATCTTTAAGTAGAATACACTTATTGTGCATGCATTGACAGTGCCTTATTTCTGGTTTATCTACCAGCTTCAGTTACATTGCTATAGACGTCTGCAGCATAAAAAGTTCCATGCTTGGCTTTCCAATGCTTCCCATCATTAACAACATTTTGCAAGAATAAATGAGTGCCAAGTACATTCACTTCCCTCCGATTAGCCCATTCTCTTTTGCATAAGCATGTCAATTCTGACCCAAATCCTAAGGCAAAACTTTAATCTGAGTCTGCATGGCTAGGACAACGTGACGCCTCAGCCATTGCCTAAGTCAATAATGGCTTCACACATAATACTAGCCCTAGACTTAGTTCCTGACTTAGCACTAGCCCTCACTTACCAGCTCTTCGACCCACATTCATATGCCACTTCTTCACTTTGATGCTGATTAATCCACCCAAACCATCCCATTCTTCTGTTAAAAAGTCCTTACATGCTGACTATTTGGTTGGTGGCCTCTTTAGGATCCAAATCACTTGTTCATGGAACCCTAACATGCAGTAGAGGCTTTGCATACTTTAGGCATATTAATCGTGAAGGAAAGAAATTAGACAATCTTCCGCAGGAATGACTCGTCAAAAGAAAGGATTATGTCTTAAAATATGGTGCACCGATCTTGCAGTGAATTTATAAACTAGCATGCCATTTGGATATTTTCAACTTAAAACATTTAAGTACTATGTTGGTATTTGTCCGATTTCTACGACGATAAAATTGATCATCGATTTGTATTAGCATTTAGTCCCTGCTAGATAAATAGCATCTGTAAGATGATCTGCTGTAGCTACATTAACGAGCATGGTAGAGCATCACCGTGGAAGAGCTCTGGGTAAATGCTTGATGAAAGCTTTGTGGATTATAAATTAAAGCATAGAAACAATTACGACTATTAATAGAGATTTATAAAATCAATGGATGGATGGGGTGAATGGTTTAAGCTAAGAAACTCAGTTTTACTCACAGAACATTATCGTAGAATTTGAAGGCATTTAATGCCCGCAACTTCTTGGTGCATTTGTAGGTACTCTAATCCTTTAGCCCACTTAACCTTATTACGAATTATTGACAGATTCACGGCACTATACATGGCTTCATTTAATATGTCTTCCTTACTTTAAATCCCGCATGCTTTGCCTACGCAAATAAGGTCATATTTAACCATTTTTGGACAGAAAGTAGTAACGGACAACAGCAATGGCATGGTCGAGAGTACATATCATGGACATGGGGCACAAAAATTGACAATAAAGTTGGAAATCAAACCGACATAAACGCCATAAACCAAGCAATATTCGATGGCTCCTCTTTCGAATTAACCAATGGCAGGGAATACGAAAACCGCACAATTACGCACAAATGGCTGCTACCGCCCTTTACTATGTAGATTGGTAGTATAAGTTTAGTCACTTGGGGCATGCGCCCTCACCTTTTTCTCTTCATTAAGCCAATCAGCATTCACTGCTTTGTCCGAGTGACTGTTCTATAATACGAACTTGTAGAATACACAACCTATAGTAAGCGATGAGCAGCTACTTTGAGACAATTTGAATGGCCTTGTGCATAAGGCACATCATCTGGTATATTCCACTTAAATGGCGTCAAAAATGCCTAGCTGCACCTCGGTTGTGGGGCTGTCAAGTGCCATAAGGTAAAATACATCAAATGCAGGGATAAAGAGCTGCTGTTTGCATTGTGTAGCGGTGTTGTAAAATGGCGGAGCCAGAGATATACGATGGTTTGACAAAGCGTTTTGAGGAGGAACACAGATTTGAAGTTGCGGTTAAGATGCTGCAACAGTAGCATTTCCAGACTAAATACTAGCTTTCAGATTGTCAACTTGTGGGTCTAGGTCGTCAGCAGTATGCCCTTTGAAAACAGCGCTTTTGTTTCCGATTTGTGTTAGAGGTTACTTGTAGAGATGTCAGCTTTCTGAGTCTGCCTTTCAGAGGTAAAATGAGTCACCTCCTTTACAGGCCAGAAGCTTTTGGCATGTTGGTGAGGATGTGGCATTCAAAAACTAGGAGAGGGAGGTGGAGCTAAAGGTGAAAAGCCTGTGTGCAACAATGCAATTATTCGGAATTCAAGTTATTATTTTTGTTCTTGATCAACTCGGAGCTGATGGTATGGTGTGCATTGTCAAGCTGAGGAAGGATTTAAGAGTTGTCTTGTGCATGCAATACAAGCAGTGGTGAGCCAGTAGATTTTTGCAGGTAGTCACTTTAGCGTCTGATTGTTAGGTCAAAACTGTGCTCTTGAGACCGGTTTATGACTAGAGTATGACTATTCCGCAGTGTACCGGTGTTGGGTTAGCAGTCGCCTTGGGAAGTTAGATAGGCGATTGCAGTCGTTGTGTCTCCGATTCCGGCTTTGTTGAGCATAGCTATATTGGTACATAGGATAAATTGAGCTAGAGTAGATAGGCGCATCCTTTCCTTTTATCGGCTACGGGAAGCAAAATTAATTCTGTCCGTATTTCCTAGTGTCGCTTACCTTACTACGGTACTAGGTGCATCCTCTGGAGTGTGTCGATGAAATTTTATTCATTTAGGCATTTGTTTATTTTAATGGTGCCTGTCTTATTAAGCAATTTTGGTCTTTTCTATGTTGCAGTAGCTTCATTTTGACGCACTTTTTAGCATTTATGCATGCATACTGTCTTCAAGAGCGTTTAGATCCTTTGACGTTATAGACACTTAACCGGCTGCTTAAAATTTGGTGACAGCATTAGTAAAATAGAGACGTCGATGAAGTATTGCATGCCAACCAAACTGGTTACTGTTGAACAGGCTGGTGAAGGATGTAAGAAGTTTTGATGTTTACTCAAGCATCAGTTGCCAAACTCAATCGTCACCACTCAGTAGAGCAGATAGCTGATGTCAACAAGAAGTCGACAGCAATACCTTGCTTTACTAGCGTCACTTCGGTGTTCTACGACCTTTGCTTTCTGCGATTACACCAATCACAGTTACCGAGACTGCTAGGCATGTTCAAGTACAACGAGCATTGCGCAAGCACGCAGACACGCCGAATTTGAATGAATATAAAGAGGCGGGATAACCAGCTAGTCAGAATAATGTTACCTTCCTTAGCATCTTGCTTCCAATGCCCATTTATCTAAAAAGGTCTATAATCGCGGCCTCAATGCCTGGGTGCAGAAAGAAGTGGTATGGTTCAAAAGGGAACAGGTTGTCTTATGTATCTCAGCGTGAACCATTCAAACGTTACTTGGCATAGTGTAGGGAGAACAAGGCGAGTCGCTCTGCTCCTATTGCCTAATCAAGATGTCGCTGACATGCAGCGTCACCGTTTTGTCTTGTGGAACCACAGACCCATTCCTTTGCTTCTTGAACAAACGCGCGGACGTCATTAGGGAACTTCCATGGGGCGACACGCGTGGATTGGTAGTGGTTCCTTGGGTTAAGAACATGTCGCGGCCTTTTAGTCTCAAAAGCATCGCCAATCCCAAACTTCAACTACATGCCTTGCAAATGAAAATCAACTTCAAACAACTCAGCAGTGTTTAAGTTTAATGCAAACTTGAAAGCTATGCGATGATTTTGTGTCAAGTTGAGCATCGTCGCAGCTACGAGAGCATTTGCAAACGCAGACAATTTGAGAACTAAAGAATTCAACTCTCAATGTGGGTGCAAAATTTTAATGCAGAGATCCACAAAGCAGAATATTTTATTCAGCAATCTTATTCTCACTCATAGTTAAGTCATTGAAGCTTAAAAGCATATTGTGTAGGGGATTTACTCTGAACAATACCTTGGTTGCATTCGCTGAATCTCAATCCTATTTACTTGCCATTACACCACTGAGGCCACTGAAGTGCAGCAATTAGATCTAGCACCCTTTCATCAGTACTTAGCAGGTCGCATGAGTAAGCAGCTTCAAAATGCAAACACAAATAGCAGCTCGGATAAATGCAGGAGCTAAACAAAGTCAGTTTTAAATGCATTAAAAGCAGCGTTTTGCACCAAACTCAATCATATCGAACCTCTAGCTGCGTGCTCAAGTAATTAGTGAATTGGGTATCAGCAATAGCAACTGATGTATCGACTGCGCACCACATGGTTCCTTTTTGTGGATTTTGTTTGGGTACCCTTCATGAGGTCTAGCAGAAAGCCCTCTATCGCTGCTGTGGAAATGGAAAAGTAGAAAGAGAGCAGGTGCGTAATACGCATTCAAAGAAAGGAAAGGAAGAAGAAGAGAGTCTCCGCATTTGGAGGCTTCTTTGCGAGCATTAATGCAACCGCAACCCCAGTTTTAATTACAGTCTGCAACTGTTGTTGCGGCCGCATTCTGGCATCACCACAGACGATTGTGTATTCGGCACCTCATATTGCGGCTTCTGTACTCACCACCATGCATAGTTCGCCTCTCATTGTGAGCTCTTTATAATATCAGTCCACGCCGCCCACTTCCACCGATAAGAGCACATTCAACTTCCATTTTCCCTTCTATACCTGCCATTACTCTTTGTTTGAAGCTGACATGCGTGCCGAGATGTGTGTGCTAATGCGCTGTTCTCATTGCCTCCAAATGTTCCGCCCACACTGTGGGAAGGTGTTAAAGCAATTTATTTAAAAAAATTGGCTTATTTGAGGCCTGGCGATCACTTGACATTTACCGTTGTCCAAAAACACGTTAGTCTGCATAGTTACCATTTTTTCTTTCATCAATTGAACGCGTACCTACGTTTCATATGCCTTCGGCTGTAGATCCACCTATCTAAATGCCAACAAGAAACTCAGACATGGCCAGAAACCCTTAAGAGTTTCGTAACGGTGAGATTTCCTACAGGGATTGGCATGCATTCATCGGCCTCCTCTTTGCCTTGAGGCCAGGTCCACATAAGTGGGGTCTGTTAAAGTGGTTTAGATCCAAACTAACACAAATGTAGGCACAGACAGAACAATCCGCAATTGAGAATGAAATTACCTGCTACAAACACCTCCTTATGCCCAAGTACAGATTATCTCTCCTATCCTTACAACTCGCACCGACTTCCGAGACTATTAATCTTTCCCATCAAATGGATAAAAAGCCATTTACAGCTAAATAAGTAGGTTCCTTACTCGCTCATCCCTCGGCCACCACTCGGATTGCTTGCCACTCTTAGATAACGCATTGTATTGCGCCGTAATAATCGTAATATCAAAAGGACAAAGATTGTACCCAACACCAAGCACCACCAATATATTTTCCAGATCGCATTAAAATAAGAGTCAGAAACTGTTAAAATTTTCCTATAAGAGTCGATTTGTTTGCAATGAGCTTACCAAGACTACAATTCATTGAAACAAGCTAATTATTTGTTTGCAAAAATACTCACCGATTGAGTCATTTCAGAAGCATGCAAGACACCAAAATCATAGACTCTAGGTATCTCCCACCCGAGCCCAAAAATTGACCAAATAGCACCCTTTCTCTCATGTGTCAGAGCAGCATGTTGACCTGCTGATCGCGCACATTCAATTGTTTCGTCTTTAAGAGCCTTTTCACGCCAACTGCAACCATTCTTTGTTGGAGTTAGCATCCGAAACCATAAACCGAAGAAACAGAAAGTTTAAAAGAGACATTTAAAAGTGCCCGTCTTCCACTTTTGCTACAGCGAGATGTCACAAATGGCGCTAATTAGATGCTGGTTGCTGTTGTGGGTGTCGAGGTGATGTGCATTTGTGGGCACCGTGTCGAGTCATTTTAAAATGCCAGTTAGCCTGTGTGGTACGACGGAGGGTGAAAGGATGTAGGGCTTCTTTGCTCGTCTTCTCTTTTCGCAATGTCGTTATGGGGTCATTTTCAGTGACAAAAAACTTTCTCCGTAAATTAAAGGGGAAAAGAAGAGAAGGAGGGGAAAGAAAGTCAGTATTTTGCAGACGCCTTGATATAATTTTGTGCCGGGATTACATGACTGGAGTTGAAATGTGTTGGGCGGTGATGAAGAAGAAGTCAGTGAGTGCACATCATCATGGTCATCCCATGATAGGATTGCTTGGTCACTATGCGCTCCGTGATCACCAAGCGTGAGACGTGTTCGTTAAAAGAGAAGGGAACAAATGGTCCACAACAGACCATTATCGTTTACTTCTATCACAACGTTGGCAAATCTTACTGTCAATTATTATCATTTAGCAAATCGCTAAAACGTCATCGAATGGTTTTAAGCAGACACATGATGTTTTAAAACATAAAAGTTAGTAGAGAGTGGGAGTGGGTAATTGAGCAGATGAGATATTTTTAGAGTTACGAAATCGATGCGGAGCCGAAGCAGGCCTTGTTGTTTGCGATTATTATCATTAGGTTGAGAAATCGGTGGTGATGCGAAGTGCAGATTTGAACACGCAAGCTAGATTCTGAAATATATAAGTCGATGAGAATGGAATGGATGATTTAACATGTAAGTGGTAATGTAGTGTGGAGAAAGCGATGGAGATCTAAACTGCGCAAGTGAAACGAAAAGAGTTGTTATGAAATAAAAGACTGATGATAATAGTCTATGATGAGGCAGGGTGTTACACTAAACCGTGAGAGGAAGTTGACCACGTTGTATGAATCCCACGGGTGCCAGGTGGAATAGCCGTTTGCATAATTAAATGCGGTGCCTTAAACTTTGCAGGTACAATACTATCGATATCATGTCTTATGGATTTTAAATTTACCAAAACCAAAGCAATCAAGATAGGTACCCACTCCATCTATGGGTGCAAGGGCAGTAAGCACTCAGTTGCTGTTCCATAAGTTTTCCTGGCATTCGCCATGGAAAACTTATCCGTTAAAATGCTAAGGGATTGTCTGTACCCGCGGCTGAACTTATTTAATGATGAGTTTGGAATTCAATGTTCGTATTCCATCCAGCTGAGTGCTCTTCCATCGGTGCATTTTGTTATTCGAGGCAGACTTTAAGAACGCAGAATGCCTTCAGAGGTTTGTACGCTTAAGAAGTGGTCGGAGTGCTGATCAGAGCAGAGCCTAACGAGCGGCAACGTGCAGCAATCAAAGGACTGCCATGCATCTTAGGTCCCAACGTGGATAGAAGTCACATGTGTGTGCTTGATGTGAGAGAATTTGCCCATTTGTTGCAGTGGTAGCTAGCATTCTGAAGGACTCAACTTTGAAAGAGGGGACTCCAAACTCAATGCTTGACTTGTGCAAGAGGGTACGCCGTTGGTGACAGCAAACCTTAAAGTGGCGTTAACAGCACCCGTTAGTAAATTCGCAAATAGGGGTTTTCTGGTTTTGTCAGTAAGCACGAGCTTTGACGCAACTAGTAACACTGGTTTTAGAAATAGGATGTGATACACTAAATAAAATGGCGCACATTTCATGCATTACGTTCTGCATTCAGCTGAACGGTGGTTCAGTAACTTCAAAATTACACCACACTGTCCAAAGGCCGACGCTTAAATGTGTGCTTGAATCAGATATTCATTAATGCGGTCTTTTCTTCACATTTAGGCACTGAACTCGGATTGACGCTAAATATTCGGATTGGCTAAGATGCCATACTTTTAGGTAAGCAATGATCAGAGAAACACTGCCACATTTCGGTTTTAAAAGCTGGACGGTCCTCGCTGTCTGGTATATGTAGCGCTAAAGGTTTAAAGACATGCATTGGTAAATTTCCATGGATGTCAAAGCGGTGCGGAGTACAAACAATGAATCTGTTTATTTTGCCAGTCACAGCCGTCTATGCCCACAAACAGTTCACTGAAGAGTTTGTAGCTGTTCATTAAGGCAGTAGGTATTGCTGTAGTAAAATCGGCCTTCAAGAAACAAGCCAGATTCTTGATTTCCCCTCTAAGGAGCTGTTAGACATTCTATTTTAGACTACCACGCTGTCGCACATTCAGAGTCTTGTCTGACTGTCGCACTTACAAGGACGGATCGGAAGTCGCCAGTTCTCCTGCTTAAATGAATGAGTTTTACCAGTTAGTTGGCTGACACCTATGCGTATGAAAATGTGGCAAAGAAGAACAACTAGTACCGGTAGCGTGATGTCAATCAGCGCATTCCAAGTATACATTAAGAGGTAGGAAATTATAAAAGAGAGACTGATGAGAGTGCAAAAGACAAGGACGAAGAGGAGGGAGGTCATTAACCCACTTCTGAAGCAAAGCTATATAGCTGCCAAACTTGTGGTGACAAGCATTATTAATACCTTAAGCAGACCAAAATAGTCACCGCTGAATAGCATAAAAGTGCTTAGTGGGTAGAAGACAGGTTCTTATTTCTGAAGTTAGATAAAGCAGAAAACATCATGGTTGGGCGCTCTGCGCTTCCAAAATTGCGCAACATTCATATGCAGGACCGCAAAAGGGCGGAGAAAGGAGTTAAGGCAAACCATTTTTAGAGTAAAGCGTGTAAATATGGGTTTAGATTTATCTAGCAAAATGGATGCCACGCTGATTTCTGCAACATTTTTTATTTACTAAAATTCAATATCTTCTTTTCGTTTACAAGGAATGCGTACCATCCCTTCATGTACAAATCATAAATTGACGAGAAGAGAATGGTTGCTGTTGAGCTACTCCCAATCAAAAACAAGGAATCCTAATGCGTATGCATATCTTTTTTTTAAAATGCAATGCAAATAAAAGACTGATCATATGACGTTTAATTAGCATAAAGGAAGTAATGCAGGTGGCAGTAGTTTACCTGTTTACGCAATGGATCTTTAGATGAAGGCTCTCAGAGGGCTTCTAATGTGCTAATGTATCCCGTATTGCCGAAAAAAGACCTTAAGGAGAAGGGTTGTGTGGGTTGACGTACTAATATCAAATTATATATTGGGTAGTTGCAAGCAATAATTAGGAATAATAGCATTTTCCAAGCATTCAAAGCAAAGTAGAGGCGGAGAAGAGCTTGTACACCATCAACTAACTCCACCTCCGCGGCATGTAGAGGCTTCTTCACAAGCGTCGGTGTTAGCACATCCTCCGTCGTGTTCGCTGTTTACCACCACTGCTGCGACCATCCCCACGGCTTCTCACACGGTGACCACCAGTGCGGCTTGTACTCAGGCCACCATGCCCACTTCTGCCCACCCCACGGTGCCCACTTCCATGGATACGAACATGGCCAACTTCCCCACTCCATTTCCTTGCCTGTCTCTGCTTTCTTTAAACTGGCTTGTGTGCTGAGCTGTGCCTGCTTATATACCAGTCGCCTTGTCTCTAATTGTTCCGTGTGACGCTCATGCTAATTGTACTTCCTGCTCTGCATTCCTACCTGCCGATCTCTTACAGTGTTCTCGTGATTTCTATTCATTCAGGTGATGGTTTAAGTGATGTTTGGCCTGTGAATGGCATGTGACTCACTTAGCTTAGATTTTTTTACTTAAGCATTAAAGTTGGTGAGAACTCAAGCAAACATTTTATGAATGGGGACTGCCTTTAGCAATGCACCGACAATGGAGCGCAGACTGACATCGAGCTGCACCAAATCACTAAGCCCGGTTCATTTGTGCTTTGGTGGGAACTGCGTTGAAATGAAAAACCCATCAGCGTTAAATGCTCTCTTGGCTGTTGGTGATTTGTCTTACCACAAACTGCGCAGAGATTTGCCTTTGCAACACTCACTGCATGACGATGTGATGACCTATCCAGTAGTGTGACTATAAGTACAATGATTTTGATTTTCTTTTAGCCCGCATTTTGTACCGGCTATGTACACGACCTCTTAGGCATTTTCATAATGCTGTAACTATTTTTTCCTAATAACGACGCTTACGATATTATTCTCTTCAAAATTGGTGTGAGGCAAGTCGCGCATTGAGAACCTGCCTAAATACGATGTAGTTTCAGTCCAAATTTACCTTTTAAACCAAATGTTGACAATGTAGTCCCCCTGGAAAACGACAAGATTTAAATTGCTACGATCTAGCGCACCGAGCCTTCAGCAATTTTGCAACATACAATCGCACTGCAAACAGTTATGCACCCCACACATTTGTAAGACCGGTTGCTGCGCTACTACGCAAATAGAAGAAAAATCCGCGCAGGTTTACAAACGTTATTCAATCAAAAGAAGTGTCACTTTTTCTCAAGGCGAGTTTAAATTCACTAAGTTAGTGCAATAGCGATAAATATCTGTGGTCGATTTAACAATGAATGATGTTATTTTGTTTAGCAAATGCTAAGTACTTTGTGCATAAACATCTTACTTCTATGTAGAGCTTTACTGAAGAAACTACTTCTGGTACTCCATTTGTCGATTGGCAATCTGTTGGACGTCATCAACTTTCATGATTTTATTACAGATCATTCCATTATGGTGACGAACCATGTAAATATGTCTACTCTCCCTAATTGCATCGAATGCTTTGCTACAAGTCGCATTTCTTTACTTGATTTACCTACAGCAAACATGAACATTGCTTACTAAATGTATTTGCCTCACAAACAGATTAACATATTGTTCGCTAAGCCACGATACTGCGACAATCATGAAATGAAAATGGATTTTCTACAGGCAGGTAGTGTGTCCTTTGCAATTGACGTGTGCAACGTGAGGAGCTACACGAGGAATGGTGATCGAGGTGCAGTGTGTTCGTAAGTAAGAGGCAAACGCCTGCCTGATGTACTCTCAAACACCATGCGCTGCTCTGTTACACCAACCACAGAAAGCGCCTCGTGTGTCAGAGCATGCGTGAAAACCATGGAATAGAGGTGTGATGGGCACCACAGATGTCGGTAATTACGCCTTCGCTTGGGGGCTACTGCCCGCGCAGCGATGTTGTGCAGTGAAGTATTTCCCAGAATCAGCTATTCCGTTTTTGTCTACGCCTCATGTACACACGCACATCATTGCTAGACTAGTTATTTCAGATTAGTATTAGGATTTTTACGCGCCTGGACATAAGAAGCCTAGTTCATTGCATTTTGCAATAGACATTTTTAAATGCTCTTCCGCTGTTTTAGCTCCATCTTGCTTTCTTTGCATAAAATTAATAATGATTGGTTTGGGGAGTGGGGCTCATAGTTGTACAATCGGGTTATTTTTTGGGGTCGCATCGACGAGTGAGAAAAGCACCAATCACAATTTTTTTTCGTTGTATTCTTATGCTTTAACGCTTTAAGGTAATGGGCACCTTGCTTGACAACTCGTAAAACACACTCCTGATTTTGATTCCCAAACATTGCTGATGTGGAATTTGTTTTTGATTAAATGAATGTACATCGGGACAAATCAACATTGTGCTCTCTAGCTAAGATCATGTTGAAGAAACGTAAATTTAGTTATCTAGCTTTAACTATGCGTTGAGTCGCGCGTAGATTCCTAGGCATTAATTATTTAGCGCCTCTCTACACAAGAGCTACATCTTCAAACTGTGACAGCTAAATTCTCATATCTGAGTGCATTTTGCTTTTAGTGTATCATGTGCGTTGCTTTTACTAGGCATTCAAGCTACAGCTCCATATTTTTCATCTTGATATTCTTGGGTAACCAGAAAAATCCCTTTTGTGCATATTTTTACGTTTCCTTGTATGGAATGGACATTATTCGGCAAATTTTTCCTTCCTTTCTCCATGTTCTTAACAAATTAACTGAAGCCATCATGAATTGTCAGCCACTAGCGTCAAAATGAATCCTATGCACTCAATTTGAGACGGACGGAAGTCTCTTATTCAATGTCAAGCGCGTTACTGCCTTATGCAATTTGTGGAACCCCAACTAACTATTTAATATTTTTGATGATATCTGACCCTTCTCAGTTTTGCAGCGAAATGCTAAATAATTTGTTTTAGCTCTTGTGGCATCACCACCTCCGACCTTAAGAGAGACAAATCCAAGTACTGTAAAATTTGGTTTGTATAGCAATGCAGATCGAACGCCACTTATACCAAAGCCAACTGTATATTCTATAGGGAAATGAAATTGCGTAGAGTTCCCAGTGCTTACAAATTAAAAGCTGGGCATATCAGAATGAATAACATGTTGAAAGCATGCAGCAGTTCGGCATGGCTTATGATTGCTGTTTATCAAGATGGAAATGAATCCTATAATTTTTATTGCCAGGGTGAACAATAAGTAGGAATTGCAAAACTTAGGTCCTTAGTGTCCACAGTGTGCATCCAATCGTCTGGCTACCCCACTCTAGTGTTCATTAAATGCAAGAATGACTCTCCTGGTGATCGCCACTGAATGGCTGCAATCTTGCAATGCTTATTATCTCCTTGTTCTGGCTTAAGATACTATATGCGAGTAGCAAAGCGACATTAATTTGAACCAAAGTATTGAGAGCTTGAAAACAAAGAATATTATCAATCGTTGACACTGCATCAACACTCTTCGGGTAGGCATCAGTGCTCAATACTTTTGGTAACCCTGGAAAGAAGTATGCAAGTAGTGTGGGAACAATATACGCATCACGATGTGTAAAGTAAGCGTAAGGCAGATTGTCAAATAAATAAGGTTAATGCAGCAGAGATTTGATAGAGTGGCCGTCAACAGAGATGGAAACAGTAATTTCTGACATTTGCTAATGCAAAATTTAGCGACAGAAACCCTTAAGTGACCCGCGCAGTGTGTCATTTTAAGACTAAATAAAGGAGATGTAAGCCTCCTGCAAAGTTGACAGGGAATAAATTTAATTTCGTTTTAGAAGATGCAAAACAGAGAACTTAGACCTGAGAAGGAAAAGGCTGTAGAAATACTTACGAAATATTTGCCGCATTCAAGCTTTTAAAGACGTTACTTTACGAATGTGTACATGGGCCTGAGTCATAAGGGATCGAGGAGGCGGAAGCAAAATATGAAGTCGGCACACAACCAAATTAGCCAAATCTTCGTTCCAGGGAGAAATCACCATTTTAATACAATGTTCCCTTTTGTGGAATACAAAATCAACTGAAATAAATGGGGCACTATCACGCATCTAAGTACAGTTTGGATCAGGTCAAGCTCACCAAAACCTCACCACAACAGCTGCAAGGTGCTGATCCACAAAAAAGTCGAATAATCGACAGCGCATAATGGAATGACTGAAGCTCCTACTTATTACTGCACGCAGCATCAATTGACGAATTATTTAGTGATCCTTAAGACGATATTCCCTGCAAGGTATTTTAGAAATAAATCATTAGATTAAGTGGTGATCATTAATTAATCGCACTCAATGGATTGGTCATCACGCTCTAATGCACTAAATGTTATGAAGGTCAATCTCCACACAGTTGGTGGTACGATAAATCACCAACAGCCGAGATAGCACTTGATGCTGATGGGTTATTCCCTTTTATCGTGATTCTTACCAAACCATAAATGAACTGCGTTTAGTGGTTCGGCACAGTTGGATGCCAGCCCGTGCTCCACAATATGCGCACTGGTAAAATGGTACATTTTATAAAAATGTTAGCTTGAGTTCTCAAAAACTTAAGCACTTAAAAGGAAAGTGCTAGGCTGAGCCAGTCACGTGCCATTCATAGGCTAGACATCACTTAAAACCTCACCTGAGAGAATTGGAATCACGAGAGCACTGTTAGAGATCGGCAGGCACGAATGTAGAACCGGAAGTACAATTAGCATGAACATCACACGGGACAATTAGAGACAAGTTGACTAGTATACAAGGGGGCACAGCTCAGCACACAAGTCAGTTTGAAAGAAGCAGAGACAGGCGAAGAAATGCATTGTGGAAGTTGGCCATGTTCTTATCCGTGGAAGTGGGCACCGTGGGGTGAGTTCGAGAAGGGGTCACAATGTTGGCAGAAGTGGGCATGGTGGCCTGAGTACAAGCCGCATTGGTGGTCACCGTGTGAGAAGCCGTGGGGATGGTCGCAGCAGTGGTGGTAAACAGCGAGCACGACGGAGGATGTGCTAACACCGACGCTTGTGAAGAAGCCTCCACACGCCGCGGAGGTGAAGGAGTTGGCTGACGGTGTACAAGCTCTTCTCCACCTTTATTTTGCTGTGAACTCTTAGAGAATGCTATTATTCTTGATTATCGCTTGCAACTACCTAATATATGATTAGATACTAGTACATCAAACTGCACAACCCTTCTTTTTGGGATCTTCTTCATAAGCATGCGGGATGTAATAACAGATTAGAAGACCTCCTAGTGCCATTACCTGGATTCGTGAAACTGCTGTCAAATACATTATTTTATCTTTCGTAATTTGCAATTTTATAAGCATAGCATTTCCTGTGCCTCACAGTTTAGGATGAAAGACATGACTTACGCATAGCAGTGCGAGTCACGTTCAAGTCATGCCTTTGGGTATGCAATTCACCATCCATCCCCAACCCTCAATTAACTGTTTTTTGTGGTATGCTTATTCAATTTCGACTTGACAGCTCATCGTGAAATGCGCCAGCGCAATCACCATTGGAGCTATCCACTCAAATGTGTGTGTCAGTCAAGTCACTCTCAGCATCTAATGGCACCCACTATGCATGCGATTTAGGCTTGCTTCCTCCGAAGCAAAAGTAATGCTAAAGAGTCATCTTCTCTCGCCCTTTTGACTTCCCTGGTTGAATTAAAATCCAACTTGTTAGCAAATGCAGCAAGACTGGTCACAACGATGATCATTAATTGACAAGTTCATGATTATTCGCGGTCATTCATATCACACATGCTAGCACTTCAATGGCGAATTCCATGGCCGAACACGCAACAGGCGAAGAAATCAACAGCCTATAGACAACTAAATTTGGTAGTCGTGCACTGCTTGTCTACAACCAAAGAGAGCTTCCATCCATTCCACATCTACATGATTAAAATAAAAATGAGCTTGGACAATGGCCAACGGAAGCACGTGACTTAACGACACGTTATGCACGTTGATATGTTACAGGCCAAAGCCAATAGATATAATGCTCTCCTGGACTACTTTGCGATTTAGTCAGAACAAGTGAAGTCTCTCTGAAGCCCACTCTTTAAGTTTGCCAACTAAAGGACCTCCAACTTTGTGCAGTTGGCACGGCATCGCTTCATCAGTCATTGGCCTCGAAAGCTTTGATGGTAAGGATGAATGTCGTTAGCGGCTGCAATTGCATGATGTGTGGTCAAGAAGGGTCCTGTCACAGCGACAGCAGTTTCGACCTCTGCATGGGATGTCTCGACGGATTCAATGAAACGTCTGAGCTGAACTCACACTTCAACTTTGCTTGCAACTCCCCTCCAAATCCAAATATGTCGTATCTGACTTTCTCCTCTCCTCCCCTCCTAAGCAGTAATGCGATGGGATTTCCAATGCCAGGTTTACATAGACACCGTTGGAAAAGGGCCACATGTCAACACTACCAGGCCGAAGTTCAGTTCATCCTCTAACGATCTACGGGGAAGTTTCACACGGCATGGCAAGTCGCACACATGGGAATGCTAAGTAATGCAGAGGCCAGAGAATTTTGAATCGACGATGTGACTGAATAAACAGAAAATAAGGCTTGCCTCCTATCACTCATAGCCGTGCCAATCAATACGCAATCATCACATTTGTTAGGTGGTACGCACGCGCTGCAGATCTGTTTGGTGTGGTATTTTATTCTTTGTGGTTATTTTTCACAGTAGATCTAGAAACACAACTCGCCCTTTGCCTGATGTTACAGCGAATTAATAGCAGTATAGTCGTAAGAACACGAGCCTGCTGGTTCTATTTAAAAATTCTGAATGAGGGTTTGCTCATCAAATGCCAGCTTCAATTAATTGTTCATCCGTGGCTAAGCGAAAATCAGCCTATTAAATATTTCAATGTGTTTCACACTAGAATATCACAGAGGAATGAAACTGGACTGTATTTGGCACGCTTAAATTTCAGGACTGAAAATTCCCGTAGATGTCTTTGAATTGCCTCATAACTTTGCTTAGTTCGTTCGATGCACGAACACAGCCCTTAGCTTTGGTTCAGATTCGCGCAAATGCCGACACTGGTTGATGGCTGTCTGCGTACTAGACTCAAATATCTCTAAAAAGTTAGTGATGAGAAGCAAAAAGGATAGAATGTGGCAGGTACGTGTGTCCTGAAAGCTAGTTCCCACAATTAAGCAAATGTCAAGTGTGCGTATCTCAAGTAGAATGCAAGCCAGCAGCATTTGAGGAAATATCGATGACTGCGTCTTACTTATTCCATGCAGAAACACTAGTATTTGTTGAATACGAAACCATTTATCAGGACTGAAGTGCAGTTTGTCGTGATTTGCTGCCTCCTTGTTTAGCAGCGCTACGCGGTCACAGTGGTCCCCTTTCTTAGGTGGATGCGGAAGAACGCAGAGGCGAGTGATAGTTTAAAACCACCACTTTACCACATGCTACCAATTTTGTTTTTTGAGCAAAGCAGAGGAGAGGATCCTTCAACCCACGCTTACCAAGAGCGACGGAACTCGATCAAATACGACTTGGCTTCCCTCTCAATCTACAGACAAGCAGAGCATGTAAAACCAAAGAATGAGAAGGAGGACTGTCATTGATTGCTCTATCAAGCATGCGATTGCCCCCACAACTTAGCTAACTAAGATGGCAGGTTGCATAGAAGACGCTACAGATAAACAATGTCTGTCATTAGGTTTGCCAGTGTGCGGTGTGGATTGATAGTAACCATCAATGCGCTTCATTGAGGCGTTTAGACTAATCTTCTTGAATCACAACTTGAATGCAATGTTGTGGCATTAGTTACACCTGTGACCAAATGTCGTTCTAAAAGAGCATTTTAGGAGCCCGGACTCCTGGCTGCATCGACCGAAGACTTGGATTGCATTAACAAGTTGCAAATCACCCAATGTTCTCGTCTTAGTCAGAAAGCATCAATATTAATGGTTCTTCTTAACACCACATGCTATGCGTGATTTTGTGCTTAGTAAAGAAACACCGGAGCAGGTGGGTTATGGAGTGCTATCCAACGCAACGCCACAGTCTACCACGAGCTGCCATGAGACAAACGTTTACACATTTCAGCGCCTTCTACTATTCGTCATTCTTCTCTGTGCTGTTGTTTCAGCTGCGCGGTTCATCATTAACACCATCATCCAGCTTCGCTTCATCTATACTCTCATTCCCTTTCTTATTTTCTGCTTACTCTTTAATTTACCTCGTCTCCTGCGTTTGTACGCACTTTTTCAAAGCTGTCTCAATCAATCTGATTTATCAGAAGAGGACCATGAGTTAACCTTCCCTCAACCTAACCCGAGTATTTTTTGATTTTATTGCATGGTAGCTGCTTTGATAAATATATTTTTGGTCAGATGTGTGAAAATGAACAAGCCAGTGCTCTTGCTTCGTCTCTTCTAAAAATGCTGAATTCCCGCACCTTTGTGCCTGGTATAATGCAATCTTTAGAAGTAAGTCGCCGATTCCTTACGCTCACTCATGCTTTACTCCTCAATTACTCGGCCTTGCTTCTCTTTTATGTCTACCTCATATGCATTAGCTGTTGCCAAATCGGTGACACTAGCAATATTCTCAGACGTGCATTGCTGCAAGATCTTGCTCAGCATAATTGTCGGTTACCCATCCCACCTTGGAGGCACTGCAATGCATCACGTAGGGCTAGACTAATTCAGATTGCAATATGGTAGGTTAAGCTACGCACCCATGCTAGATTGTGTTTAAGTGGGACAGACAGGCCTCCTCCTCTGACCTGACTTTGCATCCTGTTATTAAGTTCAATCTGGTTACTGCCTTATTTGCCACTTCAAATCAATCCGACAGACTCCCATGCAAAGTAAATTGTGGCTCTTTACTCCTGATCACGGTTTCGAAGAATCAGTGTACGTGTGAAGAAATAAAATCACCTGGTAACTGGCATTGATGCAATAAACTGTAAGATAATTTGTGCAGATCAAAAGTTTGTCATGCTTGTTCCCTATTTTGCTTTCTTAAATGGGTTAAAGGAATGCCGAAACTTATTTTTAAAACATAATTAAAAACTGATTGACACAAAGTAACTGCTTTACTCGTATCTAACCAGTCTTAAGCAACATATTTTGGCTTTTAATTCCATGCTGTGACATGACTTTCAATTTCAGTTCTTCGCACCCCATGCCTTCCAGATTGAGCTACAAATCGGTAAGTATCTGAGTTCTTTGTAGACTTTTCTTGTTTAAAGGATCCCTTCAGTGAAGCATGTGATCAACTCTATTAGGCTTTCTCATTATGAAATCCGCAGCAACGTTCTGGCTACCCACAGATGCCGAATGAGCGAAAATGCTCAAGGCTCAATTTGAGATACAGGTAAATGAGCTCCTTTGGGCAGTAATGCACCATCGATGATGCTGCGCACATCTGAAGAGTTGTCACTGATTGGGCTATTTAGCTGTTGCTATTACGGATCAGTCGATACTTTTTTTGAATATTGAGTCTATATGCATCGTCCACATTACCGTGAATTCGGGCTAGACACTGTAACAACATGGGATGTTAAATGTATCACATTTTACGCATTTATGGGCACCATAAACGGGTGAATAAAAGGACGTTTGGGAGTGTTTTAAAGCTATGCACTACCATTTTAAAGATCTTCTCCAAAATAGAAATGTTGTTGTTTTGGATTCTGGCACCTTAACGGATCTCCAAAAATTACCAATAAAGATATTGCATGTCATGGTAGGAGCCGGGGGCATAGTTGAAAAAATAAACTGAGCTGACTGATCGTTTGGACTGTGTCATGTAACGATGTGGCAGCTGCAGGCGTAGATGCAGCGTTCCGAGACTTCCTTGAAGGTAAAGAAGGCACAGTACTGGGACAGAATCCACATATTCTGGAAACAGAGGGATTGGGGTCTGCTGGCATGGTCCGGAGGTCAGCCAACCGGTGAGCGCAACATAGTTACCCAGGTGACCAAAACCGGGAATTTGAACAAACGCAGTATTACAGTGGACTTTACGGTCTACAATATCAGGGTGAGCTATATGAGTTCATATTTTGCATGCAAGCATGACAACGCAAGATTTCAGCTTTCCACACTTCCAGAGGTAATTGCTTTGGTCTGGTGCCAAGGTAGCAAAGTAACGCTTGTATTTTTTTAAAAATACAAAAGCTTGGCACAAGATCGTGAATTTACCAGTCACGGGCCTAATCAGTGGTTTGCTATCGCCAAAAAAACATCACCTGAACCGGTTCAAGATGTAGTATGTCGCACTTTATCTAAGCATGAAAAATTGTGCAAAGCTAGAATATTCTGAAGTAGGAAGGTACTTTTAGTGTCTTTTCTTTGAATAAATGGGTAAGCAGAATGCATTGCTCAAAGAAAGTCATAAGTTTAAGCAAAGGCTTAGTACCACCTAAAACAATCAAAATAATGCTGGTGGATAGCGGTAACCACGAACGTGCAGCTAAAGGTACTACACGCACGAAAATCACACGAACTAATTGGAGACAATGAAAAGGGTGCAAAAGCAGGCACGTCTCAGCAGGCAAGTCGGCTCTAAACAAAGCAAAGAGACGGGTAAAGAAATGGAATCTGGGAGTTGGCCATGCTCGTATCCGTGGAAGTGTGTGCTGTGAACTGAGTTCGTAGTTTTGTTTAGCACTCAAAGCCGTGCAACTCGTCAATTCAGGCCACTTCTAATTAATGCCAGTAGCTGAGTGAAGCACAAATTAATTTTAATAAAAATAAAAGGCGAATGCAGTGCTATGAAATTATGATGCCTTATCGAACCTTCCTTCCAACCAGATGCTCCCACAGGCAACACCAATGCCAAGATCGACTATGCCATCGGCCCACGAATCGTCCTAAAAATACTGCAAAAATTCGAAGGTTGCATGTTCGAAGAGTGTTCCAATTTACATCGTCAGAATGCTGGATTCATCACAATTTCGTGCAGGATAAAATAGCCATCTATGAACTACGTCTGAGGCTGCGACCCATTAAGGAGCCAGCATTTCAGCATACCACTCTAGCAATCAATAAACTAGCAGCTACTTTCCGTTACCGTTTTCGCCCTTGCGCTCGGCTTTACAGACCGCCACATGAAATATCGAATCTCCATGAATCCGTGCTGCCTGTCCTGATGACCGCAGGTTAATTCTTCCCCTGTTGAGGATAATCAACACATCGAACTCCCCAAGTTTCACAGCTGTTTTGCGGTGTCCTCATGACTGCCTCCACTTCGACAAGCATTCCGTAGTAGTTGTTGTGCAAGCATCTACTGAGCTGGTAGCGCAAACTCTTGCCATAAAGCAGAATCTGGTCGTGCAATTCTAAAGCATTGCTTGAAAGTTTGCATTAAAATTCGGGGTAGTCTGTGACCAATGTAGTGCACTTCTCGGCGGAATGAATGCGAAGGAGGTAAATCTGAACAATTGCGGCTGCACATTCTGCTGCAGAACAGTGCGATCTGCATTCAAAATGCATGCAAAATTTAGGTTGCCTTCCTCGACCCCGCCAATGCCAATACTCTTCCTTAAGATGACCGCCGTTTACATTTCAACTTAATTAAAGTCTTCTCGAGACTGAGTTCACCTCTAGGCATCGAGAGGAGGATGACTCTTTCTTACAACACAGCCCCATCCTCTACTACTCTTACTTCCACGCGTCTTATACCACTCCCATATTGTGAAAAATAAGCGAATGAAATCGAGCCGTGAGAATTGCTGTCATTTACAATTTTAGCGCCTAATTAACACTGCTACCCACTACCACTTCCTCGTTTCCCCCTACCTAATAATGCTACTCATTGGATTAGACTGCCATTTGAACTACCACCCTTGACTAGATGCACTTCTCAACTCAGATTCCCGCGCAGTTAATCGGACAGCACAGATGATTTCGTGCCAGCATCGATGCATGCATTGATGCCTTCGGCAGAGAGACTTTGCAGTGCCACCGCTGCACCAAAGCCTCCTCAACATTATTTGCTAACACGATGCTCATGGCTTAAATGACCACCATAATTGAACAATGACCAGAAGTAGAATCAAACACCTATTGCCAAATCGATTCCAACTTAATCCGGCAACAGCGATTCTAACTGAGCACACAAGATATTCACTGCATCTACTCCAACTCCGAACTAACATTCGATCATTCCATTAAATGCCAAGTAAGGAGTGCAATCACACAGCAAACATTTATTGTAAACATCAAAGAATGAACGGTTACTGGTGGGACATGCAAGGTTGGACAGTCCTCCGTCAGGGAGAGAACTGCTGCAAATGTGGAAGATTTGTGCCAACAGTACGGTCACCTTCACGACATGCCGGAAAGAATACCTTCACGCGTAACTTCTACCAGAACATCTATTGGGATAATGGCATTGGAGAGACGAGAATTAATCTAGTTCAGCTTCGACGAGTCTAGATTGATCAAGGTTTTGGCAGCGTCAGACACCTTATCACGCGCTTCAGCAAGATTTTCCGAAGACGAGGTGCTGAGAACGTTATCGATTGGGGGTGATTTCGATCTCACAAATTCCAGCTCCTCGTCCGTGAATAAAGGAGTCTCAGGTGCAACTGTTGTCAGTGCCCCTTCCGTATTCCTCACTTCTCCCACCTCCTCCTCCTTCTCCCTCCCCTGTTCATGTTCAGACTCCTCCTTCTCTTTTCCCGCCTTTTCCTTATTTCCATGCTCCGGATCATCTTACCCCTCCTCTTCCTCCTCCTTCTGCCCATGTCCAGACTCATCCTTCACTTCGTACCTCTTCTTCTCCTGCTCCTCTTCTCTCTGTTTATGGTCAGACTCCTCCCTCTCCTTCTCCTCCGCCTCCACAGGCAGTGCAGTTGTCTTTGCTTCCACAGGTGCATGCTTCGCCAACGACGGCACCTTGGCCACTAGAGCTCTTACCACCTCATCATCCACACCTTTCAAGTACTCAACAATGTCGTCACCCGACAGCTTATCGAGCACCGCCTCCAATGTGGTGGAGGACAGGTTAGACAGAAGTGTACCGAATCGGGGTACATGCTCAGTGACGTAGTGAAGCGTCTGCGTACGCATGTTGGTTGGGAGAGCTGCGATGTCTTCATGCTCCTCGACCACGTACTCAAGGAAGCGCGGCTGCATGTTCAGCAAGATGCTGGCATACTGGGACAGAATACTGGGCACACTGGATAAAATGGATTGTGTCACATTGGCATCCATGGGGTTGGGCGAATCAGGCGTCCCGTTGGAAGGCTCTGACGTTGTCGTAGTAGGCTCCCAGGTAGTGGAAGTGGGCGCCGAAGTGGTAGCAATAGCCTTTGCAGTAGTAGATGCAATAGTAGGTGCAGTCGTGGCCGTTGTAGTAGTAGGTGTTGTATCAGTGGTGGTGCTCATGGCCGTGGGCTTAGATGGCTTGGCCACAGGCTCTTGCTTTACAGCACTCGAATTCCTCCTAGCATGCTTCTGGCTGCGCGCATGAGACACCTTGCCCCACCCACGTAGGGCTCGGCGCCAAACACGATGCTGTCGATGTTCGGCACACTGGCGATGATGGACTGAAGCAGTGAAGGATCCATGCTCGCCACCACGTCAGTGAGTTCTGGCATCCATGCGATCATTGCTTGTAGGTCGTAGGGGTCCATGCTGGCTGCGTAACCACCAAATGTTGGCACGTACGCCAAAGCGAATTGCAGCTGTGCAGGATCCACCGACATGAGGAGTTGGCGCAGGTTGGGCATGCTGAGGAGCATTGACTGGAGGACAGCTGGATCCATGGCTTGCACTATCGTGGGATAGAGTAGGAAGTAGGGCGGATTCACGATTGGCTCAACAGCTCCTTGTAAAAATACACCTGCCCACCATCCGGCATCACATGCATAGGAATGTTGTTGTCTTGCATGAAATTCATCGGCATTAGAGCATGATGGCCTCGCACCTCATCCCTCGCCACCCATTCTGGACCCAAATCACTACACCTCCCTCTCGAAATGCAACTCCTCTTCCTTCCCACTGAGTGGCGCTTCTGCACCTTGCCGCACAATTGAGCGGTGATGAACTGCCTTGTTTGAGGCTTCAGGTTACTCATTAGAACATCGGGGTTGGGCACCTTCTTCACAATCATCCTGATAACTTCGCTATCTAGACCTCGAATCGCCTTGTCAATGCTGGGTGTTGAGATGATGAGTCTTTGCAAATCCATGGGGTGCACATCGGCTACAATAATAAAGGCACATTAAAAAACTGGAACATATTTTAGAATTGAACATCAAAAATTTCGAGGAACTAGTCTTTTCAAGCTCCTATTAGTGGGATCAGTGAGGCAGCTGCCACAAGTCAATAGCAGACTGAAGTCAATATTTAGCTACTTAGTCAGCCCAGATAACGTTGGACAGAAAAAGTGCCATTCTTAATAAAATCGAGACAAGGATGCAGGTAGAGAGTCCTGAATGCAACGACATTCGACATCATGACAATGAGGCTGGCATTCTCGCAAAGCCTAATCAAAGCAGAGGTTTAAAATTTTGCATTAAATGAACCCAGTGCAGATTGCATACACCTTAAAGGACAGCACAGGCATTTATGAGGACTGTGAATGGAAGTAGTGGAACAAGACATGGCATATCCGCTGCCAAAATTGCTGCTTTAATTAACAAGATCATCATCGAGCGTGGTTGCATCATCGTAAAATAGTAAACAACCAGACGTCTTCTGCGCACCACTTTCGTCGCTGTGGTGTGTACAAGGAATAAATGGATGAAGTTGAGCATTTGAGTAAAGGGTAAATTGATTCACCGGTAATTCCCCATTAGGGCTGCAACTGGAGACATAAACGATTCGAGAGTTGCTTGGATTTTATCATGATGTTAGGTAGGCTAAGAGTTGGGTGCTTCACGCCTTTGAGCATTTGCCGATTAATTGGGCGAATTGGACACCCTGAAATGGTGTGAGACAAACCTTACCATTGCGAAGGCAAGCGGTGTTCATCATAAGTGTTTTTATTTACCCTAAAGCATCACGGACAGCGTAGGAAACAGAGGTTGCATCCACTGTTGTTGGTGACAAGTTTCAATCCGCCTCTTGCCACCAGCCAGCAAGATTTGTCAGACAGATCTCATTTCCTTATTATATGGCGCAAAAGTATGAATCCAGGAAAAGGTAGCCCCAATCAGCCAGTGCTCCTAAAGTTACGCTCGCCTAGTTAAGCCCGTTCTCGAAAAAACATAATGCTGGGCAGAGATAATGAACGTAGAGCAATCAGAAGGATAAAAGGCAATTTCTGTAAGATGAATAACGGGTTACTTAAGATGGCAGTTAATAACACTTACAATCATCGCTATGCTTTGCGGACGCGTAAACAGTTTTTGCTTTTCTGACAAGAAATGGCTTGGCTCTGTTCCAAGCACGCTGAAATAGAGTCTTTGGAAAAACCCTTGCATTAAATTGCCTTTCTCCAAGAACATTTTTCAGCCTTAGAGGAAAAACTAAATTGTATAATGCTTCGTTAAATGATGTTCTTTATGAAAAAGCAAACAAGTGGAGTGCGGTAATCATTAGCCATATTTTTCGCGTAGCTTAACATTTTGACCAAACACACCTGTAATAATGGGGACTGATCCAGGAAGTTCCTTGCTCACCCACTATATTAGCTGCAAGCCTTTTTGCAAAGTCTCACGAAAATCGCGCGCCTAGCCATTAAAGTACGTGTCTGCGGATGCGGGCTGTGCTTTGCGTTATTTAAAAGCTTAATCTTAGGCCTTGCACATCTAGTTTGCGACGATCATGCCAGGCGCCATCAACTTTTAGATACGCTTCTCTATGAGCATGCATTTCCGTGCACATGAATACGTACATAAGTTAGGGTGTGTATTT
This sequence comes from Taenia multiceps, assembly GCA_001923025.3. NCBI lineage: Eukaryota > Metazoa > Platyhelminthes > Cestoda > Cyclophyllidea > Taeniidae > Taenia > Taenia multiceps. The sequence goes on along the minus strand of CM010312.1, from coordinate 24,363,267 downwards.
GTGCACAGATCTTTGTCATTATGCATACTAATTTAAATCAGACCGTTCATAAATAAGGTGCATTGAGTGGAACAATTCTTGTTTTGATTGAAGTACAAAAGAATCACACAATTGACGGTTAAAAAGGGTGAATCGCAGCACAATGTTAGCGTCTTGTTTTACGTGTGCCTGACGTGATTCAGCAATCCTGGATCTGCGTTGTCCTATTTGCTCAACATCTCATAGAAGCTTTGAAATGCTTTGCGCCATAAAAAAGCAAGAAGAATTTAAGAAGCCTGTCAATTATTCTCGCCTTATGCCTTCTAATATGTTGGAAGTAACAAAAGCGCCTTCATTGCTGGCCGTGCTTCATTGCGGTTGCAAAATTAAGTTTGCTTTGCAAGTCCTCCTTCGAAACCCATTTTGTGGGCGCGCACACGTTAATCTCCCTTCGGAATCCAGTGCGTGCTATATTCCACAGCCATGGCTTCAGCTACCCCTAAATTCCTGCTTTGCTTTGCAATCCTACAGTCTGAATAATGGCAGATGCAGAAACACGCTTTTGCTGGGCAAAATTCTTTGCGAAACATCCGACATGGGAGGCGATGCTTGATCGTACACATTCACGTCATTTCTGTAGGTATTTCTTCGTCCACTAGACATGCATTACAATGGAAGCTTATGGCAATACTTTGAGCTCTTCTGCTTTGAAGACATTTGGCGCAGATTATTGGGTGAATCGGGAACAAACGCTATCATGCATGCACAATTTGCAGGCTTATAGCGATTACGACGCTAAGTTACTGCCTTTTGGTTTAGAACTGTTGAGCCAGTTATGTGCGAGCATCCATTGTGCGGAGATTTGTATGTGCAATCGTAAAGTTCTGATTTGTATCGGTCTGGCTGTATCGAATTTATTGGATGTTGTTTAGTGGATACAATGGGCAGCCATCGTATCGCATTGCCACACGTCACATTGCATCGGTAGTCTGCATAGTTTCAAAAATGACACAGTGATTTCACGTGGTCAATAGTTGAGCGCCCATTTAAGAGCCACTGGGTATTTAAGCAAAATCATACATGCATATAGGGGCGCAGTAATCAAAAACCTATCTGTTTGCGTTTTAAAGTTCTAGAATGAACTGCCTTGGCTTACCTCTCATGGACGTACACCGATCTATGTGCTTAACGACTAGACATGCGCTCAGCATAAGATGCGAATGTTGCATCTGCTACCGTTGTTCATTTTATCATGGATACTGTTGTTTGCATGAGTAGGTTCCCATTAAAGCGTTGGGAAATTGAGACGGAAATGCAAACTATGCAGTGGGAAATTCTGATTGAGCTGTTAAGAAACAGCATAGTTTTACCATCAATTTGGGATTTCGCAACGCAACACGACACGAGCGAATCATCACCAGCCAACTGAACTTGACGTAGAACATGATATTTCACTGCAAACATAGAAACAGTCATAAATTTTGAATGCTGTGGCTAAGTGTTCCCTGAAATTTCTTAGTAATTATGCTTGCTTGACAAACAGCTACGCGCACCGGACCATTTTACTATAATAAACCAACCTTCGACTGCAAGTGATTGCTATTTCATGCTCCTACTAATCAAACCTCTTCAAGGCACTACCTAGTAAGTATTTAGGTTGCTGAATCTTACCCAAAACCACCATTGAATTCTAAATTTGACATAAAGAAAAATCACTTTTAACTGTGGCAGTGATGCAGTTTTTCCACGATGTCTCCAAGTCGGAAGAGCAAGTTGGCCAGTATTGGGTACGAAGTAATCAGCTCGAGTCCCACCAATGGACTTGTTCGTCTAAGAGGTTTTGCATTAAAGCATTTTAAGCCTTTGCTTGTGCCACCGGCAATATCGGCGGAACAGGTTAATGTACTTAACTTTAGACTTAAAGTGAGCGGTAGAACTTGGCATTGGTAGTCTGTGACGCACTTTAACTTAACACTGGGCATCGAAACAAAAGCCACTGCTTCGAACCTTATGGTAACAATAAGGCAAGCTCCATCTTCACGTCATAATCTTGAACACGCGTTCAGTCCCTGGAGCGAAGCCCCATCAAAACCCATTTTACGCAATAACGCACGAAATGCGGAATTCGGATTTCATCAAGCGGCATCAAAAAACTTTGACAGACACAGGTTTTAATCAAAACTAATCTTAACTGTTTAAAGTCAGAGAAGTCTGTTGGGCACTACCGACCCCATTTTGACGACCATTGCCAGTATTTATACCAGAATGGCGCAAATATGACTGACATGGTGGAACTGTGAGGCGCCATGGATAGCCATTGGAACAATGTGATGTTCGATGAATTTGGTGTGTTCTTTTACAGAATATTTTGATCGGTCAAACCCCACTGACCCCTGGCTCATCGTGTATGTCTGTGTTAACATCACAACATGCGGGTTCGGCAGGTGTTACTTTCCATGTCACACACAATTTGTGGTGTAAAATAGGTACTGTACAAAAGTATGGGCCACAAATTATTATTATACGATCATCAGTGGTTATGCATTTGCCATCCTTGGCTCATTTCCTAGTTAATTTTTTCGGCATTATTGCTTTGCAGCTAACACACCAAATTATGGTCACCAAAACTCCGAATTCCACATTTCGGCCCAATCCCACTTGAACATGGCAGATGATTGGAGTTTTTTCAACAAAGGTGGGATGTTGGGCAACCCCAACAATAATTCCAGCCAGGCAATGGCTACGAATGCAACCTCCAGGCCGACAGTATGCTAAAGTACATAGAGACGACAGTAAAGGCACAACCAATGTCCTTTTGAGAATGTGAAGGCAATTGCCAAAGCACTCATTGTTCTTTTTCCTTTTCCAACGATCATGCATTTAATGTGGTAGAAAGAGGAGGGAATTGGCGAAAACTCTAGTTTGCAATGGAGCTGGCTTCACGTTGGTGGCTGATAACCATCCATGACGGTGGTTTGGGTGACCGTGCACAACTATTTCTTCTCGACTACCTGAAATCCGGTCGTGTGTATCATCTGTTCTTCGCTACCAAATGTTTGCAGTTGGCAAATTTGGAATGTGTTGAAAATGCTTGTAATCTGTGTACGATTGTCCCTGTCAGCTTTTGATCTGCAATTGAGTTTTTAAGTTCTGCTGTGCTGTTGCCACTGTCTATTAGAAGACTGAATGTCTGCCTTGTGGTGTTCATTTTCCCTGAGACCGATGAAGAAGGAAGTGGAACATACATTGTGACTTTCTTCCTTCTAGCCGAGGGTGCCAGTGTGATCTGTGGCTGCTTTTGTTTACTAAGTAGTCGAAAAAGACGCGGGTGTAACAGCGCCACCTCACTGCCGAATTCAAGGTTAATAGTAGTTTATTTCTTATCATGATAGGTGCTTATTTTACAAACAGTCCATCCATCATCCAAAGATGAATTTCTGAATCTTTTCGGTTTTTTGGACCATTTGATCTCTGAGAGAAGCGTGTCTTGAACGTGGTGGTGCTGAGCAGTTTTTACGTGTTATTTTGTTCTATCCTATCATGCATGATTTCTTCTGAAGAAAAAAAATTAATGCCTCTTTATTTTACCATTTCATTTCCTTCTTGTAAGGTGACTCTGGATGACATTTGTGACTTAGGCAGTGGTGAAATATTTAATGAAATTTCTTTTTAGGAGCGGAGCATATACTAAGAGGATTTCGCCTGTAACTCTCGACCATTTTATTCTGATTCTTTCCCTTATTGCCTTGATTTTTCCTGAATGAAGCAAAGTATGCAGAGGATTAGTAACGCAATGCTGCTGTTGTTGTCTTGACCTCAAATCTCCTCTTCCATTGTCGCAGATTTTTCAGTCTAGCTTTTTATAGGCCTGGATTTATTTAGTAATGTACGTTTGACCGTTACCTCTGCCTTCCTGTTAACGTATGTTTAAACATGGAAAAACAGCTCTGTTCTGTCGCAGCAGTCTTTAAACTAAAGTTTGCCCGCATTGCGTGGCTTTACGTGATGACGTTTGGGAGTAAGACGGAATCTTTAGGAAGAGGAGTGAAGGCGAATCTACAGACTCCCCTACCAAATTCATATGCAACACATGTCGTTACACATTGTCTAGTTTACGCGGGACAATAGTTGCCTCCCCATGAGGAGTGTTTGCGGCCGTATTGTATTTATGCGATTTGAACAACCCCATCTATGTTCTCCTTGTAATGTCTCGCAAAATACTTTAAGCCTAAGAAGCAAATCTGTCCCTCTCTTAAGGTTGCATCTTTGAAGCAACTTCATATTGGCAGATAGAATGTCCTAATCCAAGCGTACATTCCATCGCCACGGTTCAGATGACACGACCTTTTTATTTCAGTTTGGCCAAAATTCGTAGAAGAAACAATCTTATTACATGACCACCTCGAACACAACTAATGCAATGCAATTCGTTTTGCAGCCCGCCACACAAACCTTCTGTCTACAGCCCTGCTTATTCCGCAATGATTGAAAAGGCTTTTGTGCGTTTCAGACGGAATTGGGTCTTTATAATAATCAGTAAGTTTACATGGATTTTAAAGAAAGAAGATACGTCGAGTCCACTAGGGCATCTAAAGGCATGGACGGTTGGATTATCTATCTGTCTTTAGCATTAGGAGGTTATTAATGGCTTAAAGTGCTTTCGCTCCGCGACTGCAAGAAATCTCTGTAAATAACAATGACATAAATTAAAAGGTTCCACTACAGTGTAATGAAAAACTTGAGCTTATCTAAGTTCACAGTCATCAGTTGACGATCGCTATTCACTTATTGGGCAGAATAGGCTTTAACAACTCCACACGTATGAGTTCAGAGATCAATAGGTGTCAAGACCAAAGACTAACTTAGGATGAGAGAGACTCTGCACTTCATTTGCTTGCCATCGCGATGTAAGTTTGACCGACATTAGGCCACGGCCGCCGCTTTGCTTCGACGTACGTTCAAAGCAGCACTTCGCAAAATAATAATTATGGTCTTCAAGCTGTGAAAGGAGTAATACTTTAGTTAAAAAGCTGAGCTAGGACCACGTTGGCATTGTATACCATTTTCTCGGCATATTAACATGGAATTCATCAGCAACAAACCTTGACTGTTGGCTCTTCTCGGTTCATTTTCAAGGCAATTCTCTTAAGCGGCAATGATAAACCGAGCACAACGTCTTTGCAATGAGCAATACATTGACAAAAAGTATGAAGTAGAACAAAAAGGCCACTGTGTCGCACATGCTTGACGTTTTGCTTCATTACTGACCGGTGTAGTGCATGTAGGTGGGATTCTTTGGTAAACATGTTAAGTAGCACTTTTATAAAACGATCATTTTGACACATTAATTGTGTTTTACCTCACGGGATAAATTTCTGTACCATAAAGTACTGTCCAGAGGCTGCTCACACCCTCGATTCGAAATCAGTACAGTGACTAGATTGTCTTCAGTGGTGAGGCTCATTTGTGAGTTGAATAAAGAGCTACAAGCGGATGAGGTGGAAACGATACCACCTCTACCGCATCTTCGTCACCATGTTTTCGCGTCACTAGTAGTGATCATCTGACCATCAGGCACATCGCATAGAGCTTCAGGTAAGAGGTCACCTTCACGCAATCATTTCCAGTCCAACATCAAATGCTGCACAGTGATGATTCTCCTCTACGAGTTGAATCGCGTTCTGCAGTAGCGATGAATTAGCACTCACACTCAGTCATAATCCCGGCATGACGGTGCATCAAACCTCGGCCCAACTGATCGAAACGTAGAGTAGCGTGAGGAAATGCATAGCCCTTGTAGCTGGGGTCGGTATGTCCCACCGTCAGTAGAGTATAATACGGCTTTAGTACTACGACGAAAGGCATTCAACAGGAGCGCTGTCCGGATGGCGGCGTGCACCGCTAGAGTGTAAAAATCGCAAGCATGACCTGGCTCATCTTTCCATGATTGGTTCTACGCTTGAGCGGAGCCTTATTAATAAGCACTAGGGGCTCCTTAGGCGACATGCACGGTTCAATGTAGTAGGTATGATGCCGGACCTAGTGACTTGGCCCATGGTGCAATGCGCATCATCAACAGCGTAGACAGACTTGCACTGATCAGATGCGTTATCTACCACTTCATCCGTGGTTTATTCTTCCTTTTTAAGAAATTGGTGTTTTGATGCGGCTGTACGCTCACAGGCACACAATTTAGCAATTGTTGCCATTACTGAAAAGGTTTTTAATTTGGCACTTCAAGAGTGAATGAATGAATGAATGAATGAATGAATGAATGAATGAATGAATGGGGTGATTGTATGGGCTGCAATTAATGGAATTGATGAAGGCACACTGTGAGGAGGATGCCACTTAGTTCATAGTTGACAGAGGGTTTTATGCAGTTAATCCGATCTTGCCCACATCATGGTACGTGACTTTGAAGATGCAACAGAGAGGACTCAATTTAAGACCTTTATTTGAGCAAGTGTCTCCATATTGCTTCACAGGCGGCATACGCCCCATTGCAGTTGTTGGCAGAATCATGATGCGCATTCAATTGATAGTCCTCATTTTATCTACTCCTTTTAACGATGGTCAGTTCGGTTGCATATTTTGGTGGCGCCTAACTTTTAGCTCATTCATGTGCACCTTTCATTTTGGTTCCAGTGGAATTCGAATCATCACTGCACTGCTCTCAGTGCTGACCGTGCAGCAGCCTTTATAGCAGCACACATAAAACGTCGAGTCGACAACAAGCAATTGTGCGAAAGTAAATGTCGATGTTTCCTCTGTGGCACTCCAAAGGACTGAATGGGCAACAGAATAAATAAAAACCGCCTCTTTGTTTACCACTCTGCGTCCATTTGGAAGCGGCAGCATAGGTAACAAATGAAATCTGGCGCCTATTGCGAAGCCTAGGCTAAATAGAGGTGAATGATCGCTAAAATGCCTTCCTATCCTTCAATTTGGCAGCCGCGATGAGGCGTGATGTCAGTTGCAGATGCATTTGTGCCTTGTTACAGAGAACGCTTTAGCTTCATAGTCAGCAGATAGGTTCCTCTACAGGGCGAATGATTTAAGAGGCATTGGTGGGGGTTCTCACACAAACTGCTGCCTATCGTTCGTCCAAGTAGTGCTGAAATCTGCATTCAAAGCCACTGATAACTCGCAAAATATCGGGTGTTTATCGCCCTCAAAATGAAAGATTTAAAGAAAACCTAGCTGAAGCTAATGAAACAAATTTCATAAGCCTCTTGAAAGCTGATGTTGATGTCATTCAACTGGTGTCTTTGAGTACCTCGATTTTCCCGCTGCAATATCTAGCTTTTCTTCCAACCACATGCATGGAGTCGGGTAAGTCTAGCGCGGTTCTTTGCGCGCGCTTGAAAGCGCATTAACCATCTGAGACTCCTTTTGCCTTCTGCTTTTATCTTCGTTTCCTCGACCTCCAACTTTTCTTCCGTACTTGACATCTCCGTCGACCTCGCCTCCGCCTCCACCTCCACCTCCACCTCCATACCATTCTCCACATTCACCAACTCTTCTTCACCTTCCTTTCCATTCTTTCTGCCTTATTTCTTCTCCATCTTCTCCACTTTCACCACTGCCTCTACTTCCACTCTCATTTGTTCCTCCATCTTATCCTTTCTTGGCAATAATCTCCATTCAGCTTTCTCTTCGTTCCCACTTTCGCCCTCCCTCCTGCCCTTCCTCCTTCTGCACATTTTTGATCTAATTTTGTTCTATGTTATGCCATCACTCTCAGTAATGCTGATTTTCACCCCCTCTCCGTTGTTTACCTTCCTTGGTTTCTACTCAGCAAGCCTGCCTTCGACCTCAAACACACACAATCGAAGAAAGTGCATACATTCTGGTGTTTTAGGTGTGCACCGCATGAGTGGTCTTTTTCTACACAGGACATAATGTCTGCACACCAGAAAGAGTCAGAGGTTGTACCAGCGCTGCTCTCACTTAATTGCGTCTCTTCCCTTAGGTTAGGATGCCACTCGGGCGAATAAACATCAACATCCTCAAATGTTCTGCTATCTGAACAGGGCATGTTCCAGGAGGTAGGAAAACTAAAACAAACAAGAGTACCACAGGACATTCGCAGCCTTGTCATCTTAATGAATATATGGACACATTACAAGGTGACACCATGCGATACTGAAATGATGTGCGTTCACAGGTTACTCGTTCTTGCAAATGGAGGTAGTAAGACCAAAAGGGGGGATTGGTGTCCCCTTCAACGATGCAACTGCTCACGACTTGGTGATAGCCATTATTCGACTTGAGGGTATCCAAAGGACAGACGGGTTGGGATATCACTACATGTGCAAAAGCTCGTCTTGTGGTCCGTGCTCTCACACTTCTGTCACCCTCCTCGATCCACGCACTCTACGGCTTATGAAAATCTTTTGCTATCATTTCAGTGCTTTAGCAAATGCAGTAAGCAAAGTAAAAGTGCCATCAAACACTACATAAATGGTGCGCAGTGCAGAGATAAAAATGAGAAGAAAGAAGGCAAGGCCACACTTACGGAACTGCTCAGTTCCTTCTGTGTAACAAAAAGGGTCCGTAAATTGAATGGGTTCATCATTCTCTTCTTCTCCGTCTTCCTCTCCTCCCTCCTCTGTGTAACAACTATCCTTAATGTCTTCAATGAAAAGCGGATTCCCCGTTCCACATCACTCTGTTCATCAGTCTGTTTTCCTGGCAAATGTCAGATTCAACTTGGTTAGTCAGGTGAGATCTACTTGCCGCAGAACTGGCAAGATATCGTCGATTCGTAACAGGCCTCACTTTTACACATATTTTCAAAACACGTCTACATCCACATTGCTAGTGTGCTGCTTCTTGTAATGTGATCATTTTATCATGGGATGATTCCTTACTGTTTACCGTGTCTAATCTGCAAAAGCGCAGCAATGGAATTGAAGATTTTACACACGTGTTCAAACTTATGGGGTAGCCTGAGTGCAAAGGAAAACACCTGCGTCGCCTCCGTCACCTTCTTCCCTTCCTTTGTGCACACCACACGGAAGTGTGAGTCATTCGCTCTCCTCGTTAAGATGACAAGTGCTGTCGATTTCTCGTCCATACGGAAGAGAAACTATTAAGGTCCCCATTTAGCAGTCCTCACATTGAACACATTGCAATTGCGACCAAAGTCAGCTCCTGACCACGAGGTGGCAAACCATCTCCACGACTTTTAGACCGTCTGACGAACTCACTTGCATGCTCACTTCCCATGCGCAGTCACTAAAGATGGTTGAGACACTGCATAAGAGGTACTGCTTCAGCGCCAAACGTATGCTGATGATTGGACTAAGAGGTCCGTGCTGACTGTCTGTGGGCAAGTGTTTAAAGCTTAGCTTCGCTTTAGCTATTAGCTAGCAACCTCACATATTGGGTAATTTGTAACAGAATTGTTAAATTCTCAGCCCACAAAGGTTGAGTTCTTCTAAGTACGCAAACGAATCCCTGTGCAAAGGCAGGTGCAATAGAACGATAGATTTTGTGAGCTTTGTTTAACTTGTTGAAAGTAGAGTGGGTGAAGCCATCTTACGTAGGCTAATAATCTCTTTTCTGTAGTGTGGTACGTGAACCGTTTATTTAGGGACATTTTAAATGGTGCGCATTGCTTGAGTCGAACAAATCAGGTTGATGCAACACATTAGAACAATGCTATCAACTCTCCCTAAAGTGAATCCTTGGTAACTTGATATACCCATGTTACATCATTTTTCAGCTTCCTTATTTCTTCATTTGATTCCAGTGGAGTTGACGTTTGTACTTGATTTTTCCTAAAGCTTCAAAATCTCGTTCTTTTTGGGGTATTGAAGGCAGAAGGACGATTAATCTAAAATGGCAGCAATTACTATCAACGATAAGCATTAAATTGATGCTTCTTCCTGAGAACTGTTAATCGTGCGCTTCGGCTTAATTTTCATTTCTAAGTGAAGTCAACGACAAACAGGAAAACCTTAAGATTGTTTGCTGTAGGTAAATATCCTCTTTGCCGTTGTAAGTCCTTAGTATGGGATGAAATTTGGCTTAGTTATTTGTCAGAAAACTAGTCGGTGGTGATTAATTTGGCGTGGGCGATCTAAGATGCTCTTAACGTCCATTGGATTACGCCCTCTGCAAATAAGAGTGATTTAAGCGCTATATCCGATTGGCACTCAGTGAGGCATTTAATTACAGATGGTGGGCCAGCCTATGTGCTGAGTTCAGCAACGTGTCCGCGCATTTTTATTTGCGAACAGATGCGTATTCCTCCATGGTGTTTGATTTGCAGGCGTTATTTTGGTTGGGGTTCGATTATTAGCCTCAGTATGGAGTTGAAGTCTACTCGTCCACACCTCATTGTGGATGTTCTCATCTGGTCAATTGCTTTTATTTGACGCCTCCTAATTGTGTCAACTGTTCAATTCCACCTCACTGTAGCCTGGCTTTCCCTACAGACGAGGAATACGATGCAGCAAAAGCAGTGACTGACATCCCATTACTGAACCAACACTCCTCTACTGCCTTTAGCCTTCCGCTACGGTACCGCAGCCACGGCCGTCAACGTGGATGTCGCCGATAGCTCCTTCGACCTCCCTGCCTCCGTCTGCCGCTGTGTCGCACTCTGCGCTCCCACAGGCACCGTATCCTCTATGGGGGCGCGTAGTCAGTGCGTCTTTGACCTTGTGTCTTTCGTCGTGTTTCCACTCTACCGAACGCTCTATTTTAGTGATATCCTATCCCCTAGCTCCATTTCTTTGTCCCTTTCTGTTTTGGATAGTACAGATTATGGTCCTGCTGATGAGTATCGGTCAAGGCTACTGCTGAAATGTTGATGACTCTTGTTGTCCTCAAATGCTAAATCACTGCAACTGATGATGGTTCTACTGCTCTCGCTGCTTCCTCGTTGCCTACCGATGGGATTATGGATTTGGTTGCGCGCAGTCTGAAGGTGGCGGGACTTCTCATGCATGTGATTTTGCTGCTCGATGGTTCCTTACAGAAAGGATTAAGACGGCAAATGAAGGGTTTGTTTTGCTTAAAACGCAATCCTTCTCCTATTTATTTGCAAATTCTGTTTGAATTAAATTTGGCCTATTTGCCTAATCAGTAGTAATTTTCAATTTATTCCAAATGTTTGATTTGTCTTGCCCTTCATACTAACCGGTAGTTAATGGAGATTGCTCCCTCTGACCACTACCTCGATTTGACCTCATGTTTCCTTTGCTGACGCTGTATAGTAGTATCTGTTCTGCATCGGGTAGGTGACCCCCACTAGGTTAACCTTTCATAAAAATGGTGGGCCTTATTGGCTACGACTTCAAAATATTGTGCTGCTGTCCTATCATTGAATACGAGGAGTGTTTTGCCATTCCAACTGGGTTGATTTGATTGGATAAACTCCAACTCGCTGTGTAGGCGTAAGCACTAACCATGTCCTTGTCTGTGACTACGTTCTTAGGGTAGGCTAAATGTGCGCTTCTTTGCTCCAAGATTGATTAGAACTCTTCATTACGAAGAAGCCAAGATACAAAAGCATTTGATTTATACGCCATAATTTGATCATCGTGATTACTTTTCCTGTCATGCAGGCGTGCTCCAGCAGCTGCAAATTTGAGGATCGGTGCTTCTGTAGCTGCTATCCTAGGTCTTGAATGTGGGATCTGCACTTGTTTTACCATTTTGCAGCCAAGTACTTCGTTTGTGGTGTAGTTAGGAGGTGTCGGTGTATGGGTGCAGCCATGTTGGCGTTGCCACCGGCGGCATCTCACCCAACAACCAGCTACCCCTCCTTGTCCAATTACTAAGCAATTGGTGAATTAGGAAAAAATGTGACCAAATAGATGGTGGCACAGGTGCAGCATTAGGAAGGGGTGATTAGTCCTTCACCGTAGAACTAGTACTCAACGGTAAATGAGAGGAGAAAATGGTCGTGAGTTTGTACTCACCACAATGTGTTGAGGCTAAAGTGGCATGCAGTGGAGTGATTGCATACCGTTGAGAGGTAATTTGTATCACGCAATGCATTCATAGCTGGGAACTGTGGCGAATGTGTAGCACCAAGCTGCTGCTCTACCTTATCCAAGAGGACCACCTAGATTGCAAAACTGCTTTTTACTGTTGACATGAGGGCTACTCCCTAACACCTTCGAGTAGAATGGAGTTGAGAGAGTAGTATTCCTCTGCTGTTATATCCAACAATCATGATGAAGGCTATTCAGCCGCTGGACTGGCTTTAATGGTAAGTGTCTACTCTGACTCGACACCTCCTTGTACGCTCGCCTGTGCAAGAGCATGTGGTTTTCAAATCCAGTCCTATTGATTTCCTCAGAGTCATTCATTGAAACAAGTGAGCAAGAGAGGAGGTAATCAACTAGGCAGTCAATAGACACACTAAGCTGGAACTGTCGTATGAGCTGCGACTATCTTGCTGAACGTTCCACGCCTCATGACTATGAGCGTCATGGTGAAAGCTTTGACGGCACTGGACATACAGCGGATAGTTACCCTCATCCACTTCCTCTTCGCTTATCAACAGTGGATTTGCATCCACCGCCGAGGCCAGTGGTTTGGGCGTATTACCTGGCCGCAGTGGATAATTGGGTTTGGTAAGTATCACTTTGTGACTCCCTAGGTACTTACACAGGGAAGACGCGTTCCCCACCTCATCGGTGCCTCCAATCTACTCCCCTTGCAAGAGGCTGCTCACCACCCTCAAGTCATTTACTTTTGCCCTTGCTGTCACCATTGACATGGACTGGAGGCCACTGTTGATGCTCTTGCCAAGAACGCCGATCTTAGATGCTCTGCCACTACCATCAACTGCAGCATCAATCACTCAATGCAAGTCCCCATGCCAAAGTGAATGATAGAACTCTACTTCTGTTTTACTTTTGCCAAGTCCTACAAACATCTCTTCTTCCATCTTTGCTTGAGCATCAACAGTGGACGCGGAAATGGCAGTTTTGAAACACAAAGCTGGTGAAGAGAGCGGAAGAGTGGGATCAGGAGAGGGAGGCAATGAGGGTGAAGAGGATGTAGAGGAGTTTTTACGGTGGGGCCGTCGCCACGCCATTGAGGAAACGAGGAAGTTCTAGTTAGACTTTACGTTTTCCCCGTTACTGACGTTTGGCAAAGCGCAGAGAGCAGTACAACTTTATCCTCCATCGGTACGAAGAAGCAACGCAGTGATAGAGAGAGCTCGACGCTGACGGAGCAACCAGCATCGTAAAAATCGCGGTATTCTGTGGGTTGCACGCATGTATTCAAATGAACAGCGCAAAGCCAGACAAGAGCATCTAGCTAATGATCGTCTGCGTTCAGTCTAGTCGCGAAAGCATCTGCGCTTACGACTAAAGAGGATGGTTTGCTATCACGTTAATGTAAGTTATGATTTGAATGCTTGTTTCTGTATTTATATTCCATTGTATGTTGCTCGACGGCGTCTTGTCACTTCTGGGTGTGATTTGGGTGATGGTGCGATGGATTATAGGTGTGGAACAGTATTTAGGCGACCGGGGGGAAAGGCGTGTGTAACAACCAAGCCATCGGAGAGATCGGTAGACATACTCAAATACAGGCGGTGAAGTTGATGAATGAGAATGTGGGTGGTGGCACACCTTTATAGCATTTAGTGGATCCCAAAACGGCAGTGCAAACAACAGATTGGTAGTCTTAACCGTGATGCATAAACCGTACGCCATCTATCGAACAGGAAGCCGCATGAAAAATGTGCGTTTAAGCGCTGAATGATACAACCGTATCAAATAAATCAATTTTTGCACTCGATTCCGCAGCCTGAAATATCTTTTATTGACATGCAACCGGTCGAGAACTTGCTCGATCAACTCATGCACAGTGCATTCCATGGTAGGGAAGAAGAACAATAGCATCGAGTTACTACGTACTTGGAGGTGCTCTCACTCCTAGGGGAATCCAAATCCGTGTCCTCTCACGGCCCACCAACAGGTGAATTGCAGGCTATTTGCCCATCTTGCGCATTGAGACCTGCCACATAATTGTCCGGATTTCAGTAGTATTGCCACTGGCAATATGACGAGGGTTGAATTCCAGTTTGAGTCACATACTTGACCGCCACTATTAAGAGTAGTGAAAGTAGCTATCCAACCAGGTTGAAGCAACAAAGCATGCTACGCCTAGAGCCTATCAGGTGTGCACTGCAGCCCGGAAGAAGAGCTCATTACGTGGCAACATGCTCTCGCAGGTGTTTCTGTCTCATCTGTTATTTGACGGGTTATCTTGCGCCCTCGATGACCACAGTCAGGGTGCATTCGGTAGTGCAAGTGTCAACGGTGTCTTTAAAATCCAGTTTACTCCCTTCTAAGGTTAATTCGTCTGTTCTCCTCGAAGCCGATCCCACGTGTTGCTCCAATTCCTTGTCCTCCATACCCATCCACTTACCCACCCACTCACCCACCCACTCACCCACCCACTCACCCACCCACTTGGGAGTGACAGCACGAGGTAGAACATCAAATGATCTCATGTAATTGCCAGCGTTCATTAGTGTTAGCAAATGGTGATGGAGTACTTATTTGGGTGTGGGATTGAAGCAACGGTAGAATAGAAGCAACCCGAGACGTTACAAATAGACGCATGTGCTCAGTGACACGCTGATTCTGTTTGATTTAGCACAAAAAATGCGATTTTGATGACATCAGTAGCATTGGTGCGCATGCGCTTATAATTTATCAATTTCGGTCAGCGGAAAGAAGGCTGTGTACCCCGTTGATGTTCTCCAAATTGTCAGTCATCCATGCATCCATGATGGAGAAGACAAGTCAAATGACCTGTCCCTCTTTACTGGTGCGAGGAGGGTGGTGCACTCTGTTAGCTGGGGAGTCCGCTTGTCACTGCTTGAGTGTATAACGGTGATGGTGGCATAATCGTTGGCACTTTATGCCCATTTGCTTTCGTTGTTTGGCTTCTATTCATTTGCTGTTCAAGTTGAACTTGGATTGGGGCTGCACTGCCTATCCTGTTTGTTATCAGCTTCTTGGATGATGATGATGAGTCGCAGCATGCTGGACCTGATTTCCATTACTTTCCTTTAGATGTTTTGTAAGCAACTTTGACCTCTCCCGTTTAGTTCCTGTCTCACCTACTAATCATGTTACAAGACCTGTGACTGAGGTGGCTGTTAACAGTGAAGAGATTTCTGTCGGTCTTAGTGTCGAAAGGTGTCTGCCGTATCTTAATCCGCAGTCGTACACATGTTGATTGGCTCCCCCATGTAGGCGTTTACATTGCAATGCATGGGCTCAATTGCAGCCTTTTTCGATTAATCAAAAGTTCTGGGGTCCTAGTCGTTGTAATAGCTCGGCTGAAATGGTTACATCATGCCAAATATGGAATTGCTTGATAAGTTGTTAGGGTTCAACAGCTGTTCTGTTGACCAAGCTGCAGGAATCGTCTTTAATAGACTTTATTTTCTGCAGCTTTCGACATCACAGAAGGTACCGGATTCGACTTTAGTTCTTCCACTCAGTTGCTGGTCCCGAACCTTCACCGGTTCATGGTTTGGCTAGGTGCATGCACATCGTCAGATCAAGCAAAAGCTCGCTTACTGGGTTGTCACAATCTAGGTCATTTTGGCATACTGCTCTTTCTGAATCCGGTGTATTTGTCTCAGCTCGTATCACCACCTCTTCTTTGGTTCTATATCTCTTCATTTGTTTAGGCGATCCCTTGTGTTATTTTTTTCTAGACGAGCATTAACTCGTCCCTTCTGCTTCTTGCACAGCACTGCCAGTGCATTCATCACCACCTTGTCTTTTCGTAAGAGCAGTGGCAACTGAAACTCGGCTAATCCATGTTCTGATTAATTCAACAGACTTTGGTGCACGACAATGACCTTGCTTTGCATCGATCACCCAGATTTTATGCTTTTTGATAGTTGGGCTGAGTAATTGCGTAGCAGACTGGTTGGCTTATGCCAAGCCTTTCAACTCGTTGCAATTAAATCCCCTCACGCATACGACCTGAGGATGTTCGCTAATCTCCTTCTATTAATCAGCCGCCTCTCCTCGCTATCGATGGCCTCCAACTTGGCATTCTCAGCCATGCTCGCACCTCCTCTGGTAGCTGATAGTGCTCAGCTGAAAGAAAGCCTCTTGCTACCCAATTCCTGACCATTGCAACACATTGCGCCAAACACTATCTTTCCTGAGCTGTCACTCGCCCCACTAGACTCTTCAAGCGCTCATTTGGAAGGTTTACCTACAGGCAGAATTCCACCCTATTCAGTGAGAAGTAAGGTGCCTTAGAGCGATACCACCATCGCATCAATTGCACCAATCCTCACGACTGACCCAGAAGGACCAAAATGAAAGGTAGACGGTTGCCTTCAAAATGACCAACAATTTAATAATTCGGTAGTGTAACGTGTTTGGCAGACTGCATCTATGCTTTCATCTCCCGAAGCATTTCAAAACATCAGATTCCGTGGGTACCTTAACCACCGATGAATAGAGGGTTGCATGACATTGCGATGGAGACCAGATCGCAGATGGCCACAATCACACTCGCCACCAGAGCCATTGTCTCCTTATTTTTCCTTATCCGAACTTCTCACAGTGGATCAGCAATTTTCAATGGGCAAAAACATTGCTCTACGGACCCATTAGCAGTAGTCGATTAGTCCTGCCTCGTCTCCAACACTGTCATCCGCGCTGAGATGTAAATGGTAAAGCAGACGATAACACTTCAATGTGTTGACTGAAAATTAGTAGTCCAAATGGAAGTGTCAGTGGCAGGAGAAGGAAAATCCAAGTCATCCAGACAAATGGTGAGCTTGCTTGGAGTATGTGAGCGAGCCCATCTTCTGGGTCAAGTATGTGTCAACCATCACATTGCATAGATGGGTTCGCCTGTCACACACGTGCATCGCATTTAAGGAAAAGGAGTGAACACTAGCAAGTAGGAAGGGGAGGAAGTGTAACCGGCACTAACGCATGTTCTGTCGGGATGGCTATACGATTTTAGCTCCCAATTCCAGAAGAGGTTGAGAGTGGGCGAGAAGGAAAATGCGGTGGTTTAGTCAGTATTGCATCAGCACCGATTCTGATCATGCCTGGTGGTAGAAGTGCACATCTCGTGTGCATTTCCATGACATTCAGACTGCTGCGCCCCCTCACACGTTAGCCATAGAGAACGACGCAGACGCCTCTATTTTACGGCGCTTGACGCTCAGTACCACCACGTAGCACAGTTCAGTACTTGAGGACTGAATACGTTCCATTTCTGATGCAATTCTTACAGTAGATCTTCCTCCCCCCATCCTTCCTGTCAAACGTGCCTCTACCCAAATCGTTCTCACCAAAGTGCGGCATGAACTAGCAGTTGTGGATTGATCTCGACCACCAATCAACAGGTGGCGACTGGTGGAAGAAGTTGCCGCGACTAGTGGTTCTGTGATGCATGACACGAGGTGTGATATTTTGGTCTCTTAGACAGAGCAGGGCTTACGTGCCGAGTAAATGACCAAAATGAAGGTGGCTAATGCCTAAAGCATGGCTGCAGTTGGATGGTCTGGATAGTTGAGTCATCCGTGGTTTGGACTAAAGGGTCACGATTGATGGCCAGATGGCTCCAGCTTCTCATCCTCTCCCACGCGCTCACCCTACACCCTCGGCTCAGACACGCACAGCTCGCTATCCTGACAGTGACAGTAGGACCCCAGATGCGTGTTCGCGCCATGAAACGACCAGTCCACAAACAGCGCTGGTGGTCTGATAACACGTGTAACACGTTCGTGTCGTGTTTACCGAGACTCAAATCTGACATGAAAGTATGCATGCTTCGTATGAAAACGGGTATCGGTTCTGTGGCTAAAAACAGAAACAGCCTTGGTATAGATGCAGAATAGGAATAGGCTTGCATTCAGGTAGGATGAATGCAAACGCCCAAGACTTACCACTTTTATGCAGGCGTCTACGTTGTTTTGTGGAGAAACAATCAATGCGCCAATGATAGTGTCCCTATAATGAGAGTGGCGACGATGCGAATCAACTTTTGCAAATGCTCACACTTTCGAGCCCACCGACATTGATGCGGAGAAGTCACCAATTCCGGCACCTGGATTCGTGGCGTACTGTGGAGAAAGGTTGCCACCACTGTTGTGCCCCATAGTGACACCACGGCAAACACCTTTTCCAAAGGGCTCTTTCTGACACAAATCACGCGGCACATGCAATTCGATTTCGTAAGAAGATTTCTGCGAGCTACACTAATCGCTTCGCCATTACTAAGGGGCAGAAACCGAGTAGCGTTCAATTTGCGGATTTGAGAATACGCGTCATAATCATCCTCTAAGCTCTTCGTGGAGCCATTCCGTATTAGTAGTCATTTGATGATTTAAAAAACCACCTTCATACTTGGACGAAGATCGTTTTAAATGCTGCTTGGCAGAGGTTGGAGCCGTATTCCCTATCCCAACCAACTTTGGCGTCGAATGACGCAGTAATATTACTCAAGTCTAATCGAATCGCCCCGACAGTGAGCAGGCTAAGAGGAGAATCGTGAGCCATCAACTCCCAATGTCTACCCACCTATCCTTCTGCCTATCCACCTGTGTGCAAGCTACGTGAGATAATGCAAATAAGACTTCATCGGAAGGGAGGAATTGGTCGAGAGAACGAGAAGACGATTATTCTGATGCACTAAGTCGATCACATTGGACTGGAGCGTCTAGAAGCGCTCTGAGGTGACGGTTCACTTTACCCAATTACATTTCTCCCATCTGTCCAAAACCAGTGACGATGCAAGCACCAATTTTCAGGATGGTGTACAAACCGTAAGTCACGTCTGAACGACTGCCAGAGATGACTTAACGACAGCTGCCATGGTGGCAATCCGAGAAGACTGTTTGAAGGTGGTGTGGCTGAAGCCACTTTGTCTTTTGTCAGTTGCGTTCCCTAAGACGAATGTCGTGCAATTTAAAGTAGTCTGTTCAATACCGCATTTGATGAACATGGAGGTTTCATTTGATTGAAGGGCTTCCACCACCTCCTTCCTTACTGTGGGAAAGAGGAGACAATCAGGCGTTTCACAATGTCTGCATGGCATTGTTGGCTTACCGAGTGGGTCTAGAAGCAGTTTTTGGTGTGCCAGCCTAGGCACAGCACGCAGGTCAGTGGGTGTGCCAATAGTTTTAGATCAGAATTATCCCCTTTCAAGAGGTGAGTCAGGCAGCTCCGAGATGCGTGGGTGACGGTGATGAGGTGGGAGTAGAGTCGCGATGAGTAAAATGCAAATTGTCTGAGTGTAGCCGTGTAGTAGAAGAAGGGAAGACTCGGAAGATGCATTCCACCCATTTATCCTCAGTTTCGTATAAATTGGGAAAACCACGCCCTAGCGATGGACAGGTGACCTTAGATCACCCCAACTTTGTTGCTTCTCACAAGCGGAGTGGATTTGACGGGGATCTCCAGCTGAATTACCAATGCGCTCACTACCCACTTAACGTCACCCGTAGGTGTTAATGTCAGCAACCTTTAGCGCCTGTCTGGTTAGGTTTTGAGCTGATGAACTGCGCACACCTCGGTCATTGTTATGAAACACCGTCATTCAGTTTTGCCAAGTTAAGGTGGTGTTTACGGGATCTTACCGCGCAGAGAAAAGGATCTATATTAATGAACCATTCTCATGGGTAGGTTTTGTGGCACTGAGTTTTCCTATGAAGAGGGGCATTGGACACCTAACCATCTAGATTACTAGTGTTGTCAGTTACTGACGCCGTGGGTTCAATCCACACCTCCAACTGCATCGAGTGGTTTGAAGTGGAACTCTAAGGCAATAGTTAGGTGTGCAGCATACAAAGAAATCACGACTGACAGATGCGTCCGTTGTGCATCACAAACGCCCGCCCGAAAGTGGCATGATCTCCAACGGCTGATGCGGAGTGCGCTTTAGAAGCGTGAACGAGGAAGTCATTCAGAAATAACCTGTGCATTGTAAGTTTGCTTAGCAAATGTTTGATGGCAATAAAAGTCAACTCTACCTGCCAGCCTGGCGTGCAAACAAGTGCTCACTACAGCCTCTCGTTGGCACTCCATAAGCGAAAACAGAAATGCATACAAAAGATCACACTGAGGTCTTTTAAGGCGGAGTTCCACTGTTGTACGTCTACGTGGCGTGTGAGTAACCTTGGCAGATTCTCTCTACCTGTTGAATGCTGGTGTGATTGTCTGTACACCCTGCTCTCCAGTAATGTTTTTGCGAAGCCTGAGGTGCTAACTCTCCTTGCCACCTCTTGAGTGTTTTAGTGCCACAGAGCTGTGACATGCCAATGAGACTAACCACAGCCTGCCTAGGCTAGCTGCGAAAAATCCAGTGCAATAGGGATAAGTGTCGCTGTTCTTTGGCGGTCCTTTCAATCTCCTCTTTCAGAGTATCGTCATCGGTGATCTCTATTCACCTCCACGATGAGAGCGTAGCCATCTGCTGTCACCCACCCGGTTCACGGGTAATGCGAGAGCCTTGCAACTCCTCCAGAGGAGACTCAGATACCAGTATACACTATCTCCAATTTTGTTTGATGGACAAATGGGATGACTTAATATTTCCTACCAAGCCCTCTTCCGTCCACTCACCATATTGTACCCCCCACTCAAGCACCAAATTAGCCATCACTACAACCATCCATTTGTCCTCTCGCCCACCAGTTCATCCAGTCAACAATGTCTCTCCTCATCCACCTAACTACCAATGCAGGGCTCCTCCATTTCTCATCATCCATATCCAACTCGTTAATTCCATCCATCCATCCATCCATCCATCCATCCATCCATCCATCCATCCATCCATCCATCCATCCGGATGCCAGTTTTATCTTGTCCCTTACTCGGTGGCTCAAAAGTCGAGCTCCACTTAACGTAACTGTTGTATTTTACCATTGGAAAAGTAATTTAAAAAATTGGCTATTGGAATATGGGGTTTGCGTAATGAGAAGAGGTAAAACACCCCATCAACACAGCAGTGTGCACAAAAAGTTGCACACCACCTCTCCGTCACGTTTCCATTGCTCCGCATTGATCTTCACAGACTCCAGTGTCTGTTGAATCACCCGTGGACAAAGTATGGCGTGTTCTTCGAAAAAGGTCTGGGGAGATGCGCAGTGAAGTGTGAAACCTTGTCTGAGCTTGATAAGAAGGCATTCAGAAGAGAGGACGACACTCGCCTCGATTTCGTTGCAGCGCTCTTCCAAAGCGAAACCGACAGCACTGCCCTAGAGGTGGGATAAGGCAAATAAGTGCCCCACAACAAGAGAAATCAAAGTTTCTGCGTACTTGTCATCTAAATAAATGCTACGTAGGAGAATAACGAACAAGATGCTCGGCCCAATTCAAAAGGGCTATCCTTAATTTCGAAACGAGCTATCAATACATCAAACCGCATAAAGTCATTCGCTTCGGGAGAGCCCAAAGACGTGCTAGCCTTCTTACCCTTTCAAAGCTTTCTGCCTCAAACCCTCAGAAAATCATTTGCTCCCTATTCCATCCTGTTTCCTCTCATGAATTCGTCCTAAGCCGAATGCCGTTGGGTTCTATCGCGTGCTTTACGAACCTGCCATAATGAACACCATTATGGAGGCCGTCAGCAGTGGCACTGTGCCAGAACGCGACCGCATCACTCTGTTAGACGATCAATTTGCTTTGGCTCGGACGGGCTTTCTTAGGCTGGATGAGGTGCTCCAGTTCTGCCGCGCATTCGTTAAGGAGGCGCGACACCGTATGTGATCAGTGCTGTCAGATGGGTTGGCACGGGTTCGAGCGGTCCTTGAGGAGGCGACTTACCCGGTGGGCGATGAGGTGGTTTTCCCCGAGGCATCCAAAGGGATTTGCGGGTTGAACAAGTTGTGTAGCGAGCTGGCGCTGCCGGTGTATGAAAAGATTGGTGAGTGTGGTTGAGCTTGTTTCAACACCAATTTGATCTGGCGCTTTCTTAAAATACGTAGTCGAGGTAAGCCCAAGGTATTTTGATGAGCAGATTTGCTGATGTGTAGACTATTAGCGAAAAACTGCTAGGCCCAATGATCTAGCCAAAAGGCTGTCCGACCTCCCACCTGCGTCTTTCACCATTGTTCCTATAAAGGAATGGGTGAGGAGAGCATTATGAGCAGTTGATCTAGATGCATAAATGAAAGCATGATGGTAGGTTGAAGAGGTTGCGAATGCTTGAGAGCACCAAAGTTGATGGGCCAAGGAGGCTTGGGCTAGGTCAAAGTGGCCGGTTCGCTAAGTGGACTTGGGTGAGGGAGTGAACGCCTAGGTTAGTAAATGGACGCATCCATTTTCAAAAAGGATCGAACGACTCAAGTGAATGCATTGGATAGATGGATCAGAGGTGTTTGGATTTAAAGCTGTGGATGCAACCACCTTCCTTTCCTCCAAACCGCCCTTTGCATTTCATTCTTGTGCTGTCAGGCTTCGGACCTACCTCCACGGATTCGAACAACGACCGCCTTCTTCATCCCATTATCATCTCTACCCTTGGTCGCATTGGCCACGCCGATGTCATCTGTAGGGCCCAAGCTGCCCTTCAGAGTCATTATGCAGCCGTGGTCTCTGCACTTGGGAATGAGGGTGCAGCAAAACAGTCAGAACGTATCTCACCAGATCTTAGGGCTGCAATCCACTCCATTTGCATGCCCAAAGGTGGCGTTGAGGAGCCTAAAACTTTTGGAGGTGAGTTGGTGTGGGTGGTGGAGGGCTTTTGGTTGGTTGTGCTGGTTGCATTGCCGCTGATAGAATCTCAAAGGAAGGTACGCTACCACATCTCGTGCTCCGTAATGCAAGCCAATTGTGATTGAATTGTGCCATAGCTTTCACGGAGCAGATGCTGGTGGAATTGACTTCATGTGCATCTTGGCTTGAGGAGTGAGGTCTTGAAGAGGTTCGGAGGAGTGGGCAGAGTAGAGGGTGGCTTTCCTGTCGGCTCTTGCAAAATGGACGTCTTTCATCTGGGCTGGCTGGATGAAAAGGCTGATTGGGATGTGCAAGGAGTCAAGATTTGGGATGATATGGTTAGTGCTGAAAGAATACACCCGTGTTCTGGCACAGTGCCTCTGCTGATGGCCTTCATTATGGTGTTCATTACGGCCGGTTCGTAAAGCATGCCATAGAACCCAACGGCATTCGGCTTGAGACGAATTTCATGAGAGAAAACAAGATGGAATGGGAAACAAATAACTTTCCGAGAGTCAGAGGCAAAGGAGGGAATGTAGACGACCTTGCGAAGAAGTAGCCGCTCGGAGTCTTCTACGGCGCAGACGATAACTGGCATGCACCAGCGTGGTGGCTGTTCACCTGTGCACATTAAAGGGAAGGTGCGAAGCGTTTACTTCTGCATGGACATTATCCAATTTCACCGATCCATACTGGGTAGTCCAGTGCAAAGCGAGGACGTGGGGCTAAACAAATTCCTTCCATCGGTTCTTTAAAGAACCGAAGCCCGACACACTCCGTTTTGCAGACCCATTTGGAGCTTTAAGACAAGTGGCCTTGAAGGTAAGGGCAGCATAGGTTGGTGGGATGTGGTCAATTACTAGTAAAGAGACTTTAAAACCCTCTCTAAGTGCCTCAACCATGGCAGCATCACCCTTAGTGACGGTGCACGCTGGCGAAAGGAAGAGGATGGTGGATTAGGTTAATCTACTTCGGAAGCAAATGCCAAGAAAGAGACGCTTGCCATTGGTGGAGCTGCCGTTAGTAAAAAAGCGTTGCTGCTTCAGTCCAACGCTGCACTTTCCGTCCGGTGCACGAATGAGACGAACCGACACCACGGGATAGCCAGTTTGCTTCGTCCACTGTGGCATGAACTCGGTCACATCGCAATCACTCGTGGCCTGCAGGACAGTCCACAGATCCTCAGTCGTAGCATTGGAACATTTGAATTTTTCAAAGTAGGCCTTCAAACCGTCTTGAAATTGCTGCAAAAGGCATTAGACACGAGCATTATGCAATTCGCCACACGAAGAGCTTGGGTGGAAAAGCCTCGTTAATCGATTACTTGACCCAGTCTAGACCGTGCTCATTTGCCTAAGCTGATGCTATAGTGCATTTCGTGAACACAGACACCAATAAGCTCCTCTTAGCTTGCTCTGAACAAGCGTTTTTGTGCAGCTCTGCCTCCACAACGCCCTGGAAGTGGTACGGCTCTGAATGGTGCCCGTCATACACCCTCAGAAGAGGGAGGCAGTCTTGGTGCAACACATGTATGTGGAGAAACCACCTCTGAGCGTAAGTCTCCATACTTATCATCAATGGCCCCATAGACGGACGCATCCCATTTCTTCCAACGTGCAGTTGCTTACCATTTACCCCTGGGTGTTAATGCAGTAAGTTGCAATCACCATCCATCTCATCCCCATGGTCATAATTGCAAAGAATTTGCTAGGAAAGCAAGTTCATCTTTTAAAACCGCCGAATGGCAGCATCTGCGATGCAGCAGCGACATTATCTTATAAGATAATGACGAGTCAAATCGTGCTTTCTTCAGAAATCGAACCGGACAGTAATGTTAGTGGCAAATCGTAACGTGTCAAGCAGTGCGGCAACAAATTCCCAACTGTTTGTAAGCTATAATGGCAGAGTGGAGTCATACACATGAACGGAATGGTGACGCGATCCATACGTAGGAAGGCGGTATGGAGAAATTGGTAAAATGGAAATTAAACAGATAGGCTTGAGGCAGATATGACGGTGACAAGGGAAAGGGTTTGCATGAGTACATTGACAATGTCAATGCTTTGGCTTTTGATGATGTGCTTTGTGGTGAAGGCAAGCATTCTAACCGTGCTGGATTGTTCACGGAAATCGAAAGGATTAGAACGTGAAAAAAGGGGAGGAGAGGGGGAAAAGACCTCATGATTGCAGAAAAGTTCACACTCAACTAATTCGCCTTGCAGTCCCCTACTACATCTGAGGACCAATATCGGTAGGATTTTTTTTCCAAGGAAGACAAACTCACCCAAACTCTAACGCTGAGCATCCTTGACAGTGGCTCTAAAGAGCAGGTGTGCAGTCACCGATCAATCGAGTGTGGCTACTATCAAGGCTACAGGACTGAAATGGGAGCTTTCCAACCGTGGCCACAAAATCTGTGTCAAATCAGCACCTCGGTCTCCTGTCCGGTAGGTGCTATGAAGAGACGTGTCTCGTTATTTGTAAATGAGTCGCCACCCACAGCGGTCATGAGATGTCGGTGTCCTTGTGGGTGAAGTGAAAAAGGAGCTCAAAAGCTACCCAACTAATGGTTCTGTTGTGGTGAAAAAACATATTGCATGTTCAAGGCTTGGTATGGTCGATATGCCAGCGTATCCTTACCAAGGAACACCGTGGCTATTGACTAACGACGATGACATATTTCTCAAATCCTACTTTACCAGACTTTATCACTGATGCACAGGTCCACATTGGGAGATGGAGGGGGTTAGCAAGCCCACAGACGTCTGCTCACGTTTCAACAAGAGCACGTCCACGATGTCAAAGGGCTGACGTGCTCTTACCTGCTAATCCAGCTCAAACTGCACTCAAAGAATTGGTGAGTGGGGTGCATCAGGACGCAGAAGGCACCTAAATAGCCAAACGTACGCAACGGGCTCAGTAGGGCATCGAAATAGACAGGCAGCAGAAATGGAGGTTAAATCTCACTCAGTCAGTCAGACCCCTTGATAGGATGAATAAAAGTGTGGCAAAAATAGAGGCAACACTATGCTTCCGACAACTCACCTAAAGGTCATCAAGCCCCAATTTTCCATACCACTGCAGTCGAAATCGGGAATGGCCACTAGATGCAGTTTGGGCAGTGCATAAGGGCATTGAAAGAGCTCGGTGTAGAAGGCTGGTGATTTCTTTGCCACCACCAGTGCATGCTGTCCAAAGTTGCGCTTGCCCAGCGGTGCATAAACACGAATTTCGATTCGCTTCGGCAACGAAATGGCCGAATATACGTTGCTGATGGTGTTTTTTGGAACAGTGGTAGAGATATACTCGAAGTCCCCCAACACCATGGCAATGCTGTAGGTCGCCATGACTGGAGTGCGATCAAACGTAATTTTGACGTAGTTGTGACCATCAGGTGGTTTGCTGCAGCCTTCCGGTGTTGGTACAACGACACGGACGATTTCAGGCTGCAGAAAACTGGAAGAAGTTAAGTGCAAACGTCACTATCCCGTATTAATTAGTGTAAGCTCAACAGTCTTAACTGCCTTAACATGTTAAAAATCTGTTCTCTGGTACTGGATCAATCTATTACGAATTCAGCGGTGACATTCATCGACGCATTTGTGACACGCAGCCTTAGTTCCAACAACTAAGGCGACATCAGCTTTACCAAACTCGAATCTGAGCGGGCGGAGTTGGAGGTAACCGAAAGCTCCCTATCGAGCATGCGTTAGGAGCAAATGCGGAGGGATAAGGCATGACTCCTCCAAAACTCTTCTCACAAGCAACACAGCCATTAGCCACAACATGATCGTGAAGGAGGCAAGACCAGAACGGGTTTAGCATGAGGAAGACCAGCGTTGCCGAAATCGGGGAACAAGATTTCGACAAAAAACACAATGTAAAGTAAGTAGAACATTGCACTCCTGCTTTCCTTCACGTCGTCTCACAACTGAGCAAGTAGAATGAACCCGAGTGATGTTAGCTTAATGTGAATGCTGTGTAGAGTACACCCAGTAAACGTCAGTCCGCCCTCAGTTCTGCGGCTCTCAGCTGAACTCGCTCTCCTGTCGAAACAATTTGTCCAACGGAAAAGGAGTGAGTCAAGAGACATTGTACAAATTTGCACGAAAGACGCCTAATCATAACTACCAAAATGAAATGATTGATTGTCCCTCCCCATGATGCAAAGTTGCCATCGCACTGCACCACTTTCCGTCCATTTGTTGGGTGCGCGGATGGTACCAAAGCATCTAACGCCTGCTGTCGCAGGGATGTGGCAATGACTGCAAGGCTTAAAGGCGGCACTGGTTTCAAAACGTAGAAGGCCATCTAACCTGCTGCGTTATGCTGCCCACACTGGCTCTGCACCGTATGCCTTGATTATGTGACACCAGTTCGTACTTCTAACCTCTCACTTATTCATGTTTCGCCATAAATGGTAAAGCGCGAGGCATTCAGAGCCCTCCTACCAATCAGTTTCCAATGACTTCAACTGGAGGGGAAATAGGACTACTCCATCTCAAATGGAGAGGAGGAATGCCACTCAGCAGTGAGTGAGCCAAGAAGCAACAATGACAGGGGGGAGTGAGTAGAAGGCGAGGAGCATTTCGCGTATTTGAAAGAGACACCTGACACTTGCGCGAAGGATCGTGGTGATCATTGCGCAGACTAACCAATCCAGGAATGATAAATTGGAGGCCTCACATGAACTTAACATGATTTCTGACACGAGTTCATCCTTGAAACCAAAATGGAACAAACACGACGTTGTCTCAGTGGTACCTTACACCCAATAGTAAAGACGATGGAGCCTATCGTGAATGACGGCGTATATGCTGGGAACCTCGCAAAAAGTTGGCACGGACTACTTCTTCGGAAGACGCGAAAGTGACTCACCGTGTTTGACGGAGCAACTTGGTTGTCAAGAGCAACGATGCTTATGTCGAAGGTCGCCTTGCGATTCGGCTCATCCATACACGGAAATGCTCGACGGGCGAAAACAGAATAAGGAGGACATCAACACCTTTTACAGGAGCTGCTCACAGGACGGGTGTATGAGAAGCGTAGAACTCACCTCAAACTGAGTAGCAAGGATGTTGTGTTCCTTGCCACTCTTATCCGTGTATGAGCTGCGATATAGCCCCAGCATGTCATTGGCGAATTTGACACTGAATTCCACGCTCAAGTGGCCTTTTCCCAACTAAATAAAGGAAAACGCTTTACCGAAATCTCGACGCAACCAACCTGAAGGCAAGCAGGAAATTCGAATGTGACTGTTTCTACTTCATCATCACTTGTCACCATGGCCGGAACTAGAATTTTCGGTCGATGTAACCAACAAGACTGGCAGGCTTACTGTCTTGATAGGACGCAGACAATATGTTGAGCCCTTTGGAGTTGAAAATTATCTGTTTGGTTGCTTTGACCACCTACAACAAAACAGACCCTTGCATAAGTGAGGTTTCTGGTGGCTCTCAATAAGACAGAGCTGTGCTCAAAGCATCATAGAGTCCACATTTCTGCATTAGGACGCAAATTCGAATAAAACGAAGCAAAAATCGCTTAGAGAAAGCATTTGACAAGTAAGTGGAGCCACCTGCAACTCCACAGGAACACGTTCCGTGAACGTGAAACTTGTGAAATTGGGAACAAGATCAAGCCTGTAGTTTGCAGTATTGACTGTTCGGGGAAGCCGTTCATGCTTTGCGCACACATCCGCCATAGTATACGCAGCAGCTGACGATGCTCGAAAAGCAGCTGGTTGTCAGAGCATTAAAACAATTTAATGCATTAAAGTTGAGCAAAACACTTGTGCCCTAAGAGCTTTCATTAGCAGGCGCGTGCTTAACGCCTTAATTACTTGGTGTAATTGAAACACTTTGCCTTGGTATTACAACTGAGCTGGTGCAAAGCCATGAGCCAAAGTCTAATCACTTGCCATTTTCCCCTTGGCCTCCAAGCTCTTTAAACGAGCAGACCGACTGTGGGGGGACACCCGCATTAGTTGCACTTGGGACGGGAACAGAAGCCGGAGGTATGCATGCCTGGAACACCAATTTGCCTCGTAGACTTCCGACGACCCGTCATGAGAGTCGTGCTCACCGAGCGATTCTCACACATTCAAAAACATGCATCACACAGCTCCTCGACTTTTCGTGCAACACGTTTAGTTCTACCATCACCATCACCATCACCACCAGCAGCTGTTCTTCTTCTTCTTCCCCGCTAAAGCTCGAAGTCAGACTTCATTGCCAACAGCTGATGCGGCTATGTGCAGACGCATGTTAGTTTGATGGTAGAGATGAGTTTTCTTTATTAAGGACGGTACAATGAGCAAGGCTTTTTTAAAGGCGTACCATCTATGCAATAACGGCACAAATATAACTGTGTAAGCAGAAAGGTGATGCTGTTCATACCTGCTTTTGTAGTTGATTAGGCTTTTGTAGGAGTTAATATGCTCCTATTCCAAAAAAGTCATCCATTACAATCTATCAAATCCAAATTTTGATAGACGGGTCGGCAAACGGCACCGCTTCATATCATTCACTTATCTCATTCTTTTGTTCATTCGTTTGCCAGCAGAGAAATTGCGTCAGCATCTGTCTCAAAGCTTAAACGCATTTTGCCTTCCGTCTTATAGAGCCGAGCAAAGCAGTCACCTCAGTAGTGCTCTGGAGTGCATATATTTTGGTTTTCGGAATATGAATACCCATGAGCATTGTAAGAAGGCCCTTGCATGCATTTGCATCCAATGTTTCCATGAGCCATGATGTGTTTAAAGGCGGCGAAGTTCCACGCTTTCTAAGGCCTAAGTTAACTGCAAAATATTGGCGTTGAAACTAACCCCAAAGGTTCAACAGGAGGATAGAATCTTTTAAAACTTTAATTATTCTATGGCTCAGGAATATGAGTTACTCTGTGTGACAAACAGTGTCCAATTGCATAAGCCCTAAAACATTCAGCGTCAATGTTGGCAAGACGTACACAGAAGTCTTTATTACCTCCAGTGCCTTAGGCACTGATTAACACTGAACATCAAATGCAAGCCAAGGAGTAAACCTTTCTTAGAGGTACGCCTTCTTTTGACGAAAAGTAAAAGGAGACCAGCGTTGGATGACTGCGTGCCAGAGGCATCGGAGTTAACTAATCAACACCCTCCTCAGACATAGAGTAACCAGGCCGGCAGCTTGAATAATCAATGCTTACATTGACCGTTACGAACAGAACCAACGTGTCAATACCGATGTGCGGTCAAACAGACTCCTCCTTGTCCAGGCCATGGAGTATTTAAACCTGGACACTACCGACACGCGACTAATCTATTGTAGCCTCCCTGTGGTTGGTAGGTTCTAACAGCCGTTGCTTTTTTATTGGATTCATGTTGCATTACATTTGCAATACCTCAGCTTTATATGATTTCTGTGACACCAATGATTGCAAGATTTCCTCACGACTTAGGCAAAAATAGCTCATGGTGCAAAATCATCGATCTGCCACCTGAAGTGGCATTGAAAATATGCAAATTCGCTGATTTTCAGGATTTGGTGACTCTGTGTCTGGCCATTTGAGGTTGGAAATGGATCATTTTAATGCCGCGATTTTCCACTGCTATGTGTCAACACGTTGACAAGCAGACGTGGATAGGCAGGCACTTTGCAAATCATTCATCAGCTTTTTTTCGCAATGATCCTAAAGCTGCTAAGTACCGGAACGAGCAGATTGAATCTTTCCAGCGCTTCAACTTTATGCATGTTTTTGACCAAAATTGCAGACCTATTTACTTGAATGCCTTTCCTCCCCATATTTTAAGATTTGTGCTATGCCATGCATAAATTTGATCAATAACTCCCATCGGACCAGCATTCTTTGCGCATTTAAATAGTTTCTAGTCATCAATGCAAGCTGACTGAAAATGGATTTGATTGCGACTCCATGGGCAGCACGGGCACTACTGAACCAACTGAACACGACTGCTTCAACTGCCTAGTCTACCAGGTTGATTCCCCTCCTTAAAGTCACTTGCACTACAATATCCATTGCAAATCGCATTCGTTTTAAATACGAAGGCAGGCACGTCAATTGAGATGGAACGGTTGACGGAGTTCCTTGGCGACTTCAACAGCTCTCCACTGACTGCTGTTCCAATGAACAGGCGACTGTGGTCCATCAGGTACGATGGGGCGAACTTTACCGATTGCTGCGATCTGTTAAAATAGACCTATTATGAAGCGATTTCCAAAGGAATTGACGGTGATTAGCATTTTATCTCTAGCCCGCTGAGAAACATCTAGTGTGATTTCAACCCTTTTGCTTCTGGAAAATTTGCCGCATTTTGCTCTTGCATCTGATTTGTCGGTTTGGACTATTTGGATGAGGGTGGTCTGGGAAAGGCATGCATTTACCACATTTAAAACAGTGAAGTGGCCAAGGTGATTTACATCTATCCTCTAGCCATTGGAACATGGAAGCTCTCTGCACCTTCCAGTTATTGTTTTGTAGTTGCCATGTGATTGAATGCAGTGGCGAGGAAGCCTTTTTCGCTGCTACCTTTGCCTTCCTATAATTGAGGCACAGCTGCAGACTTCTATCCATGGCAAATTTGGTACTTTTTTAAATCCATCAAAGATCATTCTTTTCCCAGACAATTTGCTTCCTGTGGCAGAGGAGACGATATGCCTCCGAATTTCTGCCAGCTTGCTCCAGCATCTTCGATGTCTCTAATATATTTTAAGAAGATTCTTCTGCCCCGCTTGATATCTAGCCATACGAATACGATTGCGCACTTCGCTGGCAGCTCACATAATCCTCATTTGATATGCTTTATTCTGTAAATTGAATCTTGTAATACGAACTCAGGGGTGGTCGTGAGACTGTCAAAGCTGTGACATTGGATCAGAGGACATCTCATTTGGTCTGGATTAGATAAAAGTAAACACATAAATGTGCTTGTGATACAAGTCAGATGGTAGATTTAGCACAGAACGCACATAGCAAATTGCGATCCGAGGCTATCTCGAGGTTCGAAAGGGGGCTTTTGCCTTGCTTGCTGCATTTCCAAAGCCATCTTAGTGCTTTTGCACACCAGCAAACGAATCGCCTAATGCACATTCTGGCTGAATAAAATTAGTCAAGCATGTGTGAAACGAGTTGCTAGCTCAGAACGGATGATGTTACACTTGTTTCCGTTGAATAGCAAGGGTCCTCACAAACGCTTTACCCTCCCTCTGGGACAAACAGCAAGGTTCAAAACCGCTTCGCTGCCGCTTTCAGGAGAAGCGGGCTTTCTTGAGCATCAATGGACTCGCACACTTTGGATGCCAGTTCTGGTGGCAAATCGGTGATTCTGCACCGTGAGCTATTTTTGCTTGAATCGTGAGGATATCTTGCTACCATTAGTGCCATGGAATTCAGACAAGATGTTTGCCACTGTCCGGCCTACACTACAAATGCAGAATAAAAGTGTCAAAAATCTGTGACAAAATATAACTCTAACTGCGCAAAATAAATGGCAATCTACTCGCCTCAATAGCATCGAATGCTTGTTTCGGCAAAAATGAAATGAAGTAGACGCTGGCTATAAAGCCAATATTCAGATTGCGATATTTGGGTGGTCAAGGCGACAGGAAACTGATATCTGTCAAATTAATTCTTATCCTTATAAGGATTAAATTTTGAAAATTTTTATGAAAAGGAAAATATGTCGTTGCATTTGAGTGTGAGCTGAAGACATACGAATGTTGACAATGTAGTGTTATTAATTTAAAGGCTTGAGACAAAGCGAATACTGATTTGATATTGTGTATCGATTGCTGCAAGGTGAAAGTGACTCGTTTCACAAGACGAGGACGACGATAACCTTACGACGACCATAATACTTCGCAAACGGGATGCGATAGAAACGCGAATGTGGTAAATAAAAGGCGGAAGGCAAAAATATGGAGCGACGGTTGAGTAGGTCTTAAAGAGAGATGCAAAAGTGCAGCAATGAACTCATTGCTGTAGATTTAAATTTGAATTCGGCTGAGCGTCTATAGCATGGATAGTAAATTTGAAACATTTCGGGGAACTGGAAATGCAGTAAGTTAAAGATGGAAGAATAATGAATGCGATGTGGGGAGAAGAGGCAAGGATTGGGCATATTAAAAGATAGCGATAAGCCCCTTGTTTTAAAACGGCTTGGAGAAGAGGGCGAGCGAATGTCGTCTAAACGATAAAAAAGAACTAACTAAGGGAAATGTGACCTATATGGATCTCCTTTTTGGGAAAAGCACACGACCAAGTGCTCGATTTCCTATCCGTTGGTGGCTAGAATTGCCTAGGCGAAGAAACACGAGAGTAAAACGAGGGGCGAAAGGGGAAGATTGAGTAATGGATTGCCTGTTGTGAGATGATTTGGTAGAGTGGGTGAAGTATTGTGAGTTTCTGTGTGTTTCGAATTGATAATAATCATATAGACGAATTGGTGTGGATGAATACGGTTATCGTGAATCGGCTGATTAGGTCCATTTAAAATAAATAAGCATGACATTCATCTCTCTGGTTCTGTGTTGTGGAGAGTAACTGATAAGAAGTGGGAAAGAAAAGACGTAAAGTTGCGTATGGAAGTTAATGTGGCAGGAATATGGAGTGAGAGGAAGGCATGTACTAAGGCTGTGTTGAACGGAGGGTGACAGTGAAGCAGTAGAGGGCTGGGTTTAGAAGTGGAGAAAGTAGGGGTAGAATTTGGCCATGGGGAAGAAGATAAAAAGGAGATGAGTGATTTGAAAAGGAAGAGGTCGGAGGGGTTGATGGGCTGAGGCAGTGGAGAGCAAAGTCAGGCAAGTGGCCTGCAGGGTGTGCACAAACAAGGCGATGATGGGCAGAAAAGTTCGGTGAGCTCCAACACTGCCGAGTGGTTATTTTCTGCTCTACGGCAATGGGATAACCTCATAACTTGATGCCCCATGTACACAGACCACAATTTCATTACTCCTGCAGAGTCAGGCTAAGAGAGTGCAGTCTTCTCCGACAAAGTAATTCCTCTCTGGTTCGAACCGGTCCCATTGGTAGGGCGATATAGGCATTGTTGGGCGTTAAACGACTTTATTCCGACAAATATCTACTCCAGTCCATGCTCTTCTCGTAGCTAACGTTTCCTTAGGCGTACATGGGGAGGAGGAGTGTTAAGCTCCCTCATTGGATGGTCTTGATTTCAGAACTGCATGATGAGTCTTTTTCAGTTTCGTTTTAGTTGGTGAGGGAAATTTTGCGAATTCTCCCTTCACGAAGGCAAAGAATTGCATGTAAAAGAGAAAAACCGTTCTCTGTTCCTTTTTCCGAAATTTTAACTCCTGACAAATCAGAGGTGACTGAAGCCTCCCAAACATTTCCGTAGATCTAAAACCTCCCAGTGTTAAAACTGAAATATGACACGGATGGCGTTGGTGCAGATTTCCGAAACAACCCGAACGAATAACCACATGGTAAAAGCAGTCATTTTAGGTCAATCGAGACGAACAGCCATCTAGCAAAAGTTGCTAACTAACGCCATTTTCCAATTGATGTTTTGTGACACCTCCTTGAAGTCCCCTCTCCAAAAGACGCTATGATCATTGGCTGGTGCTGGCAAAGTCACGGTCTTACTAGGTAAGTAGGTATGCATGTAAGTAAGTAAGTAGGTAAATAATTAAGCAAGTAAGTAGGTGAGTAAGTATGTAAGTAAGCAACCTAGGAATAATCAGTGGGCTAAAACATTACCGCAGATATTATAGGGCTCTAAATCATTATGGGTTAGGGTAGGCCAAAATTCAATTGTATTTCACTCTTTTTCAAAAATTGCGCTCAATCGTATAAGCTTGACTGCGATTTTCACAAGATTGCAACTTCACTATCAGTAACAAGATTGATTTTAAGCGCTGGAGACATGATTCTTGAGCAAACAAACAATTACGTATTACGTATTCGAAATGTTGCTTCTTTGTGTTTTCTCCTTTTCAAGCCTCAGCATATACCAAACACAAACGAGTAGGGCGGGTTGAAAGGTAGAGTCTTAACTCCGTCTTAATCCCTGAGTTACACAGAAACGGACTCAAGATAATGCTAGACAGTCATTTTAAAGCTAATATTTTACTTACGTTATTTCATTTTCAGGAAAATTTTGCATTCAGGACATTTGCATCCAACATCATTAGCACAGGCCTCACAACATTGTCGTCCGCCGAATGCGATTTCGGTTACAGAGTTCAGAAACAAGATTGAGACCTCCACCTCAAGACTGACACGTTGTTCGATTCTAAACAACCGATATGTCACTGCTGTGAATGTCGGTCTTCTCATTTTCATTGAGTGAACCTTGAACTTAGCGTGAAATCAGTAGGCTTTGCAGGTGGAACCCCTCTGATTGTTTTCGAATTAGAAGCCAGACGTGTCCCCTCAAAAGCATAGCTTGCACGTGGATCGTAT
This sequence comes from Taenia multiceps, assembly GCA_001923025.3. Taxonomy (NCBI): domain Eukaryota; kingdom Metazoa; phylum Platyhelminthes; class Cestoda; order Cyclophyllidea; family Taeniidae; genus Taenia; species Taenia multiceps. The sequence goes on along the minus strand of CM010312.1, from coordinate 24,328,168 downwards.
ACGTATATCTGTTGCACGAAATATCTCGGCATTGTTTTCGCGCTTCGATTCGGTAAATTGCGCAAAATCCGTCAAGTTAGCACTAAAATGACCAACGAATTGGTAATGATTTAGCCAGCAATGAAGGCTCTAAGTGAAGTCGTTGCAGGGCTTTTCTTAAGGCACACACTTGCAAAGTCCAATTTTCTGTATTCTTGTCAAAACATAAGCCTCTTCGAAATCGAAAGCATGCTTAGAGCCACTTCTGCATTTCGTTTAGAAAATCAAAGGGGTGAATCCTCGATGTTAAGATTTGACACTAACAATGCTTATGAAAGATGCACAATCACAACTCTCCTTAGTATAACAAATAGCTAGCAAATAAGCTGTTAAATGAGGATGATTCCGCAAGTAGTCTTAAGTGATCTCAAAAGGAATTTGGATCCGTTTTAAGGTAATTATGAGATGTTCGACAATTGTCCAGTCTTGGTTGACATGAAATTCGCTGATTAGCTAGGCATGTGCAGCCTTTCTTTATGCCTCTTCCGTGCAAATGAGCAACCTTCTGCGATTCCTAGTTTGCTACAATTGCGTTCCGAGCACGCCACAACACACAGGGGATGTTTTAAATTGCACCTAACCTCCGCAAGAATGCAGTCGACCTGACCTGTAGCATTTCAGCTAAAAACGTCAAGCATTATCACTTAAAGTCCAATGTATGAGGAAGCCACATTTTATAGAAGAAAATTTTGGAAGAGCTTTCGCGTTAAGTTGACAGATTTGCAAGGTCAGGTGGACTGCATTTTGATTCCCTCCATTTTGATGGTTTGATACAGAAAAATTCTGAATATATGTAGAATTTCGGTGGCATCAAAATATTCGTGGCCAGTCTTTTGAATGCAAAGCCTTAATTGCCTGTTTCATTCGTGTTTTAGATCGTGATTGCTCAGCTCTACGTTCACAATAGCTAACAGATCGTGTTAGTGGCCCTTAACCCTTATCTACCTCCACAGTACATGATCTTCTTTAGCAGTATAAGTTATGCAGCCTTTTGGGAAAGAGACGGAGTGCCTTGCTGCCTTAATTACATCCCGCGCTGCTTTGATGTGAACTGTTCAATCAACGCAATCAGATAAATGGAAATATTGGCAATTTTCAAAGAATGTTTCCAAGAGAATCGTTTCCATTTTGTCATCGCACATGCACCTAAAAATGCATCTAGATTAATTTTATGTGCAAGAGAACATTTGCTCCCATTTTGATGAGAATGAGTATTTTTTAACCTTCTGCCTATTTCCACAAAGTCCCTCATAAAGTCAGTAAAGGGATTCTCAGTCATGTTCGCCACCCAAATCTATCTTTCGTGCTAACCTTGGCCTCGATTTTATGAACCATTACTGACAACGCCTTTGCAATTTTCCGGATATTTGTGCGCTGTCATAACCAATATATTTTAATAAAATTGGACAAGGCCGGTTCGTAATTAAGCAGACAACTATACGAGACGCTTTTGCTACACAAAAATAGAGAACTGGCATTTGCTAATGCTTAAAAATTGTAAGGCAACACGTATTCAATCAAGCTGTGTGCACTGCGCCCTCTCTAAATGCGGCTAAAATTGTTGGCAGCAATTTCAAAACACGAAAAATGACACGCATTTTGACAAAGAAATCGATCACCTGGGAACAATTTGGAAGGAGGGAATAGTTGCAATTGTGACGGCTGAAATCTGCTACATTAGTTAAGACAGAACAAGAATTGTACTCAAAATATCGCGCTACTTCTCAATGTCATGTTACTTCGCAGTCCTGTTGCGCAATTTTTTTATAATTTTCCATCGTTTCCACAGCCTCTGCTTCTCAAACTCAATCTCATTTAGCATTCCTAAAAAGAATTTCTTACAAATTATTCTCCACAACTCACTCAGATTAAGCTGGCACTCTACATTTTGACTTCGATTTTAAGCAAGACCTGTAAATAAGGCGGTATAGAGCACAACGCAGATTTTAAGATTGCCGAATCCCGTCAAGCATATGTAAAATATGACGCTAAAATCGTGCTGCGATTTACCCGACTTGACCGCTTATTGAGCGATATTCCAGTTTTTGGATTATAACAAGAACTGTTCCACACAATGAAGTTTGTTTATTAATAACTTGATTTGAATTAATCTGTATGAGCAAAAAGATCACGTAGGAAGGAACGTGTGGTTGCCATAAGGAGGCGAGAGATGGGAAATTGGAGGTAAAATGATGAGAGTAACTCAATGTTTGGTGCAACAGCTAGAATGAGTGTATGTTTAGACGATTGGTTCCTTAAAAACTTTTCATTCTGCTATTTTGGCTATGGAAAGATTCTGTGGATTTTGACATCTCTGCTGGGAGCACAGGCAGGATTTATGGTAGCGAGGCTGAAGTAATGACGACGAAGTCGTCTTCGACCATGGATAACAACTAAGTTCGCCAACGACCAGATTAAAATAATCTTCTTGCTTATAACGTACATTCACAGAACCCAAGTATTACACATCCCCCTTCCCTTTTAAGCACTACCCTCGACGCTATTGCTGTCGATCGGCTTAGACTTTGCCATCAGGTGGTTTCCTTTCTTCTACGATTGCGTGGACTTCACCCTTGTAACCAACCGGTGGGACGCCTATGTATGCTCATGATGAACGATTACTTTCTGAGTGCAGAGTTGTGTATTGTGGACAAGATAGTTTGTAAAGGAAGGGAATTTCACTGCGTACGGGGTGTCCTCACTCCAAGGGTGGCAAAATTTGCGATGCGCTCTGAGTGCACGCGTTCTCCTCCGTGTGCCTAATTCCTTTTCTGTACTGAAATGCAAAGTCATATTTTTGCGGTTTCTCGAATCAGTGTGCAACTGAGCAGTCAATTTCCTTCTTTTTTGACTAGATCAGCAACCTATAACCTGTTCCCACTACGAATTGTCTCGCTACCAGGTGGTTTAATGTGTCTCACCTTTGTATAGATGGCAAACAGTTCGCATTCTGCTTCAACTTTCTGTCCCACATTTTGTTGAGTTTGGTACTGACGTAGACGATGTCCTGTCCTCTCACATTTTGTCTACTTGCGATGGTACGCTACATCACTGACGTCCGCGTAGAGCACAAAGGAGGGTGCGTTGTGCTCAGAGTTTAGTACGGCTCGGGTTGGTACGAAGCAAAGCACATGCCCTAGTTCTTTAAAGGCTTTGTCATGTTCTTTGTCCCATTTGAATTTCTTCCACTCTTGCCTCTTGGTTAGCTTGCGCATGGAAGCTAGTTGATTGCCGACTGTTGTCCTCTTCCTTTCCAACAGTTAGTCGCATGTGGTAGGATTTTAATGTTTCTTATAGTGCGAATTTGTGGATCGCAAGTATCTTGAAAACAGCGATTTAGTAGGTTTCTCCTTCTGAAGGCAACGCTTATTCTACCGATGTAATCACACCTATATTTATCCCCGTGTTGAAACTATTTGTATGATGATATGTACAGAAAGCAAACAAGCTGGGATGGTCAGCTACGTTTTAGCCAAGGCACGACTTTCCCCCAAGGTTCAATGGAATCCATTTGTTACCGAGATTCGTGCGGGCAGAAACCTTCTCGCGTGCAAGTGTTAATGCATCAATGAAAGCTTACCCCGAGTTCTCGTTTTGTGACATCGCAAATAAAGTGCCTGTGATATCAATAGACTTGTTAATTTTTCCGAAGATATCTTCCATAGAGCTAACTTAGTTGCCCAAGGCTTACTGCACAAAGCGCAAGCTTATACGCTATGTGGACTTATCAGTTTGTCCAATCAGATGCCTCGTTCTCATATTAATCGCCTCTAACCCATCATCCAAATGATCTGACGCACCGTATTATCCTTTAGCCAATGAGCGATTAGTGCGTGGTTAGTGAACACATCAGAGGAAATCACAAAAGCTTAGGTCACCCGTGCAGTACTTCCCCCAACTTGGACTTTGAGCTATTTGTTTTACGGGATTTCCACCTTTAATAACTATACGCAGCGCATCGGAACCAGTCTTTTGCCTCTCCCTCACGTTCGGATTCAACGGCTGACTCATTTAAGTTTGACATTACCGCTGCAGCAGGATCGTTAGACAGATGAATGTTCGAGTAAGTGCCTCTGGTTATGTAATGGCATGGGTGTTCTTAACTTAAATTGTTGACTAATTCATCAGCTTTCTAGTTTCTAATTTTTTTGCCACATATTTCTACAAGTCAATCAAAAGGCAGCAGTAAACATGTATTTGTAAACAAATTTTTATGGTGGCGGACTTAGCAGTCTTGCAACTCATACAAGTTCAGGTGGCACTAATGTATCGTTGCATGTGTAGAGGAGAAAATATGGAGCACAATGTTTCCTTCTGTGGGATTGTCATGTTATCTACTCCACCTGTGGTTGTTTTACCATTGTTCGCAATGGGGCAGGCGAGACCGAAATTTGCTTTATTTTCTGTCTATGCTAACCAATTCAATTAAATTTTGCACACGCTGAAGTGGAACTTTTGGAAGCTAATATATTGTAGCTATTTAAGTGTGCGGTTCTCTACTAGGCCAGCACTAGTTCAAAAGTTTATGTACTGTTGACAGTTGGCCTTGTTGTTGGAATTTGACGGGCCATGTAGTTAAGAAAGCAACGTAAACTCCCTGGTTTGTCATCCTAAGTAACACTGAGAACGTACATGTTTTCGGAACTTTGGGCGTGATGGGTGTTTGTCTGAGTTTTCCAGATTAGAGGTGGTTGGCGAGGGGTTCGGGAAGACAAGTCCGTGTGGCCTAATGGACAGGGCGTCTGCCTTCTAAGCAGAAATGTGCGGGTTCGAGTCCCGTCACGGACGCTTTATTGATGCCTGCACTAATCCAACCATCCCTCTGTCAGTAGCACTAGTGCGAATCTAGTGGTGGGTGCAGTTGTGTGATTGCGGTTAACTCAATGCTCCTACTTCGCCACGACCCTCACTCATTAAGTCTATTCGTTTTCTGAGTGAGTACAACTTCCATTTTATCGCGCTCCCTTCTGCGGCTTCGTTTTGCATGGATGCACAAAAGTGAGTGGCTGCAAGGGCGTGTTAAATGGCAGAATTCATGAGCTGATCTTGCGTGCAGTTGCCTCATTGTGCACGCAATAATGTCCATAGAGATTCGACCTCAAATAACAGGATTCAAATTCACCAGTTTTAGTGACTACACCATGAAACCGCCAAAAACGGTAGTCAAAACGACAGCCGCCCACTATGCCCTTGGTCAGTACTCTGGTCGTTTTTGTCTGTAGTCTGACCTCGTGGCCGAGTACCGGTAGCCTGTTTCAAGGCAGCCAAGCATAAGAGACTGAAGTGAAGCTGATATGAGTTGGGTGATTTTCAGCAGCTTTGCACAGATGTTGGTTGGATGTGTGAATAGGAAATAAAAATGCAATTACAAGCGACCCCAAGGATTCAGAGCAGAAATAGCTCAAAGCCTGCTGCTGACCTGCATGGAAGCATGATTCACATCTTGGATGCGCAAAATTCCGAGCCTAAATCTTGGCTGGATTCGTGTTTCATCCTTTCTGATTTGCCCATCCCTTTACTCCACCTCCTATTGTGCATTGGGTGCATCGCACCATGCTATGCGCTAGATATGGAGAAGCGATATCATGCACGACACCTCGATTAGGCTGAGTTGGACACGAAGCTGGGTGATGCCACACATGGGTGAGAGGAGACAACATCGTCATGAGAGTTGTTAAGAAACGGTTCGTTGCGGGTGCAATGCCACTGATCAAAAGTATAATCCACAGAGAACTGCAATAAATTAACAATGTATAAGTCGAGATTTGTGCCTTTAGGACCACACGAATGTATGTAGCCTACCATTTCGCAATGTCTGGCTGTGATTTCCACTACGACCGCTGCTTTCTATCTATTCGTCGCGATCGTGGCAGCAGTACAATTCAACTCACTTCTGCGATAATGCAGATTTATTTGTGATGAGCCTGCAAAGGAAGACAAATATTGATTCTTTCCGAAGCAGCGCTTTATGTCTGCACGGTTTGCGATTTGTGACTTGAATAGTCAAAAAACCACCACCTACTAGATGTCTGGACTGCCGAATCTTAATCAAAACCACCATTGAAATCTAAATCTGATAAAAAGAAAAATCGGGTTATAACTGCAGCAGTGATGCAGTTTTCCCACAATTCCTCCAAGTCAGAAGAGCAATTTGGTCAGTATTAGGCACGAAGTCATCAATTCCAGTCCCACCAATGGATTTCGTTGCCTAAGAGGTTTCACTTTAAAGCATTTAAGCCTTCATTTGTGCCACCGACAATATCAGCGAAAGAGGTTAATGCGCTTAACTTCAAAATAAAAGTGAGCAGTAGAACTTGGCGTTGGCAGTCTGCAAACTACTTTGACTCAACACTGGGCAATGAAGCAAAAGCCAGTGCTTCGAACCATGTGGGAGCAATAAGGCAAGCCCCGTATTCATTTCCTAATCTTGAACACATATTCATTCCCTGAAGTGAAGTCCAATCCATTCCTCATTTTACGCAATAATGCACGAAATGCAAAAGGCGAATTTTATCAAGCGACGTCAAACAAACTTTTGATGGACACGGGTTTTAATCAAAATTTATCTCGACCGTTTCAAGTCACAGAAGTCTGCTGGGGACTACCGACCCCACCTTGACGACCATAGCCAGCATCTGTACCAGATTTGCACGAAGATGACTGAATTGGTGAAAATTTGGGTCGCCGTGGATAGCCATTGGAACAGTGCGATGTTTGATAAATTTGGTGTGCTCTTTTATAGACATGTTTAGGCTAGTCAAACCCCACTGACCCCTGGCTCACCGTATTTGACTGCGTTAACATCACAACATGCAGGTTTGGCAGGTGCTACTTTCTATGTTACACACAATTTGTGGTGTAAAATGGGTGCTTTACAAAAAATATGGGCTTCAATTTATTATCATAGGATCAGTAGCGATCATGCATTTGCCATCCTTGGCTCATTTTCTAGTTCATTTTTCGCCATTATTGCTTTGCAGCATCCACACAAAATTGTGGTCACCAAAGCTCCCAATTCCACGATTCAGCCTATGCCCACTTGATCAGAGCCTTTTTAACGGAGGTGGGATGTTGAGCGACCCCAACAATAATTCAAGCCAGACAATGGCTACGAGTGCACCCTCCAGGTCAGCAGCATACTAAAGTATGTAGAGACGACAGTAGAGGCACACTCAATGTCTTTTTGAGGATATGAAGGCAATTGCCAGAGCACTCATTGTTCCTTTCTCTATTCTGATGATCATGCGTTTAATGTGGCAGAAGAAGGAGGGGATGGTGGAACACTCCAGCCTCCAATGGACCTGGCTTCACGTTGGTGGCTGATAACCATGCAAGGCGGTGGTTTGGGTGACCGTGCACAACTATTTCTTCGCGACTATCTGGAATCTGATCATGTGTATGATCTGTTTTTCGCTATTAAATGCTTGCAGTGTTCCCTAGTTTGGACCTGGCGAAATAATTTGTGTTTTTAACTGGCACATGTGTTGTGAGTTTGCCCAACTTGACTTAGAACTGGCCTCCTGTCGCACCGCCTCGAGGAATGACCCACTAGTGAGTGCCTAGACAGAGAAAAACAGCACTGGGAAGGATGCGGGTGTCAAATCTACGTCCTCAGCCTTCCTTACCACCGCAGCTCAGCTAAGTAGACGGCGAGATAAAAAGGGGCAGAGCAGGGCGTCTTGAGATGACATCTACCGCACGTTAAATGTCAACCGAAGAGCGAGAGATACGCTTACATCTTAGGCACCTTCTTTGGGTTTCCACTTTGGAGATTTCTAGCGATAATGACACTAGAGCTAATGAGCTTCAAGATGGCCTTCTCACTGCACCACCTAGAAGTATAGCATGAGCTCCCTCAGCTGTACACCTGTAGGGGTGAGCTACTAAACTTGGCAGGCAAAGTAAAGCCAAGCCACATCTTCGCATCCTTGTCCTACACCAATCATGCGATGCTCCTGAAGGTCCATCTATATGAGCAGATGCTCAACCAACGTGAAGAACTGAATAAGCTATTTAAATGCCACATCTGTGGCCTCGGACATTCCCAAGATTGTACAATTCCCACCACTATACTAGCCTACCATTCTGTTTAACATTAGTATTATTGTGTGCGAAATCTGATTTTGGTGCTGAGTTAAAATGGGTAAAATGTGGAGGTTAAATATTACGTCTTTTAGACTTGGTGCCTGAAACAGGCCCTTAAAAACACTTGGTCACGCTGCCCTTAAATGTGATGCAAAGAGAAAAGTGCTCTTCCACCACATAGTTTGAAACTGCACTTCTCTAAATATCTCCCTCCAACTATCTCTTCTTCAACTTCCATTCACCTCTTATCTCGACTTGGGCGCGTTTTCGGTATGAGGACATCAGCGACACAATCCCGCCTCACTCTGTTGCGTCTAACCATTTCCTGACGTTTCACATACTAAGGTTATCTCCTCTCGCCCATCAGTAGCATCACACAGATTTGCATCCAACTCGTCCCAACCGAGGCGCAACGCATGATATCACATCTCATCACCTGACACGTCATATGGTGAGGTGTACCTCACGCATGCTAAGTAGTGGGGAATGGGAGGAGGAAAAAGGGGAGTGGGAAAGTATGAATCCAGCAAAAATTTTAATCCAAAATTTCGGGCACCTAACACGCGGATCAAACCACCATGCAATTTGGCCGCAAACGTTCTGCCATTTCTCTTCTCCATCTCTGGATTCCATGTCCGTATATTCGACCAACATCTCTGCAGAGATGCTGACAAACATTCGACTCACATTTATTCCATCCTACTCTACTTCACCCAAGTGCTTCGGAATAGGCCGTAACCGGTAGTAGCTCAAGCGGTCAGAACACAGACAAAAACCGACCAAACCGTCGGCTAAGGAGAAAATGAACGGTTGTCGTTCTTGGTGGTTCCGTGGTGCAGTCATTAGCAATGGCGAGTTTGAACCCAGTTATTTGCAGTTAAATCCCTTTAGACGCCAATGTGCGAGCAATGGGACAATGGCACTCTGAGCAAGTTCTCGTATTCTGCTATCTGACATGCCTTTGCAGCTACCCGCCTTTATGCAGCATGCGACGCTAATTTTCATCAGTGAATAAGATGTAGAAGGTAGCTGGACTCACTCGCGAAACGAAGATCTTTAGAGAACGAGGAGCGTTGAGCTCACCACAATCACACAATTGCACCCATTACATTACTCTACCCTTGCCAGCGCTAGTGGCAGAGGGATGGTTGGATTTGTACGGACATCAATAGAGCACCCGCGGCGGGACTCGAACCCGCACCCTTCTACTTAGGAGGCAGACGCCCTATCCATTAGGCCACACGGGTCCGACGTCAAGGTCTCCTTATCTGCCATCTTCAACCAGGAATGCGCAGACAGAGTCCATCACATACAAAGCATCAAAAATAGGCACATTCTCAGTACTCTTTCAGATAACAGACCGGTGATTTTACGTTGCGTGCTATTCAGATCCCAACTCGTGAAAAATTATTCGACAGCTAATGACATAGAAGTCAAGCAAATGAATGTGAAACGATCAAACTTATCAAGTGAATGAATGAATGAATGAATGTATGAATGCTGACATGCTGTTCCTTTTTGCCAATCTTTGGATGGTGTCTTTTTCCCAACAGGGTGCGTCAAAGACCCACAAGTCTCCCGCTTCTCATCTGCAGTTATTTTGCAGAATTACGGACATTTACAAATGCATGACCATAGTGAATGTCTTTCGTCTGATTTGTGATGTAGACGTAGTTTAACTGTGCTATCTATAGATCGGCACATGATCTAGGTTATGTGCATTTGAATGGTGCTAGAAGCGCCTGGCTCTTCGTCAGAAATAAGGCAGTTCAGTGTCATAAGTTAGGCTCGGATGACACTGACTTTGTTTTGGCGTTGAAACTACAGAGGCATTAGTGGTTTGCATTTGGATTGGGCTCGGGAAATGATGCGTCGGACACGAGTTGTTGGGCCAATCGTTGCTTTGAAGTTGCATTCTAGGGGCTGCAATAGTAGCGGCTTGCAGATAAATCAGCGGCCTTCAGATTATTACGAGGTGGAATGTTACCAGATACAGTGTTGCTATGTCATGAAGTCGTTGCTTGAGGGAGATTATTTGAGGGCTTACTCCCATGATTTGGAGGCGATTTGCGAGATTTATTGTGGAGACGTTGGTTGTTTGCAGGGTTTGTTTTGGGAGAGAAATGTGCGACCAGTTCCACAGTCATAATAATTTATTGCGTGCATATTAATGGTGTTATAGAGCCAAAGGCCAGTTGAGGGTGGGGTGAGTGGATTTATTGGCGACCACTTCTAGACGGTTGGAAAGTGAGCCAGTCTGTTAGTTCTCCGCATTCCGTGAGTTGTAGTGATGAGCTAAGTTAAGATGGCAGGGTGGTCACACATAAAACGCAGGTGGTCGGTGGGCGCACCAGAAATTCCTTGATAGGCGGCCATTTAGAAGTTTGACTGTTCGGCTAGGAGTGCGCCTGTGAGGTCACTATTTGGTTGGGTTTTGGCTATTTCATCGACTACTGGTATTAAGGCTGCAGTTGACCTGAGACGTGGAGTCGCGATTGCAGATGCTGTGCTGCAGCTTCAGATGCCATCAAGCTTGTGGTGCTGACGCAGATCGGTGCCTATGTCTCAGGTCTAACGAAGTGCCTGTGTATTGTGTTGGGCATTTAAACATCTTCTCTTTAATGATGCTAATTTTTCGCAGGTTATCTTTGGTTATTTATTTGTTGATGCCGATGGATTAGACCTTTGGACTGTTCTTCACCGCCTGTTTGTGTGTTATTTTATTTGCCCAGATGGCTTTTTCAGTTAGCGCCTCCTACGGAGAAGTGCAATGCGGCAAAAGCAGTGGCTGTCCCTCCGTCGTTGAATCAAAATGCCTGTATCACCCTCGATTTCTTGCTTCAGTATACTCAACTTGACCACCAACCTGGGATCACACTCACATAGCCGATGTCTTTTATATGGAGGCGCATACCTGCTACATCTTTAATCTTTGTTTATGTTGCCAAGGCTTCGGTTCGGATTAAGCCTCTTATTTACGGACTCATTGCCACCGCCGATGAGTGGTAGGCCATGGCTGTAACTGAAGTGCTGACGGCTCTTAATGTACATGAAAACGAGGATGCCACAACTAATGTTTCTGCCACCAATGCTGCCTTCTTGGTGGTTATCGATGGGGTTATCGACTTGTTGACGCGAGTCATCAGTGTGATGTCAAGAGCTCAGACACCGGGGGCGATGGAACCATGTGAGCTCGGAGAGTGGCTGCATTTAGCGCACATTGGTTCCTGATGCTCATTAATGCCTCGCAGAGGGAGAGGAGGAGGGTTAAGACTCTCTGCTTGGCAAAAATGCAAGCATCCCTTTTCCCGTTAGTTAATTTTGACCTTTTTGGCTAATCGCTAATGTTTATGATTTAACTCAAGTGTTTGCTGCTATCCCCCTTTTTAGGTAATCGTAAAGTTGCTGAGGACTCCTACTAGTTGACCATCACCTGAACGCGCATTCAAATTTCCCTTTGCACGTTTTTTTCGGGATGCGGTTGGGTACTTGACAGATCATTCCGTAAAATAAGTCAACTTTTCGAACTAAATCCACATTTGCTAAGGTGCTGAAGCATCTCAACTACTGACTCAGGCGTTTCAATTCTGTTAATAATGATTTATTGAAATATATCATCATTAAATTAATGGTCTGAGTTTCTCATTTCTCAAATGAGTGCCGCAGCTTTGATGTCATCTGTGCCAATAAAAATTAAGGGAAGCGGTTTTTGTACGATATGCAGACCGCTTTACTCCGGCATCAAGCATCTTTGAGGAGTTCAGTTTTTCAAAGTTCGATGATATCTTTAGGTCTCTCATGTGCACAACCCATGTGACCAAACCACAGGATGTCTTTAAGCGTAAGTGATATTTGGCTGTGTCTTCGCGGTGTGTAGTAGAACTCATTCAGGCCACCTTTTGGGGCTTGCAAAGCCCAAACGCCAGTATTGATGCAGCACCTTTTACACTTTTCTCAATGTTAGTTGAAATCAGACTTGGTTTAAATGGGTTCTAAAGCTAAAGAAAGAGCTAGATTTGTCAAGCCTCTTCTTATCGCCTTTGACTAGCTGGCCTAAGCAGTTTCAGTATGGTGACGTCGATTAACTAAAAAGGCATCATAATGAAAATAAAATTAAAGATTTTGGCTCCAAAATACCATAGCTAATAACTTTGTTCTATTGATGAGATCGTACCCAAAAGAGAAAATATTTACCAAAGTGCATTATCCAAAAAGTGCATATTTAGAAGTTGCGAAATCGAAACCGATTAAATAGGTCCGGTTAATCATGCGTGCCTACAAAAATCCTTCTGTCTACAGGTGGACTATTGATTGAAAATATCGGTTTGGTTAGACACATCGATCTGGAAAGGATTTTCAAGAAAACGACAAGAAATGAAGGAATCAAACAGGCGTGAATATACAGAAAGTAACTAAGGTCCAGGGAGCACTATGCGCAAGGAAAAAGATAGCCAGAGATACACAAAACAGTAACAAAAGAAACGAGGAGGGTGAAGCTGAGACTATTGCAGATAAGTAGAAAGCTAAAAGTGTGCCGGCGTCATGACGAGTGCTACAGTGATCACCGGTGCGTGAGATAACCTGCATCCACGTGGCATAACCCCTATCATTGCGGAAGTCAGAAAATACCACTCCGTGCTCTCACTGGCGCTTGTTGTCTCCTCACCTACAGCTTCCTATCTCTCGCCTTCCCGTGCCAACCACACACTGCATCACTCCGCCCCTCTTCTTACACACTCTCTTACCCAGTCTCCCTCAACCTCCATCCATTTACTCCATTCCTCCTTCCGTCCACGTCTACTCCCCTCACATGCCTCTCTCCTTCCCTCGCTCCCTCACGCTCTCCTCTTCTCATCACAGCCTCCTCCATCAATGCTTACCCTCTGCGTCTTCTCACATTTTTATGCCGACACACACACAGCCACAAATAGCACCCTATTTCCTTGCACTTCCTCCCATTTCCTCTGCCTTACGTCATCTGCACCCCTTTGTCCGCATTGTTCACACCACAGCACTGATCACAGTGCCTGATGTACTTGTCTGTACATTTAACAATGCAATGCTAGCACGACCTGTTTACAAATATGGTTTTTGAAAGTCTGGACAATGCGTGACAATGCTGGTCACAAGTTAACTTTCACACATGCCATCCCACATGTCATAGCAGCAATGCATAGCCTCCGGTCGGAAGAGAGAAAATGGCAAAGGGCGCGATTGAAGGAAGGGTTAGGGGAAGGGCAAAATAAGTGCGAAATGTGAATGCGTGGGAGTGTAAAGGTGAAGTAGAGGGAGATAGGTGGTAGGGGAAGTAAAGGGGATAAAAGGGATGGAGGGATGTGAAGAAGGTAGAGGTTTGGTGGTGGTAAGGCTAGTAGACATTTTAGAACGTCGTCTTAATAACGTGAGTCCCAAAGATTCAAGCCATTCAATATGCATGGTACTATTTCCGATTACATGTCCACCAATCCTCCGGCGGTTCTTAATTGCACAGACACGGTGCTACTACAAGCAGCGTAGATAAAGGATTTTGCGAGTCCGACGGGATTCGAACCCGTAGTCTTCTGATCCGTAGTCAGACGCCCTATCCATTAGGCCACGGACTCAACAATCGATCCTTCGCATCTAACCATTATTCCCTCCCCACCACCATTTGCTACAATCAAGCAGCATGCCTCCTTCTCACACAAGTCTATTCTTTGCAAAAAAAAGCTGTGATGTTATCAACTTCGTTACTATGAACCACTTCTAATACTGGTGATGCCTGTAATAGTGGTCGTGGCTGTATTTGCAACGGTTGACTTATGATTCAGACGTGCCAGCCGGCGACGATGGTAGAGAGGAGGGATAGGAACCACCCTACTTGCCTTGGTGATAACAGCGTTGACGGTAATATTGTGTGGTGATCAGCGATCGGGAATTCGAGTCTCGAGGCTCAAGCTCCTGTCCCAGGGGACCTAAAGGGACCGGTTTTTATGGTTCGCTTCCACACATGCATGGCGTGTGTACGCAGAAGTTAAGCCGCATGTAAACAGTTGTTGTTGTTGACGGAACCGTCGGTCAACATGACACGAGCTGTTCGCACAATTCTTCCTACTTCCTTGTCAACAACACTTACTCCTCACCGCATTTGGTCTCGCAGTATTCGGCTTTCTCATCTTCCAATGACGATGTGTCAGTGTCATCCGAGCCTAACTTATGACACTGAACTGCCTTATTTCTGACGAAGAGCCAGGCGCTTCTAGCACCATTCAAATGCACATAACCTAGATCATGTGTCGATCTATAGATAGCACAGTTAAACTACGTCTACATCACAAATCAGACGAAAGACATTCACTATGGTCATGCATTTGTAAATGTCCGTAATTCTGCAAAATAACTGCAGACGAGAAGCGGGAGACTTGTGGGTCTTTGACGCACCCTGTTGGGAAAAAGACACCATCCAAAGATTGGCACAAAGGAACAGCATGTCAAGTTTGCGAAAGCGGGAGACAGTAAAGAGGTTAGCTACGCATTTTCCATCGCCTATTGATAATACCCACCCGTGAATAATGAACACCCATTATGAGTGGACTTTTCAGATTCTCCAGATTTCAAAAATCCTCCAAAAGCCAAGCAATTCTACTTCAAAACAAGTCCTAGTTCTTCAATACGCTACGCCAGGAATCCCCCATTTAACTTCAGACAGAAGGATTTGGCGATTAGGGAAATTCGGCTCTACTTCACACTCAATGCAGACGAATTTGTGGATCGCAGCGTACGATTGCCAAACATCTAGAATTTCTACATATATATGTGTAGGCGCTCAAGGTGGAGCGGAAATGGTTTCTCTAAGGGATGATCCCTCCGGTTTGACACTTGGCATTTGACATCTGTGGAATTCATTTCAATGTGATTAGGTAACTTGGACGGTTCGCCACTCCAATACGATAAGGGCCGTATGTAAAGGCACAGTCAATTTCTAATAGCAGGATGTAGAGACACAGCCAATTAGTCAAACCCGGCCTAGCCTAAAACAGTGATTTACCTTACAGTAGACGACATCATAAGCATAAGCCCGGAAATGGGCTTTTTAGGAAATGCATACATCCGATAAAGCCTTCGACATCCGAACGCAAGCTGTCTCTACGGCTCATTCAACCCCCGTTGAGGTCATGAATAACTAGACGATGGATAGAAATATTTTATTTACATAAAGTGTTGCTGGCATGAACCACGACACATGTAATGCACCTGTGTGACTTTTAGTCTCTTAGTTTGAACACAGTGTGCATGTATTTAATGTCCTATTGTACCTCTACGCTTTTGGAGACCTTCCCGCCAAAGACAGTTCCGGTGTATACAGGTTTTATCTTCTCGCCTATTGGGATGAATAGAGTCTCATCGAAGACTCAGACTAGAGGTAAGGCCAACGCATTAAGATGAGGTAAAGTTAGAGGAAACGTGACCGAGCCTTAATGGATAGCTACATGGAAGCGCATTTCTAGGTCGCAGTTTTCTCTAGGACTGCGATAAGCCCAAATGGCACACATCGTTAAAATGCACACTCGATGTCTAATCCATTGCCTGACTGAGGCGCCGTCATATAATGCGTTTTGAAGGACAGCGTAAAAAGTTATTGTTAGGCTTACCGTACCTTCTTATGCATTAAATCACATTCCACCTGCATTTATTTGGTAAGACCTAATGTTTCCTACAAATTCGATAATTTCCTCAAAACAATTGCAGGCACTGCGTTTGCTTGAGTACCACTGATGTCATCACCACTATGATGCGATATGGACCTTACGGTGCTGCTAAAAGATGCTGCTGCAAAATGATGGCATTACCAACTCAGAATTAACGCTAATTGCCGCTACGATTTCTGCCACGTTTCATAGATTATCAAACCTCCTTGTGCTTGTCCATTACTATGAGGTAGCATGTCAACGCAGGGTAGTGTGCTTTGGTCTCTGGTTTAATGCATTTTGAGATATAACTTAAGCGTCTGATTTGAGTACTCGAAAAAATCTGTCTAGCAAATGAACCGAAACGTACAGACTGTTGAATGAATCGAAGAAACATAATTTATGTCAGAGATTTGAAAGTTCCAGGCTTTCCAATGATCTTTAGGATCACTGTCGCATTTTGCGCCTCATGATTGAATATTAACCTTGCATTTAATATTCATCAGTCCGCTCAGGTTGACTATCGTGATGGCGAGATGCGTTGCAGATCTGGTGGCCTGCATGGGACAGGTGAAAAGTTTTCGCTCTTAGGACCAGTTGCCACCTCGCGCCTCCATGTGCACACCTTGAACCTTGTTATGGCATGCATGGTGACCACTGATTAGCATTTTCTGTGATGGCAATTGTAGTTTTTCATTAAAAGCCTGAATTATCTCTGGAATGCTATTCCGATTTCCTAAGCATGTGGCCGTTTGGCTGATTACCTTCTCTCCCGAAGCTTAAATGAATTTGCCATACAGAAGTTGGGTATAGTGGTTTGGCGTCAATTAAAATATTGCAATGCCTGCCTTTTACACTGCTCTTTTGCTATTCACTCCTTCGCATGACTTAGGGACTTGAGCGAAGTTTCTACTCCATTCCACGGTCAAACAGCAAATAAAGCACGCTTGGCAATTAATTGTAAGAATGGTTACTCACTGATCACTTTTTCATAAACTACTTTATAATTTTTGACAACGGCTGATTTCCTGCACAAATAAATGGTTGGTCCTCACTCGTGTGCACCGATAAATTGTGATGACACGTCCTATGATTTGAAAAGTCTTTCCTTAGCAAGGGAGCGAATTACTGCAAAAATGTAGGCACCTTTTAAACTAAGGTTATTTTCAAAGGAAAACTGTTTGCTAGTTGCAATAGAATATGAAGAAATCCACTGATCCAGATCGGTTAGCTCCTTACAGGGTAGCTGATAGGTGATGGGAGAAGTGCAGGTAGACCACAAAACTAAGTCGGTTTTACTTTTGAACTCCAACAAATTATTTGTGCTTCACCGAATAGCAAGTCCCCTGCTAAAGAAAAGCCTCAATGACCTCTCCTTAATTCCACGCTGACACCAAATTTTCATTGAGCTAGGGAATGAGTGGGACAAGAGTTTAGATGAACAACAGACCTGGTAGGCATCTATAGTGGTGGCAATGGGCACTTGGGCTTCATCATGTCCAGTGCTTATAACTTAGGCTAGGCATTTAATACTTGCTGCTACAGAAAGTGCCCTCGTATTATCTTTTGCAGCACTTTACTTATTTACCGCTGAGGCTAGATTAAGTGGATTATCATTTCGCGGTAGCACTTTTGTCCGATGCATCTAACTTATGCTTTGCATTTGTGACATATTGCAGGAACACTCAATGCAATACTCCACTGCCTTTAACCATTGCTAGTGCGCGCGGGACTTCTTTTCAGAGAGACAATAATACCTGTTTAAAATAGGCGCTAGTAAAACGCAAATTATCATGCTCGCTAATGGTGCAAACTCACATTTTAAGTTTTCGGTCATTGAAACTGGCTAGCTGACAGCAGTTGCAATCCGTAGTCCATAGTTACAGCAAAGTTGCAGCTCTTTTACTTCTCAAGCAGGAGCGCTGACATTCTCAGGGGAGAAGACCTTCATTCATTCATTCATTCATTCATTCATTCATTCATTCATTCATTCATTCATTCATTCATTCATTCATTCATTCATTCATTCATTCATTCATTCATTCATTCACTCACTCATTCATTCATTCATTCATTCACTCATTCATTCATTCCTTCACTCATTCATTCATTCATTCATTCATTCATTCATTCATTCATACATTCATTTACTTGATAAGTTTGATCGTTTCACATTCATTTGCTTGACTTCTATGTCATTAGCTGTCGAATAAATTTTCACGAGTTGGGATCTGAATAGCACGCAACGTAAAATCACCGGTCTGTTATCTGAAAGAGTACTGAGAATGTGCCTATTTTTGATGCTTTGTATGTGATGGACTCTGTCTGCGCATTCCTGGTTGAAGATGGCAGATAAGGAGACCTTGACGTCGGACCCGTGTGGCCTAATGGATAGGGCGTCTGCCTCCTAAGTAGAAGGGTGCGGGTTCGAGTCCCGCCGCGGGTGCTCTATTGATGTCCGTACAAATCCAACCATCCCTCTGCCACTAGCGCTGGCAAGGGTAGAGTAATGTAATGGGTGCAATTGTGTGATTGTGGTGAGCTCAACGCTCCTCGTTCTCTAAAGATCTTCGTTTCGCGAGTGAGTCCAGCTACCTTCTACATCTTATTCACTGATGAAAATTAGCGTCGCATGCTGCATAAAGGCGGGTAGCTGCAAAGGCATGTCAGATAGCAGAATACGAGAACTTGCTCAGAGTGCCATTGTCCCATTGCTCGCACATTGGCGTCTAAAGGGATTTAACTGCAAATAACTGGGTTCAAACTCGCCATTGCTAATGACTGCACCACGGAACCACCAAGAACGACAACCGTTCATTTTCTCCTTAGCCGACGGTTTGGTCGGTTTTTGTCTGTGTTCTGACCGCTTGAGCTACTACCGGTTACGGCCTATTCCGAAGCACTTGGGTGAAGTAGAGTAGGATGGAATAAATGTGAGTCGAATGTTTGTCAGCATCTCTGCAGAGATGTTGGTCGAATATACGGACATGGAATCCAGAGATGGAGAAGAGAAATGGCAGAACGTTTGCGGCCAAATTGCATGGTGGTTTGATCCGCGTGTTAGGTGCCCGAAATTTTGGATTAAAATTTTTGCTGGATTCATACTTTCCCACTCCCCTTTTTCCTCCTCCCATTCCCCACTACTTAGCATGCGTGAGGTACACCTCACCATATGACGTGTCAGGTGATGAGATGTGATATCATGCGTTGCGCCTCGGTTGGGACGAGTTGGATGCAAATCTGTGTGATGCTACTGATGGGCGAGAGGAGATAACCTTAGTATGTGAAACGTCAGGAAATGGTTAGACGCAACAGAGTGAGGCGGGATTGTGTCGCTGATGTCCTCATACCGAAAACGCGCCCAAGTCGAGATAAGAGGTGAATGGAAGTTGAAGAAGAGATAGTTGGAGGGAGATATTTAGAGAAGTGCAGTTTCAAACTATGTGGTGGAAGAGCACTTTTCTCTTTGCATCACATTTAAGGGCAGCGTGACCAAGTGTTTTTAAGGGCCTGTTTCAGGCACCAAGTCTAAAAGACGTAATATTTAACCTCCACATTTTACCCATTTTAACTCAGCACCAAAATCAGATTTCGCACACAATAATACTAATGTTAAACAGAATGGTAGGCTAGTATAGTGGTGGGAATTGTACAATCTTGGGAATGTCCGAGGCCACAGATGTGGCATTTAAATAGCTTATTCAGTTCTTCACGTTGGTTGAGCATCTGCTCATATAGATGGACCTTCAGGAGCATCGCATGATTGGTGTAGGACAAGGATGCGAAGATGTGGCTTGGCTTTACTTTGCCTGCCAAGTTTAGTAGCTCACCCCTACAGGTGTACAGCTGAGGGAGCTCATGCTATACTTCTAGGTGGTGCAGTGAGAAGGCCATCTTGAAGCTCATTAGCTCTAGTGTCATTATCGCTAGAAATCTCCAAAGTGGAAACCCAAAGAAGGTGCCTAAGATGTAAGCGTATCTCTCGCTCTTCGGTTGACATTTAACGTGCGGTAGATGTCATCTCAAGACGCCCTGCTCTGCCCCTTTTTATCTCGCCGTCTACTTAGCTGAGCTGCGGTGGTAAGGAAGGCTGAGGACGTAGATTTGACACCCGCATCCTTCCCAGTGCTGTTTTTCTCTGTCTAGGCACTCACTAGTGGGTCATTCCTCGAGGCGGTGCGACAGGAGGCCAGTTCTAAGTCAAGTTGGGCAAACTCACAACACATGTGCCAGTTAAAAACACAAATTATTTCGCCAGGTCCAAACTAGGGAACACTGCAAGCATTTAATAGCGAAAAACAGATCATACACATGATCAGATTCCAGATAGTCGCGAAGAAATAGTTGTGCACGGTCACCCAAACCACCGCCTTGCATGGTTATCAGCCACCAACGTGAAGCCAGGTCCATTGGAGGCTGGAGTGTTCCACCATCCCCTCCTTCTTCTGCCACATTAAACGCATGATCATCAGAATAGAGAAAGGAACAATGAGTGCTCTGGCAATTGCCTTCATATCCTCAAAAAGACATTGAGTGTGCCTCTACTGTCGTCTCTACATACTTTAGTATGCTGCTGACCTGGAGGGTGCACTCGTAGCCATTGTCTGGCTTGAATTATTGTTGGGGTCGCTCAACATCCCACCTCCGTTAAAAAGGCTCTGATCAAGTGGGCATAGGCTGAATCGTGGAATTGGGAGCTTTGGTGACCACAATTTTGTGTGGATGCTGCAAAGCAATAATGGCGAAAAATGAACTAGAAAATGAGCCAAGGATGGCAAATGCATGATCGCTACTGATCCTATGATAATAAATTGAAGCCCATATTTTTTGTAAAGCACCCATTTTACACCACAAATTGTGTGTAACATAGAAAGTAGCACCTGCCAAACCTGCATGTTGTGATGTTAACGCAGTCAAATACGGTGAGCCAGGGGTCAGTGGGGTTTGACTAGCCTAAACATGTCTATAAAAGAGCACACCAAATTTATCAAACATCGCACTGTTCCAATGGCTATCCACGGCGACCCAAATTTTCACCAATTCAGTCATCTTCGTGCAAATCTGGTACAGATGCTGGCTATGGTCGTCAAGGTGGGGTCGGTAGTCCCCAGCAGACTTCTGTGACTTGAAACGGTCGAGATAAATTTTGATTAAAACCCGTGTCCATCAAAAGTTTGTTTGACGTCGCTTGATAAAATTCGCCTTTTGCATTTCGTGCATTATTGCGTAAAATGAGGAATGGATTGGACTTCACTTCAGGGAATGAATATGTGTTCAAGATTAGGAAATGAATACGGGGCTTGCCTTATTGCTCCCACATGGTTCGAAGCACTGGCTTTTGCTTCATTGCCCAGTGTTGAGTCAAAGTAGTTTGAAGACTGCCAACGCCAAGTTCTACTGCTCACTTTTATTTTGAAGTTAAGCGCATTAACCTCTTTCGCTGATATTGTCGGTGGCACAAATGAAGGCTTAAATGCTTTAAAGTGAAACCTCTTAGGCAACGAAATCCATTGGTGGGACTGGAATTGATGACTTCGTGCCTAATACTGACCAAATTGCTCTTCTGACTTGGAGGAATTGTGGGAAAACTGCATCACTGCTGCAGTTATAACCCGATTTTTCTTTTTATCAGATTTAGATTTCAATGGTGGTTTTGATTAAGATTCGGCAGTCCAGACATCTAGTAGGTGGTGGTTTTTTGACTATTCAAGTCACAAATCGCAAACCGTGCAGACATAAAGCGCTGCTTCGGAAAGAATCAATATTTGTCTTCCTTTGCAGGCTCATCACAAATAAATCTGCATTATCGCAGAAGTGAGTTGAATTGTACTGCTGCCACGATCGCGACGAATAGATAGAAAGCAGCGGTCGTAGTGGAAATCACAGCCAGACATTGCGAAATGGTAGGCTACATACATTCGTGTGGTCCTAAAGGCACAAATCTCGACTTATACATTGTTAATTTATTGCAGTTCTCTGTGGATTATACTTTTGATCAGTGGCATTGCACCCGCAACGAACCGTTTCTTAACAACTCTCATGACGATGTTGTCTCCTCTCACCCATGTGTGGCATCACCCAGCTTCGTGTCCAACTCAGCCTAATCGAGGTGTCGTGCATGATATCGCTTCTCCATATCTAGCGCATAGCATGGTGCGATGCACCCAATGCACAATAGGAGGTGGAGTAAAGGGATGGGCAAATCAGAAAGGATGAAACACGAATCCAGCCAAGATTTAGGCTCGGAATTTTGCGCATCCAAGATGTGAATCATGCTTCCATGCAGGTCAGCAGCAGGCTTTGAGCTATTTCTGCTCTGAATCCTTGGGGTCGCTTGTAATTGCATTTTTATTTCCTATTCACACATCCAACCAACATCTGTGCAAAGCTGCTGAAAATCACCCAACTCATATCAGCTTCACTTCAGTCTCTTATGCTTGGCTGCCTTGAAACAGGCTACCGGTACTCGGCCACGAGGTCAGACTACAGACAAAAACGACCAGAGTACTGACCAAGGGCATAGTGGGCGGCTGTCGTTTTGACTACCGTTTTTGGCGGTTTCATGGTGTAGTCACTAAAACTGGTGAATTTGAATCCTGTTATTTGAGGTCGAATCTCTATGGACATTATTGCGTGCACAATGAGGCAACTGCACGCAAGATCAGCTCATGAATTCTGCCATTTAACACGCCCTTGCAGCCACTCACTTTTGTGCATCCATGCAAAACGAAGCCGCAGAAGGGAGCGCGATAAAATGGAAGTTGTACTCACTCAGAAAACGAATAGACTTAATGAGTGAGGGTCGTGGCGAAGTAGGAGCATTGAGTTAACCGCAATCACACAACTGCACCCACCACTAGATTCGCACTAGTGCTACTGACAGAGGGATGGTTGGATTAGTGCAGGCATCAATAAAGCGTCCGTGACGGGACTCGAACCCGCACATTTCTGCTTAGAAGGCAGACGCCCTGTCCATTAGGCCACACGGACTTGTCTTCCCGAACCCCTCGCCAACCACCTCTAATCTGGAAAACTCAGACAAACACCCATCACGCCCAAAGTTCCGAAAACATGTACGTTCTCAGTGTTACTTAGGATGACAAACCAGGGAGTTTACGTTGCTTTCTTAACTACATGGCCCGTCAAATTCCAACAACAAGGCCAACTGTCAACAGTACATAAACTTTTGAACTAGTGCTGGCCTAGTAGAGAACCGCACACTTAAATAGCTACAATATATTAGCTTCCAAAAGTTCCACTTCAGCGTGTGCAAAATTTAATTGAATTGGTTAGCATAGACAGAAAATAAAGCAAATTTCGGTCTCGCCTGCCCCATTGCGAACAATGGTAAAACAACCACAGGTGGAGTAGATAACATGACAATCCCACAGAAGGAAACATTGTGCTCCATATTTTCTCCTCTACACATGCAACGATACATTAGTGCCACCTGAACTTGTATGAGTTGCAAGACTGCTAAGTCCGCCACCATAAAAATTTGTTTACAAATACATGTTTACTGCTGCCTTTTGATTGACTTGTAGAAATATGTGGCAAAAAAATTAGAAACTAGAAAGCTGATGAATTAGTCAACAATTTAAGTTAAGAACACCCATGCCATTACATAACCAGAGGCACTTACTCGAACATTCATCTGTCTAACGATCCTGCTGCAGCGGTAATGTCAAACTTAAATGAGTCAGCCGTTGAATCCGAACGTGAGGGAGAGGCAAAAGACTGGTTCCGATGCGCTGCGTATAGTTATTAAAGGTGGAAATCCCGTAAAACAAATAGCTCAAAGTCCAAGTTGGGGGAAGTACTGCACGGGTGACCTAAGCTTTTGTGATTTCCTCTGATGTGTTCACTAACCACGCACTAATCGCTCATTGGCTAAAGGATAATACGGTGCGTCAGATCATTTGGATGATGGGTTAGAGGCGATTAATATGAGAACGAGGCATCTGATTGGACAAACTGATAAGTCCACATAGCGTATAAGCTTGCGCTTTGTGCAGTAAGCCTTGGGCAACTAAGTTAGCTCTATGGAAGATATCTTCGGAAAAATTAACAAGTCTATTGATATCACAGGCACTTTATTTGCGATGTCACAAAACGAGAACTCGGGGTAAGCTTTCATTGATGCATTAACACTTGCACGCGAGAAGGTTTCTGCCCGCACGAATCTCGGTAACAAATGGATTCCATTGAACCTTGGGGGAAAGTCGTGCCTTGGCTAAAACGTAGCTGACCATCCCAGCTTGTTTGCTTTCTGTACATATCATCATACAAATAGTTTCAACACGGGGATAAATATAGGTGTGATTACATCGGTAGAATAAGCGTTGCCTTCAGAAGGAGAAACCTACTAAATCGCTGTTTTCAAGATACTTGCGATCCACAAATTCGCACTATAAGAAACATTAAAATCCTACCACATGCGACTAACTGTTGGAAAGGAAGAGGACAACAGTCGGCAATCAACTAGCTTCCATGCGCAAGCTAACCAAGAGGCAAGAGTGGAAGAAATTCAAATGGGACAAAGAACATGACAAAGCCTTTAAAGAACTAGGGCATGTGCTTTGCTTCGTACCAACCCGAGCCGTACTAAACTCTGAGCACAACGCACCCTCCTTTGTGCTCTACGCGGACGTCAGTGATGTAGCGTACCATCGCAAGTAGACAAAATGTGAGAGGACAGGACATCGTCTACGTCAGTACCAAACTCAACAAAATGTGGGACAGAAAGTTGAAGCAGAATGCGAACTGTTTGCCATCTATACAAAGGTGAGACACATTAAACCACCTGGTAGCGAGACAATTCGTAGTGGGAACAGGTTATAGGTTGCTGATCTAGTCAAAAAAGAAGGAAATTGACTGCTCAGTTGCACACTGATTCGAGAAACCGCAAAAATATGACTTTGCATTTCAGTACAGAAAAGGAATTAGGCACACGGAGGAGAACGCGTGCACTCAGAGCGCATCGCAAATTTTGCCACCCTTGGAGTGAGGACACCCCGTACGCAGTGAAATTCCCTTCCTTTACAAACTATCTTGTCCACAATACACAACTCTGCACTCAGAAAGTAATCGTTCATCATGAGCATACATAGGCGTCCCACCGGTTGGTTACAAGGGTGAAGTCCACGCAATCGTAGAAGAAAGGAAACCACCTGATGGCAAAGTCTAAGCCGATCGACAGCAATAGCGTCGAGGGTAGTGCTTAAAAGGGAAGGGGGATGTGTAATACTTGGGTTCTGTGAATGTACGTTATAAGCAAGAAGATTATTTTAATCTGGTCGTTGGCGAACTTAGTTGTTATCCATGGTCGAAGACGACTTCGTCGTCATTACTTCAGCCTCGCTACCATAAATCCTGCCTGTGCTCCCAGCAGAGATGTCAAAATCCACAGAATCTTTCCATAGCCAAAATAGCAGAATGAAAAGTTTTTAAGGAACCAATCGTCTAAACATACACTCATTCTAGCTGTTGCACCAAACATTGAGTTACTCTCATCATTTTACCTCCAATTTCCCATCTCTCGCCTCCTTATGGCAACCACACGTTCCTTCCTACGTGATCTTTTTGCTCATACAGATTAATTCAAATCAAGTTATTAATAAACAAACTTCATTGTGTGGAACAGTTCTTGTTATAATCCAAAAACTGGAATATCGCTCAATAAGCGGTCAAGTCGGGTAAATCGCAGCACGATTTTAGCGTCATATTTTACATATGCTTGACGGGATTCGGCAATCTTAAAATCTGCGTTGTGCTCTATACCGCCTTATTTACAGGTCTTGCTTAAAATCGAAGTCAAAATGTAGAGTGCCAGCTTAATCTGAGTGAGTTGTGGAGAATAATTTGTAAGAAATTCTTTTTAGGAATGCTAAATGAGATTGAGTTTGAGAAGCAGAGGCTGTGGAAACGATGGAAAATTATAAAAAAATTGCGCAACAGGACTGCGAAGTAACATGACATTGAGAAGTAGCGCGATATTTTGAGTACAATTCTTGTTCTGTCTTAACTAATGTAGCAGATTTCAGCCGTCACAATTGCAACTATTCCCTCCTTCCAAATTGTTCCCAGGTGATCGATTTCTTTGTCAAAATGCGTGTCATTTTTCGTGTTTTGAAATTGCTGCCAACAATTTTAGCCGCATTTAGAGAGGGCGCAGTGCACACAGCTTGATTGAATACGTGTTGCCTTACAATTTTTAAGCATTAGCAAATGCCAGTTCTCTATTTTTGTGTAGCAAAAGCGTCTCGTATAGTTGTCTGCTTAATTACGAACCGGCCTTGTCCAATTTTATTAAAATATATTGGTTATGACAGCGCACAAATATCCGGAAAATTGCAAAGGCGTTGTCAGTAATGGTTCATAAAATCGAGGCCAAGGTTAGCACGAAAGATAGATTTGGGTGGCGAACATGACTGAGAATCCCTTTACTGACTTTATGAGGGACTTTGTGGAAATAGGCAGAAGGTTAAAAAATACTCATTCTCATCAAAATGGGAGCAAATGTTCTCTTGCACATAAAATTAATCTAGATGCATTTTTAGGTGCATGTGCGATGACAAAATGGAAACGATTCTCTTGGAAACATTCTTTGAAAATTGCCAATATTTCCATTTATCTGATTGCGTTGATTGAACAGTTCACATCAAAGCAGCGCGGGATGTAATTAAGGCAGCAAGGCACTCCGTCTCTTTCCCAAAAGGCTGCATAACTTATACTGCTAAAGAAGATCATGTACTGTGGAGGTAGATAAGGGTTAAGGGCCACTAACACGATCTGTTAGCTATTGTGAACGTAGAGCTGAGCAATCACGATCTAAAACACGAATGAAACAGGCAATTAAGGCTTTGCATTCAAAAGACTGGCCACGAATATTTTGATGCCACCGAAATTCTACATATATTCAGAATTTTTCTGTATCAAACCATCAAAATGGAGGGAATCAAAATGCAGTCCACCTGACCTTGCAAATCTGTCAACTTAACGCGAAAGCTCTTCCAAAATTTTCTTCTATAAAATGTGGCTTCCTCATACATTGGACTTTAAGTGATAATGCTTGACGTTTTTAGCTGAAATGCTACAGGTCAGGTCGACTGCATTCTTGCGGAGGTTAGGTGCAATTTAAAACATCCCCTGTGTGTTGTGGCGTGCTCGGAACGCAATTGTAGCAAACTAGGAATCGCAGAAGGTTGCTCATTTGCACGGAAGAGGCATAAAGAAAGGCTGCACATGCCTAGCTAATCAGCGAATTTCATGTCAACCAAGACTGGACAATTGTCGAACATCTCATAATTACCTTAAAACGGATCCAAATTCCTTTTGAGATCACTTAAGACTACTTGCGGAATCATCCTCATTTAACAGCTTATTTGCTAGCTATTTGTTATACTAAGGAGAGTTGTGATTGTGCATCTTTCATAAGCATTGTTAGTGTCAAATCTTAACATCGAGGATTCACCCCTTTGATTTTCTAAACGAAATGCAGAAGTGGCTCTAAGCATGCTTTCGATTTCGAAGAGGCTTATGTTTTGACAAGAATACAGAAAATTGGACTTTGCAAGTGTGTGCCTTAAGAAAAGCCCTGCAACGACTTCACTTAGAGCCTTCATTGCTGGCTAAATCATTACCAATTCGTTGGTCATTTTAGTGCTAACTTGACGGATTTTGCGCAATTTACCGAATCGAAGCGCGAAAACAATGCCGAGATATTTCGTGCAACAGATATACGTATACGATCCACGTGCAAGCTATGCTTTTGAGGGGACACGTCTGGCTTCTAATTCGAAAACAATCAGAGGGGTTCCACCTGCAAAGCCTACTGATTTCACGCTAAGTTCAAGGTTCACTCAATGAAAATGAGAAGACCGACATTCACAGCAGTGACATATCGGTTGTTTAGAATCGAACAACGTGTCAGTCTTGAGGTGGAGGTCTCAATCTTGTTTCTGAACTCTGTAACCGAAATCGCATTCGGCGGACGACAATGTTGTGAGGCCTGTGCTAATGATGTTGGATGCAAATGTCCTGAATGCAAAATTTTCCTGAAAATGAAATAACGTAAGTAAAATATTAGCTTTAAAATGACTGTCTAGCATTATCTTGAGTCCGTTTCTGTGTAACTCAGGGATTAAGACGGAGTTAAGACTCTACCTTTCAACCCGCCCTACTCGTTTGTGTTTGGTATATGCTGAGGCTTGAAAAGGAGAAAACACAAAGAAGCAACATTTCGAATACGTAATACGTAATTGTTTGTTTGCTCAAGAATCATGTCTCCAGCGCTTAAAATCAATCTTGTTACTGATAGTGAAGTTGCAATCTTGTGAAAATCGCAGTCAAGCTTATACGATTGAGCGCAATTTTTGAAAAAGAGTGAAATACAATTGAATTTTGGCCTACCCTAACCCATAATGATTTAGAGCCCTATAATATCTGCGGTAATGTTTTAGCCCACTGATTATTCCTAGGTTGCTTACTTACATACTTACTCACCTACTTACTTGCTTAATTATTTACCTACTTACTTACTTACATGCATACCTACTTACCTAGTAAGACCGTGACTTTGCCAGCACCAGCCAATGATCATAGCGTCTTTTGGAGAGGGGACTTCAAGGAGGTGTCACAAAACATCAATTGGAAAATGGCGTTAGTTAGCAACTTTTGCTAGATGGCTGTTCGTCTCGATTGACCTAAAATGACTGCTTTTACCATGTGGTTATTCGTTCGGGTTGTTTCGGAAATCTGCACCAACGCCATCCGTGTCATATTTCAGTTTTAACACTGGGAGGTTTTAGATCTACGGAAATGTTTGGGAGGCTTCAGTCACCTCTGATTTGTCAGGAGTTAAAATTTCGGAAAAAGGAACAGAGAACGGTTTTTCTCTTTTACATGCAATTCTTTGCCTTCGTGAAGGGAGAATTCGCAAAATTTCCCTCACCAACTAAAACGAAACTGAAAAAGACTCATCATGCAGTTCTGAAATCAAGACCATCCAATGAGGGAGCTTAACACTCCTCCTCCCCATGTACGCCTAAGGAAACGTTAGCTACGAGAAGAGCATGGACTGGAGTAGATATTTGTCGGAATAAAGTCGTTTAACGCCCAACAATGCCTATATCGCCCTACCAATGGGACCGGTTCGAACCAGAGAGGAATTACTTTGTCGGAGAAGACTGCACTCTCTTAGCCTGACTCTGCAGGAGTAATGAAATTGTGGTCTGTGTACATGGGGCATCAAGTTATGAGGTTATCCCATTGCCGTAGAGCAGAAAATAACCACTCGGCAGTGTTGGAGCTCACCGAACTTTTCTGCCCATCATCGCCTTGTTTGTGCACACCCTGCAGGCCACTTGCCTGACTTTGCTCTCCACTGCCTCAGCCCATCAACCCCTCCGACCTCTTCCTTTTCAAATCACTCATCTCCTTTTTATCTTCTTCCCCATGGCCAAATTCTACCCCTACTTTCTCCACTTCTAAACCCAGCCCTCTACTGCTTCACTGTCACCCTCCGTTCAACACAGCCTTAGTACATGCCTTCCTCTCACTCCATATTCCTGCCACATTAACTTCCATACGCAACTTTACGTCTTTTCTTTCCCACTTCTTATCAGTTACTCTCCACAACACAGAACCAGAGAGATGAATGTCATGCTTATTTATTTTAAATGGACCTAATCAGCCGATTCACGATAACCGTATTCATCCACACCAATTCGTCTATATGATTATTATCAATTCGAAACACACAGAAACTCACAATACTTCACCCACTCTACCAAATCATCTCACAACAGGCAATCCATTACTCAATCTTCCCCTTTCGCCCCTCGTTTTACTCTCGTGTTTCTTCGCCTAGGCAATTCTAGCCACCAACGGATAGGAAATCGAGCACTTGGTCGTGTGCTTTTCCCAAAAAGGAGATCCATATAGGTCACATTTCCCTTAGTTAGTTCTTTTTTATCGTTTAGACGACATTCGCTCGCCCTCTTCTCCAAGCCGTTTTAAAACAAGGGGCTTATCGCTATCTTTTAATATGCCCAATCCTTGCCTCTTCTCCCCACATCGCATTCATTATTCTTCCATCTTTAACTTACTGCATTTCCAGTTCCCCGAAATGTTTCAAATTTACTATCCATGCTATAGACGCTCAGCCGAATTCAAATTTAAATCTACAGCAATGAGTTCATTGCTGCACTTTTGCATCTCTCTTTAAGACCTACTCAACCGTCGCTCCATATTTTTGCCTTCCGCCTTTTATTTACCACATTCGCGTTTCTATCGCATCCCGTTTGCGAAGTATTATGGTCGTCGTAAGGTTATCGTCGTCCTCGTCTTGTGAAACGAGTCACTTTCACCTTGCAGCAATCGATACACAATATCAAATCAGTATTCGCTTTGTCTCAAGCCTTTAAATTAATAACACTACATTGTCAACATTCGTATGTCTTCAGCTCACACTCAAATGCAACGACATATTTTCCTTTTCATAAAAATTTTCAAAATTTAATCCTTATAAGGATAAGAATTAATTTGACAGATATCAGTTTCCTGTCGCCTTGACCACCCAAATATCGCAATCTGAATATTGGCTTTATAGCCAGCGTCTACTTCATTTCATTTTTGCCGAAACAAGCATTCGATGCTATTGAGGCGAGTAGATTGCCATTTATTTTGCGCAGTTAGAGTTATATTTTGTCACAGATTTTTGACACTTTTATTCTGCATTTGTAGTGTAGGCCGGACAGTGGCAAACATCTTGTCTGAATTCCATGGCACTAATGGTAGCAAGATATCCTCACGATTCAAGCAAAAATAGCTCACGGTGCAGAATCACCGATTTGCCACCAGAACTGGCATCCAAAGTGTGCGAGTCCATTGATGCTCAAGAAAGCCCGCTTCTCCTGAAAGCGGCAGCGAAGCGGTTTTGAACCTTGCTGTTTGTCCCAGAGGGAGGGTAAAGCGTTTGTGAGGACCCTTGCTATTCAACGGAAACAAGTGTAACATCATCCGTTCTGAGCTAGCAACTCGTTTCACACATGCTTGACTAATTTTATTCAGCCAGAATGTGCATTAGGCGATTCGTTTGCTGGTGTGCAAAAGCACTAAGATGGCTTTGGAAATGCAGCAAGCAAGGCAAAAGCCCCCTTTCGAACCTCGAGATAGCCTCGGATCGCAATTTGCTATGTGCGTTCTGTGCTAAATCTACCATCTGACTTGTATCACAAGCACATTTATGTGTTTACTTTTATCTAATCCAGACCAAATGAGATGTCCTCTGATCCAATGTCACAGCTTTGACAGTCTCACGACCACCCCTGAGTTCGTATTACAAGATTCAATTTACAGAATAAAGCATATCAAATGAGGATTATGTGAGCTGCCAGCGAAGTGCGCAATCGTATTCGTATGGCTAGATATCAAGCGGGGCAGAAGAATCTTCTTAAAATATATTAGAGACATCGAAGATGCTGGAGCAAGCTGGCAGAAATTCGGAGGCATATCGTCTCCTCTGCCACAGGAAGCAAATTGTCTGGGAAAAGAATGATCTTTGATGGATTTAAAAAAGTACCAAATTTGCCATGGATAGAAGTCTGCAGCTGTGCCTCAATTATAGGAAGGCAAAGGTAGCAGCGAAAAAGGCTTCCTCGCCACTGCATTCAATCACATGGCAACTACAAAACAATAACTGGAAGGTGCAGAGAGCTTCCATGTTCCAATGGCTAGAGGATAGATGTAAATCACCTTGGCCACTTCACTGTTTTAAATGTGGTAAATGCATGCCTTTCCCAGACCACCCTCATCCAAATAGTCCAAACCGACAAATCAGATGCAAGAGCAAAATGCGGCAAATTTTCCAGAAGCAAAAGGGTTGAAATCACACTCGATGTTTCTCAGCGGGCTAGAGATAAAATGCTAATCACCGTCAATTCCTTTGGAAATCGCTTCATAATAGGTCTATTTTAACAGATCGCAGCAATCGGTAAAGTTCGCCCCATCGTACCTGATGGACCACAGTCGCCTGTTCATTGGAACAGCAGTCAGTGGAGAGCTGTTGAAGTCGCCAAGGAACTCCGTCAACCGTTCCATCTCAATTGACGTGCCTGCCTTCGTATTTAAAACGAATGCGATTTGCAATGGATATTGCAGTGCAAGTGACTTTAAGGAGGGGAATCAACCAGGAAGACTAGGCAGTCGGAGCAGTCGTGTTCAGCTGGTCCAGTAGTGCCCGTGCTGCCCATGGAGTCGCAATCAAATCCAATTTCAGTCAACTTGCATTGAAGACTGGAAACCATTTAAATGCGCAAAGAATGCTGGTCCGATGGGAGTTATTGATCAAATTTATGCATGGCATAGCACAAATCTTAAAATATGGGGAGGAAAGGCATTCAAGTAAATAGGTCTGCAATTTTGGTCAAAAACATGCATAAAGTTGAAGCGCTGGAAAGATTCAATCTGCTCGTTCCGGTACTTAGCAGCTTTAGGATCATTGCGAAAAAAAGCTGATGAATGATTTGCAAAGTGCCTGCCTATCCACGTCTGCTTGTCAACGTGTTGACACATAGCAGTGGAAAATCGCGGCATTAAAATGATCCATTTCCAACCTCAAATGGCCAGACACAGAGTCACCAAATCCTGAAAATCAGCGAATTTGCATATTTTCAATGCCACTTCAGGTGGCAGATCGATGATTTTGCACCATGAGCTATTTTTGCCTAAGTCGTGAGGAAATCTTGCAATCATTGGTGTCACAGAAATCATATAAAGCTGAGGTATTGCAAATGTAATGCAACATGAATCCAATAAAAAAGCAACGGCTGTTAGAACCTACCAACCACAGGGAGGCTACAATAGATTAGTCGCGTGTCGGTAGTGTCCAGGTTTAAATACTCCATGGCCTGGACAAGGAGGAGTCTGTTTGACCGCACATCGGTATTGACACATTGGTTCTGTTCGTAACGGTCAATGTAAGCATTGATTATTCAAGCTGCCGGCCTGGTTACTCTATGTCTGAGGAGGTAGTCGATTATTTAACTCCGATGCCTCTGTCACGCAGTCATCCTACGCTGGCCTCCTT
Organism: Taenia multiceps; assembly: GCA_001923025.3. Classification (NCBI taxonomy): domain Eukaryota; kingdom Metazoa; phylum Platyhelminthes; class Cestoda; order Cyclophyllidea; family Taeniidae; genus Taenia; species Taenia multiceps. The sequence continues at coordinate 24,295,288 of CM010312.1, read as the reverse complement.
TTTCTTTTCGTCGAAAGAAGGCGTACTTCTAAGGAAGGTTTACTCTTTGGCTTGCATTTGATGTTCAGTATTAATCAGTGCCTAACGCACTGAAGGTAATAAAGACTTCTGTGTGCGTCTTGCCAGCATTGACGTTGAATGATTTAAGGCTTATGCAATTGGACACTGTTTGTCACATAGAGTAACTCATATTCCTGAGCCATAGAATAATTAAAGTTTTAAAAGATTCTATCCACCTGTTAAACATTTAGGGTTAGTTTCAACGCCAATATTTTGCAGTTAACTTAGGCCTTAGAAAGCGTGGAACTTCGCCGCCTTTAAACACATCATGGCTCATGGAAACATTGGATGCAAATGCATGCAAGGGCCTTCTTACAATGCTCATGGGTATTCATATTCCGAAAACCAAAATATATGCACTCCAGAGCACTACTGAGGTGACTGCTTTGCTCGGCTCTATAAGACGGAAGGCAAAATGCGTTTAAGCTTTGAGACAGATGCTGACGCAATTTCTCTGCTGGCAAACGAATGAACAAAAGAATGAGATAAGTGAATGATATGAAGCAGTGCCGTTTGCCAACCCGTCTATCAAAATTTGGATTTGATAGATTGTAACGGAAGACTTTTTTGAAATAGGAGCACATTAACTCCTATAAAAAGCTTAATCAACTACAAAAGCAGGTATGAACAGCATCGCCTTTATGCTTACGCAGTCATATTTGTGCTGTCATTGCCTAGATGGCACGCCTTTAACGAATCCTAAATCATTGCAACGTCCTCAATGAAGAAAACTCATCTCTACCATCAAACTAACATGCGTCTGCACATAGCCGCATCAGCTGTTGGCAATGAAGTCTGACTTCGAGCTTTAGCGGGGAAGAAGAAGAAGAACAGCTGCTGGTGGTGATGGTGATGGTGATGGTAGAACTAAACGTGTTGCACGAAAAGTCGAGGAGCTGTGTGATGCATGTTTTTGAATGTGTGAGAATCGCTCGGTGAGCACGACTCTCATGACGGGTCGTCGGAAGTCTACGAGGCAAATTGGTGTTCCAGGCATGCATACCTCCGGCTTCTGTTCCCGTCCCAAGTGCAACTAATGCGGGTGTCCCCCCACAGTCGGTCTGCTCGTTTAAAGAGCTTGAAGGCCAAGGGGAAAATGGCAAGTGATTAGACTTTGACTCATGGCTTTGCACCAGCTCAGTTGTAATACCAAGGCAAAGTGTATCAATCACGCCAAGTAATTAAGGCGTTAAGCACGCGCCTGCTAATGAAAGCTCTTAAAGCACAAGTCTTTTGCTCAACTGTAATGCATTAAATTGTTTTAATGCTCTGACAACCAGCTGCTTTTCGAGCATCGTCAGCTGCTGTGTATACTATTGCAGATATGTGCGCAAAGCATGAACGGCTTCCTCGAACAGTCAATACTGCAAAGTACAGGCTTGATCTTGTTCCCAATTTCACAAGTTTCACGTTCACGGAACGTGTTCCTGTGGAATTGCGGGTGGCTCCCCTTCCTCCATCAAATGCTTTCTCTAAGTGATTTTTGCTTCACTTTATTCAGGTTTGCATCCTAATGCAAAAATATAGACGCTCTGATGCTTTGAGCACAGCTCTGTCTTATTGAGAACCACCAGGAACCTCACTTATGCAAGGGTCTGTTTTGCTGTAGGTGGTCAAAGCAACCAAACAGATAATTTTCAACTCCAAAGGCTCGACATATTGTCCGCGTCCTATCAAGACAGTAAGTCTGCCAGTCTTGTTGGCTACATCGACCGAAAATTCTAGTTCCGGCCATGGTGACAAGTGATGATGAAGTGGAAACAGTCACATTCGACTTTCCTACTAACCTTCAGGTTGGTTGCGTCAAGATTCCGATAAAGCGTTTTGCTTTATTTAGTTGGGAAAGGGCCACTTGAGCGTGGAATTCAGTGGCAAATTCGCCAATGACATGCTGGGGCTATATCGCAGCTCATACACGGATAAGAGTGGCAAGGAACACAACATCCTTTCTACTCAGTTTGAGGTGAGTTCTACGCTTTTCATACACCCGTCCTGTGAGCAGCTCCTGTAAATAGTGTTGATATCCTCCTTAGTCTGTTTTCGCCCGTCGAGCATTTCCGTGTATGGATGAGCCGGATCGCAAAGCGACCTTCGACATAAGCATCGTTGCTCTTGACAACCAAGTTGCTCTGTCAAACATGGTGAGTCACTTTCGCGCCCTCCGAAGAAGTTGTCCGTGCCAACTTTTTGCTAGGTTCTCAGCATATGCGCAGTCATTCACGATAGGCTCCACTGTCTTTACTATTGGGTGTAAGGTACCACTGAGACAACGTCGCATTTGTTCCATTTTGGTTTCAAGGATGAATTCGTGTCAGAAATCATGTTAAGTTCATGTAAGGCCTCCAATTTATCATTCCTGAATTGGTTAGTCTGCGCAATGATCGCCACGATCCTTCATGCAAGTGTCAGGTGTCTCTTTCAAATACGCGAAATGCTCCTCGCCTTCTACTCACTCCCCCCTGTCATTGTTGCTTCTTGGCTCACTCACTGCTGAGTGGCACTCCTCCTCTCCATTTGAGATGGAGTAGTCCTATTTCTCCCCAGTTGAAGTCATTGGAAACTGATTGGTAGGAAGGCTCTGAATGCCTTGCGCTTTACCATTTATGGCAAAACATGAATAAGTGAGAGGTTAGAAGTACGAACTGGTGTCACATAATCAAGGCATACGGTGCAGAGCCAGTGTGGGCAGCATAACGCAGCAGGTTAGATGGCCTTCTACGATTTGAAACCAGTGTCGCCTTTAAGCCTTGTATTCATCGCTACATCCCTGCGACAGCAGGCGTTAGGTGCTTTGGTACCATCCGCACACCCAACAAATAGACGGAAAGTGGTGCAGTGCGATGGCAACTTTGCATCATGGGAAGGGACAATCAATCATTTCATTTTGGTAGTTATGATTAGGCGTCTTTCGTGCAAATTTGTACAATGTCTCTTGACTCACTCCTTTTCCGTTGGACAAATTGTTTCGACAGGAGAGCGAGTTCAGCTGAGAGCCGCAGAACTGAGGGCGGACTGACGTTTACTGGGTGTACTCTACACAGCATTCACATTAAGCTAACATCACTCGGGTTCATTCTACTTGCTCAGTTGTGAGACGGCGTGAAGGAAAGCAGGAGTGCAATGTTCTACTTACTTTGCATTGTGTTTTTGTCGAAATCTTTTTCCCCGATTTCGGCAACGCTGGTCTTCCTCATGCTAAACCCGTTCTGGTCTTGCCTCCTTCACGATCATGTTGTGGCTAATGGCTGTGTTGCTTGTGAGAAGAGTTTTGGAGGAGTCATGCCTTATCCCTCCGCATTTGCTCCTAACGCATGCTCGATAGGGAGCTTTCGGTTACCTCCAACTCCGCCCGCTCAGATTCGAGTTTGGTAAAGCTGATGTCGCCTTAGTTGTTGGAACTAAGGCTGCGTGTCACAAATGCGTCGATGAATGTCACCGCTGAATTCGTAATAGATTGATCCAGTACCAGCGAACAGATTTTTAACATGTTAAGGCAGTTAAGACTGTTGAGCTTACACTAATTAATACGGGATAGTGACGTTTGCACTTAACTTCTTCCAATTTTCTGCAGCCTGAAATCGTCCGTGTCGTTGTACCAACACCGGAAGGCTGCAGCAAACCACCTGATGGTCACAACTACGTCAAAATTACGCTTGATCGCACTCCAGTCATGGCGACCTACATCGTTGCCATGGTGCTGGGGGACTTCGAGTATATCTCCACCACTGTTCCAAAAAACACCATCAGCAACGTATATTCGGCCATTTCGTTGCCGAAGCGAATCGAAATTCGTGTTTATGCACCGCTGGGCAAGCGCAGCCTTAAGCAGCATGCGCTGGCGGTGGCAAAGAAATCACTAGCCTTCTACACCGAGCTCTTTCAATGCCCTTATGCACTGCCCAAACTGCATCTAGTGGCCATTTCCGATTTCGACTGCAGTGCTACAGAAAATTGGGGCTTGATGACCTTTAGGTAAGTTGTCGGAAGCATAGTGTTGCCTCTGTTTCTGTCGCACTTTTATTCATTTTATCAAGGGGTCTGACTAACTGGGTGAGATTTGACCTCCGTTTCTGCTGCCTGTCTATTTCGATGCCCTATTGAGCCCGTTGCGTACGTTTGGCTATTTAGGTGCCTTCTGCGTCTTGATGCGCCCCACTCACCAATTCTTTGAGCGCAGTTTGAACTGGATTAGCAGGTAAGAGCACGTCAGCCCTTTGACATCGTGAACGCGCTCTTGTTGAAACGTGAGCAGACGTCTGTGGGCTTCTTAACCCCCTCAATCTCCCAATGTGGACCTGTGCATCAGTGATAAAGTCTGGTAAAGTAGAAATCGAGAAATATGGCATCGTAGTCAGTCAATAGCCACGGTGTTCCTTGGCAAGGGTACGCTGCCATATCGACCCTACCAAGCCTTGAACATGCAGTATGCTTTTTCACCACAACAGAACCATTAGTTGGGTAGCTTTTGAGCTCCTTTTTCACTTCACCCACAAGGACACCAGTAATGGCAATTATGCTGACCGACATCTCAGGACCGCTGTGGGTGGCGACTCATTTACAAATAACGAGACACGTCTCTTCATAGCACCTACCGGACAGGAGACCGAGGTGCTGATTTGACACAGATTTTGTGGCCACGGTTGGAAAGCTCCCATTTCAGTCCTGTAGCCTTGATAGTAGCCACACTCGATTGATCGGTGACTGCACACCTGCTCTTTAGAGCCACTGTCAAGGATGCTCAGCGTTAGAGTTTGGGTGAGTTTGTCTTCCTTGGAAAAAAAATCCTACCGATATTGGTCCTCAGATGTAGTAGGGGACTGCAAGGCGAATTAGTTGAGTGTGAACTTTTCTGCAATCATGAGGTCTTTTCCCCCTCTCCTCTCCTTTCTTCACGTTCTAATCCATTCGATTCCCGTAAACAATCCAGCACGGTTAGAATGTTTGCCTTCACCACAAAGCACATCATCAAAAGCCAAAGCTTCGGCATTGTCAGTGGCCTCATGCAAACCCTTTCCCTTGTCACCATTATATCTGCCTCACGCCTTTCTGTTCTCCTTCAATTTTACCGGTTTCTCTATACTGCCTTCCTATGTATGGATCGCGCCACCATTCCGTTCATGTGTATGACTCCGCTCTGCCATTATAGCTTACAAACAGTTGGGAATTTGTTGCCGCACTGCTTGACACGTTACGATTTGCCACTAACATTACTGTCCGGTTCGATTTCTGAAGAAAGCACGATTTGACTCGTCATTATCTTATAAGAGAGGGTCGCTGCTGCATCGCAGACATTGTTGTTCGGCGGTTTTAAAAGATGAACTTGCTTTCCTAGCAAATTCTTTGCAATTATGACCATGGAGACGAGGTGAATAGTGACTGGAACTAACTGAACTAACATTCAGGGGTGAACGGAAAGCAACAGCACGTTAGAAGGAATGGAATGTGTCCGTCTATGGGGCTATTGATGATAAGTATGGAGACTTAAGCTCAGAGGTGGTTTCCCCACATACATGTGTTGCACCAAGACTGCCTCCCTCTTCTGAGGGTGTATGACGGGCACCATTCAGAGCCGTACCACTTCCAGGGCGTTGTGGAGGCAGAGCTGCACAAAAATGCTCGTTCAGAGCAAGCTAAGAGGAGCTTATTGGTGTCTGTGTTCACGAAATGCACTATGGCATTAGCTTAGGCAAATGAGCACGGTCTAGACTGGGTCAAGTAATCGATTAACGAGGCTTTTCCACCCAAGCTCTTCGTGTGGCGAATTGCATAATACTTGTGTCTAATGCCTTTTGCAGCAATTTCAAGACGGTTTGAAGGCCTACTTTGAAAAATTCAAATGTTCCAATGCTACGACTGAGGATCTGTGGACTGTCCTGCAGGCCACGAGTGATTGCGATGTGACCGAGTTCATGCCACAGTGGACGAAGCAAACAGGCTATCCCGTGGTGTCGGTTCGTCTCATTCGTGCACTGGACGGAAAGTGCAGCGTTGGACTGAAGCAGCAACGCTTTCTTACTGACGGCAGCTCCACCAATGGCAAGCGTCTCTTTCTTGGCATTTGCTTCCGAAGTAGATTAACCTAATCCACCATCCTCTTCCTTTCGCCAGCGTGCACCGTCACTAAGGGTGATGCTGCGATGGTTGAGGTACTTGGAGAGGGTTTTAAAGTCTCTTTACTAGTAATTGACCACATCCCACCAACCTATGCTGCCCTTACCTTCAGGGCCACTTGTCTTAAATCTCCAAATGGGTCTGCAAAAAGGGGTGTGTCAGGGCTTCAGATCTTCAAAGAACCGATGCACTGGGCTACCCAGTATGGATCGGTGAAATTGGACAATGTCCATGCAGAAGTAAACGCTTTGCACTTCCCCTTTAATGTGCATGGGTAAACAGCCGCAACACTGGTGCATGCCGATTATCACCTGCGCCGTAGAAGACTCCGAGCAGCTACTTCTTTGCAAGGTCGTCCACATCCCCTCCTTTGCCTCTGACTCTCAGGAAGTCATTTGCTTCCCATTCCATCTTGTGTCCTCTCATGGAATTCGTCTCAAGCCGAATGCCGTTGGGTTCTATCGCGTGCTTTACGAACCGGCCGTAATGAACACCATTATAGAGGCCATTAGCAGAGGCACTGTGCCACAACACGCGCGTATCCTTTCAGCACTAACCATATCATCCCAAATCTTGACTCCTTGCACATCCCAATCAGCCTTTTCATCCAGCCAGCCCAGATGAAAGACGTTCATCTTGCAAGAGCCGACAGGAAAGCCACCCTCTACTCTGCCCACTCCTCCGAACCTCTTCAAGACCTCACTCCTCAAGCCAAAATGCACATGAAGTCAATTTCACCAGCATCTGCTCCGTGAAAGCTATGGCACAATTCAATCACAATTGGCTTGCATTACGGAGCACGAGATGTGGTAGCGTACCTTCCTTTGAGATGCTATCAGCGGCAATGCAACCAGCACAACCAATCAAAAGCCCTCCACCACCAACACTAACTCGCCTCCAAAAGTTTTCCAAACTCCTCAACGCCACCGTTGCGCATACAAATGGAGTAGATTGCAGCCCTGAGATCTGGCGAGATACGTTCTGACTGGTTTGCTGCATCCTCCTTCCCAGGTGCAGAGACCACGGCTGCATAATGACTCTAAAAGGCAGTTTGGGCCCTACAGATGACATCGGCGTGGCCAATGCGACCAAGGGTAGAGATGATAATGGGATGAAGAAGGCGGTCGTTGTTCGAATCCGTGGAGGTAGGTCCGAAGCCTGACAGCATAAGAATTAAATGCAGAGGGCGGTTTGGAGGAGAGGAAAGTGGCTGCATCCACAGCTTCAAGTCCAAACACCTCTGACTCATCTATTCAATGCATTCACTTGAATCATTCGATCCTTCTTGAAAATGGATGCATCCATCCACCAACCTAGGTGTTCACTCCCTTACCCAAGTCCACTCAGCAAACCGGCCACTTTGACCTAGCCCAAACCTCCTTGGCCCACCAACTTTGGTGCTCTCAAGCATTCGCAACCTCTTCAACCCACCATCATGCTTTCATTTATGCATCTAGATCAACTGCTCATAATGCTCTACTCACCCATTCCTTTATAGGAACAATGGTAAAAGACGCAGGTGGGAGGTCGGACAGCCTTTTGGCTAGATCATTAGGCCTAGCAGTTTTTCGCTAATAGTCTACACATCAGCAAATCTGCTCATCAAAATACCTTGGACTTACTTCGACCACGTATTTTGATAAAGCGCCAGATCAAATTGGTTTTGAAACAAGCTAAACCACACTCACCAATCTTTTCATACACCGGCAGCGCCAGCTCGCTACACAACTTGTTCAACCCGCAAATCCCTTTGCACGCCTCGGGGAAAACCACCTCATCGCCCACCGGGTAAGTCGCCTCCTCAAGGAGCGCTCGAACCTGTGCCAATCCGTCCGACAGCACTAACCACACACGGTGTCGCGTCTCCTTAACGAATGCGCGGCAGAACTGGAGTACCTCATCTAGCCTAAGAAAGCCCGCCCGAGCCAAAGCAAATTGATCGTCTAACAGAGTGATGCAGTCGCGTTCTGGCACAGTGCCACTGCTGACTGCCTCCATAATGGTGTTCATTATGGCTGGTTCGTAAAGCACGCGATAGAACCCAACCGCATTCGGCTTAAGACGAATCCCATGAGATGAAACGGGATGGAATAGGGAGCAAATGATTTTCTGAGGGTTTGAGGCAGAAAGCTTTGAAAGGGTAAGAAGGCTAGCACGTCTTTGAGTTTTTCCAAAACGAATGAATTTGTGTGGTTTGATGTATTGATAAATCGATTCGAAATTACAAACAGCCATTTTTAATGGGCTGAGCATCTTGTTTGTTATTCTCATACGTAGCATTTATTTAGATGACAAGTACGCAGAAACTTTGATTTCTCTTGTTCTGGGGCACTTATTTGCCTTATCCTACCTCTGGGGCAGAACTGCCGGTTTCGCTTTGGAAGAGCGCTGCAGCGAAATCGAGGTGAGTGTCGTCCTCTCTTCTGAATGCCTTCTTATCAAGCTCAGACAAGGTTTCACACTTCACTGCGCATCTTCTTAGACCTTTTTCAAGAACACGACGTACCCTGTCCACGGGTGATTCAACAGACACTGGAGTCTGTGAAGATCGATGCGGAGCAATGAAAACGTGACGGAGAGGTGGTGTACAACTTTTTGTGCCAACTGCTGTGTTGATGAGGTGTTTTACCTCTTCTTACTACGCAAACCCTACATTCCAATAGCCAATTTCTTTGATTGCTTTTCCAACGGTTAAATACGACGGTTACGTTAAGTGGGACCCAACTTTTGAGCCCCTGAGTAGGGGACAAGATAAAACTGATTTCCGGTTGGAGGGATGGAATAAATTAATTGGACGTGGATGATGGGAAATGGAGGGTCACTGCATTGGTAGTTAGGTGGATGAGGAGAGACATTGTTGACCGGGCAAAATGGTGGGCGAGAGGACAAATGGATGGTTGTAGTGATGACCAATTTGGTGCTTGAGTGGGGGACACAGCATAGTGATTGTACGGAAGAGGGCTTGGTGGGAAATATTAAGTCAGCCGCTTTGTCCATCAAACAAAATTCGGGATAGTGGACACTGGTATTTGAGTCCCCTCCGGAGGAGTTGCAAGTCTCTCGCATCACCCGTGAACCGGGTGAGTGGCAGCAGATGGCTACGCTCCCATCGTGGAGGTGAATAGAGAGCACCGATGACGATAATCCGAAAGAGGAGATTGAAAGGACGGCCAAAGAACAGCGACACTCATTCCTATTGCACTGGATTTTTCGCAGATAGCCTGAGCAGGCTGTGGTTTAGCCTCATTGGCATGTCACAGCTCTGTGGCCTTAAAACACTCAAGAGGTGGCAAGGAGAGTTAGCACCTCAGGCTTCGCCAAAACATTACTGGAGAGCAGGGTGTACAGACATTCACACCTGCATTCAACAGGTAGAGAGAATCTGCCAAGGTTACTCACACGCCACTTAGACGCACAACAGTGGAACGTCGCCTCACAAGACCTTATTTTGATCTTTTGTATGCATTTCTGTTTTCGCTTATGGAGTGCCAACGAGAGGCTGTAGTGAGCACTTGTTTGCATGCCAGGTCGGCAGGTAGAGGTGACGTTTGTCGCCGTCAAACATTTGCTAAGCAAACTTACAATGCACAGGTTATTTCTAAATAACTTCCTCGCTCACTCACGTCCTCACGCTTCTAAAGCGCACTCCTCATCAGCCGTTGGAGATCATGCCTCTTTCGGGCGGGCGTTTGTGATGCACAACATACGTATCTGTCAGTCGTGATTTCTTTGTATGCTGCACACCTAACTATTGCCTTAGAGTTCCACTTCCCACCACTCGATGCAGTTGGAGGTGTGGATTAAACCCACGGCGTCAGTAACTGACAACACTAGTAATCTAGATGGTTAGGTGTCCAATGCCCCTCTTCACGAGAAAACTCAGTGCCACAAAACCTACCCGTGAGAAGGGTTCATTATTATAGATCCTTTTCTCTGCGCGGTAAGATCCCGTAAGCACACCTTAACTAGGCAAAACTGAATGACGGCGTTTCATAACAATGACCGAGGTGTGCGCATTTCATCAGCTCAAAACCTAACCAGACAGGTGCTAAAGGCTGCTGAAATTGACACCTACGGGTGACGTCAAGTGGGTAGTGAGTGTATCGATAATTTAACTTGGGGTCGCCATCAAATCCACTCCGCTTGTGAAAAGCAACTGAATTGGGGTGATCCAAGGTCACCTTTTCAATTTCAGCGTGCGGAGTCTCCAATTTATATAGAATTGAGGATAAATGGGTGGAATGCGCCTTCCGAGTCTTCCCTTCTTCTACCACACAGCTACACTCGGATAATTTGCATTTTACTCATCGCGACTCTACTCGCACCTCATCTCCGTCACCCACGCATCACGGGACTGCCTGACTCACCTCTTGAAAGGGGATAATTCTGATCTAAAACCATTGGCATACCCACTGACTTGCGTACTGTGCCTAGGCTGCCACACCAAAAACTGCTCCTAGACCCACCCGGTAAGCCAACAATGCCGTGCGGACATTGTGATTCGCCTGATTGTCTCCTCTTTTCCACAGTGAGGAAGGAGTTGGTGGAAGCCCTTCAATCCAATGAAACTTCCATGATCATTAAATGCGGTGTTGAACAGGCTGCTTCAAATTGCACGAAGCCCGTCTTAGGGAACGCAACTGACAAAAGACAAAGTGGCTTCAGCCACACCACATTTAAGCAGTCTTCTCAGATGGCCACCATGGCAGCTGTCGTCAAGTCACCTCTGGCAGTCGTTCAGACGTGACTTGCAGTTTGTACACTATTCCAAAACTTGCTGCTTACATCGTCATTGATGTTGGACAGATGGAAGAAATATAATTAGGTAAAGTGAGTCGTTACCTCTGAGCGCTTCTAGACGCCCCAGTCCAATGTGATCGACTTAGTGCATCAGAATAATCGTCTTCTCGTTTTCTCGACCAATTCCTCCCTTCCGATGAGGTTTGGTTTGCATTATCTCACGTAGATTGCACACAGATAGGTAAGCAGAAGGATAGGTGGGTAGACAATGGGAGTTGATGGCTCACGATTCTCCTCTTAGCGTGCTCACTGTCGGGGCGATTCGGTGAGACTTGAGTAATGTTGCTGCGTTACTCGAATTTATTGATGCCAAAGTTGGTTGAGATAGGGAATATGTCTCAAAAATCTACTTAGCAGCATTTAGAACGATCTTTATCCGAGTATGAAGGTGGTTTCTTAAGCCATCAAATGACTACCAATACGGGGTGGCTACACGAAGGGCTATGCGGATGATTATAGTTAGCATTCTCAAGTCCGCAAATTGAACGCTACTCGGTTTCTGCCCCTTAGTAATGGCAAAGCGATTAGTGTAACTCGTAGAAATCTTCTTGCTAAATCGAACTGCATGGGCCGCGTGATTTGTATCAGAAAGGATTCCTTGGAATAGGCGTTTATCGTGGTGTCACTGTGGGGCACAACAGTGGTTGCAACCTTTCTCCACAGTACGCCGCGAATCCAGGTGCCGGAATTGGTGACTTCTCCGCATCAATGTCGGTGGGCTCGAAAGTGTGAGCATTTGCAAAAGTTGATTCGCATCGTCACCACACTCATTATAAGGACACTATCACCGCACTAATTGGCGCATTGCTTGTTCCTCCACAAAACAACGAAGACGCCTGCATAAAAGTGGTAAGTCTTGGACGTTTGCATTCATCCTACCTGAATGCAAGCCCATTCCTATTTTGCATCTATAACAAGGCTGTTCCTGTTTCTAGCCACAGAACCGATACCCGTTTTCATACGAAGCATGCGTACTTCCATGTCAGATTTGAGTCTCGATAAACAGGACGCGAACGTGTTACACGTGTTATCAGACCACCAGCGTTGTTTGTGGACTGGTCGTTTCATGGCACGAACACGCATCAAGGGTCACTGTCAGGACAGCGAGTTGTGTGCATCTGAGCCGAGGGTGTAGGGTGAGAGCGTGGGAGAGGGTGAGAAGCTGGAACCATCTGGCCATCAGTCGTGACCCTTCAGTCCATACCACGGATGACTCAACTACCCAGACCATCCAACTGCAGCCATGCTTTAGGCATTAGCCACCTTCATTTTGGTCATCTGCTCTGCACGTAAGCCCTGTTCTGTCTACGAGACCAAGAAATCACACTTCATGTCATGCATCACAGCGCTACTAGTCGCGGCAACTTCTTCCACCAGTCGCCACCTGTTAATCGGTGGTCGAGATCAATCCACAACTGCTAGTTCATGCCGCACATTTGGTGAGAACGATTTGGGTAGAGGCACGTACCACAGGAAGGATGGGAGGAGGAAGATTTAGTGCAAGAATTGCATCAGAAATGGAACGTATTCAGTCCCCAAGTATTAAACTGTGCTACGTGGTGGTACTGAACGTCAAGCGCCGTAAAATGAAGGCGTCTGCATCGTTCCCTATGGCCAACGTATGAGGGGGCGCAACAGTCTGAATATCATGGAAATGCACACGAGATGTGCACTTCTACCACCAGGCATGATCAGAATCGGTGCTGGTGTAATACTGACCAAACCACCGCATTTTCCTTCTCGCCCACTCTCAACCTCTTCTGGAATTGGGAGCTAAAATCGTCTAGCCATCCCGACAGAACATGCGTTAGTGCCGGTTGCAATTCCTCCCCTTCCTACTTGCTAGTCTTCACTCCGATTCCTTAACTGCGATGCACGTGTGTGACAGGCGAACCCATCTATGCAATGTGATGGTTGACATATACTTTACCCAGAAGATGGGCTTGCTCACATACTCCAGGCAAGCTCATCATTTGTTGGATGACTTGCGCTTTCCTTCTCCTGCCACTAACACCTCCATTTGGACTACCAATCTCGGTCAACCCATGGAAGTGTTTTCATCTGCTCTACCATTTACATCTCAGCACCGATGGCAGTGCTGGAGACTAGGCAGGACTAATCGACTACTGCTAATGAGTCAGTAGAGCAGTGTTTCCGCCCACTGAAAGTTGCTGACCCGATGTGAGAAGTTTGAATACGGAAAAATGAGGAGACGATGGCACTGGTGGCAGGTGTGATTGTGATTATCTGCGATCTGATCTCCATCGCAATGTCATGCAACCCTCTATTCATCGGTGGTTAAGGTACCCGCGCAATCTGATGTTTTGAAATGCTTTGGGAGATGAAAGCATAGATGCAGTCTGCCGAACACGTTACACTGGTGAATTATTGAATTGTTGGTCATTTCTAAGGCACCCGTCCATCTTTCATTTTTGTTCTTCTGGGTCAGTCGGGAAGATTGGTGCAATTGATGCGGTGGTGGCATCGCTCTAAGGCACCTTGCTTCTCACTGAATAGGGTGGAATTCTGCCTGTAGGAAAGCCTTCCAAATGAGCGTTTGGAGAATTTGGTGGGGCGAGTGACAGCTCAGTAGAGAAAGTGTTTGATGCAATGTGCTGCAATGGTCAGAAATTTGGTAGCAAGAGGTTACCCTTCAGCTGAGGACTATCAGCTACCAGAGGAGGTGCGAGCATGGCTAGGAATGCCAAGTTTGAGGCCATCGATAGCAAGGAGAGGCGACTGATTAATAAAAGGGGATTAACGAACCTCCTCAGATCGTATTGGCGAGAGGCTTCAATCGCAACGAGTTGAAAATCTTAGCACAAGCCAACCATCCAGCCCAACCATCAAGAGGCACAAAATCTGGGTGATCGATGTCTTTGTGAATTGATCAGTCATTTATGGAACAACAATTGCCATTATTAACTTATTCCGTAGAGGCTGACTAGAGAAATACCGACACAAACCCTTCACTGCTTAACAGCCACCTCAGTCACAGGTCTTGTAGCATGATTAGTAGGTGAGGCAGGAAATAAACGAGAGAGGTCAAAATGGCTTACAAAACATCGTAAGGAAAGTAATGGAAATCAAGTCCAGCATGCTGTGACCCATTATCATCCAAGAAGCTGATAACAAACAGGATAGGCAGTGCAGCCCCAATCCAAGTTCAACTTGAACAGCAAACGAATAAAAGCCAAACAACGAAAGCAAATGAGCATAAAGTGCCAACGATTGTGCCACCATCACAGTTATACGCTCAAGCAGTGATAAGCAGGCTCTTTAGCTAGCAGAACGCACCGCCCTCCTCGCACCAGCAACGAGGCACAGGTCATTAGACTTAACTTCCCCATCATGAATGCATGGGGACTGACGATTTGGAGAACATCGACGGGGTACACAGCCTTCTTTCCGCTGATCGGAATTGATGAATTATAAGCGCATGCGCACCAATACTACTGATGTCATCAAAATCGCATTTTTTGTGCTAAATCAAACAGAATCAGCATGTCAGTGAGCACATGCGTCTATTTGTAACGTCACGGGTTGCTTCTATTCTACCGTTGCTTCAATCCCACACCCAAATAAGTACTCCATCACCATTTGCTAACACTAATGAACGCTGGCAATTACATGAGATCATTTGATGTTCTACCTCGTGCTGTCACTCCCAAGTGGATGGGTGAGTGGATGGGTGTGGAGGGCAAGGAATTAGAGTAACACGTGGGAACGACTTCGAGGAGAACAAACGAATTAACCTTAGAAGGGAGTAAACTGGATTTCAAAGACACCGTTGACACTTGCACTACCAATTGCACCCTGACTGTGGTCAGCGAGGGCGCAAGATAACCCGTCAAGTAACAGACGAGGCACAGGCACCTGCGAGAGCCTGTCACCACGTAATGAGCTCCGCCTCTGGGCTGCAGTGCACACCTGAGAGGCTGGAGGCGTAGCATGCGGGGTTGCCTCAGCCTGGTCGGATGGCCGCTTGCACTACTCTCAATAGTGGTGGTCAAGCGTATGACTCAAAATGAAATTCAACCCTCGTCATATTGCCAGTGGCAATACTACTGAAATCTGGGCAAGTATGTGGCAGGTCTCAATGCGCAAGATGGGCAAATAGCCTCCAATTTACCTATCGGTGGATCGTAAGAAGATATGGATTTAGATACCCCTAGGAGTGAGAGCACCTCCAAGTGCGTAGCAACTCGATACTATTGTTCATCTCTTCTACCATGGAATGCGCTGTGCATGAGTTGGTTGAGCAAGCACCCCACTGGCTGCATGTAAATGAAGGGTATTTCAGGTTGCGGAATCTGGCAGCACCAATACATTTCGCTACATTCTAATTCGTCGATCGACACCAAAATTGACTTATCTGATACAGTTGCATCCTACCTGGTTTCAGCGCACATTTCTCGTGCAGCTTCTCATTCAAAAGGTGGCATACGGTCTATGCATCCGTTATTATGCCTTGCCATTTTAGGATTCACCAAATGCTATAAAGGTGTACCACCACCCACGTTTTCATCCATCTACAAGACTGCCTGTCTTTAAGCATGCCTGCCGATCTCTCCGATGGCTTGTTTGTTACACTCACCTCTCCCTCCACCCGCTCAAATGCCGTCTAATACCACCAATCCATCGTACCGTCATCCACATCTCACTCAAAAGCAACAAGACTTCGTTGAGCAACAAACAGTGGACTATAATTACAGGAACATGGATTCTAATCACAACTTGTATTAAGACGACAACAAAACATCCTCTTCAGTCACATACGCAGACGCTTTCGCCACTGGAATGAAGGCAGGCGGTCATTAGCTAGATGCTGCTGTCTGGCTTCACGCTGCTCATTTGAACATATGCGTGTAACCCACCGAAGACTGCGATTTTGACGGTGCTGCTTGCTGCGTCAACGTCGAGCCCTCTCTGTCGTTGCGTTGCTTCTCCGTGCCGATGGAAGATAAAGTTGTACTGCTCTCCACGCTTTGTCAAACATCAGTAACGAGGAGAACGTAAAGCCTAACTAGAACTTTCTCGTTTCCCCATTGATGTGGCAACGCCTCCACCGTGAAAACTTCTCCACATCCTCTTCACCCTCATCGCCTCTTTCTCCTGATCCCACTCCTCCGCCCTCTTCACCTGCTTTGTGCTTCACAACTTCCAATTTTGCATCCGCTGTTGTGTTTAAGCAAAAATAGAAGAACAGGTGGTTGTAGAACTTGGCAAAAACGAGACAGAAGCAGAGGCGGATAATTCATTTTAGCATTAGGACCTACGTTGAGTGAGTGATGCTGCAGTTGATGGCAGTAGCAGCGCATCCAAGATCGGCGTTCTTGGCGAGGGCATCAACAGCGTCCTCCACGTTCATGTCAATGGTGACTACAAAGCAAAAGTGAATGACGTGAGTGTGGTGAGTAATCTCTTGCAAAGGGAGTAGATTGGAGGCACCGGTGAGGTGGGAAACGCGTCTTCCCTGCGTAAGTATCTAGGGAATCACAAAGTGAATCTTACCAACCACAATTGTCCACTGCGGTCAGGCAATACGCCAAACCCACTGGCCTCGGCGGTGAGTGCGAATCCACTGTTGATAAGCGAAGAGGAAGTAGATGAGGGTAAATATCCGCTGCATGTCCAGTGCCGTCAGGGCTTTCACCATGACGCTCATAGTCACGAGGCGTAGAACGTTCAGCAAGATAGTCACAGCTCATATGACAATTCCAGCTTAGTGTGTCGATTGACTACCTAGTTGATTACTTCCTTGCTTGCTGGCTTGTTACATTGGATGACTTCGAGGAACTCAATAAGACCGGATTTGAGAACCACATGCTCTCGCGGACGCGAGTGTACAAGGAGGTGGCAAGTCAGGGTAGACAGTTACCATTAAAGCTAGTCTGGCGGCTGAATAGGCTTCATCATGACTGTGGGAGGTAACAGCTGTATTTAGCTAATCATTCAACTCCATTCTACTCAAGGGTGATAGGAAGTAGCCCTCATGTCAACAGTAAAAAGCACTTTCGCAATTTAGGTGATCCTCTTGGACAAGGTAGAGCAGCATTAGGCTCTGCACATTTGCATAGTTTCCAGCTATTAATGCATTACGTGATCCAAATTGCTGCTTAACAGTACGCTATCACTCCACTGCATACCACTTCAGCCTCAACACATTGTGGTGAGTACGAACTCACAACCATTCACTCCTCTCTGTTAACGTTGGATACCAGTTCTACGGGGAGTAACCCATCACCCATTCCTGATGCTGCATCTGTGTTACCATTTTTTCTGTCACATCTTTCTTCTACTCTATCGATTACTCAGCAATAGGACAGGGAAGAGTGGCTGGTTGTTGCTTGTCAGAAGAAGCGGGCGGAGAAATAGGATGAGATGTCATCAGTAGCAACGCCAACATGGCTGCACTCAAACACCGACACCTCCTAACCGCACCACAAACGGAGCACTTGGCTACAAAATGGTAAAACGGATGCAAGTCCCACCTGCAAGACCTAGAATAGCAGCTACCGAAGCACTGTTCCTCAAAATTGCGGCTGCTGGGGTACGCCTGCATGACAGAAAACTGTAACCACGACGATCAAATTATGGCGCATAAATTATATGCTTTTGTGTTTCAGCTTCTTCGTAATGAAGAGATCCAATCAATTCTGAAAAATGCTTACTTTAAAAATCGCTTCGACGAAGCAAAGAGGCGCACATTGAGCCTACCCTAAGAACATAGCCACAGACAAGGACATGTCCAGTGCCTACGTCTACGCAGTGAGGTGGGGTTCAACCAACCAAATAAACCCAATCAGAATAGCAAAACACTCCTTGTTTTCAACGATAGGACAGCAGCAAAATGCTTTGAAATCGTAGCTAATAAAGCCCACAGTTATTTGTGAAAGGGTAGCCTAGGCGGGGGTCACCTTTCCGATGCAGAACAGGCACTACTACAAAGCATCAGCAAAGGAAATATGAGGTCGAATCGATGCTATGGTTAGGAGAAAAAATCCTCATCAACTACCGGTTAGTATTAAGAGAGAGCCAGATCAAACATTTGGATTAAATTGAAAATTACTACTGACTAGGCAAATGGGCCAAATTTGATTGAAAACAGCATTTGCAAAATAGAAGAGAAGACTTGCGTTTAAAATGAATCAATGCCCTTCATTTCCCGTCCCATTCCTTTCTGTAAGGGGTCAACGAGCAGCAAAAATCACATATACGAGCGGTCCCGCCACCTTTAGACTCCGCACAACTAAATCTATAATCCCACTGGTAGGCAACGAGGAAGCAGCGAGAGTAGCAGAACCATCGTCGGTTGCAGCGACTTCGTATTAGAGGACAACAAGCGTCATCAACACTTCAGCAGTAGTCTTGGCCGATACCCATCAGCAAGATCATGCATCTGCACTACCCAAAACATAAAGGGGCAAAGAAATGGAGCTAGGGGTACGATATCACCAAAATAGAGCGTTTGGTAGAATGGAAACAACGAAAGACACGTGGTCAAAGACGCACTGACTACGCGCTTTCGCAGAGGAGGTGGTGCCTGTGGGAGCGCAGAGCGCGATACAGTGGCAGACGGAGGCAGAGACGTCGAAGGAGCCATCGGCGATACCCACGTTGACGGCCGTGGCTGCGGCACCGTATCGGAAGGCTAAATGCAGTGGAGGTGTTGATCTAACAATTAGATGTCAGTCACTGCTTTTGCTGCGTCGCATTCCTCGTCGCTAGGGAAAGCCAGGCTACAGCGAGGTAGAATTGAATAGTTGACACAATTTGGAGGCGTCAAATAAAAGCAACTGACCAGATGAGAACACTTTCGGTGAGGTACAAATGAGTAGACTTCAACTCCAAACTGAGGACAATAACCGAAACCCAACCATAAATAACGCCTGCAAATCAAACATTATGGAGGAATACGCATCTGTTCGCAAATAACAATGCGCGGAGACCTTGCTGAAATCAGCACGCAGGCCGGCCTACCATCCGTAATTAAATTCCTCAATGAGTGCCAATCGAACACAGGGTTGATATCATTCTTAGTTATAGACGGCGCAACCCAATGGACGTCATGAGCATTTGCGTCATTTATACACCACCAATCATTTATCTAACAATTAACTAAGCCGATTTTTCTCCCATACTAAGGACTCACAACGGCAAAGAGGATATTTGCCTACAGCAAACATTCTCAAAGTATTCTTGTGTGTCGTTGACTGTCTCGTAGCTGACTTCACATGGAAGTGAAAACTTAAGCCGAACCGCAAGACAACCAGTTATCGGAAAAAAACATCAATTGAATGCATTAGCTTAACGTTGATGGTAATTGCTGCCCTTTTAAATTAATCGTCCTCCTGCCTTTGTCACCCCAAACAGAACGGGATTCTGAAGCTTTAGGAAAAATGAAGTGCTAACGTCGATTCCACTGGAATCGAACGAAGATTCAATGAAGCGTAAAAAGATGTGACATGGGTGCGTCAAGTCACCAAGGATTCATTTTAGGGAGAGTTGATAGCACTGCTCTAATGTGTTGCATCAACCAGCTTTTGTTCGGCTTAAGCAATACCCACCCTTTAAAATGTCCCTAAATAAACGGTTCACATACCACACTACAGAAAAGACATTGTTAGCCCACGTATCATAGCTTCGCCGACTCCACTTTCAACAATTTTACCAAAGCTCACAAAATCTATCGTTCTATTGCCTCCACCTCCACAATGAGATTCGTTAGCGTACTCAGAAGACCTTAACCCTTGTAGGGATGAGTAGTTAACAATTCTGTTACAAATTACCAAATGTGTGAGGTTGCTAGCCAATAGCCAAAGTCACGCTAGGCTTTGAGCACTTGCTCACAGACAATTAGCACGGACCTCTTTACCCAGTCATCAGAATACGTTTGGCGCAGAAGCAGTAGCTTTTAAGCAGTTTCTCAAGCATCTTTGGTGACTGCACATGAGAAGTGAGCATGCAAATGAGTTCGTCAGACGGCCTAGAAGTCGTGGGGATGGTTTGCCACCTCGTCGTCAGGAGCTTGCTTTAGTCGCAATTGCAATGTATTCAATGTGAGGACTGCTAAGTGGGGACCTTGAAAGTGTCTCTCCCGTATGGATGAGAAAATGTCAACACTTGTCACATTGATGAGGGGAGGGACGACTCACACTTTCGTGTGGTAATCACTGAGAAATGGAAGCAGATGACGCAGACGACGCAGGTGTTTTCCATTGCGCTCAGGCTACTCCATAGAAATAAATACGTGTGTGAATCTTCAATTGCATTGCTGTGCTTTTGCAAATTAGACAGGGTAAACAGTGCGAAATCATTCCATGGTAAGATGACTACTCCACATGAAACGTCCGACGAGCAGTGTGGATGTGGATGCGTTTGGAGATGTGCAAAAGTGAGGCCTGTTTCGAATTGACGATATCTTGCCAGTTCTGCGTAAGTGGATCTCACCTGATTAACCAAGGTGAATCTGACATTGGCCAGGAAAACAGACTGATGAACGGGGCGATTTGGGACGAGGAAATCGCTTTTCATTGTAGACATTGAGGATATTTGTTACACAGAGGAGGAAGAAAAAGAGGAAGACGGAGAGGAAGAAAATGAATAGCCCATCCAATTTACCGTCCCTTTTTGTTGCACAGAAGGAACTGAGCAGTTCCGTAAGTGTGACCTTGCCTTCTATGTTCTCATTTTTATTGCTACACTGCGCACCATTTATGTAGTGTTTGATGGCACTTTTACTTTGTTTACTGCATCTGCTAAAGCACTAAAATGATAGCAAAAGATTTTCATAAGCCATGGAGTGAGTGGATCGAGTAGGGTGACAGAGGTGTGGGAACACAAACCACAAGACGAGCTTTTGCACATGTTGTAGTGATGCCTCAACCTGTTTGTCCTTTGGATACTCTCAAGTGGAGTGATGACTATCACCAAGTCGTGGGCAGTCACATCGTTGAAGGGGACTCCAATCCTTCCCTTTTGGTTTCAGTACCTCCTTTTGCTAAGAGCGATTAAACCATGAATGCACGTCATTTCAGTGTCGCATGCTGTCGCTTTGTAGTGTGTCTTTTAATGCTTTTGTTTGTTTTAATTTTTCTACCTCCTGGAACACACTTTGTTCCTAACTTAAGGAAAGGGGCGCAATTAGTTGAGAGGAGCGCTGATACAGCCTCTAACTCCTTCTGGCTTACAGACACTTGGTCTTGTGTAGAAGGCGAACACTTGTGTGGACGCACACCTGAAACACCCAAATGTATGCACTTTATTGGAGCGTGCTTATTTGAGGGTGTAAGCAAACTTGAGTGGAAACCAAGGAAGGTAAACAACGGAGAGGAGGTGGAACTCAGCATTAATGAAGGTGATAGGATAACATGGAAGAAAAATAAGGTCAAAAATGAGCAGAAGGGGAAAGGGCAGGAGGAGAAGGAGGGCGAAAGTGGGAACGAGGAGAAAGGTGAACGGAGCTTATCACCAAAAATGACAAGGTTTGGTAAAAATGAGAGCTGAGATAGAGGCATTGGCGAAGGCGGAGGAGATGGCGAAGAAAAAGGTCAAAAAGAATGGAAGGAAAGGTGAAGAAGTGTTGGTGAATGTGAAGAAGAGTATGGAGATGGAGGCGGAGGCGGATGCAGAAGTGAGGTCGGTGGGGATGGCGAGGACGGAAAAAAAGTTAGAATCAGAGGAAACGAAGGTAAAAGCCGAAGGCGAAAGGAGTCGCAGATGGTTAATGCGTTTCCAAGCGCGCGCAAAGAACCGCGTTAGACTTCCTCGACTCCACGCATGTGGTTTGAAGAAAAGCTAGATATTGCAGGAAGAAAAGTGAAGAACTCAAAGATATTAGTTGAATGACACCATCATTAGCTTTCAAGAGGCTTATGAAATTCGTTTCATCAGCTTCAGCCAGGTTTCCTTTTAATCGTCCATTTTGAGGGCGATAATAATTCGATATTTTGCGAGTTATCAGAGGCTTTGAATGCAGGTGACGCCGCTACTTGGGCAAACGATAAGCAGCAGATTGTGTAAGAACCCCACCAATGCCTCTTAAATCATCCGCTCTGCAGAGGAACCTATCCTCTGACTATGAAGCTAAAGCGTTCTCTGTAACAAGGCATAAATGCATCTGCGACTGACACCACTCCTGATCGCGGCTGCCAAGTTGAAGTATAGGAAGGTATTGGAGCGATCATTCACCTCTATTTAACCTAAGTTTTGCAATGGGAGCCAGATTTCATTTGTTACCTACGCCGCTGCTTCCAAATGGACGCAGAGTGGTGGATAAAGAGGCGATTTTTATTAATTCTGTTGTCCATTCAGTCCTTAGAAGTGACACAGAAGAAACATCGACATTTACTCTCACACATTTGCTTGTTGTTGACTCGACGTTTTATGCGTGCTGCTGTAAAGGCTGCTGCATAATCAGCACTGAGAGCAATGCAGTGATGGAACGAAATCCGCTGAAACCAAAATGAAAGGTGTGCATGAATAGGCCAAAAGTATGCAACAGAACTGATCATCGTGAAAAGGAGCAGATAATATACGAACTGTCAATTGAATGCGCATCATGATTCTGCTGACAACTGCAATGGGGCGAATGCCGTCCGTAAAGCAATATCGAGACACTTGCTCAAATGGAGGTCTTAAATTGAGCCCTCTCTGTTGCATCTTCAATGCCACGCACCATGATATGGGTAAGGTCGAATTAAATGCATAAACCCTCCGTCTACTACGAACCAGGTGGTATCCTCCTCACAGTGTGCCTTCATCAATTGCATCAATTGCAGCCTGTGCAATCACCCATTCATTCATTCGTTCACTCTTGAAGTGCCAAATTGAACACCTTGTCAGTAATGGCAACAGTTGCTAAATTGCGCGCCTGTGGGCATACAATCACATTGAAACACCAATTTCTTGAAAAGGAAGAATACACCACGAATGCAGTGATAGATGACGCGCCTGATCAGTGCAAGTCTGCCTTCGCTGTTGATGCTGCGCCTTGCACCTTATTCTCCACATCATGGGCCGTGTCTGGAGGTCCACCATCACACCCACTACAGCGAACTGTGCATGTCGCCTAAGGAGCTCCTAGTACTTTTAAATAAAACTCCGTTCAAGTCCAAAAACAATCACGGAAAGATGGGTCAGGTCATGCTTGAGATTTCACCACAATCGGTGCGCGCAGCCATCCGTGCGGCACTCCTGCTGTATGCCTTTGGTCATAGCACTCGAGTCGTATTATTACTCCGCTGACAGTGCGACGCATACAATCACAGCTACGAAGGCTACGCACTTCCTCACACCATTCTACCCTTTGATCAATTGGGCCGAAGTTTGATGTACCACCATGTAAGGATTATGGCTTAGCGCGGGTGCAATTTCATCGCTACTGCAGAACGGAAATTAGCTCGTGGAGGGAAATCTTTGCTATGCAGCATTCGATTTTGGCCTGGAAATTATTGAGTCAGGGTGCAAATTATCTTCGAAGCTCTACGCAAAGTGCCTGATGGCCAGAGGTCACTATTAGTAACGCGAAGCCATGGTGACGAAGATGCGGTAGAGGTAATATCGTCTCAACTTCATCCGCTTGTAGTTTTATTCCATTCAAAATGAGCCTCACCACTGAAGACAATCTAGCCACTATTACAGATTTCGAGATGAGTGTGTGGGCAGCCTTTGAAAAGTACTTTACCGCACAGAACATTATCCCTTGAGTCAAAAGACAACTAATGTGTCGAAATGATCGTTTATAAAAGAGCTACTTAACGTGTTTACCAGAGAAGCCCACCACCATGGTCTACACCAGTCAGTTATGAAGCGAAACGTCAAGCATGTGCGACGCAGTGGCCTTTTCGTTCTACCTCATACTTTTTCCAAAGCAGCGCTCATTGCAAAGACGGTATGCTCGATTTATTATTGCTGCTTAAGAGAATTGCCTTGAAAGCGAACCGAGAAGTACCACCAGACAGGGTTTGCTGCTAATCAGTTCTATGTCAACATGACGTGAAAATGTTATGCAATGTCAACTTGGTCCTATTTCAGCTTTTTAACTAAAGCATTGCTCAATCCACAGCTTGCCGACCTTGGTTATTGTTTCGCAGAAGTACTGCTTTGAACGTGCGTTGAAGCCGACCAGCGCCCATGGCCTAATGCCAGTCAAACTTACATCGCAATGGCAAGTAAATGAAGTGCAGAGTCTCTCTTATCCTAACTTAGTCTTTGGTTTTTTTTCACCTACTGATCTCTGAACTCATAGTGGAATCGCTAAAGCCTATTCTGCTCATTAGGCAAAACGCGATCGTCAACAGATAACTCTAATCTGTTTAATAAACTCAGGTCTTGCAAAACTTTGCAGAGGAACCTGTTAATCTATCCCACTGCAATGTACAGAAATTCCTTGCGGTCGCGGAGCGAAAGCACTATAAGCTATTTATAACCCCTGATGCCAAAGACGGGTGGATAATCTAGCAACCTATGCATTTAAATGCACAAGTGGTTCCTGCGTGTCGTCTCCTTCAAAACCAATGCAAACTTGCTAATTATGGCAAAGTACAAATTCCTTTTGAAACGCACAGAAGCCTTGTCAATCATTGCAGAATAAGCGTGGCTGCAGTCAGAAGGGCCAAATCAATGGCTCCTTTGAATTGCACTATTGGAAGGTTTGTGTGACTGGTTGGAAAGCGAAGCGCATTATATTAGTTATATTCGAGTTGGTCACGTAATACGATGATTTCTTCTACGAATTTACTGTAATTGGATGCCAATTAGCAATGACAAAGCAGTGCACCATCTCTTCATTTCTTAAATACTCTGTTTAAATTTTTACTTGATAGTAAGTAAATGCAGTAGATCTATGTCCATATGAATTGCTGGTAAGTAGGAGGACGTGCTAGGCTCAGCGTGACCGAGAGGCAAGTTCTGCGGAGGTTGTAGCGAAGTTGCTAAAAGCTATCTTATGACGGGTGAAGAAGGGGGAAGTGAAGCTGGTTATGCATGAACCGTAAGGCCGTATGACGTCTTTTTGCACGCAATCCGGAATCTCACGTTAGGCCTAAAAGTAAACAGAGAAAGGTGAGAGAATAGATGGAACTGACTAAGTAAAGGGTTAGGAAGAGGATTCGTCGCCAGCGCTTCCTCCCTTACCTTAAGGAATTCACAGGCCGGAATTAAGAAATTAACTACCTAATGTCTCCAAAGGAATGCAAAAGCACTTGTTAGCTAAGGTTCACAAAGTGTCAATTGGGAGGGCTTAACAGCCCGTCGAGGCGTAAGGTGGTAGTTTGCCTTGGGCCATACAACTCTACATCCCTTCGTGGACACCTGGGTCGAAGTCAAAGCGTCAACTGCAGCCAAACTTTTCGAGGCTTGACGAAACACTAGCCAGAATAACACATCGCTAGCTACCTTACTTAATGCCTGATATCTGCACTGAACTGACTAGCGTCTCCCCATTCAACTACAAATTTCACGCGGATGATAGCGAGGTGATTCTTTAGACTCAACCCGCTACTAATATCGCTTGTAATGAGTAGTATAGCACCTCACACTTTAAAACGCAGTAAGATGATCTCAAACATGCGGCAGTGAGGATGCGAATCAAGGTGCATGTCTTGATTTGTGGGTTTTAAAATATCATGATTTCCTCCAAAACCTGCTGTTTGCATGCCACATTAATATCAAAGAGAAATTGGGACTATTACCGACTTTGTATATTGAGTAGCAGCGAATTTTCTGCGCCTTCCTTTGGATGATTTCACACCTGTAACCGCCTACTTCCAAAGGTTTATGAAAGCGTTGTAAGCTTCTTTTTGTCAAGGTCTTCCGCATCGATCTATCTATCCATCTACCTACCTATCTAACTATCCACCTATCTGTCTATTTACCTGCCTATCTATTTATCTATCTATTTGTCTTCCTATCAAATAGAACATTTTGGAACCTTCTGTTGCGTCTGCGTATCACTTAAGTTACAGGCATGCGTACATTTCGCCGAATGTAACAGGACGTAAAATTTCACAGTATGTTCTGCATAATTGCAGCTGCACTAAATCATATAATCAAGCAGAGCAGTTGAGGTTGACATGATTTGTTTAAGCATGCTCACACTTTCAGCACTGGCTACCAAGAGAGTGAAGCATACTTTCTTTTCCACAATTATGACAATGATTCAGACAACGTATTGGATTTCGTGGCAATTCAACCTGCCAAATCTAGTAGCAGTAGAGTAGAAATCCCAGAAGAACAAAGCAAAAATGCAACGCTGACTTTGGTAAACTGTTTCTGCCAAATTTTTTTTTAACTTGTGGCCTGCGAAGGCCTGATTAAACACATAGCAGATGCAAGGATAAGTGTCAAGGCAGCTGTAATCCAAACCTGCTTCATTTTGTGCAAAATGCAGTACCGATCGCTACAGATGGGAAAGAATACGCACCCATGTTGCTACTCCAACAATGACAGCCGAAACAGCTGTATCATACACCCTAACTGGCTCAACACTACTGACCCTGTCGTTGGTCAATGGCACAGGGCACTACAAAATCCTCGCATGCCCTCCCTTCCTACTAACTCCAACACCCAATGATAAAAGAAGGACAATCCCTCATTGCTGAGCAGTAAGCACGGCAATCATAGTGACGGTACCAGGAGCTGACAAATAGTTGGCATAGTAAAAGGGCAGAGAGGAGTGTGCGGTGAGATTGATGATGATTACGATGTGAAGCGTTTGGTGATAGACCTGTTAACAATATGATTATCGGTTGGAGGCTCCTCTGTTTTCGATTTACCTAATTTTCTCTTTATAAACTTGTCACGGGCCGATGACACCTGAAATGCCGGTACACCCAGTAACACCACTCACTCAGAGCTTAATAAGCCAGCAGGAAGACAGTGTTAGAGCTAAATAAATTTTCCAATGAAAGGAAGGAAACTGAAACCACCATTTTATTTATGGTGACATCTGCGTCTTCCACTCTTCTTCCTCTCCCACCAGCTCACTCTCGTTAATGGTGATCAAGGCAGCAAATAGTTCAGAGAAATCCGAATGAATTCTGCCAATCGTGCAGGCCAGCGTACTCCTCACCGACGACAAGCAGCGACCTTTTGTCAAGATTGGCAAAGTAGGGATGCAAAAGAGCCTGCTGCACATTTATGTGAAAAGGTGTGTTAGTGATTACATGCCAACTAGCACTTCCTCTTAAAAACGGCATTATATTGCAAACAAAATATCAAAACTTGATTCGTCAGTGAGTCGTATCGATTCCTGGAAACAGCGATGGACCTAGGAGGATAGTGTTGACAACAAGAAATAAAGGGGAGAAGGGTGGGACGTAATGGCTACTCACAGTTAGCAATCAAGACCCCTTGCATCAAGTTCACGCAAGATCTTTTCTTGAGAGCAGAGCCTATTGGCGTGCCAAGAAGGAACCCATCCAGGGTTATAATAAGACAGCTTTGTAACGTCCGACCAAGTTGCCTCTGTCAGTATCCCCTTCATTTGGAATGTGTGAAAGAGTTTATCAATCTCGGAGTCACCGCAAAACAGCGGGTCTCCCATGGTCAATTTAACGAACATGCAGCCTATAGACCACACATCAAAGCTACAGCAATCGACAGCTTTGCCTAGCAGAATCTCAAAGGAGCGATACAACAGACTGACAACCTACATAACTTTGACACCACTTAGCCAAATCCTTCAAAAAGCTACGAGGAAAGACTTAGGCAGGTTAAAATCAACAAGCTTGGTAACACTTCTACTAACATCGATTGACGCGTTTTGATATGTTAAATAGCGGTGGATAATGCGCCTTATGTGGCAATACCGAAGAGCTTGCAGCATTCGGTACATGGTCACCCAGATGAAAAATAAGCAAAGGTGACAGTTCGGTGCTCTTATAATTAGAATCCCAAATCCCGCCTGGAATCCATAGTTGAATGTTCAAAAATTTGGAACAGACGGCAGTAATCTAGAACAGCATGTTCCATACTGGTTAAGGTCATCAAATTCAGGGATTTACGCCGCAATAATCAGGTATTTTAGTTCCTTTAGAAGTGTAAAGTCCCTGAGAGCAGTCGAAGAGGGATTTCAGAGGGAATGCTCAAATTTAATTTGCTTCAAGGCCTTTAGCTGTCCCAACCTCCGGTCGAGACATTTGTGAGCCACATCGTACGTGCCTAGAATGGTAGGGTGAATGCTTCTGTCAGGCTTTCGTGTTCCAACATGACTACAAAATGCTCAGAATAAGGTTAAAACCAACGTTGCTTATGATCAGTTGTTTAAGGGTTATCCATGTCCCATTATAAGCATTACCATACTTAACATCGGTTTCTATTTGTTTAGTCACAGGACCAACGGAAAATTAAGGCAAGTGAAACTCTTTTACTGATAAGTTCCTGATTGATGTCATTAAAGGCTAAACCAAGAAAGAATTTCAAGATTTATTTTCTGTTACTCAAAATTATTATTTTTATTCATTATTTTGCCTAGTTATAGCCAAATGGATGCCCTGCCGGATTGGCCAATCAAGACAAACTCCAGCAGGTGATTTTTCCTTTCCATCCATTACTTTTTCACCACCCCTGCTGAGACGGGCTGAGGTTCTTAACATCGTTATTATAATCACACAGGTTGTATAATAGCAAAACCATGGATGCTACACAAAGTCCGGAGATCCAACTTGCCCACCCACGACTAGGGGTACATGTCCACGCCGCCACTGAATTGCAGGATCACTCTTAAATAACAAAAGTGTGATAAAATTTTAACATAAGTATGTGTTTGGTATTAAGGAATAAGCCAATTACCAGAGGCTGTTAAATGAAGCCAAGGAGGGGTTGGTTGATCATCAGAACCTGACAAAATAATAGAAACTCACTTAAGTGGCCATATTGTACTAGCCAGTTGGTCGGCCTCCGGGCTGGCCAACAACCCCCAGGCCCTCTGTTTCCAGAATATATATTCTGCCCCAGTACTATGCCTTCTTTTACCTTAAAGGGAGCCTTGGGACGCTACATTGGTAGTAGCGGAAAGCGAACTCCACTTTGATGGATTTATCCTGCTTCATACCGCTTCTGGCAAACTTTGGCGATGTAAAAGAAGTGTAAGTGCTACAGATGAGAGAATCTCTTACACCCCATAAGAGAACGGCTGAGATCGACGTCCATCTTCGCACCTTCCTCGTCCTCGTGTTTCTGCAAGGAAGCTATTAACAACGAAGCGTCACTAGCCGTAAACTCTATGTCCAGTAGAACTGCCAAGAGGGATCAGCGAAGTTGTGGTCATGCATCTCCGCAAGCTCTCTCCTGTTATTGGGCAACTCACCTATCTTCGTCAAATGTGTATCTACAGATATGGAATGTGCAGGACGTCATTCGACAGCATCGTTTAATGCTTTGCACACTTAGATCGCTTGCATTTTGTTCCTATGAGGCCCGATTGCCCTATTTGCCCAGCGTTCTTCCACCGCTTCAGAAAAGTCCGGAATCACAATATGTGTTGTGTGTGCCTTCATTCGTCCAAAAACTTGGATTCGTACTGGTCGCATTATCTTGGGAGAGGAGGACTAAGGAATACGCATTCGCTGCACCAAGTGCTACGCAGAATTGATGGTGTCACAAGAAGACATGCGCTCGAATCTCGATGGCCTGCACGGTTAGCTTGAGAGTGCTTCTCACAACACTGATTTGCGTTGTGATGGCTGACACGGAGGCTAACCAAGGGGAGCGTCATGGACGACGCTAGAAAGAAGAGGTGGCTGTAATGCTTTATTTGTTTGACTGCAGGTTTCGGTGACCTAGTGGCTATATTGTACTAGCCAACAGCCTCCAAGTTCCTCTGTTTCTAGAATACTTGTATTCTGCTCTAATACTGCACCTTCTTTTACCTCAACGGAAGTCTTGGCACGTTACAAATGTCTATTATACGTAAATTAAGTGATTATAGGCCTGTGTGTTGGCAAAAAGTGCAAGAATTTGCTTCATTAAAAGTGCTGTAGCTACGCTTACAAATGTGGAAATTGGATATGTTCAAGTTTGCGTTCATTTGCTGTGTCATATCTTGGACAAAGTTTCGTTCATAGGGCTTCCTAGAATGCGGAGTAGCGTCCCGAGGCTCCCTTTAAGGTAAAAGAAGGCGCAGTACAAGGGCAGAATATACATATTCCGGAAACAGAGGGCTTGGGGGCTGTTGGCACGGCCCGGAGGCTGACCAACCGGCTAGAACAAGATGGCCACCCAAGTGACCTAAACCGGTAGTTCGAACAAACAAAGTATTACACAGCCCCTCTCTTCTTTCGAGCATCGTCCCCGACGCTCCCCTTCGTCTGCCTCCCGTGTCAGCCATCACAACGTAATCAGTGCTGCGAGAAGCACCCACGAGCTAACCGTCTCACTCGTCGAGGTTCGGACGCATGTGTTCCTGTAGTGCCGTCAATTCCGCTTAGCACTCAGTGCAGCAAACGCGCGCCTCTTGGCCCTCCTCTGGGCTTGGAGTCCACAGCTAGTGTCGCTTCAGTTGTTAATAGCTTCCCTGTCGAGCATGAGGGCGAGGGAGATGACGAAGATGAACGTTGATCTCAACCCTTCTGTTACAAGATACCAAAGGTTCTCCCCTCCGTAGCACATGTACTTCTTTAACAACGCCGACGTTTGCCAGAAGCGGCATGGAGCAGGATAAAATCCATCAAAGTCGGGTCCGCTTTCTGCAGCCACCAATATAGCGTCCCGAGGCTCCCCTTAAGGTAAAAGAAGGCGCAGTACTAAAGCAGAATATATATACTCCGGGAACAGAGGGCTTGGGAGCTGTTGGCACGGCCCGGAGGCCGACCAACCGGCTAGAACAAGATGGCCACCCAAGTGACCTAAAGCGGTAGTTCGAACAAAGTATTGCACTATACCTGCGTCAGAGCTAGGATGACTCATATGTAGGTTTAAAGAAGAGATGACATTTGAGACGGGTGGATCTGAGGCGGTGCTGTCACATCCTATTTGTGAACATAAATTGTCGATTAGTCATGTGTTAAATTAAATGCATCACAAGTCTTCTAAAGAACAACAGTGAGTGCACAGACAATTATTATTTTGATAAACATAAATTCACGGCGAATTACATATTTTGTAAAGTGAAACAAGTTTTTAAGTTAAATGCTCAGCATTTTCAAGGTCATTAGCGGTAACTGCTCTCTGCCTCCATGGTAAACTGGACCCATCGCTACGCTAAATATCATGGCTTTGGCAATAGTGAGCTAACTTTTTTAAAGGCCAATCTTAATTAGTAATAAATCATGGTGAAATTATGTTTTCGAGGAGTGAATTCCGCAAAGTTGTATCACGCCTGACGGGATCATAATTTACCAAGCATGGGCGCCTTGACGACCAATTGGGAACCAGAATATTACCCTTGGCATTACTTTGCTCACAACTCGAGTGAGAATAAGTTGCATTTTATCACTTCTTATAATGCCTTACATGCATGAAAATAACAATAGTAATTTAACTAAAAACTTGGCTTTACTCTTTACAGCCAAGATTTTAATTATCAATGCGAAGTATAATTGCTTCGTACGAATCGCTACAATATTTAAGCCTGTAAAGCATTTTGGTGTGTTGGCCATTTTGAGTTGTTTATCAGTTCTCCAGTTATAGATAAAGGCTTTTGTAGCAAGGAGGAATAAGAATTTAGCCACGAAAGAGGTACACCACAGGAAGGATCTAACTGATAGCAGATTTTGATCAATGCCTTGTATCATCGCGTGCATACAACAATGCATACGTGAAGCGATGGCAAATTAGCTTAAGTATGCTGAGCTCTACAGTTCCTTCGTTTTGATCTGGAACTGGTTTCATTGCGACCCTGGCTGATTGCTTGCTACGGCGCCATAAAAGGCAGATCTTTTATTAGATCACAATACTTCGTCTAGCGGCTGATTAAAGGGAGTGTTATGAGTAAAAATCACAGTGAAATAAATTAAACTGCACCGTTAAGGCATTCAGTATCTGGCAGTAACGGCACGTAGTGCAAATGATTTCAGTACGAAATCTGGGGGTGCGCAAGCCACTAGCTGCTATGCGTTTCCTAGTTTATTCTACAATAGCTCATTTTTACACTCATCTGTTTCCTCCATCTCTGGTGACTATGATATTTCTCGCATAATACAACAAAATTCAGACCTGACCGATAGCGTATAGCTTAATTTGGCAATAAACCTGAAACGGCAAAGGTTTATAGAGCTACATCTTACTTTATCCGTTTCGATACAGGACTTATTAATCAAAACACAGCAGCTCATTCCATTCAGCGATTGCTTGCGGGAGCTCTTGTAGCAACTTATAAAACGAGTTTGGCCAATGATAAAGGCACTTAGATGAGCACAGATGATCTATAATGCAACCTAATAGGAATAAGATAGTTATGGTAATGACGGTAATGAGTATTCACCCATTTGCTCAGCTATTGATTCACTGACATTGGTAACGTAGTTGGTAACGTAAACAATACATTAGCGACTTTTGCTTTACGAGCCAAGGAACAATAATGATTGTGGATTTTCTTCACACTCGTGTCGTGAACACTGTGTGTAAATAGGGTTGCTGTAACAAAAACCAAAGCGTAGAACCTTAATCTCAAGATTACTTTCAATGTTCTAACAAGCGCAGATGTCTTTGTTAAATCTATTCAACATTCACCTGACCTCGTAAGTTACTTTCAAATTCACATGACATGCTCATTGCAGCATGTTTCTAGGCAACAAATCTAGGAGTAAAATAGATATTTCTTCTTAAACATTGCAGATCACAAAATGGCTATTAAGTGTCATTGCGATGCTGCTTTTACCATAGTGATATAAAAATAATCAGTTGAGCATTTACAAGCCGGTCAAATGACGCATTCTAAATGTTGTCCTATCTATTTCACACTGAGGTAATTCAGTATTCTCGAAGCAGCTTTATTTATAGCACACTCAAGCAATCGAAAGCATGTGACCCTATTCCTGCGCTAGCCAAAATTACCGCTCGTCTATTCGCTCGTGTATTTTCCCTTTTTCACTTCTGATTCGCTTAACTTAAAAACTAACCTGCGAGAGCAGCAATTGGCGTTAAAGTGAGCTTCTTTACGATGCTGGTCAAGTGGAATGAGAAGAGAGGCTTATTTTCAAAAATCTCTGTTACTTCAATTGATCATGCCATAGGCATGGAAGATGGGGAAAGGGACTAGTAGCTAACTAAGGAAACAGCAGTGAAGCCTCAACACCTCTTCCACTTTGCTTTCCGACCCTAACTGGAAGAGTGGCTGTGCAGAGGTCAAATAATGTCAATATACACACTGCCCATGCTGCCTACAAGACCTTATATTTCTTAGTCATTTGCTTGTCGTGCACCAGTAGTCGAATGCTCGAATGCACGCAAAATTCAAACTATCCCAAATCCACTGGTCGGTAGATCAGTAGCATCGCATTCTTGCCATCTGATTCAGATCAATTCTGCACAACCTATTCGAGCGCCTATCTGCTTTTCGCCATTATGAACCGCTGCACTGCAGCCAGCCTAGCAACAAGATGCTTCCTCATAGCATTAGTTAGAAATTCCATGGTGGATTTGAAACAAAGGTGTGTCCTGCTAAATCGCCCTCAACAAATAACGTTTTCTGCCCACTAAATGGATGCTGAAATTCATTCCGCTGCCTTGTAGACCTGCCATCAGAGAAGTCCCTGCCTGCAAACGCTGTTCACACCTAGGAATGGAGTTAGGGTGCCTCCTTTGGCTCAGCTACGAACTTCGCCGACATAAGCAAACCTAGATACACGTAATCTATCGTATTCTACTATGTATCTTGCTTCTCCACGTCGTCATTTTCAAGTATCAAAATCCTTGTCAGCGCTTCAGTGCGGCTTCGTTGCCTATTCACCTGTGGTCTGCTTCTCATCCTCCAACTTCGCCGCCTCCATCACAATTTCACTTTAGCCACAAAACTCCAACTTTGCCATTCTAAAGATGCCAAAGTGCCCAAATAAAAAAATTGTGGAAACTAGAGTTAATTTGTATCAATACCTTCTCATCCTTCTTCCTTACCTTTTGCATGCATCATTCCTACATTGTCACAACTGGTGTCCTAGTGCAATTTGTTTATCACAACAAAAGTGTGGGTTGCATCTTTGAGTACGCGGTTTGACAGAAACACGTTTGCCTTCTATAAAGTCGATTCCTGCACATTTCAGTCGAATGGATGGCCAGGTAAATGGGTGAATGAATCTAAAACCGTATGGAAGAGAGAGGGAATGGAATAATGAACGCAAATGTCTCAGCGCTGTGCAGAGACATCCAACAATGAACTTTCTTCATCCTTTCCTATACAACCCTTCCCACTTAACCAATCTTTCGTCCCTTTCAGCTGGGCGATTGTGTTGCTATCTCTTCAGCGGAGAAGTGTGATCATCGCTATTATCCTCCCTAGTGCAAGGCGTCTGTTGGTCAAGGCCTGAGATTAGGACTGATGAGCAGATATGCACCTTCTCTAGCTCCATAGCAATTACTAGGAGAGAGTCGCCAACTTCTTCACTCAAATCATACCTCGCGTCACCCTTGCCCCCTCCAAATGCTCAACAGGCTTCCTCTCAAAAGGAAACATCAGGATTAAATAGTCGAGGGCAAGCAGTCTTGGCATAGCAGCTCATTTAGTTCAAAGCGCATGAGAATCGATGAATCACCTCATTCCCATCCGTCTCCTTTGCATGCGCTATGATGCACAGAATTCGGTCTAGGTAAGAAACACAAAGGCAAGTAATGTCTGTCTCCACCAAACCACGCACAATGCATGCTGTCCAAAGCTCAAACCAGATGACACTGCCAGACACCACGCGACACGCGCTGCTGATCGATTAACCCATGTCTGATTCCATTTAGCTTATCACACAACAAACCGTTTGACGCGCTGTTCTACGTATTGCATCGTTTACTATTATTCGTCCTGTTTAGTGGTGTCGTTTCTACCATTCAGTGATCCGCCAGTGCCTCCTACCTTTTGCGTTTTCTCCTCGCCTATGGCCTTGTAACATCCTCCGCTTCCATAGCTACCTCCACCATCTCCTGGTCGCTCCCAACCTACCACATTAAAGTTTTAGAGACGTTAGTGATCTAAAACAGGTGGATATCGTATAGATTAGGAGTAAGCTATGCTACAAACCCGTCTCCTTCTCTCCTTACTACCAACTCCTCTTCTCTAACCTCATTTGCGTGCTTCATTTCCATGTTATTAGATTCGGTATCTAGCGTAAATCACATGTAAAAGGAAAACTATGATTAGCTTCTTTGTGCGTGTTGCTCGAAAAGTCATATTACATTCATCAAGTCAGTTCCTTCATATTTTACACAGTCACATGTCCAGATAAGTGGGTAAGCAAATTAGTTTGTGAATGGATAAGAGATAGAGGGAAATAAAGAACGCTATATCACTGCACTACACAGTCATACTACGGTACCCATTTTTGATTCCACTTTTCTCTTTCCCCACCCTCTCTCATTTCAAGCCCACAGCCAATCATCTTTCCACCTCTCTCTTAATTTTTCCCCGTCTTAGCTGATCATTCATGTCAATTCTCCCCTACCAAGGAAATGCAATGCAACAATCCTCTTAGCAATGGACTGGAGGATATGCATCAGATACGCACCTTCTTTATCTCAGCTACAATCTTTACGTTTGCTCTAACGTGCTTACTTCTGCACGTTGTATGCGCTTACAATCACCAACTGAGTAGCAGCACTGAAAAACCTACCATGCAAAATAACTTACTTAATGTCCAAGTTTCAATGCAGAAGCACTGCAGTACGATGCAGGAGACTAGTCTCGACTGGATCCGCCTAGATTGCACTGGCCCAGAATAGATAAAGTTGGCTACCTTGTCTGGAATCGAGAGGCTTGTATGCTATATCCTCAGAGGCGCCTCATGCGTCACCATTGCAGTCAACCCCAGCACACTGAATTGGTCCACCTAATCGACTCGACGCAACTGCATACCATGCAAATTAAAGTTTCCTTTTTCGTTCCGTAAAATCAGTAATCAGACTACGCGCATAAGAAGCAGGTCTGCTGACGTCCTCGAAATGGGGAGACAAGGGCTCGTCTGTCTATGCCCCTTTTCCCACACTCCATCTCAACGCACGTTCATAGAGTGTATCCCTTGTCTCCTACTACGCTCTATACGCTCTCGAGCATTATGTATTGCAGTAATTTTTACTGTTTGTGCTCCATAAATCAAATGAACTAAAAGGAGAGTAAAATACTTCTTACCTTAAATTTCCATACCTTTATTTGTCTCCTTTTGTGATGCCGCAACTTCTCAGCTTCGACTTCCTTATGCTTCTTTCACATTTCCCTCTACCTCGGCGGTTTCCAGCGCCCTCTTTCTCTCTACCAGTCTCACCCTTTATTATGATATGTTTGAATGATGCGACGATTCATAATGCAAATCAGACTAGCACATGCTGGACCGGATCTGACTTAATCATGCGTTACCCAAAACTAAATTGTGTTTTAGCATGGCCTGGCCTAATGCCATTAATTCTTTTTTCTGCCTTTTGTCACTTCAATTTGCCCTGCATCACTTTGCCACAATTCATTTTCTACTCCACCTCCTCCACTTGCTCCCTGGAGACAAATGTACACGAGTTGCTCCTACTCAATTTGAAGGCTGGACAAACTCCTGTTTGCCTATCTCAGTGCAGGATTGTTTGTTTTGCCTTGTAAAAGTCCCTTTACCCAAGCTCCACAATAACGGATGGAAATGCGCGCTTCCCCTTAGTCAATCTGTGTCAATTTAACTGCGCGTTTGCGCCTGTCAATTTGTTTGCATGAATTTATTTGTATTGCAATGTAAGGGCGCATTAATCCTTCTAATCTGCCATTGTAGTCTACCAAATAGACGGTTGCATTTTGAGCGAAGTAAGATCTCCTTTAGGCGTTCGTTTGATGGTTAACTGGTTTTTTAATTTACGCAAAACCCACTTTTTGTCAACGCCATCATTCACACACCAACTCACTTCACCATATTTTGTCGCTTTCTTCTCTTCGTCTCTTATTTCAGAATGAAGTGGACATGGCACATGAAACTGATGTCAACTCCCACGCCATGTAGAGACATTTTTCTCCTCCGTTGACACTTTTGTGTCTGTTAATCAAAGGGATGCATTGCAAGCAAGAAGTGACGAACCAGCTGGCCGATCTTCCTTTTGCAGTTAAGGAGATCGCAATCAAGCTGGCGTAAAAATCGCTGAGTATAATAAAACATGCTGCATGGGCATCGCACAACTTGACACAGTCATATGAAGAGTTTAAATAAATGGATACAATATATACAAAGTAGGAAGCTGCTTGAAAACCTCCTGTTCATACAGAATTCTGCACATTTGAGCAATGGACGCATCAGCCACGTTGTATGCAGGAATGCAAAACATTATCTTAGCGTGCCATAACTCACCCATATTCGGTGTAGTGGCAACTCGTTTGAATCAAAATAAACGCTTACACTTATTTCTGCCATCGGATATATTGGACGAACAATGCTGGTTTTGTTAAAAATGAGGATCGCGTCAAAATTCGGCTTGCTTAGTAAATACACTCACGCTGAAATTTCCGACCTACTATCAAGATCTCGTCAGGTTTCAGCAGTGTCTACGACTTACCCGATTAAAGTCTACCAAATAGTTACCAAGGTGCCCTTAGGTCATATGGTGCTGAACCACCGCGCTCACTTGCACAATTTGGCCGCCAGTCAGGCAGGCAAGCACAGCTGCAGAGAGTAAAGCACAGGAGGTGGTAGGATGTTAGGTAGGCAGGATTGACAGTTGAGAGAAATGGAGGGAGTGAGGGAGGGTAAAAGCGTACCCCTGAGAGGATCGAACTCCGACCGCCGCACTAAGTGTATGGTGCTCTATCCAACTAAGCTACAGGGGACAATCCACACCGTCACACTGTTCACTTCCTGCCTATTCACAGTCCTGCACCCTCCTGGCATATCCATCCCTCCCTCCCTTCCTCCCTATGCACTCCCACACACACACGTACACACACTCAAAATGGTGTGCTGTGGTTTGGTGTAGGGACTTGCGCTACGGTGGCAGATTGCATCCCCATCGTGGTGAAGCAGACTTAGGTATGTAAGGATAGCGGAGTGGAGTAGTCTAGACCATTGCATTGAGCGCAGGTATGCAGGTGTTGCGTGGTCTGGTGGGGGGATGGGGAGCGAGGTGGGGTGAGGTGAGGCGAGGCGAGGCGAGGCGAGGCGAGGCGAGACAAGGAGGTCTAGCAGTGATGTTTTTGGTGCGGGGATCTAGCATGTCGGGGGATGTGAGCGGATTAGGGGCAGGCGCTGCGAAAGCGCAACAAGTGCCGCATTGGCGCATCGTGAATTTTTTCGCTTTAGTCTATTTTACCTTCTTTTCCTCTTTATCTAAACCTCCATTTTAATTTCCAAATTGATTTACTGCCTTTGTAATTCCTATCGAATTATAAGGCAGGAAGATGTGGTGGATATCAATTTCTTTTTATTCTCTAATTAAATACATTTTAAATGCAACTGCAGGGTGGCTCTATTTTGCTTCAACAGGTGCTTATCACGCTCACGTCCACAACCGCCACTACAGATGCAACCGTAAGGCCATCATGCACTGTCGACTGATTAATCAATCATTAATTTTGGTCGATCCCTAAAGCAGTCTATGTACTGCGTACCAAATGCTGAGAAGCTGCCCACTGGTTCCTTACTCCTCCTTGCTTTCACTCATAGATCTGCCTTCTACAGCGCCATTTTGCAGCATGCGACTCGTTCATGGGCAGTTATATTTCTCATTGATTCAACTACCTCATAACTTGCAGCAACTGCAGTGCGCACACGGCCTTAGCACTCTTTGCCAAAATAGGCTTCATCCACATCGACCATGTATATTGTCACTGTTTAACTCGAGAACATCAGCAATGGGAAAGAAGCCAATTCCCTTTGCAACTTTTCCTTCTCAATAGTGGTGCAATGCTGCTCTCACCGCGAAAAACCATCCTATTTCTACTTCACCCCATCATCCCTCGCTTGGTCATGCTTCTGCTCTCACTTCAAATTCTGCTTCCTCTATTACACTGGAGTTGATATAAAAGGGCGGGTCATTGTAAAACTTGGCAAACAGCAGGCAGAAGGGGAAGGTAGACTTCAGCTTAGTATAGAGGTAGGGACGCTGGCTGATGCAAAACGTTCGTGGCGAAGGCATTGACATCGTCATCCACATCCATGTCAGTGCCAGCAGCGGGGTTGAAAACACTCGACATGGGTTTGAGTTTGGGTAATGTCCTGCAAGGGAGTGGACCAGAGGCCGTCATAAGAGTTTCTATGAAGCCACAAAGTGAGCCTTACCAAATGCGATCGTCCTTTGCGGTCAGACAATATGCCTAGCCCAGATACACTGAAGTCAGGGTCGAACGAGCTGTCCATTAACAAAAAGGAGGCGAATGAAGGTAAGCAATCGGTGCGCCTCCAGTGCTATCGGTGCTTTCACTGTGCCTCTCGTAATCACAATGCATAAAATGTTTAGCAAGGCATTCAAAGCTAAAGTGCCAGTTCCAGCTTAACGCATCGATTGACCGCCTTGCTGATTACCTCTCTGCATGCTGGTTGGGCTGAGGAAGGTAGTATGACTGAAAATGGATTTCACATCTGCCTGCAGACGCAGGAGGGCAGGAGGAGGTGCAAGCCGGAATAGACCCTTACCATAAACGTCAGAATGTAAGAGCAGGGCCTAGCTATCTCCTCACCTCGAATTCAATCAGAAATGATAGGAATTATGCCCTTTTCACAATTAGCCTTAACATAGAACAACAGCAAGGAGCTACTCACTTGCCAAAATCCTACTCCAAAGTAGTTGTCAACAGTAAACAATCACTCTGGTGGATTAAACATTAGCCTCAACACAATACAGGGGTCTGGATGTCATTGTTAAACTAATTCCAATTCAAAACGCATGGAATTGGAAACATTAATGTCGATGCTGGTCAATTAAAAGCTTAATGTCGATCTAATTCGATTTCTGAGATCAGGTGACTTCATTGTAGGACCTTGGAATCGATAGAGGCCAATTCAAAGATCAAATGGCCTCAAATAGTGTTGACGCAGAAGAGACAGGCACCACT
This sequence comes from Taenia multiceps, assembly GCA_001923025.3. Classification (NCBI taxonomy): domain Eukaryota; kingdom Metazoa; phylum Platyhelminthes; class Cestoda; order Cyclophyllidea; family Taeniidae; genus Taenia; species Taenia multiceps. The sequence goes on along the minus strand of CM010312.1, from coordinate 24,255,162 downwards.
GATAAAGGCGTTCTTACGGCATAAGTCAAATCTCCAGTTCATTTTAGCAGCTTTCTTTCCCTCTCTCCTTTAGTCAAGCAGATTATGGAACCGAGCATATTATAAGATCCGCACTCAATCAACCGGATTAAGGTCTATTTCCTTTGACGAAGGAAAAATTTATTTGCCTAATAATTTGCACCCTAGCTCTCCAGTTATTAGAGGCAAGTTAGAATCAGAAGCGACACGAGTAGTCTTTCACTTCAGGAGCCACACGCCACTTCTTTTACGTCTTCATCCCTTTCTCCACTAATCCATTAACTGCCTAGCCACCTATTTCACTTTGCAAAAGCGTGGTAGTCAGTTGGGACATCATACGGTGGATATTCGAGACTGACCGGAATCCACGTAGCCATAATGACAGCAGAAGGTAGTCGAACTGTAAAAATTAATTTCTTTAACTTGCTGCTGCATAACCAAAATAATATACTTTAGTTCTATATGCAGAAAGAAGCTGGTGGAAGAAGGTACAAACAAATAGCGGTTGGAACTTCATCTAATGCAGAAGTGATGTGATTATCAAAGATGAGAAGATTATTTGGATCCCGAAGTTGGTAAACTATTGTTAGCCAATTATAACTCTAGACAGAGTTATACGCGCCGTGAATGCGTTTTAGCCCTATTCGACCGCTTAGCTGCCTCAAAAGTCTAAAGGCAAGGAAGAAACCGGGAACAGGAACATAAGTGGTGAAAAGTGATTATAATTGTTGGAGGACGAAGGAGTTTCGACAAGTGACCTCGAACCGGATCATTCAATGGCATCCTTGCCACAAATGAAAGCACGTTTGCCTGGATTTGTGTCTTTGTGTTTGCTTAGTTACTCGTGTGATTTTTCGTAAACTAACTTGCCCTAGGCCTCATGTATCGATCCAGAAACAAACATATGTCGACCGCACAACAGGTGGCCTTATTGATTTTATCGATGCATGGACTCTTGCGTTGAGTCAGCAAGAAGGCGTTCAAGGGGAAGAACACGGACTACCTAAATGTAGGCAATTTACCCACTCACTCACCCACTAGACCCATCGAGGGCTTCGGCCCCACGACCTCCTTCTGAAGGTTCCAGATTGCACACTTTCATGAAATAGGGATAATCGATTTCCAGCAAAGGAGGAGGTTTGCGACTATTATAACATAGGCATTTCTATGCAAAAAATTTACATTTGGATCGATAATAGTAACAATTTGCACTTCAACCACCACAGTTCTCCTACAGTAAGTACACACGCTACTCGTGAACCCAACGCTAGCCTTGTGCCAGTGGCATGGGTAGACTTGCAGACGATTTTACCCAATTGGAGAAATAAAAGCACTCATTAAGGGAACCAAATGTCGACAATGCAGACCCTCACTAGTTATCACAGTTCTGACCTACCACTACTGCTAAAGTGGCGCTTATAAGTTCTAGCGACCGGATACAGTACTTTATGACAGAAGCTGAATCATTAAAAGGCAACGTTGCACGTAAGGAGGTATCTCAACCGCAAAGTTAAAATCTTTTAAACATCGCGTTTCGAGCCGAAAGAGAACTGCATACTCAGTGGATAATAATGCAGAAGCAAGGAACTGGATACTAGATCTGCCGTCCACATCAAATGGACTTCGACACTTGTGCTTGCATTTTGAAAACAATTTAGGTTCAAAGCAACTACGAAGGATCAAATTTTCAAATCAGGGTAGTAAAACAACGTCCAGTCAAAAGTTTTGTAGCCTAAAACTTGCAGGATTTGACTTGACAATCTTCCTTTACCAAGATTCTACACCACTTTTTTACATATTCGACAAGACTCCTGTGGTAATGAGGTCATATGTATAAGCAATTAAGCAAATTAAACCCGAGTTCTTTTGAATCCCATCCAAAGGTAGGCAATGGTTAATCCTAACACTGCAACAAGGCCCGCCTGTTTGACAGGTAAATTCATCACGATATTCTTGTAGATGCATTGTTTAGATAATGCTGCCTTAAATGGAAGATCAAACGGGTCAACCCTTGCTCATAAACCAGAAAACGCAATTATTCTCCATCCATTTTATTGTTTAAAATGAATACAACCTTCCAACCAAACGTGATTTTGTGTTAAGAAGCACGTAACTGCGTAACGGCAAAATTGTTTCTGTCCGAAATTGCAAAAATCATTTCAGATGTTTAAGGACAATCTAAAAGGTGGTCAAATTCAGGAAAATAACACATTTACATAGCTGGAACGGCCACCCTATTGTCCAAGTGAACCAACTCAGGGACATGCAGTGGAATTGGACGACCTTATCCAGCCTCTTAAGCCGTGGCTGCATCCGTGTCTTCTGCCATAAAACCGTCCTAGCTGCAACGGCGAATGCTTTCGATGTAGGACGCAACTTTGCTGAAAGGCTCCACATCCCACTGCTTTTTGTTGCTGAATGCTTATTCACATGAATAATTGGGTCGAGAATGTGCGTATATCTATGCAGAACATCATCAACTTCACCGACAAAAGAAGGCTAGTTTTTTATTGACTGGTAGCATGTGTTTCAAGTACAGTTCTTACAGTGCTAACTAGGATTATCCAGGCCTCAATTTTCTGTCAAGAAGTAGTTAGCCGGACGTTTACCGTGGCACCTTTATTTGCGCATTATCTAGCCTCTCCTCAGCAGCATTGCCTCGGAGCTGCTGGCAGTCTTGCTACCAGATTCTGAAGTGGATTGCTTTAGCTGCTGAATCAAAGTTCAGTAGCAGCTGCGTGGCAAAATCAGCCTTAGATTTGAGTTACTGGCGCCATTTTGTAGACTAACATATCTTCCCTTCTGCATTAATTTATTCCTGAGCTCAAGCGAAGGTCTTTTCCTTCTTTGGTGGCATCTCGAAAAAGCTGTAAAAGTAGCTAACTCCACCAATTCTGCAAAGCGATGGCTGGTTAGCATAATTTAAGCAACGAATAGGTGGTGAATGTTGGAAGAATTCAAGGCTTAGAGAAATAGTTTTGGCCCATTTGCCTCCTTCATATAAACAGAGAGCTCGTAAACACCGAGTAGTAAGTGAAGAGAATAAGCAGGCATGGAAGTCCATCCTAGTGCTCTTTATCAGTTCAAAGCCCTATCAGTAGCTTAAAGTTGCAGTTGTACGATCCCTTTACGCTAGAAGCCTGTGTAACAATGTCCACTAGGCGGATCCCTGTTAATCCACATGCATACGTTCAATAGTTAGTGAAGTTTTTCTGCAGTTACACAACTTAGTCTTATCCATCCAAAAGCTCGGACTACGTTGAGCTTAATTCTCAGCGGCGTGAAGAAGTGGACCACATAACAAATAAGGTCGATTAGGTCTTGTCTTTGGAAGGCGGGAAGGTTTCGTCAACTTGCATGTTGCTTAATTTGTTCATTATTTGCACCTCTTCATCCGGCATAATTGGAGGTCCCACTTATTGTCTGCTATATTTGCTAGCAGTGACACAACTTTTGAACTATTCGCACTAAAAATCCAAATCATGGAATACAGAGTGATATTTTACAAGCCCCTTCAACCTACCAATGAAAGTGAGAACTAGTGATGGTAACTGAGAATGGCCATCCTTAAGACTTTGCATTGCAGATAAAGAAAAATGTTCAATTTGCAATGCCACAAATTTTGAAGGGTGAATGCACCTTTAAGCCAGTGTTAATTCTTTACACCATTGCCACGTTTCCTTGTTTTTTGGGGGGTCTGGACCACATCCCACAAATAATCTTTATCTGTCATGAAACATTTTTCATTTTGATGTGTTGCATTTTTGAGTTTTCCTGCCTCCACTTTTCGCTTTTTTGATTTAGCTCTTTGGATGACGCAACTTTTCGGTGTTTGGAAACTACTTTGTTGCCAAAATGGGGTGCTCGCCTTAATCTAAGGGGAAGAAAGGCAGACACTATATTAAAACAAGGCCAGCCGAATCAGTAGGTGGATGGGTGGCTGTCGGTAATAAAACGAAAAGATGAGACCATTTAACAAAGCCTTAGAGTAGATACGTATGAGCGAATATCAGAATCAAATTAGTCTATGTGAACATCTGGGAGGTAAGGCAGGGGTAATATTCCAATAAATGAATGAACAACCACGCATCTACTTAGATACAAGCAGTTAATTAATTGCCAACTTACCCGATTCTGTGGAGCATAGTTTGACAGACTGGCTGGATGGAAATAAGGATCAAGCATGTAAGAGACCAAGAAGACTAGTGACCAAAGTGGAAACTGGATTGGTCCGCTTACTTCCACTTTTAAAGGGATAAACGGAGGCGGCGTAGATTAACTTAAAAAGTGGTATAGGGCAAATCGAGGTGGTAAGGAGAAAGATGAAAATTTGAAATGTAACTCCTAGGACGCGTCATTATAGGGAAAGATGGGCCAAGCTAACCTTCGCTAAAGCTAGATGTAGGCATGGATAAAGTAGGCTCCAGTCTGGTCCAGCCTAGTTTAGTCTGTTCTAGTTAGGCGTAGCATATCAAATCGGACGATTGTGGTGCAAGTTGGCATGTTTACTGCTAATAAACTCTATAAGTGCATATAAAGAAGGCATAAAGATGCTTAGGGCGAAATTGTTACAGCGATTCGTATGAATGGTAAGGTCTATTTATTTGGGCTCCAGGTGAATGTACCCAACTTAGCTGAAAGTAGTGGTGCTGGATGGACTTCTTTGATGGAGCAGAAGTAACGCAGATTTTCAACTGCAGGGAGTTAGGTGGCACGGAGGAAGAGGAATGGAGATAAATGATAGAGAACAAAGGAAAGGGAGAAAGTAACATTAAAGATTATCAACAATTGCTGTGACGGTTTATTTAAAGAAAGTAGGTGCTGTAATGCTACGTCTGTCTGCTGTTCTGCTCCTATTTGTCCATTCGGTCATTTATTCTCACTTTTCTACTTAAGCAAGCAACTGAACGTATAGTTGAATAACCATTTTAGACGGCAAAAAACTATGCTTGATCCGGTGATTCCTCAGAAGCAAGCGTTCATAGTTCTTTCGTAAATTGTCACCCCAACAAGGGTCCCGGTTAAATCAACTGTAAAATGACTTGTTAAAATGAAGAAAACGAGGTGAGAAACGAAAAAGTGAGAAAAGCAGAAAAGGTGGCATCATGACTTACATCGAATTTCTACATTTCCGAATTGTTCTTTTCGCTTTAGTACATCGACGTTTTTGGGAAGGTGGAATGGGAGGTTGAATAAGTAAAGCATGAGGAAAAGACTGATGGTGAGGAGGGAATGAAGCAGAAAGGAGGCGTTGACAATGATTTGAGTGGGTGGAACGAAGACAGCAAGAAGGATCACGGTGAGCGCTAGGAGACGTTGGGACGCGTAGTTGGACATGCCTGGCCCTTGGTGTTGTGCCTGTCTTCTTCACCGTTTGCATGCTCAGATATCATTTGGCAGCACGAGTTAGACTATGCACACGACAAGATGGAAAATAGTCTTATGACAACATCTCCTGCAGGTGGTTGTATGACATTGAAAGTCATCTGCTTGTTAGATTGCACACTCTAGCTAGGTCTTGTGCATCATGATGCAGTGGGATTAGGAGGAGAAACAGGACAATATTTGAAAATCAGCTTCAACAAAGGAGTGTCTGCAATAGCAATGACACCGCTTTTTAGTCAACGCAACGACTTTTGCTTTTTATGGACAATGCTTTGAGATTTTAAATTCTACACGAACTAGGTTGCACGTAAGATATGTCGAAACTTCATAGAATTTCACTGCTTTTGTCTATAGTCGATGCTTTGAGAAGCTATGGAGAAGTTTCCAAGACTTGTATTAAACATTGTAACAATGTGTGGCGTTTTGCAGGTGCTCTATGCATTTAAAGTTTAATGTCAGACGCCAGAGCGCTTTCGTGCTTTGGTGTACTATAAGACAAAGTAGATGGAGTCTGAAGTCACAACGCAGCACATGGAAGGTTGTACATTTGTGTCAAAATAATCGGGTTTGATCTGAATTTTTGAGATAGTTATGCGCATTTAACACATTTTTAACATCCTTATGTAGGAGTTAAGTCCAAGATTTCAGCCGTCTAGGCATCCATTTCTCTCAGAGCCCCACATAATCGATTCACCTATGGAAGCAGTGATTACGCAAGCATTGAATTCTCACTTCCAAGAAAACGATTAGTTCTGCTTCTGGCAACAAACTCAGACTTCCATTGCATAGCTAATGCTAGCGCCGTTTATTGTCAATTTTTATGCTGAGTCAATGCTAACAATCTTAAGTAGAATCACTTATTGTGCATGCATTGACAGTGCCTTATTTCTGGTTTATCTACCAGCGTCAGTTACATTGCTATAGACGTCTGCAGCATAAAAAGTTCCATGCTCGGCCTTCCAATGCTTCCGATCACTAATAACATTTTGCAAGAATAAATGAGTACCAAGTACATTCACTTCCCGCCGATTAGCCCATTTTCTTTTGCATAAGCATGCCAATTCTGACCCAAATCCCAAGGCGAAACTTTAGTCTGGGTTTGCATGGCTAGGACAACGCGACGCCTCAGCCATTGCCTAAGTCAATAATGGCTTCACACATAATACTAGCCCTAGACTTAGTTCCTGACTTAGCATCAGCCCTCACTTACCAGCTATTCGACCCACATTCATATGCCACTCCTTCACTTCGATGCTGATTAATCCACCCAAACCATCCCATTCTTCTGTTAAAAGTCCTTACATGCTGACTATTTGATTGGTGGCCTCTTTAGGATCCAAATCACTGGTACATGGAACCCCAATGTACAGTAGAGGCTTTGCATACTTTAGGCACATTGATCGTGAAGGAAAGAAATTAGACAATTTTCCGCAGAGATGACTCGTCAAAGAAAAGGATTCTGCCTTAAAAATATGGTCCACAGATCTTGCAGTAAATTTATAAACTAGCATGCAATTTGGATATTTTCTGCTTAAAACAGTTAAGTACTATGTTGGTATTTGGCCGTTTCCTTGTCTGATTTAAGGAAGCACCTTCCAGCTTCCGATTTCTACGACGATAAAATTGATCATCGATTTGTATAGCATTTAGTCCCTGCTAGATAAATAGCATCTGTAAGATGATCTGCTGTAGCTACATTAACGAGCATGGTAGAGCATCACCGTGGAAGAGTTCTAGGTAATTGCTTGATGAAAACTTTGTGGATTATAAATTAAGGCATAGAAACAATTACGATTATTAATAGAGATTAAAAAAATCAGTGGATGGATGGGTAAATGGCTTTAGCTAAGTAACTCAGTTTTACTCACAGAACATTATCGCAGAATTTGAAGGCATTTAATGCCCGTCTGATTACATCAAATAGCTGCCCGCAACTTCTTGGTGCATTTGTAAGTACTCTAATCCTTAGCCAACTTAACCTTATTACGAATTATCAACAGACTCACAGCACTATACATGGCTTCATTAAATATGTCTTCCTTACTTTAAATCCCGCATGCTTTGCCTACGCAAATAAGGTCATATTTAACCATTTTTTGGACAGAAAGTGGTAACGGACAACAGCAATGGCATGGTCGAGAGTACATATCATGGGCATGAAGCGCAAAAATTGGCAATAAAGTTGGGAATCAAACCGACATGAGCGCCATAAACCAAGCAATATTCGATAGCTCCGCTTTCGAATTAACCAATGGCAGGGAATACGAAAACCGCACAATTACGTACAAATGGCTGCTACCGCCCTTTACAATTTAGATAGGTAGTATGAGTTTAGCCACTTGGAGGATGCTCCCTCTCCTTTTTCTCCTCATTGAGCCTATCAGCATTCACTGCTTTGTCCGAGTGACTGTTCTATAATACGAACTTGTAGAACACACAACCTATAGTAAGCGGTGAGCAGCTACTTTGAGATAATTTGAATGGCCTTGTGCATAAGGCACATCATCTGGGATATTCCACTTAAATGGCATCAAAAGTGCCAAGCTGTACCTCGGAAGTGGGGCTGCCAATTGCCATAAGGTAAAATACATCAATACAGAGATAAAGAGCTGCTGTTTGTATTGTGTAGAGGTGTTGTAAAATGGCGAAGCCAGAGATATACGATGGTTGACAAAGTGTTTTGAGGAGGAACACAGATTTGAAGTTGCGGTTAAGATGCTGCAACAGTAGCATTTCCAGACTAAATATTAGTTTCAGATTGTCAACTTGTAGGTCTAGGTCGTCAGTAGTATGCCCTTTGAAAATAGCGCTTTTGTTTCCGATTTGTATTAGAGGTCCCTTGTAGAGATGTCAGCTTTCTGAGTCTGCCTTTTAGAGGTAAAGTGAGCCACCTCCTTTGCTGGCCAGAAGCTTTTGGCATGTTGGGAGGATGTGGCAATCAAAAACTAGGAGAGAGGGAGTGGAGCTAAAGGTGAAAATCCTGTGTGCAACAACGCAATTATTCGGAATTCAAGCTATACATTTTTGTTCTTGATCAATTCGGAACTGATGGTATGGTGTGCATTATCAAGCTGGGGAAGGATTTAAAGTTGTCTGGTGCATGCAATACAAGCAGTGGTGAGCCAGTAGATTTTCACAGGTAGTCACTTTAGCGTCTGATTGTTAGGTCAAAGTGTGCTCTGAGACCGGCTTATGACCAGAGTATGACATTCTGCAGTATACCGGTGTTAGGTTGGAAGTCGCCTTGGGAAGTT
>CM010312.1:24049387-24246405 GCA_001923025.3 Taenia multiceps | reverse complement strand
GACGTTGCACTGCAAGGCCAAGAAGCTGTGCGTTAGAAAGGAATGAAGCACGGCATTGCCCATGTAAGTGCTGCTCATGCTGCCCGCTGATTAAGTCACCTGCTGGCCCAAATCGGATAACCAACTAGATTTACGGTTGAAATACTGACAAACACTCTGAGTGTCAAAAGGACCCTAAATTTCTTTTAAAGTACGGCAACTCTGAGTCACTGCATAACCATCACCTTATAAGCGTATGGTCCGAGAATCGACCAACCACTTTACGTGCTGTTCTTCCATTGCACAAATCTATTTCTGCAAATCAATGATCTGTGTGCCAGTTGGCTCCCTTTAATGAAACGCCGAATGCGTTGGTATGAGGCGAGACAAGTTAGGTCCATCATCTATTGGTAGCTTGCCAAAATGCGGCGCAGTGGATTACACGTAGATTGATTGTCTTCTTGTGACAAGGAATCAACTGGTCTACTTGGATCAAGGGTGAATTGATTGTATTGCCTTTGTCTGTGAGTGAAAGCAGCAGTAACTCTGTTATAACACTAGGTTCCTTGATTTTTTTAATGCAGCAACTAGCTGTTACCACTGCGAAGTTGCGAGGCCGTTCACAGACCTCTCTATCGGAGGAATAATCGAGGTTGATGCACACGTAGTAATACTTCTTTTATTTAAGGGGAAGTCGGTGGAACTCGTTGCTACTTAGAAGTGCAGCTTGCACAACCAGTGTCACTAGATGCCCCAACTTCACAAGCAGTAATGATTGTGAATTTATCTCATTTTTGTGTGATGGGCCAATTCTAGACACATAAGTTCCAAATGAGGAATGTTAAGGAAACTTTATTGACACAAAATGGTACACTTGCCTTGCTCATTAATAGAGTAGATGAGTGTTTGAGAGCACAAGCGACTAGAGCTACAAGCTGGGAAAAGTGGCTTGTTGGTGAGAAAAATATGTGAAACATTATAAGGAATAAAGCAAATGATGTTTGTTTTGGTGTAATCGTCTAACATCAGTCGCATCCATTGGCTGGTTCGCTAACCTCTCAAATACGTCAGCATCATTGCTGTCCCGAGCACAACTACAAAGGAGAATGCATCAGGCTGGCGCAATATCACCACCGACATAGACAGCGAAACCTGGATTGTCAACATACAATGAACAAGAATTGTGAGGAGGAGCGCATATGCGAGTGATGGTAAGGATTTTAGGGGTCAGTGATGCTAATGCTGACTAATCTAGGAAGGCGGTGCACAACTCAGAGGTCTCAGCACTTTCTCTTTGCCAGTCACGATGCTGTTAGAGACAATCCTGCGTGAATGTCATGAGTGGGCTTATATATTGTTGAGCTGACATGAGAGGTCGTGTGGGAAACGTCAACTGACAGCTTACCACTGATCGTGTAGGTCAACACAGATCCTGTGTGAGAAAAATACATCAAGCAGTTTTCTTACTCAACAGACTTTGATGAACGCATTTAAGTTAACCTGGATAAAATCTAACCAGTTTATCAACTCAATCGGAGGTGTCGATGCCAACTAGTGCAAAAAGTGGTGAACAAAATAAGCAGCTACATTTTGTGGGATCAAAGATGACTCCAACTAGCAAAACACTCAGCTTCCCTACTGCTAATTCTCCACTTGATCGAAAAATGCTCAGTGCAGTGGAATGTGCGCTTACCCGAGGATGTTGTCGGAACTGGTACCAAAATGAAAAAGAAATGATGAATTCAATCTGTTTAGAGATGATGACAGCAAAGCTATGTTTGAGAGCATTGTCATTTCATGAAGTAACTCAATGGTTGTCACGGCAACATGACTGAAACTATTCGTTTCATGCCCCTTTTTGACGAAAATATGCATGATGATTCTGTGTAGAAATAATTCTGACGGTAACACCAAACGCGGCTAATGCCGTGTAGGTTGAAAAAGGCTAAGATGCTTAAGTGAAACAAGTTGAATGCGGCTACAATCACGCTCCCCTACTTCTCAAATGTGTCACTTGTAACTCTTATTTAAAAATAAAATTGCCACATACATTGCACTCCGCCGTACTCTAAAACGAAAAGCCGAAAATTAATTTTGGATCATTCGCATACTAATAAGTTAATGCAAAATTAATGGAAGCGTGGAGGACAAACAAGACAATAAAGCGAGGTTGCCAAGAGAACGAAATCAGTGAATCAAATTATTCAAGAGTGAAGGAGGCCTTTTCAAAAAGATTTTATTGGGAAAGCGTCCCATGTCACTCCAACTTACGGTTACATTCCGCCACTTCTGGTGATATCCCTAAAGGCAAAATTGCGTCGTTAATGCACGTCGGCAAATTTACAGCCTCCTGCTCTGCACAAACTTTCTACTTTCGCACAGAGTTAAATGGCCTCCGAGATTCTCTACCACGTTTCCATGCAAGAAGCAAGATAAGTTGGGATTTGCGGTGGAATGGCAAAAAATTGCGTGAAATTTCATTCGCCTACTCACCACTTTGCGTATAGTCGACGCTTATTGCCAGCTCCGATTTGGGCGTCATAATCGTAAAGGTGTCCCATTCGACGTCCGATCGGGGAGTGAATACTCCATGGAAAACCCTCATGTCCGATGCTCTGTCCTTCTTCAAATCAACTGCATAAATTGGGAATGAGCACTGGGTTAGCAGATGTGCTTCAAGCGGCAGCAAACTAATCATCAACGTTGAGCGAGGTTACGATAACAGTGAAACTATGGGTGAAGTAGGCATCGTGCCTTTGAGCAAATAAATTGGCTAAGGGGTTTCTCCATCAAACTGGACATGCACAGAATTGTTTTCAATACTTAATTGTTTCGCACTCACCGCAAACGTCGCTTTTATTCATGGTGAGTTTCACGCCCTTCCATTCGCAGATGAATTTATAGGTTCTTCTGAGCAAAACCTGTTGATGACATAATTATGCATACGATAGCTCAACAGCATCAGACAAAATGCGCAGTTAAAGGGTCAGCGGCAGAATTGACATCGCTTAACCAAAACTCACTTAGCCTGAGTTAAAGGCTTAAAGTAGATTCATAACTGAAGAGAAGTACCCAAATTAGGGATGGAATACATACCCACTCCTGGCTGTCTGCTCCTTTAACAGCAAAGTCAAGTTGGAAGGACTTCTGGCCTTTGACAAATCGGGAGAGTGGAAACGACGTCTTCGGGTCAGCTTCGTCTGTCATCAAGAATAGCATGAGGCAAGGAATTGAAAGCGTGAATCAAGTTACTGAAATGCGATTGCTTCGTTACCTATTTCAAGTGGTGGAAATGTGCAACTTGGCAAAAAATATGTTGACAGATGGTAGGGATCATCGCCGGAACCTGCGTAAATCCTGACCTCATCTTGCAAGTTCACGTCCCTTATTGTGATGTTAACAGTGCCTAAAATGTAAGGAAGACCAGTGTCAGGTAAAAGGAGTAGAAATCCAACCATCGGACCCATTTTCGGGAAGCAGTTTGGTCAAATCAGCGACAAGACTGCATATTTAAATAGGTGTTTCCCTCTGAAAGGTGGATAAAAGGATTATGTTGAGTGGCCAACTTCTACTCCTTTCTAATTTCTTTAGTGCTGTTAAAGGAAGCCACGTTTGCATGAGCCAAATAAACAACTAGCCAAATGATCTACGTCTGAGTGTCAGCGTTTAGCTGATCTCAGATTTACAATGTTCACACTCATGGGTTTAAAAAAGCATCCGAATTCCTATTAGAACCACCGTGGTCCGAATAAAAGCCGGCACTGAAGATTTGACATACCTTTGGCTGTTTGACAAGGACTGCCCCAAAATGTCTGATTTACTATGCAGCTGCCATTTTCGAACGTGATTCTATGCCGTCCTGCTTTGTATATAAATACGCCCTATAAACGAGAGTTGTAGAGATAAATATTAGCTGAGCTGCAGGACGATTGAAAGTGAGTGTGTCGAAACATTAATTCATTTCTGTGCCTACCGCCTCTGCTAGCTATTAATAGAATGCGCAACTCAGTGCAATAGATAATCTGTTTCATTTGACACTTCCCTTTCCTAATCCATCCCCGAAAACGACAGATGCATTCCATCACGGAAATGCACTTACGGCATAGTCACCGACCCGATAGCTCATTGTGTCCGATGGTCCCGTCGGCTTTGAGACAACGCGAGAACCCCACAACTTGGGGCTCGTTTCGCCTTCAAGGAAGAGGTGCTCATCAGACTCCACTCATACCATTAAAACGATACGTTTGAGAAAGGTGGAGAAGAGGACAACAAAAGGGCCAGAAAAGCAAGTGTTGAAGCAGACGCATACCTGTGCAATATGCCACGCAAAGTATAACTGTAATGATGTTTAACATAGTGTGTATCCTAATCTTGAGCCGCACAAGCTGTGTATTTATGTACGCCTTACTCTCATTTCATTAATTTGATTTGAGCGGCGCTTGCACGTCAGATACCACAACGATGGCGTTGAGGAGATCTTGCAATCAATTAGCTGACGAGATGTGTGTGCACCTAGCTCTCTCCGGTTGTGCGTCAAATGAAAAATTATTCAAACGCCTACAGCTAAAATTCTAATCTCTTTATCCGGCCCTATTCCTTGCACGTAAAGTGGTCTAAACGTGAAGTGAATTAGTTTGAAGGAAGTATAGTGACATGATTGCATGCAAATTAATTCACTTTTACTGAACTAGAGCACTTCCCATTCGTATTTGTGTGGGTCATTCCACTTCCATTTCCTCTTAATCTGCGTTTAGTTGCCATCAAACCCCTCTTATGAAGCCGTAGCGAACATGATTGCCGTCTGTGGCTGCACCACCATGCAGCTTCACTGCCGTTGTGATGGAACGAGTAAACTGCACTTTTCAGCCATTGTTACCATCGTACTATCATAATCAGAACTTTAACGTGACACGAAATAAGGTAGTGCTAGACACTGAAATTAATTGGGCCAAATCGCTAAGACTTCTCATGAATGCCTCAAGTATGCACACATTAATGTCTAGCAACCTACACAGTTATAGATTAAATCACTATCACTGAGACCACCAACTCTGCAGTGGAATACCATTCTTACTATGGATGGTTAAAGTCACGGACAGAACGAAGAGACCGTCCATGACAGGATGAGAAGCAGACATGAAGACAGGAATCCTAGGGTATTTGATGGAAACAGCTCCTCTTCAGCCCATGTCTTTTAACTGATTAAGTCGAAAATTGGGAACTTCGGGATTTCTTTATCATGTAAAGGATGCAATATGAAAATTCTACCGTTATATGGCACATTTTGGCAAAATAACAGGGTTGTCTGGGGTAAGTGACTTCATCAGGGAGCGTTATCATCATGAATGGTGCCATTCAAAGCTTGTCAGGTTTGTGAGCTCTCAACTATTCCGCATGGCTTTCCGGAAGCCTCCTGCAATTTATTACTTGTAAAACAGCCCAAAGTGGCAGTGTTGACGTTGTCTCCTCAGAAGCTGGCAGCTTTAATTGCATCTCCATTTCATGCAGGTATAATTCGAGCTTTTCACGAAACACTGCTTCAAATTTTGGCTATGGTGGGGAGTAATGCAATCGCCTGCATAACAGTATTTATCTTTAAGTATGCCTTGTAAGATCCACTGAAATCTCATGTCCGAGTGGATGCTGACCCCATTGGATGGGCTGAGACAAAAAGCAGCGTCCACCGCAACCTCTGGTCACATCAGTGGAGAGAGCCATTGCGGTTAGAAACTGACAGTACATTTCATATAATTTCCTTTACAATGTGAATGTTTGTGTAACAAACAGTGACTGCAGTGGTTGACATAGGAGAAAAAGGGCATTCAAAATGGCTTCCATTGTAGGAATAGGAAGATTTGTACATCATTTTCCTTCAGAATGTAGAATTTTGCCAAAAAACGAATTTTTATTGTTTGAGGCAAGTTCCTGTTCTGCAGTCCCGGCTGTGCTTCTCATAGCGTGTTGTGCCTTCTTGGCCTCAACCACTTCATCCATTTTCAGCCTCTGAATGTAGGAGTCAGTCACATTAAAAGCGCTTCTTAATGTCTGCGAGGAATGCTATGGGGTCTTCAAATTATTAGATACTGTACTAGTGCCTAAGATACCACACCTCCCAACCAGTTTGCTGGCATTCATGCTATTAACACTTGGCATCTGTGGACAGCTATAAAAGGAGCATATTTTCATGGATCACCATTGTTCCTATTAGAGAATTATTTGGTTGTGAGGCGATGCAACACATTGTTGTAATAGGCCCGTATTCTCGGCAAGTGAATGAAATCGCACGCAAAATTACCATTTAATCACATTTAATTCGGCATGTGTTTGTGTTAGCGGCATTTAAGCACGACATAATCTTCTCTTGGTGCCAGCCACACCCATTCCCTTTGAAGTTCATAATCCGATTGTGGTTAGCCTCAAGATACATCAGTCACCACCCATTTCCTTTAAAGTTCATAATCCGATTGTGGTTAGCCTCAAGATATATCGGCTCTCACGCTGTCATTTAGCTTCAATCCTTCTCTGCCAAGTACTTGTATAATGATACTTAATGTGCGCTGGTCCGCATCACCGTCGATAGGCAAGCTGCACTACCACTCGAATACAATGGGTCTGATCGTGTAGCATCATTGTCAGCTCTAAAACTATGCCTTTGTACTAATCACTCTGAGAGACGAAATGGTTGTGCGGTTGGAAATGAGGGTTCCTCGATTCCAGCTACAGCTGCGGACAACACGTTCCATTGTCCTTCGCCTGGTGTTAAGCTACTACTAAGCATTCTTCACATTTGATTTTGTTTCCGCATCTGCACTTTTCCACAACAAAATGCAACCTACTTCTACAACTTTACAAATTCCACAAACAAGGCTCCAATTGTGGTCTACAATTTGCTGCAGATCTATTAGCTTGCTAATCTGAATAAAGGTATTAATCCCTTAGCGACTGCGATAGCCCTGCAAGTAACTCCATTATGCAGGCCACCATATTCCGCATTGTAGAAGCGTTCAGCCATGTAGCAATGCGAAGTACAAAAAGAGATGTGTCTATTTGGTAAATGCTTATTTGCACTGCATGTTCCATGTTTGTTACCAAGATCTTTGCTGTCTACGTGGCTGTGTTTGCAGGTATCTTAAGAGCTTGACTTATTTTCTCCAGAAGTCTAGTATCGCTTATTCTCCTCGAGGCGCAAAATGACCGGACTCATAACCCGAATGCGGTCAGCTTCAGGATGCATCAGTACCCACACTATTAATGCATTGTAGGCACTTTACATTGCACGCTTCGGCAATCAAAAATTGATGTTTTTTGCCTCGATCAGGGGCGTAAGATAAGTTGCCAAACCCTGCATCCCACAAGCTCCTGCAAAATTGAAATATAGCTGGTCATGCTTTAGCAACTTTACCATAGCATCTCAATTCAGATCTTTGTATTTGTTGTGCACACAGAGCGCATCACATCGTAATGTGAGATACTGAAGGGTTTCCCACGCTCAGTTGTGACTACACAAACCGCGCTTCATAAATCATGAGCAGGTGTGCACACCATCATCAACTATTAACGACTCACTCATATTTCATTCTTACCATTTGTGTTTTGCGATGTCATCTAATCCTATGACGTTATTTATTTGATAAGCTATGCTTCTGCAGGAGGTTTTCTCTCGCTAAATATAGTGTAATAGGTAGCATCAGTTATCGAGTTATCAGGTTGAATTCGAGATTTGGCAGGCATATTAAAATGAAAGAAGGAGTGCACACTCATGCAGCGAAACCCTTTACAATAGGCACCTTAAAATTTCAGCATTTGAATTGAGATAGGGCGATGTAAAATTGGGAATGCAATCCTAGGTCATAACGACTTAGCGTTACGGGTGACAGCTTGACAAATCGCAGTTCCATTGGCTGAGAGGGTGCATTAACCTTAGTTCTTTGATGTGAGCATGTACCTAGCATGCTTTGTAAATGTGGAACTTAAATAATGATAACGTGATTCAGAAAGGGTGCCGCGTATTACATTAAATCATGCCTGACCACTTCGACTCCATTACATAGAATTTCTCAGAGGAAAGGCTAGCAATACAAGTGAACCAACCGTACTTGCCAAAGAATGATTTACACATTTCGAATGAGTCGTGGTTAGTGTGTGCATAGTAACTGTATTTTTTGTAACTTGGATCACTTTTGTGCATGAGGATTAAGTTGCGGGATTGATTTTACAGATTTAGTGGAATCGAAGCATTCATTCAACTATCATAGAGCAAATTGCTGTCACTCAGTAAAAGCCTAGTAGCAAGTAAATGCTAACGAAGATGAAGACTTCGTTTCTACTTTGAGATGTCACTGTAGACCAGGCAATATACCACGCTAACCCTGCACCAAATGCAACTGATTCTTTAGGTAGCACTTGTTGCAGGGTGTCTATAGAATGAGGTCTACTGCCCGTTCATGACAATCAGTGTGTGCGACTGTGGCATAAATTGATACGTAGAAAGTCACTTAAAAGTTTTTGGCTGATTTCCATTGCGCTCCACTCAAGAGTGGAAAGTAGTTAGAAATATATGCGGTTGTGTCCTTTGGGATGCGTACTAACAGATGCAACATACATTAGCAGATTCAATAATGTAATTTGTTTGGGTTGGAGTCGGTTTAAGAAGATAATTGCTCATAGGCTAAATGAATGCGATACGTGGCCTATATTTACTTCTTTGTGTGTTTTCATGACGAATAACAAACATCTGGAGGGACAGTAAATGGGAAATAATTTAAGGCAACAAATTCGGATAAACATTCAAAGCTGGTTGAGGTTATCAAGTTTCTCCATACGCGTTGGTAAAAGCAGCAGCAGCAGCGGTGAGCTAGCCGTGAGCCACCGCTGACTTAGCGCGTTTGTTAACGCCCTTAGAGATTATGAGATGTATAGACACAAAAATTGCAGTTAAAATCTGTCTTGCCGAGATGTGTCTAGATTTGTGCAAATGGTTTAGATTATGGTTCGGCACCTACATGCTATGTACTTATAAACCTTTGTATTTTCAAAATATTCACCTAAATATGATACATCACACATGTTGTCCGAACAGGTGAAAGTGATTAAAAGAAACGAGAACGGCGGCAAGGACGTTAGCACTGAGAAGTCCTGATCGTGAATCGCTGCATATTATGAATAGATTATGAAATCTGGCCATCTTTTGGCACGCGTTGGGCTATGGTTCGCTTTCATAGGGACTAGCTGTTCGGTAAGCGATGAGTAAAGTTGCTGAGAAGGAACTAAACAGTTTGAGCATGTTGTGCAATCACTCTACAGTGTTCAGATAAGTTTCATGCACTCTGACTGGTAGCATCATGCGGCCTACCAGTTCGCCCTAGTGTCTGACAAGCGTGGAGAATCTTGACTTGGCTGGTGCTCAAGCTGTTTTTGGCGGGACTCGCTATAGATTGGACGATGTCAAAAGCTCTATCCTGTAAGCTAATACACTCATGTGATTTAATTGACATATTGAAGATTTTCGGTGGGTTCTGTCCTAATGACCTGTGGTGGTTGATGCTGCTCGGACATTGTGATGGCACGTGTGCTGTTCCTGTCCGAGTTTCGGCTGCCAAAGTGCTTAAAGGGCAGATGAACAGCAGGTTATAGCGGCAGCCGGTGTGTTAAACCTTGCTAGAATCATGGATTTTTGTGACTGGCTTAAGCTACTGCTCGACCTCATTTGATAAACATTTGCCCTGTGTTTGTTATTATTATTTTTAAATTTTACCCCCAAAAGGAAATATTTCAACTGCCTTTGCTAAAGAAAAACATCCGCTTCATTCCTTCAAATATTTTTAAATGGTAATTTTAAATCTTTCATGAGTGTGATTGCTGCAGCGTTTTAGTTTATTGGGTTATATTCAACATGCAAATTTGATTATATCTATCTCTTAGAAGGCATACTGGGGGAAAGAAGGGCGATTCAGTGCAAAATCGCCTGTTTTTACGTTTCTACGGCGACAGGCCAAACTAGCATCGCTGAGTTCATAGCTCGATCTCATGATTAGAAGGCAAGGCTCCTCATCTCCGTAACTGGGTAAATGTTACTGAAGTGGGCAGGTCTAATCTCCGACTCTCTGCTCCACATTCACCTATTCGCTAAACCATGACTGTTCTTAGCCTTCTTATCTGTACATATACCACCGTGCTGCTGGCCCCTCTCAATCATAGCTGCGTTTTTCTCTTCCTAAATTGTACAACTTTTTAAGTGTTTTCGTTCCTTTGTTGGCTCGTGTCAAATATCCCGTAAAGCAAAGGAGTCACACGATTGTGAGGCGTAGTATAATTGAGGGTGAAGCTAATGGCTGGTAATCAGTGGTGAACAGAAAACTTCTTCTAAGCCTTAACAGAAACAATTGTGACATGACGATGTTACAGTGAATACGCTTATCGACTTGTCCGTACTGCTTTGAAGCCTCTCTGTCCATACAAGGAATGAATTGTAATATCTGCCCTCCTCATTGGTTACTTGCCTCCGTATTTTCGCGGTTGGCATTTAAGGGTAAGTTAGGTGAACTGTTGAGAGTGAATCGAGCTCGAGGAAGTTGTCAAGCATGCATCAGAAGAAGTCGAAAAGCATTGAGTAACGAAAATATTACTGAGACTACGTGCATTCGCATGCAATTCATAACCAGCACTTTCAACTCTGCTGGTTTGTCTGCATTGCAATCTGAACAGCCACATCACGGGTTCGGACAGTAATACAGTTAGCCTAGAAGAGTAAATGACAAAGACATAGTGCTTTTTATGTTTTTTTATAACGTTTGTTATTTTATGCCTTTTCCAAAGTTCCTGATGTGACTAACAAGCAGTCTAGCAGACAAAAGGATTTGTCAGTGCAGGGGCTGAATCGATTCTGTAGGAAGAGATGCTAAAGACAGTGCCCTTTTCAGACATGACGATGTTTTCGCATGCTTCATAGTCATACAAACAAGCAAATTTCTGTTTGGGCAGTTGACAGTACCAGTGCATCACTCTGCATGACTGCAAGGCAATATTGTGCATTGTCATCGCATGTCTGGCCCTGTTTCGCTAACTGCGCACGATGCGAGGGAATGGTCAGTTAGTGTAGTCCATGAAAGGCTTTTGAGAAGAGGTTGACCGATCCCTCTGATTGTGGCTACAATGGAAATTCCCAGCTACCTTCTTAGGCGCCTCACTTCCTCCTCAGTCAATACTCGCGCCAGTTTTCGGAGACGGTGAACATGCTGAATCAATGGTTCTACGCATAGCACTTCTACGAACCGTCACCGCTAGCAAGCGGAATGCCTCCTGCCTTGGCCAGAATATTTCATAACTTTATGTGCCCGTCAACACTGCATTGGTTCCCCTGTGTTTTGAGTAGAAAGGAAGGTAAGACGAATTTTTTCTCTTAAGATTGATGAAGACGCATTGAAGTATGTAGTCGCAGCAGCAGCGTAACTATCGGTAGATTCGTCGGTCCAAATGCAGCAAATAAAAATCGCATTGCAATCACCACCAAGGAATATTAAAACAGGTGGCAAATCCACGATGGTGCTTTAGGTCCCTCATCTCGTTCGCTATTCTGCCCATAATCCCACCTCACCTTTGATCATGTACTTGCCTATCCACCTCTCATCGACCGTCTTAGTGCCAACCACACACACGACCAATCGTCAGATAAGTGGCAATGCAAAGCAATTTGCCGCACTTAGTAAATTAAAGATGCTGAGTTCAGTAACCGGACCTCATGCTGTACTCACAGAAATTGCGATTGTAGTGACGCTACGTGGACTGCCACTAACTGTATGGCCACTGTGTACCTGGCTAATGGTAACTAGTCACGCAACTGCATAGCTTTTGGACTTTTTGAGACTAGAATGCGTAAGTGGAGCGCTATGCCAGACGTTTGTCCCAAGTCGCATGCCTGCTGCACGCAGAGGGTTCTGCATTTACCTAGTTCAGATCTAGTGACTCCCAACTTCTGCAAGCTGACGCCTGGGATAAATAGATAGGTGTTGTGCACTCCCTTTAAGACTGCGAGCCTTCAGAATATACCAACCTCTACGTTTTATATGAAACGAATAAAGTTGTTGGGTAGAAATGAGCCAATGAAAGTAAATAGAGCGACATGTTTAAACAAAAGATCGAATTGCGAGCATGGTCGCAATTAGTACAGATCAATTTCTGGAATTGTTCGCCCTTGAACTTCATAATGTTCACCCCATCCAAATGACGTGTAGAAACAGTATATTTAAGAAGACTTTGTAAAGAAGACTATTACAAAGAGGAAGTTATAAATTGCATCGATTTAAACTGGTGCAGAAGCGTTTATCATTCAGACACACAGAAGTAGGCGCAACGATCTCGATATACCTTTGCCCTTTCTTTTGTGTCACCGCCACTGTTCGGACTGGCTGATGCTTTTTATGAAGAGCACAGTTCTGCCATTCACCATTCATGCAATACCCACAACTAATTCTGGATAGGTCACAAAAGGCAAAACCGATCCTTCCCACATACGGACTGATTTACAAATGGGGAAACGACTGACCCCCACTATTTTGATGACTCTCTCATGTCGTTGACTATCGAGTAAGCGGCCTTGCGTAAACCTGGAAACAGGGGGAGAAATATTGCTACTTGGTGAAAATGTTTCAATTTAGAGGCACTTAGTCTCAGCTTCTTTAACCCAAGCACTTTTGAATGTCCAGAAACAGAGCGACTGCCCCAGCAATGGCATTGGCGCACTTGCTGCACTAGCAAGGAATGATTCCCAGCTGCCCGCAGTGGGGGGAAGTGTGTATGGTGCGAGCAGATGTAAAAAGAGGAAGGAGATAACAATACTTTCTACGTTTAAGCATCGAATACAGTTTTGCCTCGCTTAAGCACTAACAAAGTGACCGCTGTCGAAGGAGCAATCACCAAGAGCTCAGATGACAAGCTGCCAAAGCATTTACTGCTATTTTACAATCAACGCTGCCATGATTCCAGTCATAATGAATGTTCCTTATGCAACTCAGACGATGTTTCCACTTCTATCTTTTAAATGTTTGAGATGCGAATTCTCGCCTTTCCCGCTTGCTTTACAAAATCCGCACAACCCATTTTTAACAATGTCGCTATAACAGGCGTTGCAGCAAGCCAGTTGTTACTTTCACTTCTTCCGCTTGCAGTCGCGCCAGTGAGTCTCGCTGCAGCAACTCGTTGGCCGCGAAGCCGTACGCTTCAGCAACATCCGTTCGACAGATTTTTAACGATGACAGCTCGAAAAATTAACTGTGACCGAAACAGTTGGAAAGGTTTTCGGAATGAATGCGTTTTGGCTGCCCAGGCGCAGGATCGTTTTACCAGCTCCGACCAAGACAACCATTTCAACAACATTTGATTCTATTATGTCATTATCTACGTAGGCCCTCATTGTGAAATCAAATTCGCTTCTACTTGTATCCGACGACATGAAATTTCCTCGTGAAAGTACTATTAGGTTTGCGCTTTTTAATGCGAGCTTAAGATCAGATTATGAAATCGACTCCAACGCTACTCAATTTGGCGCAAATTATTTTATGCTGTGGAATTTAATCCAAATTTGGCAATCTTAGCGCATATGCCTCTCATGCTGAAATTGGCATCAATTCTGCCTCCTCTAACCTGAAGCAGTTTTATTTTTTCTCCATCCTCTTTTGATTGTGAGTGGAATCCATTCATTTTGTTGTAGTCACTGATAGACTACAAGTGTCGGTCCTCGCTATACAAATCCTTAATAAATTTTTTTTGGTTTTTTGTTAAAGTGGATGCAAACATCAAGAACCTAAGAGGACGATAAGTTAACGCATTTTTTAAGAGTCTAAGACGTTCTGTGCCGCTTAGACCACCATAAGGTTATGCTATATCCCATTTGTGTGGATAGACTATTTCGACACTTGCAATGTACCTGTCTATTGATGCAAACGATCTGCTCCCCCCATCGCTTGCAGCGTCCGTCATTAAACATAGTGCAACGAAAAGGTGAAAATTAGCATATGATGGGTAAATAATAGGACGCCAAATTATCAGATGCAATTGACATTTCCTTGCGACGTTGGGAATGTGAGAGGCAAAGTCCAGACCATTATTTCGGAAAGGACTTAGTAAGGAGGCTTTAAACACAGCTTAAAATATTTTGTTGTTAACGAGTGTTATCACACCCCATATGTCATTTACGTACGTTCAGTCTGAGGCCCTTTCACAAGCATGAAAACATCAAAACGTACCTTATTTTAATGACGAGTAAAAGTGGAAGTGTGCCAGAAGCGCAGCGCTATTAATTGCATTGGGCGCGTACCTCATAAAATCGTCATGCATGGTGTGCATCCAGTGCAGACCGGCCATTCAATCGAATTCTAGGTTGCAAAAATACCGGTGAAGGATGGCTATAAGCTCATTCCATTGGATCATATTCCTTAAGTAGGTGTTTCCACGATGCATCCACACCTTGTGAGAAATCGCACTGATAGCAGTCGGGCCGATAACTGAACAGCATTGAAAGAACGCATAAACACATTGTTGTTTGCAAATGAACTCCTTATGGTGCAAAATATTAACCCTACAGAACAACATGTAGACGAAAGCAGTAATGGGTAAATGGTTTTGGAAGTAGTTAGCCACTAAACCATAAGAATTACGCACTTTTTTATGCTGCTGGTAATCCGTTCAAGGACTTTTATTTCGTAGCAAAAATAAGCTCTGATTGCCCACCAATAGCTCGGCAGCGGCTATGTTTGAGGCGGAAGAACGACCGTGGTGAACAACGGACAAACTCAAATGGGAAGCAATCACATGACAATTATGAACGCAACAGCGTTAGCCCCTGTGATGCCGATTTAGCACCCATTTTTCGAGGATGCTAAGGCTGAGTAAAAGAACAAGAATTTGGTACTAACTTCAATCTGATTAAGCCCATTCCAACAACCCTTTCTGCGTACAGCACTAATAGCTCTTCACACACTGCTCTGGTGAATTTCGTAAAACCACACAATGTCTGGCAGGAGTTGTCCACCAACAGCAAAGGTCCAAGTAAAACCAAGTCGGGAGATGTAAGTGCCGTAAAATTGAAGAATTGACTGGTAGGCCTTTGGGTTGGTAAACTCATTGTCACAGGAGTGAAAAAGAGCAAATTTCGCGCAAGAAGTCCAGAAGTACACATTTTATTGAGTTTTCACGGATTTTATAACACTGAGGCCACTGCATTGGTGAGGAGGTAAACTAGGTCTGCAAACTATCAATTCACTAAGTACCTTTACATATTGGGCACTCCCTTCCTCACCGAAGCGAAACATTACCTGACTGATATGACTTCACTCTACTATGGGAACAGCACCCGAACAAGCGTCACTTGCGCAGGTCCCTTGGCTTTGTCCCTTTTTCCAACTGAAGGTTGTCGCAGTAGCAGCATTGAAATTGCCACATGCTTTAAGCAGTCCAGCTTTAGCATATCTCTTCTGAAGGAGGCTTGCCTTTTGCGTTAAGCGATGCATCTCTCACCTTGGGAATTCAGTTATTGAAGTTCAGTTCAGTTTCGCTGTGGGTTTCGTAAGCAACGTGCTTACCTGTCCACCTTTCATCCACCTCACCAACTGACCATTCTAGCGCCACCTACACAGCCACCCCACTGTCAAGTATGTGTCATTCCACAGAAATATAACGCAATTTCACTCTTTTTAGCAGCTGATTTCAGGCATGTTATTGGGAGATACCTATCAGTTAGAGGGATTATTCGCCATTGAAAGAGGGTAGGAGAGTAAGATCACCATGCTAACAGTGACTGAGTTTACCTATCTGTGAGGCAAAATGGATGCAACGGAAGGCATTGGCAAGGTTACCACCTATGTGTATGTAAAATAAAATTTTTTTATTGTTGCAACTGTATGTGAGTGGACTCAACCATCCTCTTTGAATTGTATGGATCAAGTTCAGAAAAGCGAAATTATAGAACGACACGTATCCTTTGCTCCCTTGCACAACATTCCTCATCGCTTGAAAAGGGTGACTCATAAGTACTAAAGAAATGAAGGACATGTAGATCTTGTCGGGTATTTTGCATGAAAATGCCGATTGACTTTTCAAAACAGGGGCAGATAAATGTAAAGAAGGCGAACCTGGTACCGCATCACCCAATCACTAAAGCATTTTGCCATTGACCACCCAGACAGCAGCAAAATCACCAATTGCGTCATCAAGCGCCTCTCCCCATGTGAAAGCCTTCTTCGTTTGTTTTTCGATTGGTTAATGCAGTAGACTGGTGCTCTTAGCATAGCCCTTAATGAAGCGCCTGGCCGATTCGTCGTGTCCAGGATTCGCAAAGCTCTATTCGTTTGGCTAGAGCTGGCAAGATCCCTACCTGTTTTTACGGTTTTCAGTGATCGGTATTCCGTTTGACGCGAACGCATGTTCCAAGAAGGTGGCAGAGTGTCGAGGGAAACAACATTGCTTCGGGCTTAGGTTCACTTCTACATCTCGCAGGTGACCCAACACAGTTTCAATTTGGCACTATGCTGTCAGAAATCTCTGCCAAAAACGAGAATGGCATCGAGGTGGAGTATGGAGCAGTTCGAGAATGGACCAATCAGTGCTGACCTTGGAATGTGGACACAGAGTTAAAGAGTTAAAAGCGTGTTGACTGAAATTCACAATGCCTACTTGGCACTGCAAATGCTGTTGCCTCTCTGTCCGTTTGCACCACTCCAGCTGCCGGTATCCTGATTTTAAGGTATAGAATGGAGAATCCCTCTGTTCCACGCTGGCAATTTAATGAATCGTATGTGCGTAAGTAATAAGAATGCATTATTTTTGCTTACGACGCTTCCTTTTCTTCAACAAACAATTAATTTTTGAATAGTGCCGATACTGAATCTCCTTAACAATTCCTTCTACCTCCTATTGCAGACTGCAGAGTAAAGTGAGCCTGCTACCTCACGGCGGACATCATTCCTTGAAGCAAAGCGTGGCTGCTGCGAATGATATAAGTCTTTTTAAGAAACCAGGACTTACCACTCCCCTCTCCTCCTTCTTCCCTTCCTTCTTGCGCCAAGCGGCAGCTGCTTGATCGCTAGACTGGTCGGATTTAGAACCCCAATCACTGAATTTGACTTCACTTCACAATCACTATTGCTAACCCAAAGACGACCCTAGCGTAATTACACGCATGCTTTACTTCAAAGGAAAGTTAGTCAAGAGTTTGTGAAGAGGTTAAATATGTCAAGAGGGAATTGTGGTACGCTCGCTTTCATGCGAGTTCGAAGCTTTTATTTTACGCTCAGTACTTCAAGCGTTTGCATTCACTGCAGGATTGGTAACAGCAACAATGCCAAGACGACTAAAATGGGGGGATTTTATCTTTACATGAGGACTCGAACTAAGTCAAGAGCTGGTGAGTTACGCACAGTGCAGAAAAGAAGAGCGAAGTGGATTGCCAATGCCAGAAGTAGCCAACTCACCTGTGGATGTGTAAGTCACCTCGGATCCTGGCAGATGGAAACACGCAAAGACATTATGTGAAGATTTATGTCGCAATTGACAAACATGTTCCACTGGTATACTAAATGCGTCAAACGGTGAAAATGACCAGAAACAGTGAGTTCGTTAACTTGTCTGATGGGATTGCAGCTGCATAAAATTATCAAAGAAGGAGTTCGGTTAGGGTTATTTCTTCACAATTCGTAAAATGCTTGGCCAATCAACATAAAACAACAAGATTCACCCATCAAAGCAGCAAGTTTGTTGAATATTTAATTGCAACGTATGCAGCAGGTCAAATTTTGAATGGAGGGGAATATTGAGCACTAACTGAATTGAATCATAAGGAACTGTTGCTTAAAGTAAAGTGTCGTAGCTAGGAAAAAGCAGTAGTTTATGAATAAAGCAAACGCAGAATGACGAGGCATACGAACATGTCGGCGGCTTACGGGTAAGAGTTGTCTCTAGCGCAGGGGTTTCTGGTTCCGCAAACAAATGGCACAATTACAGGAGTTAGTCACTGCAAGGAAAGCCCACTTGCTACTCTCCATACACAGCAGATCTTTCGTATTGGATACACAAAGCAAGGCCTAGTGGTAGCCTGTGTGTTGGCACATGTGGGTGGGTGAGTGGGTTTGATGCATGCCATTTGATATAGGACTGTTTCACAAAATCTGCGCAAATTTTATGCTTTAAGCCATCAAACGTAACCTATTGTGAGGCACATGTCCTGCGTCTAAAGAAAGTGGCTAAACACATGTACAAATTAAACCCATCAGGCTGCCTTTTACGAGGTTAAGAGAATGGTTTTAAGTCACTTACCCATGGATTTGGATTTTCTTGAGCAGTAAACGTGACTTTGGCAAAGCTAATAACACAATGGTGGTGAAGAGGTCATCTCCACTTCATCTGAGTAGGCTGATAGGGTGAGACGTAGAGGAGATACTCCTAACAGTGAAAACTAGCGCGAAAGGAATTAGCAATAGCGAAATTAACCAGTTCTCCTCTTCAAAGTGGATTTCACCCCAGGTCCTTGTGGACGGAAGTACGTTGAGTAATCAAGTAAAGGTTTTTATCATGAGATATGGACATGATTTCGGATGTGAACAAATACATCAAGCCGTGCATTGGTGGAATGTGGTTGTTTTATCAACTTACCTGTTGCGGGTGTGGCTGCACAAAATGGTTAGAGGAGGAGCCAGTTTAGCTTTAGTCCATTAAGTGATTGAAGGGCGATAACCTCATACTTAATGCAGCACAGAACATGGACCGCTCTACCTTTGCCTTTCCTCTTCTCATATGCCTGCTCTATGCACTATCGACTGTTTTCAAAACTGGGAAGAGCTCACTAATCTATATATTACCACGGTTTCTCTCCTTCGACATCACCAAGACGCAGCAACTTCTCAGTGTAAATGCGTGGCATTGCAGTCTAATTTCCTGGTTGGATGCCTCGTATCCCATTAGGCATGAAATGCTGACATGCACAAAATGCATGCACGCATGATGGAGGGAGAGGATGGAGGAGGAGGAAGAACTCACTAAATTAGAGCTGTGCGTAATTAAGTCTGTAGGTCCATTTCCGATGTATTTTGCTGTCTTTAATTTACCTTCTTCAATGCTACTTGTCGTCTTTATTCTACGTAAGTCGGCCCTTTTGTAGCTGCGCCTGTTGATGGTGATTTGATGAAAATGACTTTGAATTTAGCTGCTAGTGAGGTTAGTAGAACTTGAGTTTGAGCCCCTTTTCCCTCTAGTGTTCTCCGTGGTGGTTTGTTTGTAAGTTAGTTAATCTGTTATTGCAAATTCCAAGCGGGCATTTGTGGCACTGTGTTGTGTCGACTTTCATCGCTTCTGTTAATGAGGTCATCTTCTGGGGCGGCAAAATCTGAAATACTAGAGGACCCTTGAGAGAGAGCTATGTTCTCAAAGAACAGCAGTTTGAGAACAGAGGAAATGGAGGGGAAAGGTAGTGTATTGTGTGCATATGTGATGGGAGGCAGAATGAGCAGGCTTAGGGACTTTAGAATTTTAGAACTAAGGAACTTGGAGGCAGGCATGTTGAGAACTAGATTTTAGTGTGATCGGGGCTAAAAACGAGAAGGCGCTGAGGCAGATGGTGACGTAGGCTCCAGAATGAAGGGAATCAGGTGGCTGGATAAATGTAGTGGTAAGGGTCTGCATAATTAACAGGAACGAGTTCAGTTATGCAGACAATGAGGTTCAGGAGAGATGTGGATTGATAATCTAGTAGGGCTTGCTGCAGATGTGTAGGTAATTTGGTTTAACATTAATGCGATCTTGATGACGGGGAGAAGCTAGAGAGAAGACGATGATAAAGCAGGTATGTAGAGAAATGTGGATGGGTATCGGTCCTCGTTTTCTTAAGAAATGCTTAAAGGAAAGCCTTAATCTAGCAAGGAATGGACTTCATGAAGGGTTAGCCACGTCATTTCTTCATGTCATCATCGATGCCAGGCGTGAACTCGCCTTCTAACGGTGTCGAAATTTCTGACTCTTTGAGACGCTGAAACTGCTGCCAAAAAGGCCGCCGTTTTTCTGCTGTGTTGTAGTGGTTGCAGCTTTGTTTTCAGCTTTGCTACTAGCAGCGCTTAAGCAGAGCCTATTATTCATAACACGAAACGAGGAATTTGCTTATCGTGCCTTACTTTTAAATAGTTGCAAATCTGAGCCTTCTTTTCTCCCTTTAAAACTTAACTTTGGACGGCTTTTGCATTGCTATTTGAAGCTTTAAGGTGATGTTCACTGCTTGAACTACACTTCACTTCATCGGTCCTCTTCGCAGACTCGCCCTTATCTCACTACATTGCCACTAGTAATTCAGTCCATCTGTCTAGAGCTACGTAATTCATGATGATGAGTACTATGCATTGATTGCCATCGCCTCAGGGTCATGTAGCTTATAAACACGAGGTTTATGCATCGCTCTATTTCCACTGCCATAATTACCAAACAACTCATGGCAGACATTGGGCATGCATCTAGAAGTGAATGTATAGGCCAAGAATTGGAAAGTGTCGGTCTAGGAATTGTGATACCAATGAATGCCTGCATTGGAGACGGCATTTCGAATCTGCCTCATTTTATCGGCAATCTACAGTCTGTCTGAGGAACTCTGGACACCCTGCAGTAAAATACTCCCTGTCCTTCGGCTCTAATAAATGTGCGTAAAGAAACAGTAGGCGTATTGCAATAACTTGGTCTGCATGGGGATCATCTAAGCTTAGGATGCTTCACTTTACTGGTGCGCCTGAGGACCCGTGTAGGGTCACCTCCTTCTTTTCCCCTTCCGTCATCTTCCTTTGTAAAAAGTTAGAATGGGAAGCGCTTAGCAGGATTGTTTCAGCTACTTTTCAAGCTTGGCACAAAATTGTAGAAAATTAAAATAACAATGGTGGCTGCAACTGAAAAGGCTTCATAGTGTTCATGCGTTCCATATGCAACACCTAGCTTCCCTGTTCCACCATGTTTGCGACTTATTAGAAAACATAATTTAAAGGAACATGACACCGCCGATAGCATGCACTTGGGCGATCGAATATAAGGACAAATGTCTCATGTGACTGCTGTGACTTACAGCAGACTTTCTCTAAATTTTCCTGTTTATTCGATGAAAATTAAAGTGCTAAATTATGAAAATAATGAGTCGATTCGCTCCACATATGCCGATATTGGCATGATTAAAAGCGCATGTACTAAGAGAACCGAAACACGTGCTAAAAACATTGCTGCTGATGTACGGTACGCATTTGGGGTCGAGAGGTAGGATAAAATTAATGTCGAGGTAGAATTGTCCCTTCTCCGCATCGACTCTTTAAGGACACCTGCAAATATATTATGCATGAGTCCTGCTCCAAGTGAATTTTCCACACACTCAGTTTGCGATTTCCGATCATTTGTAAAGAATTCAATCATTTTCGTACGAGCAATGTAAAGGCAATTTTAAAGGAATACCAGCAGGTAAGACGTAGGTCAAAACAGTTATTACAAATGAAGGAATATGAGACATTCCAATTTGGTGGATGCAATCGTATGGTATTGCTTGCATTGTGAAATTCAAAGTTGAGCATTCAAACGATAAGAAAATTGCAAACACAACGAGTTTGACGTCAAAAGGCATTTACCCGTCTTCTGTCGGTCTCTTAGCCAAAACGCAGATAGCCAACAAAATGAGGCAGAATGGAATAGCCATCCTCAATCCATAGTTACCTGCGCTAACGACTCCCAGCGCATTTATGAGCATTACATGCATAAGCAATAGCCTACCAGGCATCCTATTCTTGACCTAAAAGGCGAGTTATGAATTCATAGAAAAAAGGCTATTGGTTGTTGCTTCTTGTGGGCCATCCCACAGCCAGATATCACGCCTGCTATTACCAAGGTGCACAGAGATGAACTTTGAGGTGGATTTGCGTGATATAAACCTCGAGCCAGTCTTCGTATCGCTTTAGTTTTAGCCATTGTGCAGAGAGTGCATTGAAATCTGTATGAATTTGAGGGTGTCACTCCTTTACTTGAGGACTCGTTATGGCTAACTGACTAGCATGAATGCGTTTTTGGTTCCCTCACTACTTTTATCCAGGTTTTCTTTTAACTCGCACAAGTAAGACAACCTCGTATGCTAAAATTTGTCACATTGTGACCCGTATGGGACATGCTGCAATTGGAGTACGGCCGTTAAACCAATGCTCTATCGTTTCTCTGAAGTATAATCCAACGACACTTTATTCATTTTCACTGAATCATATACAGTTCATGCCAATGTCGTTAAGTGATGCTTGTTTGACATTACCTATTGTTGAATTTGCGATGCTTACCCGACTGCACATATAATCACTCGGGAGACTGGTCTCTTACTTAAACCATAGCTCATTGAGTATGATTCTCCCCAGTAGCCCAACGCAATGCTATGTGGCTAAGCCCCGGAAAATGCGGTGAGACATAACGTCTTACGCATTAGTGAGTGATACTCAAAAAGGTGTGTGGCTACCTATGGGCATACATTGCTAAGAGGGGTTGGTCTTCCGTTTTACACTCTCAAGAGCACTGCGCATGCAAATGTCGTAGTCACGGTTAGCCCATCTCAGGCAGATACCCGAATTATTTAGTTCTGCTTGCCCGTTAACTTCCGGAGGTGCCGCTACTTGTTTGAAATCCACTTTAAAATGCTTCAAGTAATTCCGACCCTTCGCTTTGTTGGCCTGGTTTTTCGTAGCTATGCCAGTTGACTTCCATACTGCAGCGTTGTGAGTTTTGAAGAAAGCGAAATAGGCCCAAGCCTATGGGCGCCCTATTTGCCCTACGGGATGTTTTTTTACTGACAATTTTAATCTTCAGCAGAAGCGGTGCCTGCGAAATCACTGCTAGCAAACCAAAACACTCTCTGATCGTCCAAAGCCTGCCACATAAGTAAAGGACATGACTTTTTCATTTGACTTCAAATTATATTATTCACCGAAAATCGGGTGACGCCGGTTGTAGAATCAGCTGATGTAAGTGGTGACAATAAACGGAAGTGCCGTTTTTTCAATAACACAATCAGAAACCTCTGAACCAAAACTGAGCTATTTTCCCCTCGTTGGCTGGCCTGTTTTAGGTCTGCGCTCTTCTTTTCGGAACCAATGTTTGCGTAAAAGCCGAAGCGGGAACTTGCTCTCCCTGTAGTGCAGACATGCGTCTTCCCAAATCAAGCATACAAAGGTGATGGAAGAATCATAAGTATGTGTGGCAATCGTCGCTGGTGCCAAGGGCGAGCTACAAGCAAACCAAGCTCATGTGACTTGTGTGAGCGAAGTAGAAGCCAAATATGCAAATGTGAATGTCACGATCATGCCGCACTGATATCTTAGTCACAGTTTTGAGGTTGAGCATGCAATCATATCGACCCTCAGAGTGGTGAAATGAACCAGCGTTGGGGCGTCAGAGAAGGAAACCATGAAAATTAACACATGGTTTAGAACAATTTCTCCCATTTTCTCACGCAAACTACTCTGCAATGCATTAAATTCGCCTGAATTGAATCAAAGCCATAGTAGCAAAATGTTTATTTGTATCACTTTATCTGGCATGCGAATCCAAAGAATGCACTTGTGATGAATCCCAACTGCAAAAGACTTAATTAGGTAAAGCCTTAATAAAATTAATCCTCTTCTCACTCATTTAATAGAGATATGTAATGAGTGGTTGGAGCCATTTTCAACGGCCCGACTTAATCTGATATTCCTTAATAAATGCAAATGACAAAGTAAAGAGGCCCCACTAGTCTTGGTGAAATGAAAGCAGTCGACATAATGTATAGGCACGCAATAATTTGACTAGCCACAATACTTCGTTTTCAATGCAACACGCCTCGTAAACCCTGTAGCTTTCGCTTATTAGCTGCGGTAGAACTCCTGCCAGGCCATATTTCGGCATATTACAATCATTCATGGTGCGGTCAGAATGTATCGCACTATCACCGTGACTTAGCTTGTGCCGTCACAAACGACATATGTTCACTCGAATATCGTAAGTCTGCCAGTACGCTATAGCGCTAATTTGTCCCAGATATGCTGAGCATCCTGAAAACCATTGCGTTTTACTGGGACCAGTTGCATGAAACGGAGTTATCCAACCATCCACATCCGATTATTATTGAAATAAGTGCCTACTACCCACCTTATCTTTCTGTTTACAATGCAAATGTGTGAAAGTAGGGTACTATGTTAAGTGCTTTTTAAGGATGGCAGAATGCTATGAAAAGAATCTACTGCGCATCCGTGCAAGATTTAAGTCTGAGTAAATCGGTAACACACTCAACTATCTCATCCTCTACTCAAACGACGGTCGGGTACTTCTCTCACGTGCTCGAGTTGTTCAGTTCCCATCTCTTAAAATCGCTAGCACGTGTGGAATTCAGGACGTGCAATGGTCTTGTGGAGGCTCTTGACGAGCAGTCCGGGGACGAAATGATCGCTTGCTGACTCTACTAGTTAATGCAGCAAAAAGTAGTGGTGTTTCACCCACTCGGTTTTGCTGGCGCACTAAGTTTTAGCAATGTATGCAAATTTTTACGAGAAAGTCGTGTTTGAGGTAACAGCAACAAGGGTAAATGCAGGCCTTGTGCTGTCCCAATCGATTCCAAAGAATTATGTAGTCGTGTAAGGAACGCGCAAATATTTGTTGAAATATGCCTATCCCACATCAAAGAGGCTAGAATGGAGATATTTCCGAGATAATGTGTTGTTTTTCTTAATCTTAATTACCACCCGCATTTTCAAAGTGCGCAAAGCGTCCTTCATCTTCTCCAGTGAAGCAGTTAACTTGGGGACGTGTTATTGTCCATGCAGAAAGGCATCAATTGAGGACATATTTGCAACTCGTCATGGTGTTTGTCCCGAGTGCTCTGATATAAATTGAGCTGCAGATGGCAGACTGACTTAAATTGCCTGCCATACCATATCAGTAAACCAGTGCTAAAATCAACAATGCTCAGTTGTTATTTTTGAGCATTTTGATCAATTAAATATATGAAAGTTTACATAGATTCGCATAGTACTGAATTTGTGTGTGGCTTGTGAAAGAGGGAAGTTTTGTAGGAATCGTGCACAAGTCTCCACAAGATCAGTCTATTTGGCAACTGTGCACTAGCATAAAGATATGAAACATTCTGGCCCGGGCAGGAGGCATGTCACTTGCTGCTTATCAGGATTCTCACATTTGTTAGTGGTTCGCAGAAGTGCCATGCGTAGAATCATTGCTTCTGCTCAAAAGTCTTTAACCGTGGATAACTTGTGACAGATGTTCATAGTCCCCAAAAATGGGCACCAGTAATGACTGAGGAGCAATTGTGGAGCCTAAGAAGGTAGCTGGAAATTTTCACTGTAGGCACAATTAGAGAGAACCGTCAACCTTTACTTACAATACTTGCATGGACTACACTGTCCCACTGTGCCCTCATGTAATCCACAGTTAGCGAAGTGAGGTCAGACAGGAGACGACAATGCACGGTACTGCTTACCAGTCATGGTCAATGTTGCACTGGTACTCTCAACTGCCCAAACATAACTTTGCTTGTTTGTAGGACTATGAAGCATGCTGACACAAACATGGTGATGGTAGGGGTCCTCTATGCGCAGTTGTAAATAAAGTTTAACACAACCAACCAACTGTGGAGAAGGTCAAGCTGAGGAGCCTATAAAAGCAAATGAAACATTTGTCTAGACAATAGTGTGCCATGCTGCGAATCATCGTTTTGCTAAATGCTGTCGCTTGCAGCACGGGCACGTGTTCATCCCCCATTTTGTATTTGCATCCTACTGAAAAAGACAAATGCGACTATTTCTTTGCGTACTACATAGAGGTGTTGGTGTTCCATTCTGTTCCAATAAATCTGATATCAGGCTAGTGTGATCAATGTTAAAGACATTGAAATGCGTAAGAGGGCTTTTGCAATGCAAGGTATATCTATACGCAGGACTAGACCCTATTTAATGAGTGGGTAGGGTGGGTGAGTGGGTGGGTGGGTGTGTGCGTGATGGCTCCGAGGTCTGTGTCTGTATCGGGTGAGCGTACATCTCAATTTTTGGGTGGGAGCATTAACATTGTATGTACTGTGGGTATAATGATAAACCAATGTCCAACCGTCAGGCAGGAGAGGCAAATCGCATCTTGTAAAGGCGGAGTCCCAAACTGAAAAGGGAGGCCTGGTTCTATCCCAACTTCCACACGCATCTTGCATAAGCCATGAACACCCAACCAGATAGCTCTTAATCTTCAAGAGTCGCATTAGCATTTAATGCATTTATTTATTTTAGGAGGAAAACACCCTTCGAATTTGTAATGGACGCATGCATGTTTGTGGGGTCTTTGCCTTTGGTCACACGATTGCCTCAGGCATCTGTAGGATTCCATCAGAAAAAATAAAATACTGTATGGCTTCTGTAGCGAGATTTTCCCGTTTCTCCTCTTCCTTCCTTTCCATCTTGCTAAAAGAAGGCCGAGATTTTTTAGGCATCACTTTATTTAAGGCGAAAAAGGTATATGAAGCATCTAAATCCACAGGGCTTGAGTCTCCGGCTCCAGAGGGGTAGATGCGAGCTCGTTCGCAACCACGTGGGTATTGTGTTCCCGCCTCTCACCTACCAAGTGTACATAAGCACCACCATTATTACAATGAAATTTATCGTTGCTTTTCCAGTATTAGTTGGCCATAATTCACAGAAAAACCTGTTTATACTTGGCATTGTAATAATATATGCAACAATGTCTTTAAATTTTGTGATGCGTTCATACGTTGTGGTGAGTGAATGCTTGGGCCAGCGCCACCACCTCCTTCTTTCAGCCTTCTTCGTCGATGCATTTGCGTCCAATTCACTATCCATGTCCACCTGCACCTAATTGTCTGCCTCCGCCTCCGCCTCCACCGCCGCCGCCGCCTCCTTCAACAACATCACCTCTTTATAGTACGTCTCATTCACAACAGTCCATAAAAATGCTTTTCTAACTGCTTATGACGAAGAGAAAAGCAAGTGAATTTAAACCCGAAGATCCAGAGAGACGTGTGGCATAAGTTTCAGAAACTGAAAGAGTGTATTAATGCTAGTTAGGCATAAAATGAATGCTTATGGCGATACGAACTTTAGCAATCACCTATAATTGTTGATGCTCAACTTCCTCGCAAGCACTATGGCAAACGTGATTTAGACAAGATGACAAGCAAACCATCACAGGCCCTAAGGAGAATCAGTCATCACAAGGCATTAACTAGTATCAGATGCTTTTTAAATGCTCAGGTTTTGCCTCCATGTGCTAATAAAAGCACACGTTGTCATAGTCTTCAACTCAGATGTCCTTCACATGAGAAATAATCAAGTGCATCCACAGGTGCGGTAAATTGAAAAACAATACTTGTCCCGCAATACAGAAGATAAGTGGCAACAACCAAGCATTTCCTTTGAAAGATCTGGCTAAATAAATAAAAATGGATTCGATTTGGTATCACTTGCATGCAAAACTATAGCATTCAACAGCCACGACATGGTGTATATGAAAGGTATAACCAAACCATAAGTAGTTAGCTTAGCGCCAAAATGCAAATGACTTTATGAACACACAAGGATGCGTTATTGAAGCTATGCAGTTACTAATGACCCCTGTCCAAAACAACTCGCTCACAAGCCAAATTTAGAGCTGCCTTGCTTTTCCACCACAAGACAAGCTTGTGTTGCATTCTATGTATCTTTGTGTTGATCCATAGAGAAAAGAACACCAAGAAATGCAGGAAAACTAAGTTTTGAAATCACTTGAATTCCTAGGAATGACTATAAGAAGCGCTCAGATCGTTAAGCTCCTCCACAATGAATTAAAAAGCAATTAGATATTGCAAAGGAGAAATGTGCAGACCTTGTGATCTACGCACCTATTCACTCACCCCAACAGAACCCTAAAACTTCTCAGCGATGTCCTCATTATCACCCATTATCAGACCCCATTCCAGCTCGATGAATATGGGAGATGCTTGTAGCTACTTACATTGGTGTGCACTTATCATTTTTAACTAGGAATTCGAGTAATGCAAAGTTAGCACCGCAATGACGATTAAAAAGTAAAGAGGAGACCAAAATATGCTCAATACACAATCCAGTGTACATGCAGCATTGGAATTTATAACAGAATGAGAAGCCAGAGAAGTATTGGTTTCTTACTGCAGCAGGTAAATGCCAATGTCTGTGTAATGGACTTCAGATGCGGTTCACGTGTCCTAGGTTACAAGATGGCCAAAGTTGGAAGCATTGCTAGAATGCTGCTCAAAATTTTAGTAGGATGAATGGCTTGCTTACACACTGGCAACGAGTCTGTCAGGGGTTATAAAATCGCTCTATCTAAACTGCTCTTCCCCAAAATACAAAGGCGAAGTCGAAAACATGCAGATAACTAAAAGGAATCAGAGTACACAGAAACAGTTGGTGGACCATCATAACGCTAATCATTTATAGACCAAAGTTTAGATCATTAGCACATTGAATTTGACAGAAAAAGGGTAAAAATACAAAATGAGCTTCCATCAACAAATGTTTTGGACTCGAATTCAATTTTATGCTTTAAACTTAGATCCCCCTAGACAAGCACACATCGGCAGGAGCCAATACGACTTTACGGCATTTGCAGTAGAGTGCGAACCCATGTCAAGAGCACAAAGACGCCGATCTCATTGGCCTTATGCCTAACCAAAGCGTTATGTAAGGGGCGTATCGTCTCCGGGTCTGCTAAATATTTCTGGTCGGCGTTTTTTGCCAAGGTAGTGAAGATGGGCGATGATGGACTGACTCGAAAAGGTCTCTTCCATAAAGAAGTGATTATGGGACTAACTGTATGCCATTACACTTTGTGACAGATTTCATTTACTGTGGTAGTCAAGTTAAATGCACAAACACCGAGTCGTGTAAGCAAAAGAGATTATTGCACAGAATGAACTCTGCGTGGAGCAAAAATCGGCGAACACTTTTGACGACATTTCACCACTGGGATAGGTGAAGTCTGTCATGCCCACGCGTCAGTAGAATAAGGCTAAAGAATACCTTCAATGTAGCAGGAAATTACCGTCGATTCATCGATTTCGACTTGACAGCAGTTATTGTTCAATTGTGAGAATGCTTCTGAGGAGCCACAAATGCAAAGCTGGAAAACGGGGACCGTTTATGTTACAGCTAAAGACAGCTCCTCAGGACTGTATGACATCCCATTACTAATTGCAATCCATACATAAACGCAAATAGAGTATAAATGCGCTAGACTCTGTTTAAATTTCTGCAGAAAATCAACGCCACAATCTGCTTGGCATCCATTTCTAACACGCACGATGCCAACAAAATTAATTTCAGTCTCTTATCTTCTTGCACAATTTTGAATGCAGCACGGTAGCTTTTAGAACCACGCTAATGAATTGATCTAGTGGTGTTGAAATACATTTCATTCAAAGCTAACCCTGAGTAGCTAAGCAAATTCAGCAAAACTAGATGAGTATAAGTCAGAGAACCATCTAATCATCCATCTCAGTGTCCAACACAAACAAAACAAACGAGCAAAATCATGGTTAGGGAATGGTTTATTTCGTACCTGCGAATGTTTGCAACAGGGGAAACTCTTGTCTACTATCTCCCTGCCTAATCCTTCTCACTGGCATGAGCCAATTTATGCCAAATCACCGACTTTCAACATCGATGATACAAGGCCCTGCCTTCTCACCACTTATTCCGACATCCACTTGACAACATAATTTAGTAGTTTAGCAACTCTTCTACGTGACGAAGCAAAGAAAACGATGAAGTTGGCTGACATTTGCTGGACACATTGTTGTACCTCAAGAGGAGTGGCTACAGTGAGTCAGATGGAGCTGGATCTGATTAATTGCTAGAGTGTTTAATCACCTAGCAGAGTCATTATTAAACATCAGTCCTAATGATGTAGTTACGGTAGAGACTTTAAGCTGATCGAAGTCACTGACGGTGGAAAGTTTGCCTTGAACCCAGTACCTTTACCCCTGTCCAGGTAGAGAATTGTCCTACAATTGAAGGAGAAATGTGCCAGTGAAGCAAATTTGGAATGAGTAAAGTGTGGCAGGCTCGAAGGCATTACCATGCCCAATGAGTCGAGTTAATCCTTAGGATCTTCAGTAACGCGCAACCTGAAAGAGTGAAAAATTGCTGCAACGAAGGTACTAGACTGCTTTCGTAGTCGTCGCACGTCTCATTCTGTTCTAATGCCTGCACCCCGTTGCCATTGAATCATTCCCTGAACCCTTAAGAACCGCAGTTATCACGAAGTTTAAAAATGCGAAGGTCGGCAGTTCACTGATGGCGATTTTGCAGTGAGAAACTCGCCTGGACAGAAATAATTATTTACAATCACTTAAGAGCAACATTTGAATATTCGTGCGCAGCAGTAAGGTTCACACTGACTCACAGTGAGTGCATTGTCATCGGCGGTCAAGCAAATGCGGAGATCACAATTGCAGTACACACACTTTTATCTGAGATCCGCAGTTTTGACATTCCTGCAAGATTCCTTAGGTACTGTTTAGTGCAGGCAAGCTACATTTAATTTGTTGGTACCGAGTAGGCTAAACTTTGCACAAATATCTTAAAGCTCTGACCGTCACTAACAGCTATTCATCCTAGCCAATACTTATAAAGCATCACTCTAAAGTGATTAAAATATGTCAAATGGCTGTGCGGTAAAGCACGCTGCTGCGCAGAAGTACAGCAGCAACTCACTTTAGCTCCCACGCAACTAAGTCGAAATGTTTTGCACAACTAATTTGTAGCACATGCTTTGAAGTAACATCGCCTTCTAGTGAGTGATAGTCCACCAGACCTTTGCTACATAAATGTTTTAGCAGTAATTAAACTCTTCAAATTCATTATTTAGATTTTAAAAAACATTTGCTAATGTAAATTTGTCTACGATGTTCATTTTGTACTGATTAATGGTCATTTCTCTATCGAAATCGCGAACGTGCGTTGCCAGCCAACACATTATTTAAAAGTGTTCGTTGGTTACATTAGAAGGTTTGTTTGCTTCTAAGACCTTACATGTTTTGTTAGTAATTTCTCATGCAGATTTTAGTACAATCAGGCCCTTTTTGTTGTTTTGATGCTTCAGCTAAACACTTTAAAAGGGACTTTTCAACCAGTTATATTTGCGCTTTACAGAGTTGTCGTCGAGCCCAGATTTGTTGTATGCTCTCTGAGGATGCCCGTTAAGTTAGTGACGGCCGACAAAGTTACATTTGATGTAGATCAAGAGATTGCCAGACAGTCCGTGATGATTAAGGACATCTTGGATGGTACACTTTCTTGTCTGCAATACTTGACGTTTATGCTCAGAGATGTATATTGTCCGTCCTTATTCTTGGCCACCCTTGTTACATGCTTTGTCCTTCGCTTCCCATATCTACTGCTTATATAACTTGAATCACACAGCCTTTATATACAAGGCATGGGTTGTGTAAATTACGCATCCTTATAAACACCAATCTCTTTCATGTTTATTGCTTTGCGTTATTTCTTTAGGATCTGATCTAAAAACAAAAACAAGCATTTAAACTGCTTGTTGTCAATTGTGTCTTTGTTGATTCCATTGGTAGATGTTGGACCTGAGGTTGCAGAGGATGATGAACCGATTCCTTTGCAACACTTGAAAGCTGATATTTTGAGGATGGTTCTCCAGTGGTGTACACATCACAAAGACGATGCTCCTCAGCATGACCACACTGAAGATAGGGGATGTCGAACGGATGACTTATCTGACTGGGATCAAGAATTTTTTCGAGTTAATCAGGAGAATCTGTTCGAAATCCTTATGGCAGCTAATTACCTCGACATAGGAGGCCTTCTTGATGCGTGTTGTAAAACTGTCGCCAGCATGATCAAAGGCAAGAGACTGGAGGAGATTCTTGAGACTTTTAATATTAGATCGGGCTCAACCTCTCAGGATGAAGAGCAGGTAACTTGTACGAGTTGATATTGGCAGTTTCAATTGGTGTCCTAACAGATTCTTCATGCGGTTTGTGCTGTTGCTAAGCCACGGTATTTTTACTATTCTAGGTTCTTAAGGAGAATGAGCGGTGTAAGGAAAAATGAATTAATATGAGTTTTGCAGCCCACTGTCATCATTATTGGTTCAGATGCTGTTCTCGTTTGGTTATGAAATATGCCCAATCGTTGTGCTTGTTAATCCTTGCAATTGTAATGACCCTTGTGCTATCAGTTCAACCTAGTATTAGTTGTTAGACGACTCGAAAGTTATTGCAATTTGTGTGCAAGTATCTCCAGTGGCATACGGTGACGCGTAGGAGCCTGTCTGTTGAACGCAGTGAACGCAGAGCTTGTCCGCTTTACTGGGTGGAGGTGGATTCTGGAGCTG
The DNA here is from genome assembly GCA_001923025.3 of Taenia multiceps. Classification (NCBI taxonomy): domain Eukaryota; kingdom Metazoa; phylum Platyhelminthes; class Cestoda; order Cyclophyllidea; family Taeniidae; genus Taenia; species Taenia multiceps. The sequence continues at coordinate 24,214,020 of CM010312.1, read as the reverse complement.
TGAAAATAAGTGGTATCATTACGCACTGCTCATTTGGCAATGCTTTGGTATCAGTCATGGGTCGTTCTAAGGTAATTCATTATTTTTATATCGACCCTGGTCTTGATCATGCAGTGGTGCTACTAATGATAATTAAAAAATTTTCTGTAGTGAGCATGAGTGGCTTTTAGTGACCCACTACGTGTGCTGGACAGCAGACGAGGTCGACAAGTGTGAAGTCCTTACAAAGGTCTGAAAATTAAGATCTCTATCTCTCTAACCGAAATAACCTAAGGATAGGTCGTAGGTAGCTGCATTTTCCCGTTTTATGTGCAAATGATCATAACCATATCCTGCAGCAGTGCTAGCTGATGAAAATGAAATCAAAGCTAAGGTGCCAAGAGCTAGACTATACGTCTAAAAGGGGAGGATTTATGCAATTGGAATTTCGCAGAATTGTGTTTCGGTGGATTGGTAGGCAAATATTCTTCAGAGCTTTAAATTTAGCATTTTGTGCAGTGGTGAAATTCTAGTCCCAAGACTAACTTTAAAAACTGGTGTGACTGCCGTATACGAGGACCAGTCTTTAATTACAAGTGATAAACTAAGGAAACATCGTAGCGTTGTGTGCATCGCTTTGCGTTTTGACATCCAAATTTAAATGTGGTTAGAGGAAATCGGCCGCGGGTTCCAGCTATTTCGGTGTCTTGTCCAGCTTCGAATCCACGACCTCGAAGTTTGACAAATCGCTTACGTAGCACACGCAAAGATAACTATCGCCACTGGGTCTGACATCATGTGGATTTAAGATCAGTGGGGTCATGCCGCCTCTGTCACGAATCTTTATGGCAACTTCTCTAGCAAAATCAGCTTGGGGACCTATATTTACTTTTCAGGGGAACTCAGATTTATTACTCTGTAACCTGCAGTACTTCAACTTACTCCTTCGGTACAAAAACATTGGTACTAGCCCTTATCTGCTATTCCACTCCAAAATTTGCTTACAAAATGTTGGCTCTAACTGGTGAGTTGCGGTTTGTCAGCCATCTGAGCAAAAATAAGCATGTATGACGTGTAATCAGCGTAGCTCGTGTTAAGCTCCAGTTGAGGAAATTTCGACACGAATTAATTACAGATGGTGAGGTGATATCAACACCGTCTCTAAGACAGCTCAGCCAGCCACACTCCCACGCCCTTATTCGGCTATGCGAACGTGAATGTCAATTTGCTCGCTTTAATGCGCATTCATGCAACATTTTTGGAAAGCTAAGCTCATTAATTCCTACGATTCCTGTTTTCGTGTTGTCCAAAGGACACTTCATTTGAGTCAAATCCACTCGTTTTGAGTTGAGCAGTGAGCCAAACTCACTCCGCCAACAATCCATCGCTAAATTTTGGTCCTTTTTAACGATAAAATAAAACAAACTAAGTCAAAATAATGAAGCAAGGTTTTAAAATAAGTTTGTGATGCTCTTGCAATTCTGCCCAGAGAACAGTCCAAAATGAGTTGAAGATACAAAGATAACTATAGCTCAGACATTCTACAAATTGAAGTAAGCTTATTATTGACATATTAATAAGTGGTGAAAATATTTTCTTCCTGCTGCTGTAGCAATACCTACTGTCGAAAGCCGCTTAGTCTCTAAAACTGTGAGTACATTGCACATAAATGGAAAGAAGAGCCATTGCAGCATCCAAAGCGGTGGTATTGTCAAATGCTGAAGAACCCATGAAGAAGACGTGTCTTTCCAATTTCATTATTTGAGAAACTGAAAAGTACAATATGCTCTAAGCTGCGTAAGAGCATTTTAGGTTTTATTGAAATCAGGGGATTTCCTGCTGGACTCAAGTTGGTACATTATTGATAGGCATATAAATTCGGAGATTACCTGGAAAGCTACATATCTCTCGTGGCATCAGAATGTTGACAGCATTCAAGCCACGAACAATAGCACCTATTACTTCGCAACCTACCGACAACGTCCTTAGTGATTGCTCATTCCATTTCGGATGCTGCAATGGTATTCAAGCAAGTTGAAGATGTTCGAGGGAGGTAGATTAGATTGCGAAATCGTGGGTGATGGAGGGATTCAAGCAACTGGACAATTCATTGTGAATCTGTTGTGCATGCCGAAAAAGAGATGGCACTCGTGCAAACTTATAGGTGAGACCATGACGCCAGCAGCCGAATTCTCTTAAATATGCCAGTGCCCATGCTCCTTTGTGTACAACACCTAATGCTGTATCCAAGGTGTCAGCTTGCGGAAAGAGCTTCTAGTCGCTTTATTGCCAATAATGTATTGTCAACAGCGTTCACGTACAAACAATGCTTTTGACTTAACAGACACCTATTTGTACGCGATCGCAGCTGCTAAATTCTGATTCTTGAGACGCACTTGCCAATCACGACGCTTTCTTCTGTTTCCATCCCTTCGCGGTGATGGCATATGTTCACATAGCTAAGAACTATTTCATAAGACTGATCCATTCTGCGTTTGCTCAGCCTTGAACCACACTTATTCTGTCTGCACACAAACAATCCGCCGGCGCGTTGGGAAAGCTTCTGGAAAATCCACTGATGGGAACTTTTTGCAACAGGCTGCATTTTATTAGGCCTTAAAGTTGGGATATTTTTACGTAGTTGTATTTAGATCCTATGTTCTCCAAATTGTATGCATCTGAGGCGCAAACATTTATATTTTGTTGGTTTCCAGTAGAAGTGGATGAATGTGAGCGAAAGTCGTTCCAACCCTTTTGACTACTTATATGCTGGCAACTGTGACATTCCATCAGTTACTTTTACCAATGGTAGTAGCAATGCACTGACCTGCGCCTGTTGGGTGCAATTTTCGTAGCAGCGATTTACGCCCCACTTTTTGCTATCGTAGTGAGGGCGGCACATATTCGACACAAATTCGAGAAAATTCAGTTTTTCAGTTCAAATTTTGCCTTTCAAACTGGAATGTAAATTATGTAAGCTCTTACAAAGATTGGTTTGACCGGATTTGAAGCATTTTCAAGGGGCTAGTACTATGCGTCCACTCTTCTTCGCTCCGCTCAGATTGCGGCGCAGTTGCGAGTGGGTTGCTAATTCACGTAACCAACATCCTCAAATAGACATGGTAGGCAACTACATGAAGGGGTTTCCCTTTGCGGCCACCTCCGTTGGTTGTTGCCTATCTTGGAAAGACGTGAAGAGGCCAAAGTGAGCTACACGTTGCATTTGTTGCACCTATAAGTGCTTACCGTGTAGGAATGAGACTAAGGTGAAACGACGAGCTACGTTATGTTCATGGTCGACAAAATTTGCGTGGTTTGGTGCATCTGCGTAGGAAGAACTTTTGAACACAAATGAGCAGTTGGTGTTTAACAATCTGTAATTAATAGCAGATTAAAATAATGTGATTGCAAACATGGATTCGTTGCGAAAATTTTTAGGGTGCTTTATAATAACATCCTAAACGTGGAGGCCAAGGACTTTCTAATTGGCCATCTAGCTCGCCTCTATTACTGCTGCGTTCACCAACATTAATGTGGAACCTTGATAACCTCAATTAGGTTTGGTAGCTTATCCGAATCCTGTTACGGTAAATTAGTTCCTCTTTGCTGGTCCTCCAGATGTTTGTCATCCGTCATGGAAACACGCGAAAAAGTGAATGTAGGCCACAAGTCGCATTCATTAGAGCCATGAGCATTAAATCTGCTAAATGCAAGTTGCGTCTATTAGTATGCATCCCGAAAGGATTCTGGTGTAGATATTTTGCACTATTTTTCATTCTTGAGTGAAGCGCAATGGGGATCAACAAAAGTTTTTGATGGCTTTCTATGCATCAATTTATGCCACAGTCGCACACATTGATTGTCATAAACGGGGCAGTAGACCTCATTCAAAAGACACACTTTAAGAAATGCAACCAAAAGAACTAGTTTGTATCAAGTGCAGGGTTAGTGTGGTATATTGTGTGGTCTGCAGTGATATCTCAATGTAGATTAGAAGTCTTTGTCTTCGCCAACATCGACGTGCTACTAAGCTTTTATTGAGTAACAACAATTTGCTCTGTGATGAGTGAATGAACGTTCCGATTCCACTGAAACTGTATAATCACTCCCGCAACTTCATCCTCATGCCCAAAAGCGATCACACTTACACCAAAAGCACAGTTACTAAACACACACACAAACCAAGAGTCATTCAAATTGCATAAATCATTTTTGACAGGCACGGCTGGTTCACCTGTATTGCTAGTCTTTCCCCTGCAAAATTTTGTGTAATGGGTTCAAAGCAGTCAGGCATAATTTACCGTGAAATGGGTGTCCTATGTCTGAAACAATTTATAATTATTCAAGCCTATCATCCAAAACGCATGCTAAGTTTACGCCCACATCCAAGAACTAAGGTTTGATGGAATTGCCACTTGTCCAGCTGTTACTCGTAGCGCTAAGTCGTAAAAGTCGTAATGACCTTACCCCTTTTCGTTGGCGATATCCCAATTTAAATGTTGACATTTTAAAATGACTAATGTGGAGGGTCTTGCTGCATGAGTGTGCACTCATTCATTTTAGTACATCCTTCCACATTTTGAGTTCAACCTGATAACTCGATAACTGATGCTACCTATTATGCTGCGCTTACTGACGGAAGGCCGCCCGCTGAAGCACAGCTCATCAAATAAAATAACGCCATAGGATCAGGTGACATCGATTAACACAAAAGAGTAGGAATAAAATATGAGTGAGCCGTTAAGAGGCGATGGAGTTGTGCACACCTGCTTATGACTTATAAGGTGGGTTCGTGTAGTCACATGTCGACGTGACTCTCTCTGTGTGCACAACAAACGCAAATGTCTGAATTTAAATATTGTAGTAAAGTTGCTCAAGCATGACCAGCTATATTCCAACTTTGCAGGAGCTTCTGGGATGCAAGATTGTGTGACTTATCTCACGCTCCAGATGGAGGCAAAAGAAAATCAGTTTTTGATTGTCGAAGCACCTACTATGAAGTTTTACAATGCTATAATAGTGTGGGCGACTGATGATACCTGAGACTAACTGCATTTGGGTTATGAGTGCGGTCATTTTGGGCCTCAAGGAGAATAAATGTTAGTTGACTTTTAAAGGTGAATAAGTCAAACTCTTAAGATACCAGCAAACAGCCACGCAGGTAACCACAATCTTGGTAACAAGCATGGTAAATGCAGTGCCTATAAGTATTCAACAAATGGATCGATCTCTTTGTGCATTTTGCATTGTTTCACGGCTGAATGCTTCTACATTGAGGAATATGCCGGCCTGCACAATGGAAATATTTGTGGGACAATCGCTAAGGGAAAATTAACTTTAATCAGACTAACAAGCTAGTAGATCTGCAGCAAATTATAGGCCATAGTTAAAGCCTTGTTAATGGAATTTACAAAGTTGTAGAAGTGGGTTGCATTTTGTTGTGGAAAAGTGCAGAGATGGAAAGAAAACCAAATGTGAAGAATGCATAGTAGTAGCGAAATATTAGGTGAAGGACAATGAAACGTGTTGTCCGCAGCTGTAGCTGGAGTCGAAGGAGTCCCCATTTTCAACCACACGACTATCTCGTCTCTCGGAGTGATTAGTAAAAGGCATAGTTTTTGAGTTGACAGTGATGCTGTGCGATCGAATCCACTTGTATTCGAGTGGTGGTGCAGCTTACCTATCGACGGTGATGCTGACTAGCGCACATTAATTATATTATACAAGTCCTTGGCAGAGGAAGGGGCGAAGAAAAATGACAGCGTAAGAGTCGATATATCTTGAGGCTAACCATAATTGGATTATGAACTTCAAGGGGAGTGGGTGGTGACTGACACCCAGAGGAGATTATGTCGTGCTTAAATGCTGCTAATGCAAAAACAACGCCGAATTAAATGTGATTAAATGGTAGTTTTGTGTGCGATTTCATTCACCTGCCGAGAATACAGGCCTATTGCTACAATATGTTGCGTCTCCTTACAACCAAGTAATTCTTTAATAGGAACTGTGGTGACCCGTGTAAACACGCTCCTTTTCATAGCTGGCCACAGAGGCAAAGAGTTAACAGCATGAATGCCAGCAAACTGTCTTGGGAGGTGTGGCATCTTAGGCACTGGTACAGTACCTAATAATTTAAAGACCTCATAGCATTCCTCGCAGACATTATGAGGCACTTTTGGTATGATTGACTCCTGCATTCAGAGGCAGAGGATGGATGAAACGGTTGAGGCCAAGACAGCACATCATGACATGGAAGCACAACTGGAACTGCAGAACTGAGAAACGTGTCTCGCACAAGTGTGATGACTTTTGGAGTCTGTTTCTACAAGAAAGCCTACATTCTTAGAGGAAAAGAGATGCAAGTATTGCTTTTATTACGAATGGAAGCCAGTTCTAGTGCGCGCCTACATTTATGTCAACTGCTGCAGTTACTGTTTGTTGCGCAAACATTCACATTAGAATAGAAAATGATATGAAATATACTGTCACTTTTTAACCTCAATATCCCTCTCCATTGATGTTACCAGAGGTCGCGGTGGACACCACCCTTTTTCTCAGCCCATTCAATGGGTTCAGCACCCAATCAGACATGAGGTTTCAGTGGATCTTCCAAGAAATACTTAAAGATAACTATTTTTATGCAGGCAATTGCATTACTCTCCACCACAGCCAAAGTTTGAAGCAGTGTTTGGTGAAAAGCTAAAAGGATACTTGTGTAAAATGTGGATGCAAGTGAAGCTGTAAGCTTCTGGGGAAACAGCAGCCACGTCACTAAAGCAATGCCGACACCGCCACTTTGGGCTGTTTACAAGTAATAAATTGCAGGAGGCTTCGGGAAAGCCATGTGCAATAGTTGAGAGCTCAAAAACCTGACCAGAATCTAATGGCGCCATTCATGATGATTTTGCTCCCTGAGGAAGTCGCTTACTCCAGATTAACCTGTTATTCCGCCAAAATGTGCCAAGCAACAGTAAAATTTTGATGTTACAATTTTCGCACAATAACGTGACCCCAAATTCCGCAATTATCGATTTAGCCTGTTGAACGACATAGGCTGAAGAGGAGTTGGTTCCATCGAAGGTGCTAGGATTCCTGCCCTCATATCTACTTCTCATCCTGTCATGGACGGCCTATTTGTTCTGTCCGTGAAATCAACTATCCATAATACGAATGGAATTCCACTGTGGAATTGGTAGTCTCGATGATAATGATTTAACGTATAACTGTGCAGGTTGCTGTACATTAATGTGTGCATGCACCTGAGGTACTCATGAGAAGTCTTGGCAGTTTGGCCTAGTTATGTTTCTCTGCCTAGCATTCCCTTATTTCGTGTCACACTAAAGTGCTGATTACGATAGTACGATGGTAAAGAATGAGCTGAAAAGTGCAGTTTACTCGCTCCATCACATCGGCAGTGGATCCGCATGGTGGTGTAGCCACAGACGGTAAGCATGTTCGCTGCAGCTTTATAAGAGGAATTTCGGGGCAATTGAACGCAAGTCAGGAGGAAATGGAGGTAAAATGACCCCACACAAATACGAATAGGGAGTGCTCTAGTGTAGTAAAAGCAATTTAATTTGCATAGGATCATGTCGAACATGAATCTCTTTTTTCCTGTCCCTCTTTTGCCTCACTGCACTTCCTTTCAATTATTTCTCTCCATGTTCAGCCCACTTTAAGTGCAAGGAATAGGGCTAGATAAAGCGATTCCAATTTCAGCTGTAGACATTTGATAAATTTTTCAATATGACGCATAGCCAAAGAGAGCTAAGTGCACACATCTTGTCAGCTAATTGACTGCGAGATCTCCTCCACATCATCATTGTGGCTAGTGCCGCTCCAATCGAATTGACGATGTCAGAGTAAGGCGCATATAAATGCACAGTGTGTGTGGCTCGGAGTAGGGATACACACCATATTGAACATCATTGCAGTTTTACTTTGCACGGCGTATTGCACAGGTACGCGTCTACTTCAACACTTGCTTTTCTGGCCACTTTGTTGGCCTTTTCTCCACCTTTCTCAGATGTATCCCTTTAATGGTATGAATGGGGTCTGATGAGCACTTCTTCTTTGAAGGCGAAACGAGTCCAAAGTTGTGGGGTTCTCGCGTTGTCACAAAGCCGACAGGGCCATCGGACACAATGAGCTATTGGGTCGGTGAATTTATCGTAAGTGCGTTTTCCTGATGGAATGCATCTGTCGTCTTTGGGGAGGAATTATGACCTGGAAGCGTCGAATGAAAAAGATGATCTGATGCAGTGAGTTGAGCATTCTATTAATAGCTAGCAAAGGCGGTAGGCACAGACATGAATTAGTGTTGCCACACATTCACCTTCAACCGTCTTACAGCCCAGCTAATATTTATCTCTAAAACTCGGTTTTAGAGCGCATTGGTTTATACGGCAACACATCCGAGCCCACTTACGTTCGACAATGGCAACTGTATTGTAAATGACGAAATTTGGGGCAATCCTTGTCAAAAAGACAATGGTATGTCAAATCTTTAGTACCAGCTCTTATTCGGACCACCGCGATGTTAATAGGAATTCGAACGTTTTTTTTGAATCCACGGGTGTGAGCATTGTAAAGCTGAGATCAGCTAAACGCTGACGCTCGAAAGTGGACCATTTGGCTAGTTGATTAGTCAGCTCATGCAAACGTGGCTTCCTTAAGTAGCACTAAAATAGTAAACAAGGAATAGAAGTTGGCCACTCAACATACTCCTTCTGCCCAACTTTATGAGAGAAATACCTATTTAAGTATGCAGTCTTGGCACTGATTTGACTAAACTGCTCCACAAAAATGGGTCAGCTGGTTGATTCTCCACTCCCCGTTCCTGACACTGGTCTACTTGGCATTTTAGGCACTGTTAACATCACAGTAAAGGACGTGAACTTGCAAAAAGCGATCCAGATTTTCACAGGTACAAGAGATGACCCCTTCACTCTATCAACAGTTTTTGCGCCGAAATGCAAGTTTCCACCACTCTCGACAGGTAACTAAGCAATCGCATTTCAGTGACTTGATTCACACCTTAACTTCCTCGCCTTGTGCTATTCTTCATGACAGGCGAAGCTGACCCAAAGACGTCGTTCCCACTCTCCCGATTTGTCAAAGGCCAGCAGTCCTTCCGACTTGACTTTGCTGTTAAAGGAGCAGACAGCGAGAATACGGTATATAGTCTATTCCTAATTTGTGCACTTCTCTTCACCTCTAACTCCATTTTAAGCCTTTAACTCGAGCTAAGTGAGTTTTGGCTAAACAAAGTCAATTTTGCCATTGACCCTTCAAGTGCACATATCATTCGATGCTATGGAGCTATCGTATGCATTATCATGTCATTAACAGGTTGATCTCAGAAGAGGCTCAGCAATTCTCTGCAGTTGGGTCGGCGTGAACGTCGTCATGAATGAAAGCGACGTTTGCGGTGAGCGCAAAACACTTAAGTCATGAAGACAATTCTGTGCATTTCCATTTTTATAGAGAAACTTCCTTAACCAATTTATTTGCTCAAAGGCACGATGCCTACTTCACCCGTAGCTTCACTGCTATCGTACCCTCGTTTAATGCTGATAGTCATTTTACTGCCACTTGAAACACATTTGTTAACCCAGTTCTCATTCCCAATTTATGCAGTTAAGTTGGAGAAGGACAAAACATCAGACTTGTTGGTTTTCCATGGAGTATTCACTCCTCGATCGGGCGTCCAACGGGACAGCTTTCTGTGGCTTACTAACAAATCGGAGCTGGCAATAACCGTCGACTATACGCAAAGTGGTGAGTAGACGGATGAAATTACATGTAGTTTTGTGCCATTCCACCGCGAATCTCAACTTTTCCTACCTCTTGCATGAAAACATGGTGGAGAAGCTCAGAGGCCATTTAACCCCGTGTAAAAGTGGAAAATTTGTGCAGAGCAGGAGGCTGTAAAGTTGCCGACATGCATTAACGGCGCAATTTTGCCTTTAGGAATATCACCAGAAGTGGCAGAATGCAACCGTAAGTTGGAGTGACATGGGCCGTTTCATCTATGTAACCTGTGTAAAAAAGACCCCTTTCACTCTTGATCAATTTGATTTATGGACTTTGTTCCCGTGGCAACCTCACTTTATTGTCTAGTGTGTACTCCACGCTTCCATTAAACTTGCACTAACTTATTGGGGTTTATCGATTCAAAAGTAATTTCCAACTTTTCATTTTAGAGTACGGAGGAGTGCAATGTATGTTGCAATTCAGTTTTCAATAAGAGTTGCAAGAGATACATTTGGGAAGTAGAGAAGCGTGATTGTAGCCGCATTCAGCTTAATCCACCCAAGCATCTTAGCCTTCTTCAATCTACACTGCATTAGCCACGCTTGGTGTCACTGCCAGAATTACTTGCACACAGAACTGTCCTGCATATTTTTTTGTTAAAAGTGGCATGAAACGAATAGTTTTAGTCACGTTGCAGTAACAAACGTTGAGTTAACTTATAAAATGTCAATTCTCTCAAACGTAGCTTTGCTGTCAACATCTCTAAGCAGGTTGAATTCGCCATTTCTTTTTCATTTTTGGTACCAGTTCCGACAACATCCTCGGGTAAGCGCACACTCCACTGCACTGTGCATTCCTCGACCAAGTAGACCAATTAGAAAGGGCAGTCGCATTTGCGTTCTCTTTACTTCAGTTGGTAAGGTGACACGGCATTATTAACTGGGGAGCTGAGTATTTCGCTCGTTGGAACAGCTTTGATTTTACTAAATGTAGCCTCTCATTTTGTTCACCACTTTCACCGCCAATCTGCATCAACGCCGCTTACTGAGTTGATGAGCTGATTAGATTTTGTCCAGATTCACTTAAATGTGTTCATCAAAGTCTGTTGAGTGAAGAAAACTGCTTGATGTATTTTTCTCACACAGGATCCGCCTTGACCTACACGATCAGTGGTAAGCTGTTAGTTGACGTTTGCCATACGACTTCTCATGTCAGCTCAACAATACACAAGCCCACTCATGGCATCCACGCAGAGTTGTCTTCTAACAACAACGCATTTGATCCCCGCTGAACTTTAAGCAAAAAAAGCTTTAGTGTATTTTAAAAACTGAGCCAAACCTTCTGTCTGAACATCCTACGCTTCAGTACTATCCATTGCTATTCCCTTGTCATCGACTACAGACGTGTTTAATTATTTTACGACAATCCATTAATCGTCAAAAAGATCACTATTAGGGGTGGTTGCGATGGTCGAAATTGCGGATGAAGGATATTGGTTAGCAGTGACAGATTTTGTGGTAAAATGTGCTGGCGAAATCCCGTCTCATGCACGTACTTCCTACTTCACCTCTGCAGCATGTTCAGCTGGTCTGACAACGTACATGTTACCTCCTGCCTTGCGTCGCATTTAATTTAGAGCCTCGCATCCACTAGCGCAAAATTTTCAATCGAATCTACTAATGTGGAAGTACAATTCCAATTTTAGATCCAAACTGTAATTGGAGAAAATATTTTGCAGTTGCGAATTCAGCGTGCATAGTCACTGCTAAAATGCATGCACTGTAGATGTGGACACTTGTCTTATCGGTCCTTCAGTTGCATCGCCTAGGGTACTAACGACAAACGGAAATTAGAAATGAATTTTTGCTTGTAATATTTACCTCTTGCGCTTCGTCGACACATGTTAACATCAAATAAAAAATTGAATCACTGACTGAAATTGCATCGAATTCGTCGAAAGTAAGTTCATTTTTGCGTAGAATTAAAAGATTGATGAACCTAAGATATGGATGTAACATGCTCAGCCGGTCTGACAACGCATATGCTACCTCCTGCCTCAATTGGCTTTTAAGTTAGAGCCTTACGTCCACTAACGCAAAACATTTTTCAAACTGTACTAATATGAATGTAAAATTCAAATTTTAGATCCAAACTGTGATTGGAGAAAATATTTTGCAGCTGCGAATTCAGCGTGCATAATCTTTGCTAAAATGCATGCACTGTGGGTGTGAGCACTTGTTTACTCGTTAAAGGCCTCACTCTGTCCACTTACTAATTAATACAGTGGCATATTTTAGATGTGATAGTGCTTGAAGTATCACCTTAATTTCTCTTCCATTGACACTCCAGCCAGATTGATCGCAATGACATGATGCTCGGTCAACTGTCCAAATGCACAATAAATTTGCTTGTTTTGTGTTTATAAGGGAAAGTCCCTTGACTTCAACCATGCTTGACCTGACTTAAGGAGCTGTGTGCTTAAGCAAAAATCCGCATAAAATGTGTGCAGCAAGCTGTTCCACAATGCAAATTTAATGGCTGCATAATCACAGGTTACAGTTCCCCACATTCAGAGAGATGAGAAAAAAAACTGCTCTAAAAATACAGTAACGTGGACGAATTACAGTAAATGGACTTATTCTTAAGTCCGCTTTGTTCAAGGATCTGGCTAGGCTTCACAAGTGGCACGAAAAATCTGCTTAAAATTCATTTGCAAAGGTTGTTCATATCACCGGGCGAGTATTTCAAAACGCCCAGTGCCCATATCTTTATTAAAATATTTTGTTGTAGAATGATTTTTATAGGTAAAAATAATGAACAACATGACATGGGTACTGAGAAGTAAACGGCCTAGCAACCATCAGCACACAAACTAGTCTCGCCATCACACGAGCTGTTCACCTTAGCCATAACCACCCTCTCGCTGTTCATCAGACGTTGTGTGTATTAATGACTCCACCTAAAAATATGCTGCTCAGTTACAACCAAGAGACACAAGGAAGATCTTCATTGACAGAATAAATCCGTGCTACGATTGGCATAGTCTTTGACAACCACCTGCCTGGCTTTGGCTGCCAGCGTAATGACAAGTCCGGGTGGATTACTTTGTGTACTATTGCACGATGCATGATTCGCCTCATGCTTTCGTCTGAAGGGAATCCAGACGCCAGATGACGTTCAGCCTGTACAAGCGATTCTTCTGGGTGTGCACCAGCGCAATAATTAGTAGGCCTAATTGGTATTAACTTATTCAAGGCACACAATGGAGTTTCAAGGCAGTAAAAGTACATGCATCCATAGGGACGTATTGGGATCAGTGTGACAGAAAACAAAAATCTGCCACCTCATGAACGCGAATGCAGTTACGATATCACTATTTTAGCATAGGTCAGGTACAGGAGGCTTTGTTAACACCACTCCGGAGTAGAGCATTCCTAAGTATGGGAAACCAGAAGGGGCATGGAGTAGATCAAATGCGACTTTTTGATTTGCCCTTCGTTCTGTGAACTCAAAAATGAACATTGAGCTATCGACTGACTAAGCTAAGATAGAAACGGTAGCATGGGCATCGGTTAATCACATGCAGAAGTGCTGCAGTAGCCATAAGGGAAAGCCGAAGAGGGTCAATCCCATGTAGTGCTTGTTAGCATGGTCTTTATTACCAGTTGATCACTCTTCAATAGCACCCAAGTGCGATTGCTAACACAGATGAGAGGTTACTTGCCTGCAGTTCTATGTACAACCTAATGAGTGCAAAAGTGCTGCAGGAGAGGGTGTATCCTAAGTGGCGCTTGTTACCATGATCCTTGTTACCAGTTGATCACACTTCAGTGGTACCCACGTGCGATTGTTAACAAAGGCGACAGGATACTTGCCTGCAGGTTTATGCACGACTTGATGGGTGCGTAAATTGACGTTGACTAAAGCTTGAATAGTTGCTTTGCCTGCTTTGCAAATGGCTTAAGGTGCAAAAAGGCAAAAGGAGGCGTGTTTAGCTTTCAACAGTAACATAATGCACGTTACTGGCAAATATAGATGACGGATGTATGTGCGAATGTAGTAGGAATATAGGTTACCTTGGGCACCATTGTTGGTATTAACTTGGTCAGACCATATGAGTGAGTGCCGCCTGCATCCAGGATTAGTGTTAAAATAGGGTTTGTCTGTTTGCCACCAGAGATATCAGACACTGATGCAACCATTCCAGATTCATCGTCATCAACAGCTCTCGATTATCATCGGCGTAAGCTACACCAACAACGATAAATATTTGCGTAGAATTCAACTGCTGCTATCGCCTAAAGCATAACGAGCGGCAAAGAATCGCCTCCTCTTGTTGGGACACATCGTCCTATTAGGTCAGCATGGAGCCAAATTTGCTTTGCCTAATTAATCACAATTCAGAATTGCCAAAATCAAAGTCGCTAAAATGCAACCTAAATAACTTATTTTTGAGTAGAAAGTGCCACCCGATTATGGTCGCTTAGTATTATCCTAGTACACTGAATAAATTTATGAGCTGTGCAGTGCATGTTCTGATGATCGTTTCATCTGAATACTGCACTTCAGTAAAGTCTAATGAAGCCCTTTTGTAATTTTCTAACTAATTGGTCGAAAATAACGGAAGAGGATTTGCAGCCACAGAGCGGACTCGCCTTCAGTACGACTAAAATGTGTCTGACATATATGTTCCGGATGAAAAGTAATGTCGACTGGATGGTGCTACATTGAGCAAACAACCAATAGCACACAGCTTATTTCACACTGCATTCTGCATAGTTTACGGGCACTCGTTTATGTCGAACAACTTGGTTGACTGATATCAAAGGTGCTCTTTTACGACCAATCTTTTTTTAAGTCTTGATAGCAGAAAATGTGGGAGCGGCAAACTTTGCAAGTGCATGCGCTCAGCTATGCTCGTGGGAGCTCCATAACAGTTTCGGATGAGTGTTCCATTTAGGTGGCAGGTTTATGGAATCCACTAATCTCGTAATCAAGGAGACACCTCCGAATATCAAGCATGAGTCGAGCGCATGGTGAGTAGGCCTCGCCTTAGCCGTAGATTGGGAGGCAGACAAAATCGCCTTATCATTCTCCCTATCCAATGATAAATTAACGATGAAAGGTTTAGAGGTCAACTAGGAAATTTTAACGGAGTTTTATGAACTTAAGCTTTTGTAATTTGCCAGAAGTATAATCTAACACTGTTCGCCCACCCACCTCGGTCCACGAGCTTCTTTACCACTCACAAAGGCGCGGTTCACCAAAACAACGTTAAGGTGTATAAAAGGATTTCATTTCTCCAATCCGAAAGGAAATGCAATGTCAAGGACGATAATCAAGGCGTTCGCTTATCATATTTGACTGCGGTTCTTTTAAACAATTAGCATTGCAATGAAAAGCAAAAGCAACGACTGCACTAGCAAGTAACGGGAATAGCTTTAGAGCTCATGGATACGAAGGTAAGTAGTTCTTAAATGGGAAGAAGTGCTTAATGGGTCAGCTAATCACTGTGAATCAGGGCTCACTTCACTAGTTTGTGCTATCCTTCAGCATTGGAAGATTTCGCCATCCATCGCACCAAAGCGAGTTCGTCAATACTCTTTGATTTCCCAGACACTTGACGTACCGCAAACGGAGAAGCAGCAATATTTGAAAAAGAAGGTCGCAGGATGGGTCCAATGGATGAGAACGCATACGAATTGGAGGGATAGACTACAAGATTAGTGGCTAGGCATGTGAAGAATATGGAATCTACAGTAAAAATGCCCGCTAAGATATTTCCGATTAAGAGAATAGGTGCACAAAAATTAACAACAAATCATAAAGTAGTATTGAACAGAAGTTATGGAAATGGGAAATGAGTAGTAAAATCAACCAAGCAAGAGTTTCAGCATTCCAAAAATGAACCCTAGCCACCAATACTGCTAAATGCCGGCACTCGAATACTTCAAGAAGCACCTTAATAATGCTTCGGACAGAAAGGAGCCTGCGTTGCAATCACCAAGTGGAAACGGCCACCGTAAGGCAGTATTTATCATCAGATAGTTATAACTTGTCAAGTCTTCACCTTCGAATGCTAGTGATAATGTGTAGTTAATTTTGAGCCTAGAGGAATAAACGCGTTATCATAACCCTAAATTTAAGCATCACTAACATTGCAGATGGTAACCTACAGCCAGAGCTACCACAAACTGAGGGACGACACCTGTTGCAAATATGTAACGCTGAGAATACGCTTCTACTTGCACGCAGCAAGAAAGCGACAAAAAAATGCCTCATTAAAATAAGCATGGTGCATTTATTCTGACGCATCTTAGACCAAAAGTAGACAAGATTCTGGAGTCACTGAAACACAAAACCAAAGCTTCCAACGCCTTCTGCCGGAGTAAGTGAAAGGCCCAAATCCTTAACTTAACCCCAATGCCCTTCCTTTATCTCCTCCTTCCCCTGCACTTCTTCCCATTCGGTTCACTAATCACATCCCAGTCACGTGCTGTTTTGACGGTCTCTATGTGCTTTTTGTCGTGCGTTCTCATCTAGCAGCAGTGATTGCACCATCTCGTCATCTGCATTTAGTTGTTCTAGCGGAGCAACCCCATCTCAGCAACCAAACATCCCAGTTTGCCTTTACCTCCTTCGTTGCTGCAAAGACAAATACAGGCTTGCTAATAATGATTTAGCTGACAAGAAACACACGCCGTAGGTAACAACAAAACACAATTCCTATTTGGAGCACGGAAACGGTAACGTAGACTTTCAGGGTAATCAGAATGAGGGTCGAAGTTTGGCATACAACGAGCACTGACATAATTGGAATGATCGCTACCTCGTTCAGGGGGAGCAGCAGAGGGATGCGAATTGGGAAAAGCCAACAACTTCCAGCCTCCCAAGCAATGACTGTGTTTGTGACTCATTCTGACACAAGACTGCCTCTGTCACAACCATCAAGTAGCATTGGTGGGAGACTCGACTGCAGTGAAAGGCTCCGCACCCTGCCTGTGTCACGCTTCAACAGGCACGGAGTTACATTCTTTTGATGGTGAGCGAAATCCACTCACTGGCCGCCATGATGACAACGCACACGCATCGGCTTCCACTGGAGGCAAAAGAAGGCACAATAGTAGGTCAGAATATGTATTCTATAAACAGAGGAAGTCAGGCTGCTGGTATGGCCTTAAGGCCAGCGTTGCCTGACTAAGACAACATGGTCGCTCAAGTGCAAAACCGAAAGCGGCCATCAGAACAAACGAGGAGTTCTACGTGTGTTTATCCTGGCATAGTTCAGTCCTCTTGTAGAACGATGATAATGTCGCATTGTTTAGAATACGCAGGTTCAGGCAGTTCACTAATGAGTAAAGGCATCAGCAAATGCATCTTCGTGAAACAAATAAAATAGATATGCTCCTGCAGTGTGTGAGAGCCTCGTAAACATTGGAAATGTATGCACAAAGTAACGGCTGTGCATGCTCTTGGCTTACCTTTGACTTTAAATACATTTCTACCTTCAATGTAATAGCACCCAATCAACAGTCCTCTGACACATTCATCCACTGACTGTGAACGCGCGAACACATCGAACCAATCCATTTTTTATTGCTATTTAGACTTGTGGAAGAAACGATCCTCGTGTTTGGGAATCGTTTGCCTTCAACCGGTAGTATAACTGGCCCTTCGAATGAAAAGGCATTGGTGACGTGATTATCTTAAATAAAATATACCTAAGAAAAGTCATGACTGACTATCGGCGCAGCATTCATGTTTCTAAATGAGCCTTGAATGCTAGCGGCAAAAGACAATTTAAACCCTATCGTGGACCAACGCATTCGCTACCAGGCATCCAAGACACACTCGTCGTACTGACCTCGACTGCGCTATTATACATCCCTCTTATACCCTTATGAAAATGTCTAGAAAACACCAGCCATCTCATGGCAGGACTGGTAGAATGGAAGCTTCCTCTCCACTGGTGGCAGCGTTGGCAGACCTTCCCGCTTCAAAGAAGGAAGTAACCATGGGAGTGGATAAATATCGTTCATTTTAACATTTAATTATACCTTTTAAATCCTGAAGAAACCCGCTATTTCTATGCGGCATTCCCCAATATCTATTTTTGGCCGCGATAGATGCAGGGATCTTTTAGTGACTCTGACACTAACCAATGCTGCAAGACAATGACCAAACTTGTCATTGACAGGTGAGAATAGTCGCTGGCTGGAGAGTTCTTCCACCGTGTCTACAAGCCAGGCGAAGATGACGAGGAGCAGACTAGGGACCTGCAACTTCCAACGAAACGGACTTTCAGAGATGCTCCACCAAACAGGGCAACCAACTAGGCGGCCACTCAGTTCAGAGCGGGGGTTCAGCCACTAGCCATCGCAGGGAATCTCTACACCGTGATGTTCAACGATCTTAGTCGGTTGGCTTAGGCTGTGACCAGGAAGTGGCAGAAACTCCTCCTGACACTGACATCTTAGGCTTCCAGCAGCTGGCCGAACCCACCACATCCAAGTTGGGCTTCATTGCACCGTGCCCCAAGATCAGGTGAGGCCTACTATTCCTTATACTGCCCATCCTAAATGGTTCCCTCCTATTCATGCCAGTGCCTGACAAGCTAGAGGAATGCCTCTGCAGTTTTCTCCTTGACTTTAACGCGGCCAAGTCGATAGTAAGCCTCCGGGCTTTCCCAAATCTGCGCAGTAAGCGTCCCACCGATCCTTCCTCTACAAAACTACTATCAGCCGAAGAGAGGAAGACGATGGTAAAAGGGGATACTTCATCGACTGTCTCACTGAGAAAAGAAATCTTGACGGTATAATTTACAACATCCTCAGAATTAGTTTGGAATGTGGTGCTTGGCGCTGACTTCTTCGTAACACCCATTCCACCCCGTAGTTCAAGGAAATAAACTCAGTTGCTTCTCCACCATAAATGGACGCAAACGAACTGCAAAGTGCTCTTTTCGAGGCTGTAGGCATTCTTAATAACGACTTGGATGAGCTTTACTCATGTTTGACGCAAATCGTTGACAGCGAAGGAGAAGAACTGCGCTTATTGCTGGATGTGTATTTAAAAGAGTTCTTGTGGTAGGGAGCGAAACTCGAGCGAAGAAACGTCGTCAAATATAACATAGGCAGCAGTGAATCTAGGCCCATATGGTATCCACGGGAATGCATACCACAGCTTCTCGTGGAAAAAGTGCACCAGCTAGTAAATGAGATGATCAAAATTGAGGCTATGTAGCCATCCAAGTCACCATGGACCTCCCCTATTATACTGGTAAGGAAAAGTAATAGCTGTGCATTGATTAAAGGAAGCACATGGGATGGGATGAATTAGTGCATGTATCGAGACTGACTAGTTGACGGATTGACCGATTGTCTGATATGAGGTATTTGCTAACATGGAGGCAAAGTTTGTTTCTCGGGGAATCGTTGGAGTGGCTCGCATCGAACCTGTAAAAATAGCACTGTTTGCGCGAGTGGAGGTTTGGGATAGAAATTGCGGTCATCACACATGCATGGTACTAGCTAGTCCCGGTCCCAACTGTTGACGAGGTTCATTGGAGGGTGGAATAGTCACCACACGCTTCCTTGAGAATGTTGTTGGGTCTATATAAGTGGCATTTGGAGGGATCGTTGAATGTAATCCAGGCAGATTTGATTGGTTTGTGGGAGTGTTCACCAATTATCTCTTTTGTAAGCAGGAGGAGTCTGGTCCATGGTTGCTTTTATTTCCATCGATAATTTAGCTTCTCGAGTGCATGTTTCCTTCCTCACGTCATTATGTAATTTTTGGTTGACCATTCGCTATTTAACTCCCTATTTTGTGCCTACTCATCTGCCTATACATTAGGTGCACATGCATCCACATTTTTTTCTGCATTCGGTATCCACCCCTTGTTTCCAAAAGTGCCAATTCTTTATTGAAGCATGCTACGCGATTACGAGGGGTTGCATAGTCCTCTCTGATAGGCATTCTCATGAATGGCTTCCTGGAACCGCTTGCGCTCCTGCACATTTGCGATGTGCGTTATGTGCGGAGGATTTGCCTATTAGCCTGGTTTCAAATTTTATGTGCCAAGCGTTGACTCCGTCAGTGGTGAGGAGGGCAGTCATTACCCCGTTGCCAGTGTTTCGTTTAGCCAGAAAAATGGAGTGATTTGGGTGCACAGCATCTGAACATCAATGACCAGCTATGAATTCAATGAATTCTTCCCCCTTTTGCCACTTTTATCATAAGGTGGTGATTAGCAACAGTGTGTCGTCTTATGCCAGTTGCAAAAAGGATACTTTTTTCTCCGTAATCATTGCAGCAGAACAAGCATCGGGTTATGATGGCCCTACCACTACTGCCAAGTAATCAGTAGTAGTGGTAGTGGAAGGAACCAACTTCAAATTCGGTAGCATTCATGGGCAATGATGTGCAGTGCAAAGTTGCATTTGCAAATTGCATGCTACAACTTCTTGTGCTTAGGACTTGCTACAAAGTGAATTTGTAATTTTGGTAAACAATAGCAAATTAGCACTAATGATAAAGCTTCTAGTGTTTTTTTAAAATCCAAATAGCTTTCTCCCCTGGGAGGTTAATGCAGTAGCGCAGATAAAATTTTCTCCATGTTAAAATGCACTGAACAGAGCATTATGGCAAAGCAAGGCCAACTATGCAACATTCAATGACAAAGAATTAGTAGTGGCCACGGAATGGACAAATCGCAGGAATAACTCTTTTTAACGCTATCAGTATGATAGTTGAATCGCTGAGATGACAGAGAGAAGTTAAGTGGAATTAGGCTGCACGTCAGACAATACGATTTCGGAAACTCCTAATGGCACTCCAGTGACAGTTTTGTGACTGTCATTTACTAAGTGAAGAGCTGTTGGTGTGACTCACCGCGGTGCGAGGCTGCTACACTTCAGTGTCAGCACTCGGATGATCCCTGTCTTGCGGAAATTGCAAGGAAGTAAATCGATTACCGCTTTTTATTCCAGGATATAGTTAACAATGTTCAAGTGTAGGTTTTTTTAAAGCTAAGGAAAATGACTGTGATTCGTTGTGGAGATGTGAGAGCAAACTTTGACTACTCCACGCACAACAAAACTGGTGGTTGAACTCGTTGCTTGGACGGTTCTGTATGATCTCGTGGGTCACTGGTTCAAGATTCGGAAGGTATGGCTAAGTTGCTCTGAGCAAGTTATTTGTTCAAGTGATTGCGTTTTGGTTTTGTTAGTGCAAATCGCCGCATTGGGTGGTGTAAGTTTTTGCTGGTGGCTAGTTGTTCAGTGGGTTCGCATTTTGCATGGATGGATTGAGTTCACTCAATGGGGGTCACTCATCAGTAGCAGTACCAAATCTTCCTTCGAGGCGTGTTTAAGTATCGGTTATAACGAACGAGGTGTCTTCTCGAATCGCAACCGACAACGTAGGAGACAAATGCTGCGCAGCATACGATGGGCACTGAGAAAGCTAGACCGACGTAAGAGGCATGCAGATCTGTACCGTTGCCTTTGTTGGAGAAGAGAAGGAGGGCGTTCGGTCGAAGAAACGACAAGAGGCAGATTCATCAAAGTCAGCATGGGTATCCTCGATCGCTTTATTTTTAACAACAATTCTACTAGTAACGGGATTATTTCTCGATTAAAGAAGTAGGTTGCAGGCCTTCTGTAAGAGATCATCACTAATCTTCCTTCGTTCGCTATTTAGTTGGTTTCGATACTGCTGTAATAATGGGATGGAGCATACATTTGAGACGTAGAGAAGGGCCGCGTGGGGTCACTGACATGGTTCAAGGGCTGCATAAGTGCCAGCGGTATCGAAGCGAAGAGCTGAAATCCAATCAAAATATTGTTGCATTTGGCTGGTGAGGAAGGACCCCAGCAAGTTTGTGCATTCCTTAAATGGTAATTATGGTTCATGTCTCCACTCTTACAAACATCAGGAAAGAATGTCTACCTGGTGGAATTGTAAAAAGATTGTTTTGACCTACGACTCTGTGTCAATGTTTTCGTTTGCTTAACCTCTTTCATGAGCTTCGGATTTGCACACAAGAGAGACATGGAATGAGACCACGAGGACCTCTGGACACCGTTGCAAATGTGTCAATGGTGCAACACATCCCACACATCCATTGGCACGCGAGGGTTGGACAAAAGTTAGGTGTGACGATCTTACACAGTAAACGTTGGTCAACTTGCGTTTTTGCAACCCATTTTGATTTTGAAAATGGCAGTGGCACATTGGAAAGTGATCGCTTGAACTTGATGCAGTCAAATCGTTTATCAGTCATGAGGATACCAGCTTCACCTTTTCGCTCTGAAACACGAAGTAAAAGTGAATCTGTTCATTTGAATTAACCGCGATGCATAGTGCCCTACTAAAGCTTGCGCCAACGGGTAAGACTTACAGGCAGAAAATCAGACGTTATTTTATCGATAAAGCCACCAGCACACAGGGTGTAATTTGGAGATGCTGCACACCTCTAATTTGATTACTGTCTCCGAGTGCACTGGTATTCGGCACACGTCATCCTCTCGCCTTGTAGGTAGCCACAACACTCTTCTGGCAGCTAGATGGCATTATTTGAAATTTACACGTTAACAGCAGCTTCTCGAATGCCTAAAGCGATTTTGTTGCTGTGTCTCTGCCGCAGTATAAAGACCTGGAATTGAATGGCCACCTGCGCAACTTGTCTAAAGACATAAATCAAAACTAAGTCATGATAAATTAGACCACTCTCGGTTGCTCATATTGTACCTTAGCGTCCTCCTTCAAATTCGCATATAACTAATTTAGCTCTTTTTCCGCATAACCAAATTCATTTTCCAAGTATTACTACCTGGTTCAATCATCGGCAGCTAAAACATAATGCAGATCAGCCCAGTGGGAACATCATCGGTGTTGTGCAAACACCTTCATATTTGTTAACCTCACCTACTTACTGCAGTTCATCTTTTCAAGTGCACGTACTGCTGCAATGACAGGTGTAGCATAGGTGAGACAAATCACCTCCATTTGTATTAAATACGCCATTCAATTCTAGCTATGCTTCTGCCTTATCATTTTATTCGCTTCAATAATCAAATGCAAAATAAGTTGAGATTCAGCTGATCCAAACTAGGTGACTGTACGATTTTCTGCGTTTAGAGTCAAACCTGTGCATTATAGTACCGAGAAGTCACGAATTTTCGTAGCTTCGAGAGTACTTTTCATTGGCCAGGCACACAATGGCTATCAGTCACTATCATACCGTCTGTCCACACAAGTGAGTGACAATCTGCGTTGAGTTGCTACATTTGCAGTCTCTGTGAGTTCAGCATGAAGCGGGTTTTCTGAACTTTGTGTGTTTGATTTACTAGGTGTAGTAAATTGCTTTGCATTGTCACCCATCTGACGATCAGGTGGTTGTGTGGTTGGCACTGAGGTGGCCTGGTGTCTGAGTGGGTGAGTGAGAGGGTGGGTCAATGAAAGATGAGTGAGCAAGCACACGATCTAATGTTGAGGTGGGATTACGGGTAGAATAGCAAACAAAATGAAGGGCCTAAGGCACGTGTCGTGGGCCTGCCACCTATTTTCATTAGTGGTTGGTGGTGATTAAAATGCGGTTTTATTTGCTTCATTTGGACTGACGAATCTACTAATAATTACGCCGCTGCTACGACTGCCTACTTCAATACATCTTCATCAGTCCTTTGAAAAGGAAATTTATCTTGCCTCCCTCTTCACGCAAAACACAGGGAAAACCAATGTTGTGGTGACAGGTACGTAAGGTTATGGAAGACTCTGGCCATAGCAGGAGGCATGCCATTTGCTGCCCATCAAGATTTTCGCACTTGTTGGTGGTTCCTAGAAGTGCCATGTGTAGAATCATTGCTTCGGCATGTTCACCGTCTCCGAAAACTGGCACAAGTAATGAAGTAAGGAGCCTAAGAAGGTAGCTGGAATTTTGCATTGCAGCCACAATCAGAGGAATCTGTCAATCCCTTCTCGAAAATTTTTTCATAGACTTTATTAACTCACCATTCTTTTGTGTCATTCACAGTTAGCGAAAGAGGGTCAGACAGGAGACGACAGTGCACAGCATTGCTTACCGGTCATGCACAGTGATGCACTGGTACTGTCAACTGCTTAAATAGAACTTTGCTCTTTTGGAGGGCATTGAAGCATGCGGAAATATCGTCATGTCTAGAAAGGGCACTCTCTTTACCATTTCTATCACCCTACCTTAATCAATGCATCTCTTCTTACAGAATCAATCCAGTCCCTCTACTGACAAATTCCTCTTGCCTACTAGGCTGCTTGGCTAGTTATACCAGAAACACTGGGAAAGGCGTGGAGTAACGAACGTCGCAAAAACATGCGCTGCACTATGACTTTCTCCATTTTTCCCTCCAGGTTAAATCTATTATTGTCTGAGATTCCTGATGTGACTCTTTACGTCCTAATGTCAAGCTGTTGATTATGATGTGTATGCAGATGCAGAAATTCCCAGTAAAATTCTCGTTGCTTAATGTTTTTGACTTCTTCAGGTGCATAATTTACAACTTACCTAAAATTGATTTACTCTCACGAGTGTGCAAGGGATAATAACCCGCCTTTTAATTGCATTCTGCTCTGCCAATGCTTTCGCTCACTATTCCACCCACGTAGTATTGAATGACCTTCGTGGCTTGCAGATGCACCAAGTCAATTAGACCATCAAAGTAAAATCGCATTCGTGTTTAGATTGGTTGAAACATCACAAGTAATGCATTTAGTGCTTTTTAACAAAGTGGGGCAAATTAGAGGCCTACTAACAGTTCTTTCCGCTTAATAAACCCATAGCTGTCAACCACACTTGCTAAATACGCTGGCACTTGTTTGTGCAACTTATTCAAGGAAAAGTTTTAGATGAATCCGTGGGACTGCGCAATCCACAATAGCGACCATGAGACTGCTTGCATTTTCCCGTAACGGTAAAGCTAAAATTACGACTGAAGCTGAACTTTCGGATCATTCCACGTAGCTTTAGTGCAAATAAGCAAGCACCAAACTTGTAAGTGTTTGGTGTGAGCACCAAACCTACACCCACTCATTGTTGCTGCAGGCATGGTAATAGTAGAGGATCTCTATGTGCAGTTGTGAATGGAGCATCACACAGCCAACCAACTGTGAGGACAAGGTCAAACTGAGGAGCATAAAAAAGCACGTTGAACATTTGTCTAGACACAAGCGTGCCATGCTGCGAATCATCGTATTGCTTGTTGCTGCCACCTACAACACGAATACGTGTTCACCCCCATTTTTGTACTTATTTCTTACTGAATAAGGCACCACGTGCTGTGCTAAGTTGATCTTTTTTATCGGGAAAATATTCCTACGTAATTTACTGAGGAGGATTTAGTAGAATTGGTGTTGCATTCTCTTCTAAAAAGCCTGATGTTAGGCTAATGTGTATCGATGCTGAAGACATAGAAATGCGTGAGATGGCTTTTTGCAATGCAGGGTGGATCTACGCGCAAGATTAGTCCTAATTCAATAAGTGGGTATGGTGGGTGGATGGGCTTGTGATGGCTCAGCGGTCTGTGTCTGATATGGATGAGAGTGCATCTCAATTCTTGTATGAAAACATTAACATCGCATGCATTGTGGGCATAATGACAGGCTAATGACCAAAATTTGGGGCGTGAGAAGATAATCGCATGTTATACAGGCGGGGTTCCAAACTGATAACGGGACTGTGTTTCTGTTCCAACTTCCACAGGCACCTTGTATAAGCCATGCACACTCAATCGGGTGACTCTTTCTCTTTAAGAGTCGCATTAGCATTTGATGCATTTATTTATTTTAAAAGGAGAACACCCGTCCAACTTGTAATAGATGCAGGCATGCACCGTGAGGTTGTTGCCTTTGGTCACAAAACTGCTTTAGGCATTTTATAGATGCATCGAACAAAAGTTAGATATTCTATTGCTTCTGTGAGGCAGGGGGGGACCCAGTGCTGTGGGGATCTCGAATCACTGGAACACCCAACAGACCATCACCCCCCATGTATTTCCGCCTACCCGGAGGACCCGTATGTACAAAGCGTTTGCATATCTGCATGTTTCTCGCCAACATGATGATAGACACTTCATCAAAAACTTATTCTTGCCTTGGTTGGCATAGATGGTTCATAGCAGGGATTCTAATACCATTTTGCTTAATACTTGATGCACTCGCATGCTGGAATTTACAATGGACATTTTTAATTGATTAGGTTATAAAGGCGTTGTTGAAGAATGGCAATACGTCTCAAATCACCATTTTACATGGCAAGTGTTATGTCGATGAACAGGTCTGGGGCCGCCCTTGCCACATGAATAGAGGTAGGTGGGAAGGAATTAAATTACTCCCTTCTTCCACTTCCAGCTCTCTTAATCGCTGTTCGCCACTATAATGAGCGACCCTTCTAGTGCGGTTGGGAACAGTGAATCCGACTTCTCTTTGGCTTATCAACTAAGTGAACTGCTTTAAGTTGATTCTGTGCATTGATAGCTGCAGGAAATGCATGCTATTTGAGCTTACATTCCAAGATTGTGGGCCAAACCATGCCCTCGCTATAAATGAACATTGTGTGCGGTTTTAGATAGTGCCAACATCACCCTACTTGACGTATCAAGACAGGAGGCGCTACAAATATGGGGTCATGGAGGGCTGTTTTCCACTGTATTCTTCGTGCCGAACTGCACGTTTCAGAAGCCGGAAGAGGGTGAGTGGTTAGGGTTGACAAAGGACGTGTAGGAATTTTGTAAGATTGGTGCCTGTTCGAAATGGATTAAATGAGAGCCATAGTCTGTGATTAACACAGCATTTTGGATAATCATTGTGTAAATATAGTCGATGTGATCTTTGAGAGCTTCACTTGCTAGAGTCTTAAGGTAATGTAGAGTCAGAAAGCATGATCACCAAACATTGTGCATGTAGATGAAATCGACTTGGAGACGTCATCCCCACTCTCTCGATTTCGGAAAGAGTATTCATACGTCGAACTGGAATTTGCTGTTCAAGGCGCGAACAGTCAATCAGAGGTTCGTGCACTTTGCTCTGAATTGCTGCCAACCAATCGCCTTACACTACTCATAACACTTATGTATTTCTGTTCATCGTATGCTCATGATTTTGTGGCGTGCCGTTCTGTGCTCATTCCCTCTCCACAATGCAGGTTAGACTTGATATAGACGCATCAAATGCTTGCAGTTGGAAAGGACATGTTGTTCAATTACGCGCATTAAATATCTGCCGTAAGATTGAGTGTTTATTTGAGTTATATTTTGCCTTTGTAAATTGAAAAGACTTCCAAGTGCGTTTATTCACCCATTCAAGGCAACTTAACGGTAGATCCACAATCCAATCTGAGAAGGCTTGCGGTGAACTTCACACGACCAAACAGGCGCAATTATTCTAGATTTGAATGGTATGGAAATGCGACAAGTTTGGTTGTCACTGTCGATTGGTTGCAAGACGGTGAGTGATCTTTCGCACATCCGAGATCCAGCTGTCTTCTTTCTCTGCAAAGCAATATCTTAGCTCAAACATTTTCATAGTAAAAATGAAACGTAATCCTTAAGGAGCCAAATGTGTAGCAATCCTAATCACCACAGGTCCTTAAGAAGTAACCAAAAGCATTGAATTCGGTTTAGGCGAATCGCCGGAGGTTATTGATTGCAAAAGTAAAGGTAAGTTCGGACCCATGCCCCTTCCACAGTGGTCAGCACCACGTTCTTAAAGTGGAGATGCACTTTGCATTGGCAAACTGCACTGTCGTGAACGAAGTAGGATAAAATGGTTCGTGTTAGAGCGATGTTACAAAAACTACTTACCAGTCAATAAGTTGCGATAATTTACTTGGCATAACCTTCGCGTTACTATGATGGCACTAATAAATGTGTTAAAATGCACCCTGATGGTATTAGCAAGGCAAAACTAGCTGCAGAAATGGCCTGTTTACATCGTTCCATTTCGAAACGTCAAATTCAAACGTATTTCGTGCTTTCAGCATTCCATGCTGAGAGGTTGCTGCATCAGGGGATCATGTCAAAGAAAAAAACGGTAGTAATGGATAGATTATTGAACTGTTCTCAGTTTTGAAAACCATCGAAAGTGCATAGAACAGGCATATGAGAAGACGAAAGGCAAAAGTGGAGCGATCCATGTTCTGTTCTGAATCAATTGTGATTTTATTCTCCCTTCAATAACTTTATGCACTAAGGATAAACCGGCTCCTCTTCTGACTATTTTATACAGCCACACCCGCAACAGGTAAATTGATAAAACGGCTGTTATTCACCAATATTACCGGCTTGATGTATTTGTTCACACCGGTAAATTATAATCACCTCTCATGATAAAACTTTTTACTTGATTCCTATACGTACTTCTATCCACAAGAATCTGAGGTGACTTCACTTTCTAGAGGAGGGCCGGTTAATTTCGCTATTTCCAAGCCCCTTCCCACTAGTTTTCATAGCTGGGAGCATCACGTCAACGTTCTACCCTATCTGATATTTTCTTCACCCCCATTGTGTTATCAGCATTACAAAATTCACGTTCGGTGCTCAGGAAAATCCTCATAAAGGGCAGCTTGACGAGTTTAATTTGTACATGTGTTCAGTCAATTTCCTTAGATGCAAGGCATGTGCCTCACAATAGGCCGCGTTTGATGACTTAAAACTTAAAATTCGCAGAGATTTTGTAAAACAGCTTGACAACAAATGGAATGCCTCAAATTCACCCACTCACACGTGCCAACACACAGGCTACCTCTAGGCCTTGCTTTGCGTGTCCATCACGAATGACCTGCCTTGAGTGGGGAGTAGCAAGTAAGCTTTCCTTGGAGTGACTAACTCCACTAATCGTACTATTTGTTTGCAGAACCAGGAACACCTCCTCTAGAGACAACTCATACCCGTAAGTCGCCATCCTGTTCGTATGCCTAGTCATTCTGCCTTTGCTTCATTCATAAACTACTGCCCTTTCTTACCTACGACACGTTACTTTAAGTAACAGCTCTTTACAATTCAATTTAGTCAGTGCTTAACATTCTCCCCATTCTAGATCAGACCTGCTCCATGCGCTGCACCTAAAATACTTGGCAAAATGCTGCTCAGATGCTTGAATTTTGTAATTTCATGTTGGTTGGCCAACCATCCCATGCATTGCGGAGAACTAACCCTAACCTACCTCGTCTCTTGTTATTTTTATGCAGCTGCAATCTCATCAGGTAAGCCGACGGAATGACTGTTCCTGGTCATCTTCAATGTTTAGTGCATTTTCCATACGAGTAAAGCATGTTTGTCAATCGCAACATAAGTCTTTACATAATGTCCTTGCGTACTCCCGTCTGCCAGGATCTGAGGAGACGCACGCATCCACAGATGAGTTGGCTACTTCTAGCATTGGCAATCTACTTCGCTCTTCTCTTCTGCACTGTGCGTAACTCATTAGCTTTCGACTTAGTCCAAGTCCTTATGTAAAGACAATTTATTTTTCTTTTAGTCCTCTTGGCATTGTTGCTGTTACCAATGCCACAGTAAAATGCAAACACTTGAAGTACTGAGCGCAAAATAAATTCTCCGGAATCGCATAAAAGCAAACGCACTACAATTTCCTTTTAATAAATTGGACCCCTTCATAAACTTTTCGATTAACTTGCTTTTGAAGTGAAACATACGCATAATTATGCTTGGGTCTTCTTTGGGTTAGCGGTGGTAATTGTGGAGTGAAGTCAAATTCAGTAATTGGGATTCCAAATCTGGCCGGTTTAGCAATCGAGCAGCTGCCGCTTGACGCAAGGTGAAGGAGGAGGAGATGGAAGCGGTAAGTCTTGGTTTTTTACGAGGAATTGTATTATTTGCAGCAGCCACACGTTGCTTCAAGGAATGATGCCCGCTGTGAGGTAGCAGGCTCACTTCATTCTGCAGTCTGCAATCGGAGGTAGAAGGGAATGTTGAGGAGACTAGGTGTCGTCACTATTTATAAATTAATTATTTGTTGAAGAGGAAGAAATTTTTCAAACAAAATTAATGCATACTTATTTTCTACATACAAACGATTCGTTAAATTGCCTGCGTGGAATAAAAGGATTCTCCAATCTTAACCTTAAAATCAGGATACCGGCAGTTAAAGTGGTGCAAATGGACAGAGAGGGGACAGCGCTTTCATTGCCAAATGGGCGTTGGAATTTTTAGTTAATGTGCTTTGAACTCTTTAATTCAGGGGACACATCCCAAGATCATCACTGATTGATCCATTCTCAAACTGCACCATACTTTACCTCGATGGCATTCTCGTCTTTGTCAGAGATTTCTGACAGCATAACGCCAACTTGATACTAGTGTTAGATCACCTGCGAAATGCAGAAGTGACCCTAAACCCGAAGCAATGTTGTTTTTCTCGACACTGTCACCTTCCTGGAACATGCGCTCTAGTTAAATGGAATAGCATTCACCGAAAATAATAAAAAAAAGTGGGATCTGGCTAACTCTAGCCAATGAAATAAAGCTTTGCGATTTTCCAGGCACGTCAAATTTTCCAGTCGCTTCGTTAAGGGCTATGCTAAGAGCACCGGTTCGCTATATTAACTAACTGAAAGATAAGCTAAAAAGGCTTTCACGTGAGGGGAGGAGCGTGATAACGCAACCGGCGATTTTGTTGCTGTCTGGGTGGTCAATGGGAAAGTGTTTCAGTGATTGGGTGCTGCGGTACCAGGTTCGCCTTTATATTTATCTGCCTCCTGTTTTAAAACGTCAATCAACATTTTCGTGTGAAATATCCGACAAGATTTACAGGTTTTAAGTTCTTTTTGTACTTATAAGTCACACCTCTTTAAGCGATGAGGAATGTTGTGCACGAGAGCAAAGAATGCGTGTCGTTTTACGTTTTCCATAGAATTGAAGGAGGATGGTTAAGTCTACTCACATACAGTTGCAACAAGATCAAAACTTTGTTTCATATGCACACAGGTGATTGCCTTGCCAACGTCTTTCGTCGCGCTCCTTTAACTTCACAGATAGGCAGACCCAGTCCGTGCTTGCGTGGTGATCTTACTCTCCCACCCTCTTTTAATGACGAATTATCTCTCTTACCGATAGGTGCCTCCCAAGAACATGCCTTTACTCAGATGCTTTAAACAGTAAAATTTTGGTACGTTAATATGCCCACATATGCTTAAAGATAGGGTGGATATGCAGGTGGCGTTAGAATGGCTAGGTGATGAGGGTGATAAAGGGGCACAGATAAGCACGTTGCGTGACAACCCCTCAGAAAGAAACTGTGAGGTCGTTGTAAATTGCTAGTTCAAGAGCGGTACTCCCAGGGTGGGGGATGTATCACTGATTGCAACAAGTAAGCCTCCTTCAGAGGAGAAATGCTAAAGTAGACTGCTCAAACAGTGTGACAATTTCAATGCTATTACTGCAATACCGACAGTTAAAAAACCAACAGATCCAAGTAAACTGTGTTAATAACGCTAGCCCGGGTGCCGATTCCATAGCAGAGTAAAGTCATTTCAGTTAGATGAGGAAGGGAGTGCCCCATATGGAAAGGTACTTAGTGAGTTGACAGTTCCCAGAACCAATTTGTCGTCACACTAGAGCAGTAACCTCAGTGTTGGAAAATCCGTGAGAACATAATGAGATGTGCACTTCTGGAGCCCTATGAAATTTGACTTCTTGCGTAAAATTTGCTCTTTTTCACTGCTGTGGCTATGAGTTCACCAACCCAAAGGCTTACCAGTCAATCCTTAGATCTTACGTCACTTACATTTTCCAACTTGATTTTACTTGATACTTTCCTGTTGGTAAACAACTCCAGCCAGACATTGTATGGTCTTACAAAATTAGGTCATCGTCTCATTCATTAGAGCAGTGTGAAGAAACAAATAAGGGATTTAATGCGAATATTCACCTCGTATTCCATCAGTGCTGTACGTTGTAAGGGCTGTTGGAATGGCTGATCAAGTCGAAGTTAATACCGAATTCCTGTTCCCCTACTCAGCCTCAGCAACCTCGAAAAATGAGTGCAAAATTGGCGTCATAAAGGCTTACGCTTTTATGTTCACAATTGTCACATGATTACCTCCTCTCTCAGTTTGCCTGTTGTTTACCACGATCGTTCTTTTTCCCAAAAACGTAGCCCGCCGAGCCAATGTCGGGCAATCAAAGCTCTCATTTTGCTACAAAGAGGAGGTCTTTAAGCTGATTACTATTGGCATGCCCAAATTGCTCAGTTCTCATGGTCTAGTGGCCAACTAAGGACAAATCCACCCACCCATCACTGCTTGCGTCTATATACTGTTCTGCAGGGTTAACGTTTTGCACCTTAATGGGTTCGCATGCAAACAACACTGTGTCTATGAGTACTTTTGATGCTGTTTAGCTGTTAGCTCAACTACTGTCAGTGCAACTTCTTACTAGGCATAGATGCATCGCGGAAGAAACGACTTAGGTAGTATGACCCAATGGAATGAGCTTATAGCCTTCACCAGTATTTTTGCAACCCAGAATTCAATTAAATGGCCGGTCTGCAGTGGAGGTACGCACCCAATTCAGTTAACAGTGTTGCGCTTCTGGCACACTTCCACTTTTACTAGCCGTTAAACAGAACACCTTTTGGCATTTTCATGCTTGCGAAAGGATCTCAGACTGAAGGTATGTGGATGACACACGGGATGTGACAACACCCATTAACAACAAAATGTTTTAAGTTGTGTTTAAATTTTCCTTACTGGGTTCTTCCTGGCGTAATGGCCTGGACTTTGCCTCTCGCATTCATATTATTCACCCATCATATGTTAGTTTTCATTTTTTTTTATTTAAGCAAGCTTAATGAGAGACGTGGTAAGCGGTGTAAGAGGCAAATGTTTTGTGTTGATCGATAGGTATATTACAAGTGTTTGAATAGGCTATTTGCGCAACTGGCCTTTAGGGTGTTCCTATAGTGATCAAAGTGGCCAAGCTTGTCTTAGAATCCAAAGAGGTGTGCTGGTTTATCGTCACTCCCAAAGTTGCGATGCACGCATCCACTCAAATAAAAATGGTTAGCATTTAACAATGGCTTGCATAGCGGGCATTGGAACCTGTAGTTCATCAGAAGCCTTAATACAATGAATGGATTTTACACACGATCAAAATGGAAGAGAGAGAAATAAAGGTAATTAAGGTCGGGGTAGGCGGAAATAAAGCTGATTTTAATATGAAAGGCATATGCGCTGAAGTTATCGGATTTGGATTAGAATCCATAATCATGAAAAAATTTGTGCCAAATTGCGTGGCGTCAAAATCGACCTCGTAATCCGATCTTGAGCTTGCATTAAAGTGCCCAAATATAACATCACTCTTACAAACAAACTACATGGTGGTGGAAATAAGTAGAAGTAAATTTGGCTTCACAAAGAGGGCTTACCTAGATGCTGACACAACTAAATCGAACGTTGATAGGATTGTTGTCTTGGTCGGAGCTTGTGAAACGATTTTGTTGCTGGACTTCCACAACTCATTTATTCTGACAAACCTTCTACTTGTTTTGATAACAGCTAATTTGAGTGACGTTCTCATCATTACAGCAGTCACGCTGAAGTGTTCGGCTTTGCGACCGACTAGATGGCTGCACAAAGTGGTGTAAGTTCTGCATTGCCAGGCCAATAAGTAAAGAAAGATTGTTGGTCATTTTTGCGCAGCGACATCCACTCTCACAAGTTGCGTAGTCATCGCGACTGCAAGCGAAAGAAGTGAATAAAAAAGACCAATTGTTGCAACGCGTGTTGTGGCGTTGCTGTTGCGTGCAGCTTTTGTAAGGCAGTGCGGAAAAGGCGAGGCTATTCATCCTAAGCATTTTAAGGATAGAGGTAAAAACATGTTTTGAGTCGGTATGGTACGTCTCCAGCAATCAAAACTATGGCGATGTTGATTGTAAAAGAGCAGTAGATGCTGTGGCAGGTTGGTCTCCGATCTCTAGGTGATTACCTCTTCGACAGCGATCATCTCATTAATGCTTGGGCGAGTCGAAATTGTATGCATTGCTAGGACGTAGAACATGTTGTTATGTGTGATGAGAAAAGATTTAGCAACCGATTGTTTCTATAAGCCATAGTTGCATTATGCCGGTGCAAGAGCGATGTCTTTCTGCAAACGTATTGTGCAACCCATGCCGCTGAATGCCAAATACTTCTAAGCAAGTCAGCATTCACGCTCGGCTGTAGCGATCTTCCCCTTTCACATTTCCCCATCTGCTTGCACCACGCCTAGTTCCCTCCAATGCGGGCAACCGGAACTCATTCCTTGCTTGCGTAACAAGTGCGTCAGTGCAATTATTGAGGCAGTGGCCCTTTTGTTAAACGTACAAAAGTGTCGAGGCTAAATAGGCTAAGACTGAGTACCTCCACGTAAGATATTCTCATTAAGCGGCAGCATTTCTCCTCTGTTAACAGGCTCATGCAAAACTGCCTGCACGAGAGTCAACGATGAGACAGAGTCAAGAATAAAGTAAAGAGGCCAATCTACTCTCTTCCCATCGTAAATCAGTTTGTTTAGAGAAAGTTTCGGCCTGGCTTTAGTGCAGCCTGTCGTAAATTAGGTGTAGGTATTGTGCAGATGGTGATAGGCGGAACTGTGCTGTTCATGGAAAGCACGAAGCCGTCCGAACAGTGATAGTAGCGCAAAAGGCAGCGCAAAGGCCATATCGAGATCACTGCGTGGGCTTGGATAAGTACAATTTGCACCGACCTAAATCGATGCAATGTGCACTTGCCTCTATTAAGCAATGGCCCTTTACAATGCCTGCTTAAATATGTTGTGCCTTACACCTCATTTGCCTGAAGTAAGCAGTGTGAATTTCAACAATGGACACTCTCTGGACCTGACCTAATTAACTTTGAGCACACTCGCGCTCCGATCTTGTGTTTAAAACTGTCGGATCACTTGCATTTGGCAGCACACTTCCACCTTATCACTTTATTCGTTCCATTAGTTGTGTAGATGCTGACGCGATCAGAGTCCCCGTAGGCTAAAAGGGAGACCACGACCCTCATTAATCAATCACAAGCACCAGCTTGCAGAAGGAGTTAGGAGTTGCCTGATCCAAATTGATTGACTGTAGGATTTTCTGCCTGTGGAGAATACGCGAATTTACCCCAACGTCTGGCATGAAGCCCATTAGTGCAATCTAATCTCAAGGATCCACAAATATTCGTAGTTGCAGAACCAGTTATCGTTGGCCAGGTACACAGTGTCTTCGTGTAAACCTCAGTTACTATCATTCCGTCTGGCCAGACGGTGAGTGGCAATCTCTGTACGCTCAGCATAGAGTCGGGTTTCTGAGCTCTGTGTCTTTAATTTACTAGGTATGATAAATTGCTTTACATTGACACCTACCTGACAATCAGGTGGTGAGCGGTTGGCAATGAGATGACCCGGTGCGTGAGTGGATAGGATGTGAGTGGACGAGTACATGATCTTGAGGGTGAGGTGGAATGTCGGCATAACAGCGAACAGGATGAAGGGCCTAAAACTCGCATCGTGGTTTGTCACCTATTTACATGCCTTGTTGGTAATTATGCATTGCATTGACTCAAGTTTATGCAAAACTGTTTGCTATTCAGACACACAGAAGTAGGCAAAACTATCTTGATCTACCCTTCGCGCTTTTTTTCGCATTATCACCACTGCTCTGATTGGCTGCTGCTTTCCATGAACAGTACAGCTCCTCCATTCACCATCCATGCAATACTCACAACCAAATCCGGGGAGATTGCAGTAGGTAGAGCCATTCTTCCTACAAACGGACTGATATACGAAGGAAAGAGGGCAGATTGGCCTCCCTACTTTATTGATGACTATATCACATCAGTGACTGTCGTGTAGGCGGCCTTGCGTAAACCTGCAAACAGAGAGAAACTACTGCTAATTAGTAAAAGTGCCTGAAGTTAGAGGCATTTAGTCTCAGCTTGTTTAATCCGGGCACTTTTGAACGTTCAGAAAAAGGAGACTACCCCAAAAATAGCATTGACGTACCTGTTGCACAAGCAAA
This sequence comes from Taenia multiceps, assembly GCA_001923025.3. NCBI lineage: Eukaryota > Metazoa > Platyhelminthes > Cestoda > Cyclophyllidea > Taeniidae > Taenia > Taenia multiceps. The sequence goes on along the minus strand of CM010312.1, from coordinate 24,178,245 downwards.
GGTCGCTTTCAGGTAGTCCACATTGGATGGATCTGGATGTGGTGCGAGCAGAATAGAAAAACTGGATTAAGAAGTGTTGTTTTAGGGTATGAATACTGGCCTACTTAAAATTACCCGAATTTTAGCGCTGTGATCTGTTAAGTAGGATTGGAGAAAAGCATCGCCCTTGTGTTGTCAAATTGTTACCATGGCGTGTTGGCGGACTTGGCTTCTAAGATCTTTTCACCACACAACTTAACAATACGTTCAACGTCTAGTGCAGCATGCAATTTCGCCTCGCTTAAGCACTAATGAGGTGACCGCTGTCAAAAAAGTAATCACCGAGTGCTCAGAGGCCAAGTTGCCAAAGAATCCAATGCTCATTTACAATCAACATCACCAAGATCATGATTACGTAAGACGTAAGAGGCATTGCAAGTAATATCCGGACCTATTTATTTATCGATAATAATTGAATTTGATCAAAGGCAATTGCGTCCTTGTGGACAAAGAGCAGAAAATGCATTGGCCCTCTTGACTTTGGAATGTACCTCCGAACATGTTTCTGACTCTATCTTTGGAATGTGTATAATGAGAGGTCTCGCCCTTCCCGCATTGCTTAATAAAAGTTGCACGCCAGATTTTCGGCATGCCGCCACATTAGGCGCTGCAACGATGTATTTGTTACTTCCACCCGCAGTCGCGACAACTAGACAGCTTACGGCAGTAGGTATTACCGCAACAGAAAAGAACAAAAAAATTGCTCTAATCATTGGTCTGTCAACACATAGCTCACTTCACTTCGTGGAGCCTACGCGTTAGCCGCGTAGACGAACACTTTAGCGAGATACGTGCAACTGATCGTTGTAATGATGGGGACGCAACTCAACTCAATTGTGATGTCTAGGGAGTAATCAAGAAATTAGGGAATCACTTCAGAATAAATGAGTTTTGGGAGACCAGGTTCTAAGTCGTCTTGCCAGCTCTGATCGAGACAACAATCCTGCTAACTTTAGATTCCACTTTAACAACGTCTGTGTATGCCTCTATTCGTGAATCAGACTTCGCTTTATCTCTCTTTTGCCCATATGTCATTTGCTAGTGCAAGTGATGTTACACTTGAGGAGAGTAACGTGAGAATAAGCAATGACGATCCTAGCAAAATATTTGGTGATACGCCTGAGCGATTTATCCATCAAGAAAACGACGGGGCTCCATCTGATTTGTTGGTGCTGGCCAAGTCTGCACCAGTTTCGTACGGTCCTCGTTGACCGCCAATCCATCTGATCAGAGTGCATGTTCCGATAGGTGGGAGAGCATTGGAGACGACGTCATTTCTTTGGGTGTCAAGGTCAGTCCTGTGTGCCTAAGGAGATCAAACACTAACTTTAGCTTGGCTTTATGCTACCAGCTATCATGGTTATAGACGAGAGTGCCATTAAAGTGGATTATGGCTTGCATTGGGAATGGACCAATCATTGCCATTGGCAGCAGATGTTGGGAGGTGACTGCAGCGTTAAAAGTTCCGAAGCGCATTATCTGAAATTTGATACTGTAAAAGCTATCTTCTCTTTGTCCGTTCATGGCGCTTTTACTCGTTAGTACCTTGATTTTAAGTCTAGGGGGGAGAACTACTTGGAAACATGCTGGCAGTCTAACGAATAGTTTGTGTGGTGTAATGGAAATGTGTCCTTCTTATCTGTGGCATTCAATTTTCCATAATTAATGTACAATCAAAGGATATTTAGTTCTTCTTTGTTGGCACCATCGGAGAGGTCCATGGTGACATTGACGATTTTAATCTCGCCCCAGATCATCTCTTTAACTAGATGGATTACTATCTCCAGTAAAGGAGGTGTTGCACCCCTAGGTGGCTGCTAATAATTGGGCTTTGCCAATAAATGTCATGCACTAGACAACAGCGTATTCCTCATCATCCTCGCCAGCTTCCACAGCATTGGTAAATGTCGGAGTCGTGGAGAATCTCGGCGCTTGTTATGCTTGATTATAAGGCTTGAGAGGTTAAACTGTGCTGTCCAAAGCCACTCCTCAAGTTCACACCGTCTATGAAAAGGGATGTTCTCTTGCGTCGTCACTAGTAGATGACTTTCCGGATTCGTCTCCTCTTCTCTACGGCTATATTAGGGATCAACGAGCCGATTCTTCTGTGAAATGTTTGCCGTTTCGGAGTGATATGGAACGATACAGCACTGCTCTTACTCATATAATTTTCAAGCAGTTGAACTTAAGTCTACGCTGAAAGCACTGGAACATGGTTTGATGACTGGCCCTGAGGTTCACATTAAGTGAAGAAAAAGTGAAGAGCATAGTGATTACTTTGATGGTTATAGAAATGCCTGGCTCGGCTTCACACTTGCCCACTACAAACGTGCCCATTAATGCACATCCATAATTCTATTTGATCTTCTAGGCTTTTACACAGGTTCACAGTGAAAACTACTGGTATCAAAACTAGGCTCCGTTTTATTGAAAACACCAATAGTTGTGGCAGAGTGAATTGTTGGATTGGCGTCAATTCCTCTTTTACAATTGGCTAAAGGCGTTTGTTGGCTTGAATTTGTGTTACGCCTGTATAAATCGTCTGAGTCTGCTGACTCAAGTCGCCATATAAAATGCGAAGTACGTCATGTGACACTTCCTACATTGCCTTACCAGAGTGTGGAGCCTGCTCTTCAACTCATGTAATGCCATTAAAGTAACGCAACTTTAACACTTTTAACAGTTACCTCTCTCTACTCAATCATTGCATTGTCTTTTATCACAACTTATTTATTTGTTTGCTGCGTTAACTTTGGTAGCATGATTTGTCAACGATTTTGAAGCAAATCAAAATCACCAACTCTCCTTTTGTGTCTTGTCAGTGAAACAACCGAATGTGACTGCTGTGTGCATTGTGGTGTTGAAGTCGATCTCGAAAAGAATAACTTAAGCGTCCACGCAACATGTGCCGCAATCTCTTCATCAATCTGTCTGTCATCAACGAGCTAACCAAGCCACCGAAACCATAGAGCATATGACCTTGGTGCATGATGAAGTGGATCACGTCCATGGCAGTGACGACCTTGCGCTTCGCGTGCCCAACGTGTCACGACGTTGCGAACGACCTTGTCCAGAAGGACCTTGAGAATACCACAAATCCTTCGGTTATTTAGCCTTCAGATAGTTATTTGACACCCCGAATGTTGCCTTGCGACACTTTTTGTGGCGCTTGGTATCTCTCCACCCAAAACCCTTTCCCTTTACCTTGATCAAACATTGGTCATTTCAGCACTTCAGTTTGCATGGATCAGAGTCACAAGGCCTACAACTAGAGAACAGAAGGCAGAAAATAGGCTCTGACCATTTCAATATCTTAGGCACCGTCTCGCATTTTAGCCTTTGTATACACTCATTTAGTAGTTCATCAGCCCCTTTTTTGTTTATTAGCAGTTAACGCAGGTGCACTTCAACACAGTTGTTAGCTAGACATGTGCATAAATATGAAGAAATAACCAGCTAATTACAAGGTCGAATGACTAAAAGTTAAAAATATAAGGTGATAATGTAATAATATGACATCAAATCACAAGCGACATTCTTTTCATGGCCGTTAGTTGCATTGCATACATGTTCGCACAAGTCCACGGAGGCTGCCCATCCACCAGATTGCGGATGCATGCGCGTGTGTATGTGTAAGCGTTTAACTGAATGTGGAGAAGCATAAAATGGTTCAATGGGACGGTTTATGTAACGATTGGTTGGCTTGACTTAGCTAGAATTAGAGATAATTGTGCCTATGCCTTCGATTAGTTGAGGTCAGGTCAGCTCCAATACAGCAGGTTGAATGAAAAAGCCAATGGCAGGAATATTTGAAGGTGGTGAGCCAATTATATGTGTAACTTGGTTGAAGCGCTATGCAGCCAATAAGAATTGCGTTTTAGTATAATGAGATGAAACCGCAAGAGGAGAAGCAGTATGCGACACGTCAGATTTACGCTTCTATAGGATGCTCGGTTGTGTTGACAAGGAAAAGTGGGAGGAAATAATATGCGAAAGAGACGAACTAGGCAGATCAAGGACCAAAGGACGAGTTCGTTGCAGGCTGATCCATAATTCCGTATTGGTCATGGGCACCATCTGTTGCGTCGTGGTGTCTTTGGAGTGCGTAAATGCTGGGATACATGTCTCGTCTGCTGGACTGTCATGTTCATTGGCATATCCCACCAATAAGGCGCTCAATCTTCCGCATAAAAATGGTTAGCGTTGGTGCTTACTGATCCCCTTGGATCTGTTGAAGTAGACTGGGATAGGTAGTTTGCAACAGCCTGCCCTAGGACTAATTTTTTGATATGGCCTCCAAAATTCCTTCCTCCAGAGAGGCCTACCCCACCTCCCAAGCATAATGGTGCAGAGTAGTGTGAAATGAAGTAATCTAGTGCAGTGACCCTAGATAATTCGCTTTAGCTTACCGTAGCGAAATCCGATATGGAGGTTCTACTTTTACCACCTGAACCACTAACATGATTCGTGCTCTTGTCTCGTCACCGATCCACCAGATTTAATTTCACTATTGCGAGCAAAGGCAAGAACTACCATTACGCGCCGTCATGTCTCCATCCATCTGCTGGCACCAACACCAACCTCAGTTGCGCTCTCCTCCCCACACGTCAACAGCCGTCTGCCTATTCGCACGCTTCGTCCCTCAGACACCCGCTGAGACAGCTCGAAGCCCAACAGGTAGACAAAGAAGCAGGAGAGTAGACGCGATCGCTTCAAATGTCATATTAACGCGATTTAGGGAGAGGAAAACAGCAACAGCGACGCGCTAAGTCTGTTGACGAATGCCGTGCACTCACGCGCAACCAAGCCCCGCTGCTCTGCTTCTGACTCTTCCTTAACCACTCCACACAATCCGCCTACACCACCTCGGTTCCCCACAATCTGCAGTGCGTTGTTGAAGGTGGCCCTAAACAGGGCCGTTGAAGCGTTCACACGCGAGCCGCGACGTCTCTATCCATCCGCTCATCGGGTATGCCGCAACCTATCCACGGAAGCTTCAGAAGGTAAGACCTCGGAGCTTGAGGGAATGAGTCACATCTGCAACGATGACGGCGTTGAGCATCGCTTGCCCTGTATATATGACGGCGCCGCGGTTGACGTTCCTTGAGAAGATCCTGGACACACTCACAGGCGTCCTTGCAGACAAGCCCAGAACTGCGCCTCACGCCACCACAGCGCGGTAGACTATGCCGACGCTCTATGCTATTTATGTATCCGTGTACAGATCACGCCTTTCCATCAGCCAATCAACAAGTTGCCTACACAGGTTTAAACAACTCATGCTTGGATGCATTTTAATCTGTTTAACACACAAGTACCACTTCCATTGCCAGGCTTAGTTAAGTTATTATTATTCATCAATTTTATTTCTACTCATTGGCATTAATCGCGTTGGCACCTTAACCTACTGCATGAAAAAATGATGAGTGGTGAAGTAATAAATAGCATTACAAGCTAATTTTAAGGATTAAGGCAGAATCCTGGCGTACTGGTGGAGGGATGAGTGAGTTAAGGAGGGTGGAGTGGCACGGACTTGTCGGATTTGATGGCGCAGCATATACGACATCTGCAATGCGCGACTCTGATGAGGTGAAATTAGTTCATCTTAGCTTAGATAAAAGACGAATGTCCTATAATTTCGGCTACGCGAGATCCGTTCGCATCAGATGCAGGTGTCGGTGGGAAGCAGCATGTTGAATGAAGTGGCCAAAGGCAGGAGGCGTTGATGATGGAAAGTTAGTGAAATGTGTGAAGTAGTTGGGCGTGTTGTGCAAACAATAAGAAGTGTGTCGCAGTGTGATAACCTCAGGTGAGGCAGTGCGTCACGTGGCAGACCCACGTCTCAATCGTTCGGTCGAGGGCGAGAGAGAAATTAGCGGAAGAGGCAAAGGAGGCAAGTCATAGGACAAAGTGAAGACGAAGTCGGCGCGAGCGGATCTACAGTTTCCCCTGGGTCGAGTGCACCAACTGCTATTGGTGTGCTGCCCAGCATCCAGGCGGCACTGCTGCCGAAAAAGACAGAGAAGTTGGTAAGTAGCAAGGAGTGGGCGCATCCTTAGCCTCTCTACAGGATATGCACTCATGAACGAAATAACGACCCTCTTGAGGGCCATCACACTAGGAGGCGAATTGTTGACCACTGGATGTGTCGATAGACTGGCTGTTAGTTGTTAGCTGGTTTGCTTTAATGTCTATCTGGGTATAGGGGCCGCAGAGGTGGCACTCAGTAGTGCTCTGGCACTCAGAAATACGATGGGGATTTGAGCGGACAGAGGTTAATAATTTCATTCCTTATCTTACACGCGCATGCACGTCGTGTCAATCTCATCAAGTGGTATGGTAGGTTGCCACGGTACAAGAAATTGGCATGACGCGTTGGATAACTCTGTTTACAACCAGTAGCCATATCGGTGGCGGCGACAGCGGTGGTTTGTGATGATGTGTGTCCATATAAATGTGCGAGAAGAGAACAGGCAATAAGTAGGTAGGTGGAATAATTTGGTGCACAAGAGTGAGTAGAAGGATGTGCAGGTGCCATGCAAATGAGACAACTGGAAGAGAAGAACACGAGTGGGTGAAGGGAATGAATGAATGAAAGAATGAGAGAAGCATGCAAGAAACTGACACCTTAGAGAAGACTGCTGGTGCTCTTTTCTCACCCGTCCACCACATCGACACATCCACCTCCTTGAGGCCTACTTGCAGGAGCACTACGAATCACTCAACCCAGCACTAAGCCTACCTCTTATCACCATACCTCTTTCCAATGTTTATGCAACCATCGAAAACATCGTCATACGCCTTACCGCTTACTACGTGCCATTCCTGTCCCATTCTGCTCTCCCCTGCACGTGAGTGAGCACTCGGAAACGAAAACAAGTCCTAGCCCATGGTTACCCTTAAATTAATTCAGGACCGAGTTTATTGGAAGCACCTTTGTTCTAAAGAAGTTGAAAGTTACTTAATAGACTTATTGCTAATAGTCTGGCTTTAACAGTGTGAAACCCCTCACCACACAAGGAAAATAACAATTTAATGGTTGTAATACTTTACCTGTTCTGACTGCTACTTTCACTGATTCGGTCACCATATTGTAACACTTTGTTTGTTCGAACTACCGGTTTAGGTTACTGGGGTGGCCATCTTGTTCTAGCCGGTTGGTTGGCCTCCGGGCCGTGCCAACAGCCCCCAAGCCCTCTGTTCTCGGAATATATATATTCTGCCCTAGTACTGCGCCTTCTTTTACCTTAAAGGGAGCCTCGAGACGCTACAATATTGTGTGAACTGGAATGGCTGGCTGGCCTCCAGCCATTTCAACAGCCCCAATCACTCTGTTTGCGACATATACTCCTTCAGCTCTTGTATTATGCCCTCATTTGCATTCAATGAAGTCTTAGGACGCTACAATGGCACTCACCACAACCTATGAATACATCACAAGACTTTAAGACATTGTCACACGTATTATCGGAAATGCCAAATATAAAGCTTAAACTTACCTTCCAATGCAGGTTTTTTGTAAATTATGGACAACTAATACCGGAAGAGAAACAATGGATTATATAGCCAATGTGCAAGGTAGTATTCTTACCTATCCTAAGTGTTTTTAGTGTACTTTTGCTATCCTAATTTACGTTATGAATATATGCTTCTATGTAAAATTATTTATTAACACTTTCTTAAAATAAGATTAATGAAATCATGAATATCTGTTGCATCAACTTGATCTTCATGTTGCAATTATTTTGCAAATGTCAAAAAAAGTTAGTAAAACTAAATTACTTTTGGCATTTAAAGATAACACTAAACGCGTTTGCGTTTGTACATGCACACCCTCAGCGCGGGTCTTATGAATTTTGCCTTCATGTGGGTTTTTTGCTTGCGTGGATTTTGGCGGATACCAGCATATGCTTGCCCAACCTTGGTGTGAACAATACTTTAACCCTTACTTATGCAGAAATTTGTGTTTCAAGTGAAGTATCATTTGCTACGAATGAGGTGTCACCTAATGGCACTGAATCTGTATCTGGTCTTTGCTATTGTTTTGCGCATTTCGCGATTTGAAGTGGACTGTAGTTTTTCGACTTTTGTCACATTTTATTGGTTATTAGTGGGTCTTTTCATACATGGTGCTTGGTGAAAGGTGAGTCGTTTTCATTACTATAGTGTTCGTGTCGACTTGAACTGATATCAAGAACATGCGACTCTCTGCAATTTTATTGCTTGCTACCGTTGTGATTCTGGTTTTATGTTGGTGGTATTTTTGCGAAACATGCTGTGTGGGGCCTAAGTAATCATCGAGTCGCGTGGTCAGCTTTGACATGAGTTGGTGTTTGGGGCAGATCCAGAAGCAGAAAAATGGTTACTTGGAGGTCTGCGGTTGTTTGCTTGGGAATGTTTGTATTATTATGCAGGTCTTGTCTTGTGGACGTCCTAACTGTCGGCTCTTTTGATGCGACTGTTACTTGCGTTTGCGTGTTTTAGTTTTGCAGTGCTTTGGAATTCACTACGCGGCTATTCGTATCTTTTTTAGGCGCTCCAAACTTGCAGTGGTGGCGGATCGGCATTTGAAAGATCTGTGGAATGGTAGGCAGGACGAGATTTTCGAGTCACCCGCGAGGGCGTCTCTTTGGTCCTGCGATGTGGATCATGTCATGGGCATTAACGGTATATTTAATGGCATTTCGATAGATTTTACCTCATTTGGCATGGGCATTGGGTAATTGTAAGGACGCTGGCTAAAGCGACGAGATGAGCGTGAGATTAGAGTCGGCGTGATAGAAGGGCTTACTGTCCTGTTCGGAAAGGATGGTGAGTTGCAGTGGTGATTGTGTGAAAGCTGAAATAGTGAAATTGAGGAGACTTAATGCAATTATTCATTAAATCTAGTGCAGTCCATTTTGGTGAATCAGTGTTTGTTCATCGTTGCAATTCGAGGTGCATGTTCCTTATTTTGCTATTTAGTTTTTTTTCTCTGTGCACAGAGACGCCTTTTTGTGTTATTTTCCAGGTCATCATTTTTTAGTTCATGAAATGTATCTATTGGTAGTCATGTACACCTATGTGTATAGTTCGGAATGCATATGTGTTTGCATGAGGTTTTTATTGAATGAGATTCACGGAGAAGAAATGGTCAAGTTTTCGTTGTCCATGGACAACACTTCCGCGTTTGTTCGTAATGCTGAGCACTTGTGGGAGGGATTGATTGAAGTTGCCCCGGTGGCCTGTTATGTGGTGGGTTGTTGCATAAAAGAGGGTTCTGTGGCGAGTGGGACCTCACGTGTAATTAAAGTGTTGAAAATCTGTCAGGCGTTTGGCTTTACTCGGTGCTAAAGTTGTAAGCTTAAAGTACGATGAAAGTGATTTCTTCCTTTGAAATCTCTTGTGATAAGCTGAAGTCATTAGTGAGCAGTACAGTATTTCTGAGTTGACTTTGCTAGCCTCTCAGGGATGGTGACTGTTGATGTTGAACGGTCTTAGTGATAACACTCACTCCTCTGCCACAACCACCTTAGACACCGGCTATGGGACCTTTTTTAATTCCATCACAGGCTCATCAGGCTGCCAACAACATTCATTGCTGCCGTCGATGGCGATGTCAAGGGAGAATATGGACGTAGAAGCCGACTCATAGGGTATCACTACGAAAGCACTAGGCGTCTTGGAACTCGTCGTGGACAGCGGCGGTGTTGCGATTCCACCTATCGATCTTGTTGCAAGTTGCTTTGCTTAGTGTTGGCTAATCATTCACCATCGACTTCTAAGCGTCTGAGTACGGTGTGAAAGTGCCTCGCGAGAGCGAAACAGAAGTGGACCGGCAACTTGGTAAGCACGTTGGGTAAGTTGAATAAGATGTAATTATCTTCATGCACTTATTAGTTTTGCTTGTGCTTTTTTAACCCAAGATGTTCAAGCTTAGTCGCCTTTACCACCGTAGTATGAGGTGGAACAGACATAAAGTAGGTGTGGAGTAGTTGGAAGTGTGGCTATACTACGAGGCCTTCATATGTAGGCATGATTCTCTGTACGACTTATTGCTTGTTGAAGACCTAAGACGCAAGTTATCGAGGAGTGGGTAACTTGTCCAAAGAGGCAATTTTGGTGACGCACACATGTACGAGATGACTTATTGCCGGAGTGTGATTAATTTGTAGGGGAAACGGAAAGTGTCCAACAACTTCATGTTCCACTTGCTTTTGCAGATTCTTGCCTATGCGGCTTATGTCACATGAGAAAGTGCACTTTAGGAATCTTGTGTGTGTGCGTGTGTGTGTGCTTTGTTTAGCAGTCATTTGCCAGTTGATGGTGCTGACTGTATACCCGCTTCCTGAGACAAGCGGAAGAGCTTGTATTTGCATGCTTGCGATATGATAATAGATCTTAGACCGACATCCAGATAAAAACAATTATTCTGCCACTATAGCTGTCGTGCTGAAGCATCGTTGAAAGGAGTTTGACTTTTGCTTTAGGCCAGCATTTCCTCCACTGATCGCAGACACGCGTGATGGTTAGCACATTGTCCAATCCCATACAGAATTAGCCTACACTATGGGGACGAGAAGACTGACGATGCAGTACTCCTACCTAGGGGAGGACGGGAGACGGTGCTGGACAAGGCAAAGTGGCCTATGTAATGCGCAGATATTCTGTTGAATGACGGGCTTTGGTGATGGGTGACTTATTCGCCTCATCGTTGTACCTTTGTGGCGTGTGTGGCTGCCATGTTAAATACAAGTGTATGTATTTTGGGCGAATATGATATCCCTCTTTGTCTTCGGGGAGGGGAAAAGGGAAACTGCAGTACGTATGTGTGAATTGGTGACGGAGGCGTTCTATTGGGCTACTGCAGTCATTTGTATGAGCAGGTGGCAGTTGCGGCACATTTGGCTTTAGCAGGTATGGAAATGTTTTTTTTTACTTTGTTGGGCCGCAGTTAGTTGTTGGCACAGGTGATGAGTGTATTTTAAAGTACGGTCTCCATTTGTTGCTTCGATCCCACTGTTGTGTCATAAGTTATTGAAAGGTGAAATGCTGCCACTTAGCCTCGAAAACGGCTTTAATAGGTACAGAGTGTGTAACTTGTGGGTAGTTGGTTGGGTGGGTGGGTTTGAGGACGATCGTTGTGTTTAGGCAAAGAAGACAAGATGTTTTCAGGCGGCATTGTGTAGGGGCACATAAACCAAGAAGCCGAGGGGGCGAAAGGGTTGAATGCAGGTAGAATAAACCCAGAGCATTTTTTTAGTTCGTAGGGCAGTCGTAAGTGTTGTGTTGTCATGCCAGGGGGCGGTGCCATTAAATTGATATGATGGCTAGTGCCACCACATTCATTTGAATGGAGTTGACTGACATGCTGAACAAAGCGGCCAGATGGAGTGTGAGGTATGGTAGGAGGTCGGCTCATTGGATACTCTTAATGGCATCCGTCAGTGCACCTGGAATCTTTTGTGCTACTTGAATCTACTGGCCTTTCAACTGCCATTTTGTAGAGGAGTGAAACCTCCACCTAGTTTTTTGATTTAGATCTTTAAACACAGTAAAATTGCTTGATTTACATTTGATACACTTAAATCAGAAATCAGAAATAACTTGCAACGCCTTTTCATGAGGCTGGACTTGTATCTAGTGCTTCTCAGGATAAAAGTAAAAGCGATTTAGGTACTAGCTATAAAATTTAAAGCCAAATTCTAAATTTTAAAGTAGCCAGAAAATTTTGAATAAAAAATTCGCTTTCGTAATGTAATACTGGTCGTTCTGGGCAAATTATTCCTAGCATAAATGTGCAGCGTTTTACTGTTGCATAAGGTAAAAGAATGCTAACGATGCTAAGTAGCGTGATCCTTCCAAAGATTTGATATAAACTTGTTATTCAAGTTATTTAAAATGCGTTTGTTCTGTCTTTTCATTACTTGAAGATGAATAACTTTTGCCCCTAAAGGTGGGAACGCAACGACCTTGAGGATATCAATGTGCTACGCTGACAGGACGCTATGGCAAATCAAATGTGGTTAATAAAAAGCAAACTGTGAAAATGCAAATCAAGAGTTGAGTGAGCTTTATACCAACAATACAAAGGCACAGACATAAGTTCTTTTGCATTATGAAGTTGAAATGCGGAAGAGCACTCGTGGCGTGATCAATAAATGCAATTTGCAAATTGCTTGACTGCCATTATGGCTATGACAAATCAAGTTGGCCAGATTGTCGTCACAGGACGGGCTGACCTCCGAGCCATACCAGCAGCACCAGTTCCTCTCCGTTTGCCAAATATACATGTTCTGCTTTAGCATTACGTCTACTTTAGTCTTCAGAGGAGCCTTGGGAGGGATGCAACAGCATCTCTACCACGATTATTTAGAGCTTAAACACAAACAAAATACCGCTGTCTTAGGCATATCATGCGCATTAGTCCAAGCGCCCTTTTGGTGCATGATGGCATTCGCCACTCTCGGCTGTTTTAACTATCCTTTGAAAGGCATGACGAATGGTGAGCTGTGGCTGTAATACTTTGTTTGTTTGAACTGCCGGTTTCGGTCACTTGGGTGGCCATATTGTACTGAGCCGGTTGGTCGGCCTCCGGGCCGTGCCAAGAGCCCCCAAGCCCTCTGTTTCCAGAATATATGTATTCTGCCCCCCGGTACTATGCCTTCTTTTACCTTAAAGGGAGTCTCGCGACGCTACAGTGGCAATTTTTATTCTTTTGCGGCATTTGTTTGTGCCGAAGAATATGCATGCCTAGTTAATTGCCTTACGACTTAAGAGCAATTGAACCAATTTGGGTAAATTTAAGGTAGTGTCTAATGTGGTTCGATACACCTCAAAATGTTTCAATAGCGCTGCTGAGTTCAAGTAATTCGAATTTCTAATTGTCTCATCAGTTAAATGTGTAAGTTTGTTCGTCAGATGGGACTTCTTGTGACTCTCTCTCCATTTCTTTAGTCAACAAGAAGTTGCCAAACGGAGGCTGGTGCAACATGAGTAGTTAGTTATCATCAAAAGTTTGGAAAGGCTTTCTACACAATGGCAAACAAGGAAGACTTTGGGTGCACTTTGGATTTCGGGACACCACTTCCTCGACAATTTCTCCCTCTTTCGGGCATGAGTGCCACGTATGGTTACATTGGTAGCTGTCGATCCTTATGAGGGCCTCGCGAATGCGTCCTTGGTGCGAGCTCTATAAAAATCAGAATACTGCCTGTGAATGAAATGAATTCAGCCGCTCTGCATCCAGAACTTTGCTTGTTCTGGAATAGGAAAGCGTAGAATCTACAAAAATTGGCTGACGGAACAAAATGATAAGCACTTGAATGCAGAAAGGAAATCCAGCTGTCCGAAACCTAGTTGGAATTGTGGTTGCCGGCCAGTATCGAAGAAAACCTGAAAAACCTGACATCAGTTGAAGCTTGCGACTGGCTACCAAATCCGTGCCTTCTCTTTCACCCTACAAGAGTGACTGGTGCCTTAGCATCCAGCATGCTGTTAAAGACATTTTGCACGCACCTGAGCCGTTTATAATATGGAAATTTATGACAGAGACTGACTAAAATTGGTGGCGTAGCTGCCGCACTCACTTTCGTCAGAATCTCAAGTCTCGTAATGTAGGCAAATAGTATTAGTTCTATGCAGTGATTGCTAAGCACCGGATCCACTATGCACAATAAAAGTTGCAAACAAACAAGAAACCAGTCCCAGAATTGCTGATAATCCAGGAGGTGGACACGTAACAGCAATGGTCAGCTGTCGATGTCAGTACAGTTGCTTTAAGATCGGGCTTGCTTGCGACTTTCGTTAAGGCATTCCCTAGTCTCATGCCTTTCCAGACCTTTCAGTGCTCAGTGCTAGCACGGCAGACGTTTTAATATTACCGCTTAGAAGGCATAAAGTGGTTAAGCCATGGCACCCTACTTATACTCCTAAGAGCATTTGCTACTTTCCAAGTACGAAATGTCTGTATTGCTTAGCCCAAACACCGCTGAATTGCGTTGTGGATCAAGGATGAATTGTGGCTCCAAGCAATCTGAATTTCTATCAATGTCGGAATGGTTAGTTGGGAGGAAATTCAAAGTGAGTAAGTATTTTGGGAGAGGGAAAGAAGTTGCCAGCTCAAAAAGGAACTGTGCATCCGCACAGCTTTTAAAGAAAAGTACACTAGATATCTTTCCTTTTTGCTGCCTCCATTCAGTCGGTGATGCAATTAATATTTGTATAGATAAGAATCTGGAAGGGATTGTGTTTTCCAACTGTTCAATGCAGAACGAAGACTTTCCTGCTCAAAAGGACGAAGTCAGGATGAATAGGATGATAGATATTCCTTTCCTTCTTTACAAACCCACTAATTTTCTTAAAAATATGGGAGCAATTTCACGTTGATACACCAAGTAAAACAGACTAAAAAGCATAACAGGATTAAACGAACAAAAAGGGTCGAGTTTTACCATTACTTGACATTTTGGGAGTAAAGCAACGTCGATGAAAGAGGATTTTTGAATAAGTTAAAGATTACCTGATCGTGTGTCACAAAATTCTCTAGAAGGCTGTCGAAACCACTGCCTATTCTTTTCGAAATTGTCGCTGCTACTTATGCATTTTAGTAGCAATTAGATCACGCAAACATTTACTGCGATGGTAACAGCCTCAACACGTGGATCTCAGCTGGAATTTATGATGTAACCGAATGGAGTGCGAAGGTTGCAAAACAAATTGACACTAGGATTGCGTGCTATGCCAGTTTAAATGAAATGAAATTAGTAAAAGAAGAAATAAGAGGGGCCAAATTGTTGGTGAGATAGCAACATTTCAATCACGTATAGCTGATAGCATTTAGAGAAATACAACTTCAGAATGATAAGCGGCTGAAGTGAAAAGCTAAAGATTTCACTACGAACCACCTTGGACCCGTTTTAATTAATCCACCTGAAATTTTGCCTTAAGAGCACCTTCAGTGATCAATAAAACCAAATAAATAGGTACTTTGAGTTTGGTTTTCAGCTGTTGCTAAAACAATATACCAAACGTCCTTTTTACATAGATGGCAATTTTTATATTGTTTTATTAAATTTAAGTAAAATTTTTTGCGATTCTTTGCAATGAATGGGGCAGGGGAGAGAAGAAGTAGTGAGCAGTGTTAATGCTTTTGAAGAAAATGGATGCTTGCCACTTAGTGGATGATAAGTAGCAGATTTGCTACAAACTGTCGTCGCCTAGTTATTCTTCTACATTGGTAACTTTAAAGGTCCAGATAACAGTTAGCATGACAACTAACATGCATTCTACGAATTTTGACTCCCATTTACTATGTTAGCTGTGTATACTTGAGTTTCAGGACCTGTGATCCAGGCTTCCTACGCAAACATTTGGAAATGGACATGTTGGCGTTTAAAGTTCTTGTGAAAAATTTTGCTTGGTCAAACTCACATTGACCGTAAAATGGGAATTCATCTTATCTGTTTTGGCGCCACCTTACACTCCATCACCTTAAGCGATCCTTACCCGACCCTGTTTTCAATTCATCTTGTTCGCCAACTAATACACTTCCTCACACACACTTCCTTTTAACACTCACTTTTATCCACGTCAGCAATGCATAATATGTCTGCTTTGTCGTCCACCATCTTTAATCACTGCCATCATAGTGTGGACTGAAAAATATCCCTTTATTAATTACCACTGCACCACAAGTGTCAGGCAAATGCCTCGGCCTCCTCCTCCTCCTCCACAACTACTTAATGTTGTAGCCTATACCAAAGTTCTCCACCATTTATTTGTGCTCTATCGCTTAACCTCTCGTTGCAACGGGGTTGCATTGAGTAGCCATTTAGCAAGCAACATGCAAGTTACAGTAAATTTTTCTACAAAAGGAAGTCAAACCAAAACCTACCCAAACCGGGGTCAGCATGTTTGATGGAAAATTGCATAAAGGCGCCTCAGCGATTGCATAGGATATCTAGTCACTCTAATTGCAATCAACTGTTTAAACGAGGCAACAAATTTCCAAAAATTAGAAAACACAATCACTCCGCGCCAACTTTATTATTTTGCATGATTAGCGCAGCATACATGTAGCAGCTCAGTTGGTCGAACACTAACACAACAGGACAGCAAATTATTTCCAACTCGCTTAATTACTTACCACCTGGGCTGCACAATACTTTTTATCACCACCTTTTCCTCTCTTCCTCCTCTTACCTTCAAATCCATAATTGAATTTAGTGCCATCAAAATAACCCTCGAATGATTCGACGAGAAGCATGGACGGACAACAATGTTCCTGCTACAATTGCAACACGTTATCACCCACTTCTTCCAATCTCTGTCCTTCCATACAGACTAAATAGTACCTAAAGTTATTTTCCACTTTGCCAGCATAAGTGCAACCACACACAACTGTAATTGGCGCCACCCATCCCTCTTCAAGGCCATCTTCCTTTATTGGCCTACAGATCAATAATCCAATATAATTAATCAATAAAGCAATCAATGCGCCTCACATTGTAATTTATTCGCACTTCTAGAGATGTTAACCAATCGTGGAGCCAGTCGAAGATTCCGGAAGGCGACTTGCTCATGTTCTAGCGGATTTCACACTGGCTCACCTGCCTTATTACTTGCAACAGTAGCAGTCTTTAGCCTTCATTTGGCTTTCTCTGCTCAAATCCACTCATTTGGTTTTCTGCCTTAGTCAGGCCTCTTTCGCGGCAATGGAACGGAGCACATTTCCAGCGGAAGGCAACAGGAATGAGCGCTGAGTGATGACGACGAGGTTGAGTTGGTGGAGAAGGATGAAATCAGAATGTGACCTGTCCGACTGTTTGACTACGAGGTGTCCATCGTCGGATATGGATGAGTAGACGGATGGGATGGGATCTAATTCTTCCACGTCGTCGTACACCATAGTGACATCGTTATCCTCGAGCCAACTGTCGAGCATGGGAGGGCGACAGAGGAGGTAGATGTGGAATTGGAGGCTGAGGTAGAGCCAGATGCAAAGAAGGAAGGGGAAGGGGAGGAGAACGTGGATGTGATGAGGAGACACCCTGTAACTTAATCTACTTTGGTGGGTGACTCTACATGTTGTGCCAATGCACGTAGAACCAAGTCAGTTGATCAGCCATCCAGGATTTGTCTTAATACCTCAGTCAAGAGCTCATTTGCTGCGCACACTATTGCAGGGCTCCTGGCTGAGGCAGTCTCTACAAGGAGAAAAAAAATGCGTAGACAGTGAGATGGGCAGGTAGTAGTTCGGCCAACCTGTAAATTACGAAGTAAGAAGTGGGAGCAACGCGCTCATCATCGCTCTTGAGGGAGTAAGTGTAGGGGTGGGAGATGGAGCTAAGGCTTGATGACGTAAGACAAACAAGTGTTAGTCTTTAATGAAATGTGACTTAGTCACACTCAGTCCAGCTTGTGCTAGTCTGTTCTAGGCTATGAATCCTTGCATTGGTTAATAATGTCATAATCAAAGATGAGACTAGTAGAGAGATGAAGGGAACTCACCAAGAGGGCGCTGAAAGAGAATGAGGCAGAAGGAAGAAGAGGCACAGGTAATTGATGTTGCGATTGAAGGAGACGGAGGTAAGGGAAGCGGGAGGGGGCCAGAGGAGCAAGAAGTTCTCGTGGCAGTAGAGTAGAAAAATAAAAGCAAGGGAATGAAATGCGGGTGACTACTTATTCCTCTTCTCTGTGTGAGACGAATGCATGAAGCACACACGGTAAGGCATAATGCAGGAGACAGTACTTGATTGCATATGGCGCATAGTGAGGTACGAGGGGATGCACTCACCAAAGACGCGTTAAAGTGGCGTGTGGGAAAGGAAAAGGAGATAAGTAGGCTCTCATCCCTCCATTTCGAGGACGTCAACACACCTGTTTTATATGTGTGTACTGTGATGCCTAGTATCTAAATGAAAGAAAGGGAAGACTTTATTTTATATGGCAAAGAGTTGTTCCGGGTCGATTAGGTGGGCCAACTTAGAGTGTTGCGGTTGACTATACCGGTAACGTGTGAAGGCACCTGAGATGGCTAACCTAGTCTGTGACGTTCCAGCACACTGCAGTCCGGGCTAGTTAGGCATAGTCTCGTGTACCGTGATGCAGTACTTCCACAGTGGGACATGGATTTGGGGCAGGTTGTTGCACCCTAGTAAGTCTGCCACCACCACTGTTTACTTGGTGGCCGTACACGAATGTAGGGGCCATTAAAAGCAAATGCGGCACAATGAATGCAGTGGAAGGCAAAAAATTTAAACAAAAGAATAGGCGGAATACCCTTAGAGATTTCTATGCAGGTAACAAATGAAAGCTCATGGTGCGTATTCGCAGAGATGCGCTTGGACGAGTCCTAGCGGTACGTGCATTCCTTCTCTTGAAGTGAAGAAACACGCCCGATCAAGTGAAAGAGACAAAAAAGATAGGGGAAGAGGCGGAGAGATGGAAAACTGTGGGGTCGGATAGATGGAAGGCGAAGAAGGAGAAAGGAGGATTGGAAGTGGATGCCGTAGAACACTCTACACAGTGGTATGGTGCAGCCTTTTATCACCCTCCTTTCTCTCATCCTATCACGAGTTGGTACATTTACTTCTCACCTAGCCATTTAACTGAGCTCAATCTAATGGAACCGATTCGGTGGAGGTAACATGAATTTTTTTAATGGTACACATGAAGTATAGTGTCTCCTTGCTATGTAATTTATACCTGATACCAGATGTGAAGGTATTGAATTAATGCGCGTAAAGTGAGTAAGAAAGAGTAAAGGGAGGTAGCAAAATGAGGAGAGGAAGGGTTGCTGTTGCAACTTACCCATAATTTCTATGAACTCTATCTGTTGTAGTCCTTTGACGGCTGGAGAACTGCGTGATGGGAGGTCGGATCTGACGAGCAGTTGGGGATGAAGGCGATGGAAGTGGAGGATGGAATGAAGATCCAAGGCAAAGAGGAAACGAAGTGGAAGGGAGGTACTGACGAAGAAAGGAATGGCGAGAACGATTCCGTGAAGCTGTCCTTTGAGTTGATAGCCTTTTGGACCTTGTTGTACTTCCTTCCTCCACTACGAAGTGCCTGCCTCGATTTAAATAAAAGAAAATTGCAACGGGGAAGAAACTAGGCCACTGTAAGTGCATGGGAGTTGATTGATGTTTAAATGATGACTATTTGGAGAGACTAAATCAGTAAACCAACTCACCTTTAATGCAGTCCTTTTGCTGGTGTGCTTTACTAAATTTGCAGAAACTCCTTCGCAAAGTACGGTGGTAGAAGTGGGATGCGAGTCCTTTAGAGAGACGTCTCCAGTGGCGGTCTTGACAACGCTCCCTTGACTAACTCTGGTGACGTTGAACAGACGGCTCCACTATCTTACTACTTGTAAACCGCACTTCAAATAATTGAATGTAGGCTGCTACATTTTAATCCGGTAACTATTGCCACGTTCTGCCCTTTTGGCGAAATGTTCCTCGACATACTGTGACTAGAACTGTCAGTGCTATGCCTAACGAATCGACATCTCCGGCAAATATAGTTAGACGAATGCTAGATTCAACTCGTGCACAAATCTTTCATAAGGTTTGACGATGTTTCTTGCGGCTCTTTTCATCTGCAATATCAGCCGATTGTCTTAAGCCTTCACAATTATTTACTCGGTGCACATGAAACGGTTGTTT
Source organism: Taenia multiceps (assembly GCA_001923025.3). NCBI lineage: Eukaryota > Metazoa > Platyhelminthes > Cestoda > Cyclophyllidea > Taeniidae > Taenia > Taenia multiceps. The sequence goes on along the minus strand of CM010312.1, from coordinate 24,158,557 downwards.
AAGGGGCGGATCCATAAATAATAACGTTGGTTTTAAAAGTGACCTAGCTCCCATACGCAATAAGTCAAATGGACAAAAAGTTACATCGCATCAAAAGATCGTAGATGAGCATAAAAGCCCGTATACCGAGCCTTGATAATATTGAATTCTACGATGCGCTCTGAAAACTTGTCTCTTTTTATAATAATTGACAGCCCTACGTGGCATAAACTTGAGTAAATGCTAGAGTCGCTTCGCACTCACCTATTTGTGGATTGAATGTACGAGTGAATGAGCCGACCGACTAGGCAGATAACTAATACGCAATGAATACACAGTAGGCGATCTAATCGATTTTATTGACCCATTGATCGACCAGCCATCCGAAGTGGATGAGTCAGCAATTAGGCGTCTGCTGAGAAGAGCACGAGCCACTCATCCATCCGGTGGTGGTAATATATGTTGTTTGTACATTTAATCCTTAAATCTGACTCAAGAAGTTTGGTATCGGTGGGAACTTTTCAACTTGCCAAAAATTTTAAAAGGGTTGAAGGTTTATTTGTTTTATCAAACTAGCATTGAAGTGATTGGCTAGCTTTGTAAGTGAAGCGCGTAAATGGTGTGCATTCTGGAGGCCTCGTCTCTGATTGATGGGGCCTTATTTGTTGTAAAATGTCGGGAATCTGAAAAGTAGTCAGTGCTTTTTACTAGTTTTGCTCTGATATTTGTCATTAGGTGCTTTGAGTAGTAGTTAGCCTCCTTCGTACACCTGCCTGCTAAAGTGGACGCAAAAGCTTCATGGGGAAACTCGAGGACGTCTTGTTTCTTAAACATAATGCCTTTTAAAGTCCATTTTTCGCTCTGCAATGCTTTAAGAAATGAGTTAAGAGTAATATGGTAGTTTTAGAGTTGTTTTAGTCTTTTACTGCCAATGGGTTTTGGGTAGTGGGGCGTAACTTAGTGGAGGGCTACAACCTTCCTAGGTGCCTGGCATCTTTTTATTTACTTTCTTTATCCATTCACGCGCTAAAATAAACGTTAGGGATTGCTAGAGTTGTCGTCAAGCCTTGCTGCTTTCCACTTCGGCTGCTCAATCGCGTTGACCTTTTACTGCACTGTACTTCTAGCAAACAAAATACTCGACACGCAATGTTCCACATTTAGCAAGCACTGCACGGCCAGTGGCAACTGTTCCTGATTTCATTACCTGATCTGGTAGAGAATCGCATACCAGCTACGAGTTTCTTCATGAGTTTACAAAAAAATGCTTTGACGCCTCCTCCATTTTCGGAGAACAGGCAAAATTTAGTACGTGGACATTAAGAAAAGACACGAATTTCTCAAAAGGCATCCCTGTTCTGTAGTAGATATTTTGCAGATTGTCTAGGCTTTGCAGTTTCAAGCAACTTGAAAGAATATAAATGCACTTACAAACACCGTACTGGGAAGAAAGGAGCGACCAAGTGCTAGTCTTCCGAATGTAGGCAAATACCATTTATTAAAAATGCGTACGACCTTAACTTCGTGCCCAATTATAACCTAAAATACGATCTACTTTATGCCAAAAGATCGGAATTCTGGAGGACAGTAGCGCGCAAAATCCATCTAACCAACTTTTTGAGAGACGTGGCCAACTAAATGTGGAAAGGCGAGGCAAGCATTGCATAAATGGTGGGCGCAATGATAAGCCTATCACGTTGGAATGTTATTTTGCCTCTTTAGATTTTGGATGCATGTCCTTAGTTGTTCTGTTATAACTTAATATTTTGTTAAAGGCTCAAAAGATTACCTTTATATTTCTGACATAGGTGTTGAGTTTGAACACTGAATTTACTTCACTTAACATCGAAGCTTAAGTGAGCTGCTTTAAGAAATTAATGCCCACTTAATAAAGACAAAGTCCAACTGCGCTCACTTGTCATGCTAACCAGGTCTTACGCGGCTATCTCAAATGTCCATTCTAGTGTTGGTTCTTTGATATTTTGGAGTAAGCTAGCAGTGTAGCTAGGTTGACTTCATTTGTATATAAACTAGAGAATTTGTGTGAATATGGGCTATACTTGGCATACACTGATTTTCTAGCTTTGGATTTGGCAGAAATGCTTATTTCTGGTGAAGCATTATCGACTAAGCATAAAAGTATCACCTTACAATTGCTCATTGCATTTCTCAGGTAAGATTAAGTTGCATTTCATGACTTGTCACCTTCTCATGCAACAAAATATTGGATGTGCGTTTTTGTGCAACAACGTGTTGTTACCAATGGTCCGTATGTCCCTTCGCTAATTTATGCATGCTGATGGGTGCGTCATTTGTGCAGTTTTAGTGTTTTAATGGTGGCAGGCACAACGAGGTTGCGATAAACTTCGCAATTTGAATATTCACGGAGTTCGAGTCCATTGGTTTGTTCTGGGGTCACCTTTGCAAAACGTGTTGTACTGCCTCAGAAATCACCTAATTGTAGGTTTGGGGTAGACCCAGAAACAAATGACGCTCAAAAGAGAGTAGGACTGCATAATATTTTATTTGTTCGATAGTCATATTCGATTGCCGTCACTTAGATGGCTACATTGCTCTAGCCGGGTGAGACGCCTCCAGGCCGTGCCAGCAGCCTCGGCACTCTTTTGCTAAATATACATTCCGTCCTAGTATTACATCTTCTTTTGCATTTAGAAAAGTCCCAGGACGCTGCAACACCCTCTTTAAAAGGATTAAACCTATTAAGGCTAGTCGTTAATTACTCATTATATAGCAGTTGGAAGAATCCTAAACACAACATTACGTAGACCGAGGCTCATAATTGGGATAGCGAAGGAATGGGTGCTGCGCATGCTGAATATGCTTCGCATATATTCCTACTAATTTGAAAAACCTTGCTTTTGGGTTGTTGCTGGAGGGAACGATGAAATTGTGAACATATGATTCGTAAAGTTGGCTGTAATGACACTGCGGTTGACACGGAGAAAAAAATGTCAAGTGGTCAATCATTTGTGACCCAACCAACTTATACGAATGTCTATTATTCTTAAATTATATAATCATAGGCCTCTTTTTAGGAACTAGTGCGCTCAGTGCCTGTGTGTCAGCAAGAAGCCTTGGAGCATGCTTTATTAGTAAATGCTGTGCCTAAGTTTGCTTTTATTTGCTGTGCCATATCGTAAGCACAGATTCGTGTAAAGGAATGCCTAGAATGCAACGTAGCATTGTCGAACGATGAGTAACATAAGGAATGCCTGCGGCAGAGGTCAGGGCTATTCAGCTGTAGGTTGGAAGAATAGGTGATATTTAAGAGGAATGGATCAGAGACGTTGCTTTCACATCCTATATGTGTACATAAATTCAAACGCTTGTACATTTGTTAAACTAAGCGCACCACAACTATTTCAGAGGCATAAACAAATGCATAGATAACTAGAATATTCGGGACATAATCGCTTCATAGAGAAGAGTGAATCGTGCACCAGTTTTCATTTGTAAGTAGTTCGTCGAGTGTGAAGAAGATCGTGGTGAATTTTGCATTCTCATTCATCCAATGGTTTAATTTAGAGACAGCAGCTAACACTCGCTCAGATGGATTTCTTAACTATACTTTATCTCTCTCAGTGAATTACCAGCAAAGAGGTGCAGACACTCTTGTGGACACTGCATCTAAAACTAGGTCAGCTCGTGCACAAATGCTGTATTTGAGGTGAGGCTCAAAGCGTGTCAGACAAGGCATATTTAGCAGGCTTGTAGCTTGCAAGTGGGACGGCAATCACCAAAACAGCCAGGGTGCGGCAGACGTAGTGGTCGGATGCTTGAACACGATGCCAGATGTAGCTGTAGACAACGTTCATTGACAAACATCATGCCACACAGTAGTATGCCACAGAGCAGCTAAATGAAGGCACTGATGAGGTTGTGGGCGCCCATTGCATTGATAATGTTGTCCAGGGTGGTTGTGGCATTCTTGCATGCACCACTCAGCCAAAAACTGTTTCCAGTGATGAAACTTGTCTGAACAGCAAAGTTACCTTCACGTGCATGAATCTTCTACGGGTTGGGTTGCGATGGTCTTCAACTAACTTTATCTAAACTGCGCATGCAAATGGCTAAAATCCTGGGTCATAACTTGTCTATATTTTGCGACAGAAAAAATGAAATGCACTTATGAAACTGGGTTAAGTTTAATCATTTCCAATAAACGGGAGTTTAATTCGGTGATTAGCGGTTAAGCATGTTTCTAAATGCATTTGTAATGCAGTCACTTATGCCTCGAGGTTTGCACGGTATACGAAGGAGGGATATGCTTGTCAGTGAAGTAACCTTTGATCTAGCTCCAGGTGTTATCGTTGACCAATCTATCCAAATACGCAAAAAGTCCGTGCGTAGCATGGAAAGTGCCCATCTTAGCACACAAATCCACTAATACCTCACGTCGATGTCTAGTGATGTTCTAGTAAAAAAGGCAACAAATTACTTAAGCATTGAAAGAACTGCGATTGTATGCTCGCAAACCGCATATAAATTAGTGGTCTAAGCGTCAGCAAAAGGGTCGATACTGAAGCTGAGGACATTGAATAAAAGGACTGACCATTATTTTGGTAGTGCTGACTTCGAGAGTTGAGTTTGGATAGTTACCGAATCCCTTGGGAAAGCCAATTCCATATCCTGTCATTGCGTACAGGTTTCACACTGTCTTTGCCTTACATCCATCGTCTCTCGATGGCCAGAAGTCCAAAACTGTGAAGTCTGCTCCTTGTAGAGCATTAAAGGAGGAGCCACAGGAGCTCAGCTATTAGAGTGGAAAAACGGCGCAAACATTGTATATCTTTCTTAACGCATTCCAGCCGTCCAATTGGTTACTTCATCATTCCTCTTGCAGAAATCACAGCTAGGAATTTGGATTTAAAGTAAATCAGCACTTTATTTGATTGAGTTTTTTTTTTATCTTCTCAATCAACTGAGTGATTCTTGCGAAATGCCAGTTGATGAGAATGAAACAGCACCTAAATTCCACTTCGGTTTTGATGGCCCTACGACGAGATAATTAGTCTGCATTGCATCTATACCCAAGAAGAACGCAAATGAAGGTGTGATTGGGCGAATCAAAGAGTGTCAGACCGGAGGAGGATGCTGAACAAGAGACCATGTCGTTTGTGCAAACACGGAAGTTATTGAGGTAGGTCAAGTCATACATAGCATCCGGACCACTTCGCTTTGAACCAGCCAAGTCCCCTCCTTCGTCACTCAGAACTTTTAGCAATTCATTGCCTGATTTTCATCGCATGGACACCATTAAAACAGCATTACCCTTTGATTCCAAAATGGGAGAATAGACCTGCAACCCTAGAGATGGTTAGTTGTGGACAATGTGCTTTTGGAAATAGGATGGACGCAACATCTGAAAGCATTACGTCGGGAACACCTCATAAATAATTTAAATAGCAACCCTATCAACAGCCAAGCATCAATACTACTGCCTGATACACCATTTGTGCTCTTGTTTGCAGCATGCACCATTCCACCTGCCCACAGGGAAGCAACTGAGCGAAGCAAAGACTTAAGATCTACCAGGCACTAACCGAGATTTCAGATACTTATTTTGAAGGAGATCTAAATTCGTCACTTTTAGTTTGTACACGGCAAAATCAGATAAGATGTTGTTTAACTTCTACCAACCTCTTGCTGACTTTCCTTGCTGCATGCACCAACACTGAAGGCGACGTAAAAACGTTTATAATCACGACGACATGCTGTCTGTTGTCGACAGGGCTGGTGGTGTAGGCATGCAAATGCGGACCAAACAAATGATTTCTCCCATTCCACAAATCCACATTTGGACTTGCAATCAGGCACCTACTGTCTGTATGAAGAGCTCCTAACACAAGTATATAACATCACTCCGCTTATGACATGGACAATGTCAGCGTGGTATCGCCTGAAAACAAAGCGGCAAAGATGAATAACAAATGTACAATCGCAACGTAAATTACTGATAGGATCCTTTTAATTGCCATCGTGCTTGTCCTTGTTGTTGGATCATACAAGTAAAAATGACCTTGCAGAATGAAGATAGAAAGACAACCCATTTGCGGTCCTCAAGTGTGTGTAAGGAAACGCAATAATCAATGCTCCATAGTCTTGACCAAATGTGCTGAAGTCGAATGCCTGTTTTGTGGGGCTTACATAAATCTCCTTTCCCAACATAATTCTACAAATTGCATAAATCATCTCCTCTCTCCCGTCTTATAAGCCTTTTCCTCATCCTATCAGCTCTGAGCTGCAGTGCGCAAATAAAGTTCCTAGGATCGGAGTTTTGTTTTTGAAATTATTAAGCGAAAGATTCTAGTCAGTGGTGCATTAGAAGTAAAAATAACACCGATCACCGTGCCCCACAAATTCTACTACAACTTCTGGCGGACGCACCTTCCGACACGACTCGAGACAGCTCATTCAATTACTGCTAGGATAAGTCCATTTACTTTAGCACAAAATAACCTTTAAATTTTTCTAAGAACCTGTAACAAAAGTTTTATTGCACTGAATATAAATGGATCTGACATTGGCATTACCTGAAGCCATTTTTCGTTTTAAATGTTGCGTAAGAAACTTCAATATGAATCGTGTTTATTGTTTGGTATGCCGCCATGTTCAGGGCATCCGTTTGTACTGCTTCGGTGGAAAGCTGAGAGCGTTCTCACGACTGTGTTTCGGTCGCAAAGTAGCACGAACGCATTATCAAGCAGTGAAGTGGGAGATATCCCGGTTGTAATGCATACTGGTATTGAGGGAAGTCAAAACCGTTTGCACACGAGGCTATGTTCACTAGGAGACACGCTCTGTGATTTGCATGGCTGTCTGAGATGCAGGACCAAGTTGCTATTTCCATACTTGGTCAGTCCAATCTCGGTCTCTTTTCCAATGGCAAAATAAATCGTACCAATCTTGCAGAAAGTCTGAGTTCTATTGGCAGCTATCTTGGAGGCAAGCAGCAACTTTGTATGAATAGTGCTGATCAAATTAAAAATTAACTCAAGGAATCGCGAAAGCATTAAGTTGCAGGAAAAGCGGCGTAGGTAGTAAGAAATGAATTGACGCAGTTGCCGTGTTGGATTTAATCTGCCTCAGTGAGTTCTGCGGTTATATTTAAGATTGGGTCCAGATTTCAGCAACCACTTCCGCTCTGGTGCTCTTTGATGTGCTCTAATGCGCCCTCATTTGCATTATTCGTTGGTAAAGATGTCATGGAGACTCGTCACCACGTCATAAGGCAGTCATAATCGGAATGATAGCAGCGTTGTTTCATTCTTAGCAGTTGGCACTTCAAATGCATCAATTAGGTGATTAGTGAAGCACAACTATACTCATTCTCATGGGGTGTAAAGCCACCCTAGCCTTAATTTACCGGTTGTAATTTCGGTAGAAAGTATATTGTAGGCACCGATTTGGCTTTAATTATAAAAAAGATGAGAGGGATGCAAGAACAAAGGCGGTAACTGAAAAGGAAGGACCTAGGTAGATAGTGAGCAACACGTGTGGTAGGACTTGAAAGATGAACTGCAACCCACGGCCGATAGGATTCTGCAATTTGTTGCAACCTGCTTACATTCTTTCTTTCAGCATTTCCTTCCAATAAGGAAAGCAGGATTGAGCTCTCGGGTTCATGTTATACAAGATCTTCCAGCGTCTTTACTGCCGACGCGCATACGGCAATTGAGTGAAATATGAGGTTGTCCACCCTCGTCTGCCATCATAGTGATAGAGACACCGCCGTTTCCGTGTTCGCTTGCTTGGCCTCTGACGTTACACCGTTTGCCAACACATTTGAATTCTGCCTGTTTGTGTGTGTGGCAGTGGATCGAGTCCTGATCGCGCCACGACCGTGTTATCACTGGCGCCTACTTTGGAGGCTCTGGCCAAGTGAATTTCGCTTTGCTGTCTGACTTAAACTAAGCAAGCGGAAGCAATGCTGAAGTTGATTGGGTAGGCAATAGAAGGAGAAACGACAACAAGCATAGAGAGACAACTTGCACAAGAGATCGGAACACGTCATTTAGTTTTTACTGTGTGACTTCAGTGGTACGCTTCGTGGTGTATGCGGATGCAGGTGAGCCGTCGGAGGAGGGAGGCGAGTGCATTGAAGGCATTGCAAACGATGCACAAAAGCGTGTTGAAGGTAAGCCTGTCAAATGGCAGATGCACTTAGGAGGCATCGAGCACTGGCTCAAATTCACAAGAGGAAAGGCAAGTCTCGAAACATTCCTAAGGGCAAAATTTATTTGTGGGGAAGAAATGACCTAATGAAAGCTGGATTCTTGATAATGGAGAAAGAGGTAGCTCGACTGACATTGACCTGGATCACATCAACAGGCCCATCCTCACAGTTACAACAAGTGACCTAGGTGTAGCGGCTGCCACATTGCCAAAGCCTAATCACCCAGTCTTGACAAGCTATTGAGCGAGAGATGTAGCAAAACGCATCATCAACATCACCTGCACGAGGCAGCTGGTGCTGTTGGGTGGTGGTCTGATTTACTGGCATGTCACATCATTCCCTGCACCAGTGTTCTCCTACCCTGAATAACGGAATCGATGCCTCTTCCGCAAATGGTCGAAGGTTTCGCGAGGGAGCCTTCCACCACCACCATGGTTTTGCCTAAAAGTGTGGATAAAAGAAGAGTTTGATGGTATACATAGTGCTCCTCATCTAGCAGTCGACAAGGAGGAGAAAGTAGATCAGAGAGTAAATCCCTATTTTAGTTCACTACTCAACTGCACAAACTGCACAAGCAGATGGAATGGATGGATGTGTAGAGATGGGATGCATGATAGGTTGAAGGGAGTTGTGAATGGATGTAGGACAATGAAGAGGATGTAAATAGGTATGTAGGGAGGGAGGGAGGGAGGGACTGAGATGCAGGACCTACAGGTGGCTTAACTTTACCTCGTCCATTCACCATGGAGGTCACATTTGCTTCACAAGCACCGTAATCCTCAAGAAATCGTGTCACTCCTCTGTCCGACTTCGTTCCCCACCTCAGCACTTCACCGCAGCCTGTGCAGTTTGATTGATATTGATTGATTGATATGAGCATTCACCACCACAAAGGCACGTGCGCTCTTCAGAGGACGAGGTGGTAAAGGAAACCCACTAAGTAGGGAGAGTTTGATATCGAATTGGAGGTCTTTGTCACTGACCTTCTCCGAGTAAGGGAGGCGAGCGTTAAAGGGTTGTGTGCGTGTGTGTGTGTGAATGACATCGAGTTAAATGGTGGAGAGAGATTGGATGATGTTAACCCAGTACTTTTGTGGTGATTCGGCTGATCCCAACACTAGGGTGACTATCAGTCCACCTGCCATTGACAACGAGCAATCGAGGTGTGGCAGAGTGGGTCAAGTGAGATTCTGAAAAGAATCTTCGTCCCAAAAGTGGCAGCAAAACGCGCTTCTAAGTAACCGCGTTCTGCATGAGTGGTGGAGGCTCTGCGCAGAGAAGATATTAGAAGCACAATACCACCCACCAACACGTTTCAGTCTCTAGCATGATCGGTCCTACATTTCGCGACGACACAAGTCTAGCCAGGCAAAGGTTCCGATTGGTGCTCATCACCACATGATAAATTTAGTATCACTCTACCACAATAACATGTATTTTACGTTTGTTGCTGGCTAGTTGTGCAAATGCTGGCGGAAGAAACCAGAGAAAGTCTATGGATTCAACGAATGCAGTAAATCGGGACTCGTCATGCAGTGTCGACTTAATAAATGCAGTAGCACGATCTGAGGACCGAAGAGGACCACGGACGTCGTTGGCGATAGTCAAGTTACTCACACACAAGACACTCTGCGGACAATTGACAATACATAATGTGTGAAATCACCTTCCTTTCCTTTATCTACTCGTCATGTTACAGGCACAAAAAGGGGAGAACTCAGCTGCCTCCTCCACTCGGCAGGAATGAGGCAAGTGATTTCGCTAGGCTTTGTTTCTCCAACCACTAACTTACCACCACTTCTCGAGCCTTGTGTATTCACTCTCCATCCACGTACTCACTGCACCCGAGTCCCTCAAACTACTCCACATCCACTGAATCACCCATCCATCCATGCACTCACCTACGCACCCACTCAACCATCCTTAACTCTTTCGTCGTTTAAGTGCCTTTCACCCACCACCTCATCCTTAAGACAGTTTTCGCACGCACAGGCTTTTCTTTCGCTACGCACTGCTGCACTGACAAAAGCCTTCAGTAACGTGTCTAAAGGCGTACACTACTGGTTTAAATGCTACGCCCACCATCGACCAGGGCGCTCTTATTTATGTAGAATAAGGGGACCTGTAATTTAGAAAATAAAGAGCATGCACCTCCTCGGCGCCCTTTCTCGTCGTCGTTTCAGCTGTGGGTACAGACGCCAGACCGGTCTAAATGAGAGTGAGAGAGTGACACGTGTGATTGGAAGAAGGCAAAGAGAATGAAGAGAAGCCAAGTGGAACAACAAGGTGAAGGAACACGTGTGCTTAGAAGGAGGGTGAAGGAAAGCCAAGGAAAAGGAACACGTGGGTCTGGAGGCGGTGAAAACCAATGAAGAGTGACACAGACAGGTGAACTTGGGACTTTGAAGACATTGATTAACTAGATTGCATTCCCTCACTGCGCCTCCTCTCACACCTTCATTACTCTTCACTGGCTCACCTCTTTTAGCATTGTGTCTCCATTTAGTAAATAAACAAAGGAATCGTCGAAGCGTCTTCTGCTTCAGCACATTTGCTGACTGCATTTGAGGTACCTGTGCATCCCTCATCCGACGCCGCTCTCATTGCACCACTTCCTTTGATAAGTCCCACGCTTCTGTGTCTGCTGCACAGGCGACTCAAAAGTCCTGGCCACACGGCTGACAAACCGCCGTCATCCGGTGTGACACATTTTCCCACTTCAATAAGCAGCCTTGTTCATGCTCTCGCGCATCTGAGTGAGATGCACAACATAATGCGACATGGGCACTACTCCTCCACTCCCACCACGAAGTGCCGCTTTTCGAGACGAAGACGAGGCAGTTTTGCTACCAGTGTCACGCACACATACGCATACACACACGTTCTTACTAGTTGAAGCGACCACCTAGGAGGATAAAAGAAGGAAGTAGACAATAGCATGCACACACAAACTAAGACAGAGAGAGTAGGAGTGCACATGCAGGAGTAGGTAGAGGAGTGCGCATTCTTACCTCTTATTGTGTGAAACGCCATATAGAGGTTCTCTCTAAAAGGAGGGAAGAGAGAAGTTGGCAATGAGGTAGGCAGGCAGCAGGTCCACCGAACTATGGAACATGAAACAGGAAGTTGGACCAAGGCACACAACTTCACTCTCCAGGGCATAACTGGTGAAGGAGGAGAATGAGCAGGTGGAAGAGGGGCAGAATCAGAAGATTCACTAATATCGACACACTTCGATAAAGGCACGTCGACTCGTCAAGAGTACCAGTCGCCGACACTCCCTTCACCCACGTTGTTTTGTGGGTTGAACCCCTTCGGTACATTCGCACACTACCCTACTCCTCCCACCACGAGATGCCCACCACCTCAATCCAAAGGGAGCACGTAGGCATTACGAGATGGCGGAAGGGGAGGCGAAAATAGACCACAGGATGCCCACCCAGTACTCTCCATTCAAGTAGACATTGGCAATTCTTCACACAGTCCTCCAATGAGCCCATCACGACCAAATCCCTCTTCTTCCTAATCACCTCCTCCACCAGGTTCACAACAACTCCTCCATGATTTGTAGTGGCGGAAGTGCGAAATCAACGCCACCATTAGACCGGCTGCTCTCACCCCACCTTTCTACTCGTGAACCGCTCCCTACTGAGGAAGAGCATGGACGACTACCCTGTGATTTGGTAATTGACGTCACCATTCACCTTCCTGACAATACACTCCTCCCTCCCCCTCTCCCTCTCTCTCTCTTTTCATCGGTATCTCATCCGTTTGTGAAGTTGGTCCTACTTCGCGTTTATCGAGCCTCAAGTAGCGCAAGTGCCAGACAGCCTCACCCCTCCGTGGGTGTCTAACCCCCCTCCATCCTTTTCCACTCCCCACGTCAAGGCAACACACGCTCGCCCAACGCGTCACTCATCCGTCCACAAACGCACCTCACCTGCCAGCCACAGCATCTGTCCCACATTTCTCACATCGCAGCTGCCCCTAGGTGCAGTGCTCACGGTAAGTTTGTTGATTTGACAGCCATTTTTTGCACTAATTTGTGCATTATTCACCCACACGAACCAAAGCCGCATGCACTTGTGAAAGATGTCACCTTCCTGCTCTAACAAAGCCCTACAGACACCTACAAGTCCAAGGCAAGCACTTCGTCCGCAGCATCTGCACCAATCAAATACGTGGCTGATTGACAAAGCACTTGACGGCCACATTTTGCCATTCGGAAAGTGATTAATTTGCAAGCTTACAAAGTCCGATGTGACATGCACTTTGCTAGCAAATGGACACATCATTTCACTAGCATCCATCAGTGGAAAGGCCTTCCACATCACACTGCATGTGTCTGTCTAAGAGACTCGACATTGGCAACCCTAACTAAGGTAGGTGAAAACTCTTTGCAAGCACTGAATGGTAGCACAAGGCCGGAGGCACAACATCTCTAACTACCCCTTCATCAGGAATATCAGGAAAGGGAACAGAACTTGGCACGCAGTCAACTCACCCAGTCTCATCATAACTGCAACAACACGACGTGTTCCAAAGTGACCAAAAAGTTCTTAAGCTGCACCACAAAATGAAATCCATTGCCTCACGCTATTTCGCACATCAAAACTGCTCACATTCGATCACGCTTCTCCAGTCTCCAGATCAGCCATCCTAACAGACAATGTCGTTGCAACAGATAACCTCGTGCATCACATCAGAGTCTGCGTACGTACAATCCAACATGGGGAGAGATAAGGTACAATAAACCAGCCATCCAAACCGTCCAAAGCAATACTCGGTATTCCCTCCGTGCTTAACGAACAAATGCTCCGCCGGTCGATGATAATTAACTTTTGTTGAACGAAGCTGGGATCCACAACGCCTTTAGCAAGAAGAAAGAAGGAGAAGGGAAGCGAAGTGTTTAGTAGATTTTTAACTGCACTCAACGAACAAGGCCCCATCAATCGAAATCCATCGTCATCAAAACAACCAAGCACTCAATGCACTAGCACAGCGATTCCAATCAACCACTTGGAGCACTGCACAGTTAAAAATAAACGTGACTATGTATTGTACATGGAAACCAACGTCTTTGCACTAACTGCAGTCTTTCTTAAGAGCTAATTTCAACAAGCGACTGCATATAGAAAATAAATAAACCAGTATGCAAAAGTAGAATAAGTACATAGCAGCGAAAGTAAAAAGAGTGCTTAGGAATGGTCACAAATCTCCCCTAGAAACTAGGCCGCATTACAGAAAATTCATCGGCAATGTATCAATAAACCATTCAGCGCACTACCAAAACAACCTTACTTACTCGCTAAGAGTGTCGTGCAGCAAAGCAAATACCCAGTTATGCATAGGAGCCAAAAAGTGTTCTAACAGCAGTCCCACTTCGCTCTTGCGTCCACTTTAGGGAGTGATTGTGCACAAAAAAGGGGCAGTTCGACAAGTGAAGGAACTTGCTGATGACAGCTGATAGATGAGCACCAAGTGTTTCGTGTTTTATCAACCTATTTTCCAAAGATTAATTGAGATGCAAAGAGCACACCACTTACGCACTCCATTGGTGAATTTGCATTACTTGCTTTCAGCACTGCACCGCAAAACAAATGAGCGTTAAATTTTTGCACTAGTAAACAACAAAAACCGCATGTACTTGCTTGTGGAGGATGCTCACTTACTGCTAAAACCAAACTCTATGGGCGGCGGCTGCAGGTTCGAGGTGAGCATTTTGCCCGCAGCATCCGCACCACTCAAGGAGTGACTCACCGACAAAACAATTGAGTCCCATTTTGCCATTAGGAAAATGAATCAGTTGGATACTTACATAGTTCAACAAGGGGCGTGCTTGGCTCCCAAATGGACACACCAGCCTCCTCTGTGAATTTCGCAACAAAGTAAGCCTATTCCTTCCCCATTCACTAACATCTGTCCACACAACACACTTCCACATCACACTGCACATGTCTATTATCATAAGCGTGACATTGACAGATCCAAGTGAGTTCGGTGATAAGTCCATGCAAGCATTTATTAAAGAGACAAAGTTGGACGCATATGTCAGGAAAGGGAATGGAACTTGTCACGCAGTCAACTCATCCAGTCTCATCGTAATTGCAACAATGCAGCATATTCCAAAACGGCCGAGCAATCCATTGTCTGACGCCACTCCCCAGCTCAAATCAGCTGACATTCGAATACTATTCTCCAGTCACCAGATCCTCCATTCTGTCAGACGACGTCATGTCAGATAATCTTATGCATCGCACTGGAATCCGCGCACGTACAGACCAACTTGGAGAGAGACAGGGCCTACTAACTTAGCCATCCAAGCCGTCAAAAGCAATGACAAAGGCACCATTCGCACTTTGTGCTGCTCGGTATTGCCTTCATGCTTACCGAACAAATGCCTATCGGCCGATGCCAATCAGCTTTCGTCCAACGAAGTCAGGGCCCACAGCGTCTTTAACAAGAAAAAATGAAGAAAAAGAAGAGCGAAGTGTTCGGTAGATTTCCAACTGCATTCAACAAATCGAGCCTCATAATTCAAAAGCCATCCTCATCAAAATAGCGAACCATCAACACACTACTAAAGTCGTTCCATGACTAGACAAAAATACTTACGACAGCTGACAAGTGAGCACCAAATGCTTTGTGTACTTTCAACCTATTTCCCAATGCTTAGTCGTTATGCAAACACCAAATCACTTACACACTGCACTAACAACTTTAAAGTAAGGACCGGCAGCACCGCAGCGTAAAACAACTGAGTGTTAAAATTGTGTGCCAATAAGTGACACCAGATTCTGCCAGATGCTGAATTAACTCACTCAGGTGATTAATTTAACAAGCGGATGCACGGGCAAGGTAGATGAAAAGGCAAGCATAAATCAGAAAACAAGAAATAATTGGTGGAAAAATAAAGGGGAGAGGGAGTAAATAGCGCCTAATAATTGAAACCAAATCAGTGTATCTTCTTCACAGTGGCAATCTGTTTAGGATGGTGGCGTCCTGTGACTTCCTCAGAAAGAGCTTACCACCACGTGTCTAATCCCTCTTGGCGGTTCCACTGGACTTGCAGTTAACGGCTAGTGCCGCTTCACTTGTTGGTAGCTTTCTTGCAGAACACAAGGGTGGAGAAGGTGCCAGAGACGAAGGTAGATCTTAGTCCTTATGTCATGAGATGTCGGAGATTCTCTCATCCGTAGCTCGCTACTGGCAATGAGGAGGAGGAGTAGGAAGATGAGGATGAGGAGGAGGATAAAAATCCATTAAATTTGGGTTTACTACCCGCTGCCATTAATGTAGCTTCTTGAGACATTCTTTAAGGTAAAAGGAGGCTCACGCTAGCCAAAAATTCACATATTCTGGAAGCGGAGGGATTGTGGGCTGATGGCACTGCCTAGAGCCTAGCCAACCGGCTGGTATAATATGGCCACCCAAGTGACCCAAACCGGCAGTCCAAACAAACAAAGCATTACAAGCATTGCTCCTAAGTAGCTTTGCGTTTTAAGAGATGCTTTTATTGTGCCGTAATTAAATTTCAAATTCATTTAAAGCAATTTATGAGCGTTTCTTGTAGCGGATTTTCCTTTGATAGTCTTGGCGCGAATACCGTTGGCGTTGGGCGTCGACAGTGTCATCCCACAACTTTTCTTTAATACATTGCGAGCACACCCCAAACTGAACCGCCGACCATTATGTTACTTAGATTATTGCGTGGTAAACGTGGAAAGGCACGTTCCGCAAGCGTCAAAGTTTGCAATCGCATTTCCATCGCAGCTAAACGTGGCGAGGTTGATAATGCCAACACGACACGATCAAGACGCAACCTGCACTGCATTATGAGTAAAAGGAGGAAAGGGAGCGAAAAGGTGGAGGAGGAGGAGGTAGACTGCCTTTCGCTTACTCACAGTGGGTGATCTGATGTCAACTACTGGCACTATATCGGAATTGACCGACCTACACACACATATTAAATGGAGTGTGACTTCTTTCCTAATTTCAAAGAAGTCAGCTTATTTGTGTCAGGTAAGGTAGCCATTCCAACTCACCTTCATCTCTGCAGAGTAGGGTGGGGATCAAACTAACCAACAGCAATTATTTGTGTTGCTACCACTTGCTTCGCGCTCTATTTCTACCGCAATCGGCAGATCTTCCAGAAAGATCTGCAGCTCAAGCAACTGCCACACACGCACACAGGCAGACTTCAAATGTGTTGGCAAGCATGTAATGTGGGAAACCAATCAAGCGAACATGGATGCGGCAGTGTCTCCATCACTGGCAGGGGAGGCGCGTGTGTCCAACCTCATATTTCGCTCAGTTGACTAATGCGCGCCGACTATGGAGACATCCACATTGCGTTCTTTACCCCTTTATGCCCCGCCTTTGCAACTCGACTACATGCAAGTCCATTTGCACAAAGACGGATTTGGTAAATTCGTTTTAAACATTGTTAAAATAAACACATTACTTGATCCAACGTAATGTCAACTAAGAGGTGATAGAAGTGAGACACTTACGTGCGGAGGCATTGACAACCACTGGTGGCCAAAACACAAGTAAGGGGAGGAAGGAACCGCAGAAAGCACACAAACATAACCCATGCAATAACTCGGGTCTCGCTGTGCACTGCCTACTTAACAATTTCAGTAGCACGCATTGGAGATCGATAAAGGCGACAGTGAATGCAAAAGCCTCACAAACAATCCTCAGGGCTCATTCTTGCGGACAATTAATCTGCTTTTAGAGCTTGAAGGCGAAGACAGGGTAAAAGTACACAAGCTTAGAGAAGACGTTGGGTTCGCTGTGGAAGTGCGCGCAGATGACGCGGCGGACGAGGTCACAGTTAGCGTAGGCTAATTGAACGGGTGAAGAGTGAGACTTTGAGTGAGATCTCCGCCATAAAGTGTATGAAAGGAACTGTGATAGAGGCGACGTACTACAACTACTACCTGGTCTTGAGAAATGGGTCTAGAAGGGATCAGTGGATGTGAAGCAAGAGGGGCAGTGTAGCGAAAGAGATCAGCTGCTCTTGCATCCTGTACGGTGGCAAGTACCACGAGTCACCAAGATGTGCAGTTAGCGATATCACCTCCTCCACATCATCAGTGATGAATGCACACCTCAAGTCATCAGCTGCTCTTGCATCCAAATTAAGTTGTGGGCGAAATCAAGAAGTAAAATGGAGTTGAGATATGGTGGAGAATGTTGTAAAAGCATAGAGGTTAGTAGGTGAGCAGGTGAGAAGAAAACGTAGACATGTGGGCGTGCGTGAACTCAGTGAAAATGCATGTGCAGGCAGCATGATGAAATAGCACCCAGAAATCATGTAGCTGGCACCCATGCACTCACAGTTGCATTCATCAAACAAGCACTTCATTTTTTGCTGACTTCAAACACATGCACCTCCACCTCTCCTTCTAGCATCTTCTCCATTCATCCACCACTGCAGCATCCGTGGACGTAGGAACTATGAAAGATGGAGGGAGGAGTTCTGCGAACGGTGAAATACTGGAAGGAGATTACCAGCGAATGAAGTGGATACAGCGCAATTCGGCGAGAACGGGCAAGAAAGAGAAAGGGAGGGAAAGCAGGCAGATGGATGGGGAGATGGATGTGTAGGAATGAGATGCATGATAGGTTGTAGGGAGTGGTGGATGGATGCAGGGCAATGATGAGGATTTAGGTGGGTATGTAGGGAGAAAAGGAGGGAGGTAGGGAGGGAGGAACTGAGATGAAGGACCTACAGGTGGCCTAACTCCACCTCGTCCATTCACCATGGAGGTCACATTTGCTTCACAAGCACCGTAATCCTCAAGAAATCGCGTCACTCCTCTGTCCGACTTCGTTCTCCACTTCAGCACTTCACCGCAGCCTGTGCAGTTTGATTGATATTGATTGAATGATATGAGCGTCCACCACCACAAAGGCACGTGCGCTCTTCAGAGGACGAGGTGGCAAAGGAAACCCACTAAGTGGGGAGCGAGTGAGGTGGAAAATCAAATAAAATGATCTCGACTTTCTGAATAGCGTAATGCATGTTAATTCTCATGGCAACGTTTCATCTTGTCATTCAATCTTGAACAGAATGATGCTTGAGAAATGAATGAAGAATGAGAAGACGACAATAATTCTGAATTTCGGCATATTGTTCAGTAAATGCAGTTGATAAAAAACGAGCCTTGGTTAAAACAAACGAAAATAAGTTAAAGAGGAGCCCATAAATTAAAAAACAAGTGGAATTAGGCAAAAGTAAGACTCTTTGAGACTTATTTTACGCAAGGAAAACGGACGAGAACGTGGACTAACAGACCATGGCCATAACAACATGACCATGCCTCCTGGACAGCAGTGCAAATCGCAAAGCCTGTTACCCAACGAACAACGCCTTGTATACGAACATTTTTGACAGCTTGTAATACCAAACCGCATTATGGCCGAGGTAACACCCACCTTCACTTGCATTCAGGCACAGCTCTCGGTGTTTAAGATGAAGCATGTTGATAAGGAGAGCAGCTGACGCATCAAACTTCATTTTCACTTGACCTGAATGTTCACAACTGAATATCTGATGTCTAGAGGTAAGCAGCGAATCGCTCCAGAACGAGTTAACATCAAATGCAGCCTGTCGCTCCTATTCCCTGTCCTCTCTTGCTGTTAATCACCTTGCACGCGTTCATTTTATAGTCTCGGCTGGAGTACACTTCAACAAAAGTCACGAAATGTGTGAATACACGGCTTCTGCGCTAATGTGGGCTCATGCAGCGAAGTCAGCTATGCCACCAACTAGCTTTCTCCCTTTAACTCTGTTCGTCGTCTTTGGTCCTGCCTTAGCCTTTAAATTGTCAAATGCAGCTTTGTTATTTATTTTTAATGTTACGAAAATCATAACCTCATTTTATCTTTATTAGTTAATTCAGAAGGGCATGGCTTAGCTCCCAAGTTGTTCTAGCCGACGCTATGGCTCAGGGCTTCTCAGGCAACGAAAATGAATAGAGAACAGAACAGAGAAGCTTGATCTATGCATTTAGCAAGATTTTGTTAGAAATAGGAAGTCCTGTCCGCCCCAAGAATTGCTAGCCCTATTTCAGAAAATAAGCACTGAGTAGATGCCTCTTGAATGTGACTAAATTCATTAGGAAACGAATGGCAGATTTTATGGTAAACGGTCAGAATTGTGGGAAATGAAGACTTTTTATTGCATTGCAAGTTGGCTATGTGCCAGCCAGGCGTTTTGTGTTTTTTGCACACACAAGTGAAGGTGGCAAAAGGGACGTCTTTCCACTTTTATTTCAGTAAGACCATTTTTGCTTGTAAGACCCAATGATAAGGGCACCTGAATGTACATTTCTTGGTATGAAGGGGTAAGTCAGCACCAAAGGGAACCAATGGAGCCAAAGGGAGGACAGTTAGGCGTTGGTGTAGCTAAAATCACTGCATGAATTTACATCGTTACCAGAGCGATATTTCCACTCCTCTCGTGACTTCTGTTGAAGTTTGCCCGAACCGAGACTGTAAAATTGGCTCGAGTGCAGTGACTAGCAGTGGTTGAGGATGGAAGAGTGAATTATGGAGGAGCATGCTGAAGCTAGTGATGAGATTCACCGACTATCTCGAGGTGTTCCACAGCGCGTCAGCTGCTCTACTTTCTGATATGCTTCATTAGAAGAAGCAAAAGCTGTGCTAGAATGCTAATGAAGATGGATGTTGCCTCGGCCACGATGCAGCTCGCTAACAAAGAAGTCAAAAACGTTTGTATACAAGGCGATTGTTCGTTTGGTAACATGATCAGTGGCTTGCGCCATTGTCTAGGAGGCATGACAGAGGTATAACCTCCAATTTCGACAAATTGAATTTCAAAGAATATTTGCCCAAATCATTTAGTTAATTTTGTGAACTTCGCGCCCTTGATTCAGTTTTATTTTCTGCAGCAGATTCTAGTTTTTTCAGCTACTTTGCCTGACTATTTTGCCAAAATTTGGAATTGTTGTCGCCTTCTCACTCCATTCATTTTTAAACCACGATCTTTTCAACCGCCATGAGAAGAGGAGACTCTGTCTCAAGAACGCATATGCAATGCGCTTTTTTGGAGCTTGAAGTCAATTCACTCAGTTATATTCCTCATTTTCGCGTACAGTATCGATGGATCCCGCACTGTCTACTGGATGGTCTTGTCTACCAAAGATTTGAAAACGCCATCATAGTAGCCAACAGATAGAAGGACTTATTTGAATAAATAGTTGCAAAAGGGCCCAAGTGAGAGGGGTGAGACAGATTGCGAAACCCTTCGGGTGTGATTTGGAGACCGTCGTCCAAGTCCTATCATTTGTGCCAGTCAAGCTCCACTAGGGTTATTCTTTTAAATTAACTACCTTAGTTTATGCATCTTCATTCCATCATTTCGCATTCTAGAAATTAAA
The DNA here is from genome assembly GCA_001923025.3 of Taenia multiceps. Taxonomy (NCBI): domain Eukaryota; kingdom Metazoa; phylum Platyhelminthes; class Cestoda; order Cyclophyllidea; family Taeniidae; genus Taenia; species Taenia multiceps. The sequence goes on along the minus strand of CM010312.1, from coordinate 24,137,968 downwards.
TCAGCACTTCACAACATCTGTCATTATGAAACAGCTGCTGCGGCAAGAAAGCGAATGGGGTTGAAGAAAGGGCTATTGGAGAGTACCCCACTCGAGGCTTTGAAATGGATCAGTGCACAGCATCTAGCAGCGGGAGAGTGCGGAAGAGTAGAACAAAGAGGCTGTATTCCATGAGGATGAGTAGGACTATGAATATAGTTAACTATAGATATGGCGCTAACAAGTGTATGTAATTGGTTAAAACCAAAAAGGATTTGTTGTTTGGGTTAGAACTAAAAGACCAGGTGCTTTTTGTTGTGATATGCCTCATCATGATGACATTGAGGTAAGTTGAAGTGGTTTTTATGCAAGGATTTGTTCGCTAATTGACAAACTCTAAGATTCGCACTGCTGTCAAGGATTCATGACCGAGGTGCTATTTCCTTAGCCGGACATGTCAGTCTCAGTGGCTTTTCCTAAAACAAAATGGACAACAAGGATTATCCATTGCGCCATGTCCACTTTTTGTTGCAACAACTCCACCGTTAAATCGTCCATTTCTGTGGTTTCGATTTTCGAAGCCATACTTTTGTTTGCAATAGCTGAATTCAGCCCTTTCGCCAGCTACTTTGCAATGCGATTATCCTGCCACTGCCTTCCTGCCAACGGAAATCAAACGCGATTGCAATAAAAAATTGCTTGTGATACAGCACGTTGCAGCCGCACATCTTTTATTCATATTCACTTTTACAATTGTTATTTGGGAGGCAAAGGGTATTGCCGTGTCAGCTCAAGAATTTCTGGAGGCCTTGAGTGACAGAGGAGGGCTTTAGCAGTCCGAGGGAAAGTGATGCAAGTGTGTTGGTTTTAACTATTTTAATAAATCCCAAGGTTGTAGTTAAAATTTTGCCGCACTTTTGGTATTAGCTTTTGGATCTGATTTGCTCTTGTTTTTTAAGAATAAGTTCTTTTGTGGTAATAAAATAATCAAGGATCTAGGCTGTGGTAAACCTGTTGAAAATGGGATGGGTGGAGTCATGTTGTGTAAACTAGTCACCCCTTTCTGTAGGGTGATATATGATCCGTTTACCCAGACGCTTTATGATATTGGGAATTTCTTAGGTCAAACAAAAGTGAGCTGCTACAACACGTAGAGCCATGGTATTTTCTCTCCTTCAAGACCTTGATGGCGTTTTTTTTCCACATCACGATTCTTCTCCATTTCTCCCTTGTGTCTTTGCTGGGTGCTAGCGCAGTTAACAATAGCACTTGACTTTTCCTTATGCTTTGCAATCTCGTCCTTTTTAGGACTAATGATGATAGGAGGACGGTTATTGAAAAAGGACATTACTTGCTGTCAGCATCAAGTTGATACACTCATTTAATACCTCTCTCTGAATACCGATTGTCGTGCAGTTCAATCTAGTTTTCAAATCTCAAGAAGGTAGTTGTATAGTTTGCCAGTCGCAGGCTTAATAATGGTTTGTTTGGGCAAATTAATTCTAAGACAAACGCATAGAGCTACATTTGGCGTAAGTTGATTACATGTAAAAAGAGACTGCGTATTGTTGCTACTTTGAAAACATATTGCTAATTTATTCAAAATTTATTTAACAATCAGTTTGCACTGTCTTTTTGTTACCTTATGATGAACTTCTGCTTCTCAAGGTGAGGGTGGGGACGACCTTGAGACTATTCACCTGTTTTTAAAAGAAAATGAGAGGCTATCAACTGGATAATGAAAGAAAACGTCTTCAAAAGAAGTAATTAGTGAAATTGCTGCATTACGGAGGAAGGGAGCATGCCGAATCACTAATGGATGGTTTGACATGCTTGAAAGAAGTAAAGGGAAGGTAATGAGAAAGCAGAATAGATGCACTTATTAGATTAAATTGTAGTCGTTTTAGCGTCTCGAGACTTCATTTAGGTTAAAAGAAGGCACAGTACTAGGGCAGAATATATATTTTGGAACCAGAGGGCTTGGAGCGGTTGGCACGGCCCGCGCGCCTGCCAACCGGCTAGTACAGTGTGGCCAACCAAGTGACCGAAACCGGTAGTTCGAACAAACAAGACATTGCAGTCGTAGTGTATTTTTGCTCGTTTGACTCTTATTTCTGCTACGCCGAATTGAGTTGACCATATTCCCTTTGCAGAGTAAGCTGGTCTCTGAGCCATGCCAGCAGCACCATTTCCTTTCTGTCTGCCGAATATCTATGCGTTATGTCTTCTGCCTTCAGAGAAGTCTCGAGAGGTGCCCAACACTAATTTAACCATGATTAAATAATATTTAAATTTTTATGTAAAACACCACTGCCTTAGGCTTATCATATATGCTAGTTTAAATGACTTTTCGATGCGTGGTGGCACTTGCTACTCTCGGCTGTTTTAACTATCTTCTAAGATCATCATAAAAGGTGGAATGTAGTCTTTTTTTCCTTCTCAGTAATTCGTTTGTTGTTTGATTAGTTCACAACTTGAGGACGGCCAAACCATTCTGAGGAAGCCAAAGGTAAAGTTCAATGTGGTTCTCTACGCCTCAAAGTGGTGTCTAGAGCGCTGATTAGCCCTAACAATGCAAGTTTTGAGTTATTTTATCAGTTAAATGCAAAGCTCTTTTTATCTTATTGGGCCCTTGTTAAATTCGTCTCCTTTTATTTAGTTGATTAAAAGTTTTGCGCAAAATCTAGTGCACAGTGAGTAGTCAGGTATCATTAAAAGTATGGAAAGACTTGCTACAAGGAGGGCGTTAAGTACACTTTGGATTTCGAGGGACTTCATTCTCGACATGTGCTCCTATTTCCTAGCATGAGTGTCAGTCATGATTACTTTGGTCACTCTGTCGGTCCCCATGTGGACCTCGGAAATGCATCTTCAGTGCGAGTGGTGAGTAATCTAAGTGCTCTCTATCACAAAAATGATTTCAGCCGATCTGCATTTAGCATTTTACTTGTTTTAGAAGAAAGTGCAGTAAAACCCACGAAAGTAGTCTGATGGAGTAGAATGATAAGCACTTTGACGCAGGAAGGAACTTAGCTGTCCTCAACCTGTTTGGCAGAGTAATTGCTGGTCAGCATTGAAGAAAGTCTGACAGGTGAACCTTGTAGCTGGCCACGGAGTCTGCGCCTCCTCCATCACCCTACAAGAGTGCTGGCGAGTTTGTTGAAGGAATAACTGGTAGGTCAGTATTGACAACATGGCAGGGCATGTGACTAAAAAAGTATTTATTGATGTCCCCCTGAAGGGCGCAGGTGAAAGACGATTCATTGTCATGAGTCCTCTCACCTCCTGTCTACTGATGTTAAAGTGAGTAGTGCTGACATCCACCAAGAATTATCTGCCCAAAAGTACTGAATTCATTCCGTCCAGCATAGAGCCTACTTCCCTTCCTTCACCGATGACCTAGGTACTAAAATAATCGCAGTCATCATCACCACATCGTTCAAAGGGACGAAAAAGCCGGTTGTTAGCAAGGAATAGGCCTACCAAGCGCTCGACTGCTAGACACACTGATTCATTGAGCTTGCAAACGGGAGCGTGAAAATGGTCCTCATGAGGGCTGCCACGAGCAGGTTGCTGAACAGCTGCTGCACCGATTGACTAATGAATGACCGGGTGAAATTCATAGGCCTAACTGGCGTGTGCGTAGGGGCTGCAGAGTTGAGCGAAGATGTCACTGCACCCAGACCTTAGTCATGAACGCGACCTATATTAATGTGTGTCCATGCGAAATATGCTAGAGTTGAGAAAGGTGGAGTAGATGCATGAGTGCTAGTTCAGACTGGTAAAAAGTGCATCGAAGATGCCAATAAGAGTGCTAAAAGCAAGGAATTTAGTACAATAGGAGGGGGATGAAAGGTTTACAATAAGCGTCGAAGCTAATGTCTATTGGTCTTGACTTTCCTTATTTTGGCAAATAAGTTAACTAATCCTAAGACGCAGTTTTCAACTCCACTTTCATTCAATCTCGTGCTGTGGTTTGTGGGTTGGTGGAATGCGAATGAATTAATGAGCTGGTTGCCAAACCGATGCTGATGCCTTTGCTACGAGTGCCAATTTGGGTAGTATACCTACACAATTGACTCCAGCATCACCCACACAAGGCAAGTCTTCACACTAGGCTGAAAACTTACCTTCCTCTTCGGCCCTCCTTCTGTTAAGTTCTACGCCGACCAGCCCCTACGCTGGAATGGCGGAAGTACAATAAAAAGCTCTGTTGCATGAAGCAGCTGAAGCGAGAGCAGAAGCTGAATCAGCAGTGAAAAATTAATCAGACTGGAGAGAAACTGGCAATTTGTCTGTGGTATGAGAGGTACTGCACGTCTACGGAAAGGGAATTAGGGAATCGAGTTTGCTTCTTTCTTACTACTGATGCGTTCAGCGAGATTGCGTAAGATACAGAGATCGTGCCCAGTCCATCCACCTTCGCCACGAATAAGTGGTACACAGGTGGAGAAAGTTCAGCCTTACCAAGGTTTCCGATGCCATTTAAATTGCAGACTTTTGTGGTTTGCACATTGAACTATGTAAAGTCAACCAGGATAAGCTAACTAATGACCACCAGGCCCATTTTGATGTTAAAAGCGTCAACGAAGACGGCTGAAATTTGTGTTTTGCAGTTGTTTCCTCCTAACAATGCAATTAAATGACTGGTTTTCAAAGTTATCGTATCTATGACTTTCTGCAATTGCAGCTGATTGATTGTTGCTGTGTGATGGATTGGTGGCGTAGGACAACATTAAGGCAGCTAGTTGAAAATAGATGTTTAACAACTAATCCATCAGAGAGTTCCACAGACAAGGCCCTAGACGCACAGAGAATAGATGAATGGATATTTGACTGGTTGCACATCTTTGCGATTGTTGGCGACTCCTGAAATCGGCTACGTAAGGCGAAGGATTGGTAATATTAACAACGACTAATTAATCATTAGTCATACTTTCAAGAGAAAGCAACGTGGGAGCTGTGCGCTGAAGCAGAACAGGACGTCACTAACCCATATTGATTACTTTTTACACTTGATAGATTAAAGCGGGATGGAAACAAATGCCTTGGCGTTGCAAATCTCTCCATCATGAGAAAGCTTGTCTTTGCATGCATTCAACCCGGTCCTTGCTGTAGAGAACTCATGCCTATCGCATCTCATAACAGAGGATATTCACGACAGCAAAAATTACTGCCTACTTGGTTTTGTTGTCACTACCAGGACACTCCAAGCTGTCATCTCATTTTCCCCTGTGCTTATATTGGCACGCGAGCTGTTGGTCTGGATTTCAGTAATGCAGCCACAGATGTTCATAATGAGGGTTGAATTTGAATTGGATTCGTGTACTTGTGGCTAGTGTGAGATGAAGGAGAGGAGGTTCACCATTTTGAATCACTTTATGTCAATAAGCTGGTCCTACTGAACGTCTTCATTTGCCACCAGCCGCATTCCGAAAGAAAACTGAGTCAACTCACTCACAAAATTCCAGTTTTTGTGAATGCAAGTAAGCAGCTTAGTCGATTCACTTCAAAGAGAAGGTTTCTCGACCTTCGGTGTCAAAATATCATTGCTTTACGTTCACTCCACAAATTGGTGCTCAATTCCATGTGGAATCAAGGCAGTGCTAAAGTAAGCAGCACCGAAGTCAGGAGAGGAAAGAAGGTGCGAGAAGAAAAGGGGAAGCGAAAATCGTTTACCGAGTCCCTGCAAAACCACCCACCTCCATATAATCTTCACAGCATCAAATGATTTGAACACAAAATAGGCACCTAACTGCTTGTGCTATACTTCGATTGATTCTGACAGCCATCACTCAAATCATTCTCAAGGTGTTCGTGTCTTCAACGCTCACAAGTGCAAGGGCAATCGGAGGAGGCACAAAATGTTTCGTCTTAGCTCTATACTTTGCTTGAGCGATCAGACAGGCAGTGACAGCTAACTTCGAACAGTGGAGCAATCCAAAAAACACATCAATCCAGGTGCTGACTAGCTCCACTCTCTTTACCTTCACTTTGTTCGTTCGCCCATCCATCAGTTGCGCCTATTACGCCATCACCTGAATTTCGTTTAGGCGTTTTATGCATGGCTTGGAGGGTGGAAAATATCATATTTGTTGAAAAAGTTAGATGTTTCTATTGACACACTCCAGGGTTAACGACGGTTAAGTTGCCAAAATAGAATCGCTTGCAAAGCTGCTGAGAGAGATGGCAGCATAAGGGAAGGAGACTTTATGGAAAAGCCTGATGCCTATTGCACTTTTATGAAGTGAGCGTTTATATATCAAGTTCTAGTCCCTAAGAGTCTCACAAACTATCCACATTTATTTGTCTACATGTCTGAATAGCAAATTTTGTGTTTGTGTGCCTGTCAGTTAAGCTTTAACTGAGGCTAAATTTGAAGAAACTAAAAGCAGAAAGAAGAGCAAGGGCATAAAGTTATGTGAGATGCATAAGGCGTTTCAACGAAGGGGAACACCAATTCACAGTGCAGTAATTTACATCTAGTGGACCTCTCTGAGCAAAAAATGTGACAAGGCGAAGCGACAAGAGATAAGACTTTACAAGTAAGTGAGATCAGCCTAGTACTCATCCCTCAGCGCTGGCTTTGAATGAGATTGGCAAATGAAGAGTCATCCCAACTTTAACTTGGGATGCAGTCTGCCTATTTATCTGTGGTGAGAAGGTACATGTGGGTCTCGCCCGGTTCAAGTTGTGCCTTCTACTTCGGTTGGCTTTCCGTACTTTTATCATGGTCTAAAATCTTCATCTCTTTCTAGCATTTGCTTGTTTGTCACCGCTGCACAACATACCTTAGTCCTTAAGCAAGGTAAAACATGAAATTTAAAGCAAACTAGATGCCCAAGAGCCCTTACGCTAAACTTAATCCTTTAGTCCTGGTTTGTAAAATACACAGTGCCTTTGCCGGCAACTAGCATTTACTAGTTCTGTTTTACCTTCGCTTTGTTGGTTTATCATTCCTTTTACAGTCAAGATAGCGTCGACTCCCATCGTAAATTAACATGTCAAAGTCCATCAAGCCACTACTGCTCGTACTAAATTGCAGAGTGCTTACACTGGCCAGTGAATCGGTAATGCTCAAATTTGATAACTTAAGGTCGCCACTATCCATTTGCTCATCAGCTCTACTAAGGGTCAGCATTTCCTGGCCAGGATGTGTACAGTGGTGTCCTCACACTCCGGCGTAAGTGTGCCTGTGTCATCTGCAAAAAAGTTTTTTAGTTATTTTTAGGATCAACTTAAGATACAGTTCTGTCAAGCAACTGTTGAATCTCTTACTTCTTCTACTGTAGCTATCACTGAAATCGCTTTCCATGCTTTGGGATTTCGATTCGGAATTTAGGAAGCAATCACAATCCGTTTGAGTGCAACTTGGGTCCGATAATGAAAGTGCCACTAAAGCCGATTCCGTTTTAGTCTTCACTCTTGAGCTGTCTACTTCCAACGTTGTTAAATCACTTAGTGTCAGAGAGCTAATTTTAACAGCAGGACCTTTCTTCTTCCTTGAGCCGCTATTTCTTCGGTTGGACATTAAGTTCTATGCTTAGGATCAAAGGAAAATGACATTTTACTTAACCACCTGAAAGCTTTCTTGATCTACAATTAAAAAACAACTTTTCATAATGGCGTATTTGAAGAATAGAGTGAGTTAGGACAATTTTCTCCACTACCTACTTATGTAGAGGGTATCACCTATTCGCGCCACATCGAAGCCAGTGAGGTAAGACAGTTGGCACCATACTATGCCGAGCAGCAGGTGTTAAATGAATAGGCTATCACATCAGGAGAATTTGGGTTCTCATTTAACATATTTGTGAGGCCATATTTTCAAATGTCACCAGGTTCATTGTTAAAAGGCTCTCTCACGCAGGCGTTAAAGCATGCATTCAGTGGTCAACCTACTCACAAGGAACGCAGCCATATTTATGCTCGACTTAACAGCATTTAAACCTAACTTAATTCAATAAAATCAATTTTTTAACTCGATTGCTCTTAATTTATGCTGACTTTCCTAAAAATCCCGCACATCTAATTGGCTCATTTATTAACTTACAGTTGCTATTCCAAATCTCTACCACAAATGCATTGGGCTTATAGAACCGTGGCACAACAGTTCACTCCACGGTTTCCAAATGCATGTGTTAGACCTGGTAGGAATCGTTGCTGATTAATCCTTCCTGCAATTTTCGATTTTATATCCGAGTTTCCAGTTGGAAAGGACCTGAGTTGGTTGCATGGTGACCAAACACCCATTTACAATTAGGGCTTGTTAATGCATATATTTTTCCCTTTTATTCCCAAAATGCGTGCATTACCGCCTTGTGATTATTATCGAAATCGTGGATTGGGTACATTGGTTTCGTGATAGTATTCTCCTGACGGTCCTACCGTTTTGAAAATAGGCGCATCCATAACATTAATATCCGATATGTAGAAACCTCCACGGCATTGCATTGTTTTGAAAGAATCTAAGCGAGTCATTAGACGAACTGCATCGGGAAAGCCGTCTTTGCTTATTCCAACAATGTAAGGGTCTAGAAATGCAGTAATTAAACCAGCTAACAAAGATTTTTACTTTATTTCTCTTGTAGTTCATTATGAACACAACATCACGTCGAAATGCAGTGGCTAAAATATTATTGTAGAACAACACTTTCTCCAGCCATTGACATCCGCTTGCCAATGTCTTCTTCTCGTGCGGATTTTGGCATTCATGCCTCAGACATTATATGTTTTCTAAATAGGGGCAACATAATTTTTCTTGAAGAAGTTCTTCATTTCCAAAATAAATAAACTTCTTCGCTATTTATGCCACTTCAAGCCCATAGGAGCGCGCGTTTCAACCGCCTCATCTACGCTGAAATTCCGGAATTTTTCTTTTGGACGTGTTATGTCGCGTTTATAGATCTCATCACATAAATCGAGACAATTGGAATGACGATTGCTGACCTTCATTTCGATGTTCCATTGCTGCTTCTCCCGACGGCATTCTGACTTCGCACAAAGCTGCTAAGGAAGAATTACCGGCACTTTCTCCGCTACGTTGAACAGATCCGACAGCTCGCTGCCGATGAGGACTAACTGTCCACTTCCTTTCATAGAGGATTATGAACAGTTTCTTTGCTGAGCTTTATTTCACAGTAGTGTTTTTGTTCTACGCCAAAATCGGCGCAGATGCAATCCTGCTTGCGAGTGGAATTAATAATGGAAGAAATGAAGAACATGTGAATATGATCGTCATGCATAGCGTAAATGCATGATGTTTTCGTAGACAATTTCTGCCATTTTTAGTGATTGCCTTGTAGAATCTTCCTGATCTAGCATTAACTGGCGAAATTCTTTCTTCGGAATGCTCCTTTGCCAAGCTGAAAGAATTAAATATAAATGTCGTCCTACCCAGTAGTACGTGGTGTCGGTTCCCAACACCAACCCCTAAAAATCTCTCATTGAAAACTACATCATTTAAGACATTATATTCTGTTGCTATGCTAAAAAATACTACAGGAACAGTCTTCCTACCCAGAAGGTAACGTAATTTGCGTTCCCTCGACCAAGTCTTCCAACCGGAAGGTTCTGTCCAAGTCCTCCTCACCGATGGCGTCAAACAAGTCGTTGTTTAGCATCTGAACAGCGGCGAGATGGCAAGGTTCAAAAAACTGAGCCAAAGATTAACAACTGACAAAGCGACTATAAGGAGCTGTGCTACAATTTTTATGCTCGAAATGTAACTCGACCCAAGGATATTTATCGAAAATTTAGTGTTCAGGAAGCAGTTGAAACGAATGCTACCTTGAGTCTAAATTGGTACTAAATGGCCAATAAACATGTTCCTTTTTTTAATGCCAATGTTTGTTACAAGAATAATCAACACCTTATCTTGCCAGTATGCAAAGTCCACCGCATAAATATGCGAAACCGAAGGAATGTGGTACGTTGAATTCCAGCACAAAATGACCTAAGAAAACGCTATTGTATAACAGCGTTCCAGTCTGCCCCTTTTTATCAAATGCGATTAAAATAATGGATAAAAGACGGAGAAAAGTAAATTCGCTGTGCTTCTGCGGTATGACCAACACCGAAAAATCGCTACTGGCAGGTTTAATTACAGCTCCTCTTAAGGCAAGTTAACAATAATAGTTAGTTCATTTCATACCAAAAGATTGTTATTGGTGCTAACCTACAGGTCGCAACATTAACCCGCCGTGGAGATCAAACCGCATTTCAATTAGACAATTTACTTCATAAAACTGTTGCCCTTCTGAAGAAGCCTCGCATTACAATGACGACGAAAGACGACATCAAGCTCCTACTTGGAGGCAAAAATATGGATATTGATGTTAAATAGGGGAGTAAGCAAGGACTTCAGCGCATACCCGTCGTCGTCACTACAAATGAAGATTTGGCATGCAGATTAGCCGGTGCGGACAGAGAGGCACTTGAGAGCCGAATTGTGCAGCATAATTTAACACATCAAATTTGTTCCTATTTAGTGATGCGTTCTATTGAAGCACCTCCTGCTGATTTATGCAATGTAACCTACTTGAATTATTTAGAATATATAATTTTGTTTAAATTCGCTGAGCCCATTAGTTCGAAACCGTCTTCGCGTTTTGCATTTGTCAATGTGGGCAGCAATGATAAAGACGCGCCAGTTGCCAATAACAAGGTTTTGAAAAGGGAGACAAGAGACGCTAAGGCTGTTGGAAGAATGGAAAACAAAACAACAGCTGTGTCAACGCCTTCCATACCTTTGGGGAAATCATTAACATTTTCAAATATAGCTCATGCAGGTACATTTAGAAGCCGTTATATGGTGACTACATCGGAATTAATTCAACAGTAGACAATAGTGATCGCGCAACAGCTTTTGTTATGACACAACATTTTTGAAGCCCTTCACAGACAAATATAGTTTCCAAAAAATGAAACAACGCTTAATAGCAAATGAAATTCATTGCATCCTTTCTTATCATTTTGATTAGTCAGAGTAAAAATCAGCCGATTACTTCCATCTGCAACACAATCTACAGGAGACAATGTTTCAGTCGATAAAGTACAAATTGATAAATCAAGCCAATGCGGTACAACCTACAACTGGCATCGATGCGTTTGCAACAATGAATTGAAGAGAAGGCTTTCATATTACTGATGCAAACGTTATGGATATACCCAAATTAAGAACCGTTGGGCCAACGGGCGAATATCATCATGTAGTTCTTAATCTCAATCCACCATTCTGTTGTTTCTTTAAAACGTCGACATTTAAAACCCTGTGCTTTCTATGTTTTGCCATGTGATTACGGTTTCCTATTGCATATGGAAGATAAAAGTGGCGCCTTTGAACCTCCAGACTCAGGTAATCAAATGGTTGTATTACACATGCTATTTCAACGCAGTTTCGCAACAAATACGGAAATCATTTTTCTACGCGGCAGTGTTATACTAGAAGCGGAATTGGAAGTATTTTTCCATTCAATATCGGAGCAAGTGATTGGTACGGACCACCAGGATTATGTAACCAATAGCAGCATTGCATTGAAAAATAACGCTCCCATTGGTGGGGGTCCGTATGAAGAAGCATCTAATAACGCCTGCATTAAATAAATCCTTCATTAGTATGCTTTGAGGCTTTTTAGGAAATGGACAGTTGGTGGGTTAAATGGCTATGGCTAGAAACAATATTTCTTCCGTAGATTACCAGCATAAAATGCTTACAGTTAATGACTTCCTTATTGGAGTTAGCAGTCCATGCACTGAACTCCGCCTTTTTCTCCGTAAATACATTTCACTGTCAGGAATGGAAAGTAGGGGAGAAAACGAATTCGCAATGTCCTGTAACATGGAGGAAGAAGAAGACATTAAATTAAAACCTGAGAAAAGTAAAGTTACATAGAAAGAAAGTAAAGAAGAAAATAAGTCCATTTTTGTCAGACGTGACGATGCCAAATGGGCAGGAATCGGTTTTGCTATTGGAGCTGCATCTGGCAAAACCATAGAAGATTTGAAAAATTTAATTAATATTGAAGAAGACGATTTGTAACATCCAACATCCATGGAGCGCTATGCTACAGAAAGTAGGTTAGAAAATATTGCTGAATCTGCCGAACATATACCAACGACTGCTGCTTAACAAAGCAGCACGTCGATAATCTGTTCCGCATTTTGCAATGTATGCAAAGTAGAGAACAAAAACTCTTGGTTGGAAATGATTTGCAAGATTTGTATGCCATTGTTCAAGCTATGCTAGCTATACTCTGCAACGATAACTGTGACAATTGGGAGTCGAGGCGTTCTGCAAGTGGGAAAAAATCAAGTTAAAAATTGGAAATCAGAAAACAAATAATGCCAACTTAGGCGACGAAATCATACTTTGGGTTATCGGCAATACACGTTATTTCATAGCTAATTACTGAGGTGCTATATCCTGGTACACTCCAAAGTAGTAGATGAGTGGGAAACAGTTTTTTGTCAGGGCGGCTCTAAAGCATTGCGCTTTGCAAATGCTTTACTTAAGCTGATTAATCGACAACTAAATTTGGTATTCACGTTAACTGCCGCATGGAACTTGACCCAAGCATTCACAATTGTGTGTCTGACAACTTGAGGCAACTAAAGAATCGCATCAGATGTTACCAACGTATTCGTCCACATTAAATCCATACTCTCTACTTTGATTCTCATTTCTAGTCGCTGTGCTTAGACCCACTTCCTGGTCGTGGTTCAAGTACACTTTGACAGAAGTTACGGGAGGAGTAAATGCCATCCCATTGTCGATATGGTTCACACAGTGAATTCAGCTGTACCAACAACTGACCATCCTCCTTCAACACCGTCGTTTCCTCATCTAGTTTTTATGCCAACAAATGTATTATTTGGTTTTGCTTTCTTGGGATTCTGAAAATGAATTACGTCCCGCTGAATTAAAATGAAAAGACATCCTACTCAGCTCATTTGTGAGCTTCAAGTGCATCTTAAAGGAACGCAACATATCAGGCTGGCACCAATTGAAGGTAAAACAAAATGAGGGACCTCCATGAATAAAAATTCCGACCTTTCCTCTAAAAGTGAATGCGTGTTTCATGACAAATGGGGTTTACAAACAGAAGGCATTTACTCCATAATGAAGTGAATCAATTAAGGCCTTGCACGCCGATGGACTGAGTTAATGCCGACAATTTCTGAGGCGAATACAAATCCCGATTTGCAACTTTAACCCTAAAAACTGCAAAATCTCATTTCCCTTTCCCGACCTACTTTCTTTTCCCCACATTAGAAACCCTGAATCGTAGTATCAGTAAGGAGACCAAAGGACATCCACAGTCAACAGTACAAACTCATTTAGCAAAACAATATGAAGGACACTGCGGAATTTGGTTAAACTATCTCTGAATGATGCAGTTTTAGGATCCCACCAGGCCTCAATCTCCTAAGTGCCCACCGGCTTTAATGGCAACAGAGCCTAGTGGACGAGGGGAAGATCCTAGACGACCCAACAATGTACCACGAAAGACAACATTTTGAGCTAAAACGGTGGTGGGGGACCATGATTTCTACAAAATTTTGGTGCTCTGCAAACTGGAACAATTACAATTGGTACCGAATCATGATGACATGCTACCCCAAATAAAGGGATTTACCTAGAGTAAGGTTGTCGCTAGCTTGAGTATAGCAAGAAAACAGTGCAAATAACACTGCGGCTTCGTGAGTACCCTATCTGCGATTGCTAACCCAACAATGTAGTTTAGGGATTTTGAGCTCGTGCGAGGCAGTTGTTAGTTGACGCTACCCGAATGATCTACGATTTCACCCCGGCTAATGGACTTCCAACACTCTGCCTTCTTCTCATGCCACATTATGCATATTTTTTGGATTTAGAAGCTTTACCATTAGTGCCTGTCCTCACAGTCTCGTAACCAAGCCTGTAATTTCGCAAACGTCATCGCATATTGGGTAGGATAGTGATGCCGTAATTGGAGAACCAGTGCACTAGCTCCTTCAATCAGGGCTACAAAAGCTGCGCCACACGTAAGTGCGATTTCGCCAACGATTGGTGGAGTCAAGGTTTGCTTGTGTAAAATATGGTTCCACCACTGTTTTGGTTTAGTTCTAATGAAGTGGTTTCTGGTTGTCAGATCACGTATCAATGTAGCGTACTCGTACGTATGCGCTGAACGGATAATCGAATTGCGAATCATTATTGGACTCCGTTATCACGCAGTTGTTTACGATGCGTTGATTGACAATCCTTTGCCATTGCTGCAATTATTAACAATCCTAAAATCAGTCCACCCAATTAATTACTAACGATTCAGGAATGACAAAACGAAAGCTAGTTTTAAGGTGTTCTGTAAAGCTTTAAAAAGCACCTCACAGGTAATTTCACTAAATCTACGAGGCAAAGCCGCATGAGAGGTAGCAGCCATCGACATCAATTCCTTGCTTTGAAAAGTTAGCACTGTGAAATGCGACCATCGAATCTGGCAACCCGAGTTAGTACAAGACCTGGCACTGCAATAGCATCAACTCAACTGGTACTGACATCGCATTAAACCTGATCACTTGAAGCGGAAATTAATGTCGGTGCATGAAGCTCGTTGGTAATGCTTGTGATCTGTCGCATAGAAGCCTGCCCTTACAATGCACCTGGATATTGTCTAAAGTAGCTCTGCGTTTACAACAATTTTAATGCGTAGCTCGCGCACTTTGTTACTTGTCCTTACTAGATCCTTTGTTGTGAGAAAGCGGCATTGAAAAGTCACGTATATATTTGGAATCTCTAACAACATTAAAGTAACTCCCACTCACTTAATGAAATATTGCTTACTTAATGTAGTAAGCAGTGGTTACTTTGCATCTTCGTGTGATGAGAATGGATAGAGTTGACGATTCACACGAGACCTGGCAGTGACTCAAGTTCTATATTTGTCAATGTGATTCCTATGACAACCAAGAAGTCTCGATTGTTAAACGCACACTGAACCCAATATGAAGTAGAATGGTCTAATACGGGAGTGTGGAGTGGGAGAACAAATATTATACTCAGGCGTTTAAGTTCATTAGGCCATCCGACTTAGAGAGAATGCGAGTTTGAAGACACAATCATCTCCTTTTTAGGATTTGGATTAAAATAGCAACTTGAATTTCAACGGTAAAATTATCTGGGTGAGTTTTTGTAACCCTTAGAAAAAGGAGCAGAAAGCTTCATCATCCGAGAAATGATGACCTCTAAGCATTCTAAATCCATTTTACGGCATACTATACAAAAATTAATCTTAGATGCGTCAACGTGCAGAAAAGATGACGAGTCATTTCACTGCTTTGGTCAATGTGAAACACTTATGCTGCTAATTTTTCACAAAATTGTGTAGTAAGTTTGCAGTTTCAATCATATTTTCGGATAGGATTTAAGGGACCTCTTAGGTAGCTGATGCTTTTCATGCTGCCTTCAGCATGTATCCATCACAACGGGGTAAAATGCGCTCCCGTTCCGATGGCTGAATGTGCTTTATTTGGTCTGCCTATGCAATTACGACCCAATAACTTATCCCAAAGTATGCCGGCGCACTCAATGCATAGCGCATTCACCAATGGAGCTATATACTTATATGTGTGTCAGTAAAGTCACTCTCAGCGAGTAATGGCACCCACAATGCTGCAAGGCAGGATTGATGCAAAAACTCGTCACTAACTTCCGCGTGTTTTTTTCAGTGATAATGGTGGGAGCATGCATGCTTGCTCTTTCATTCATATAGTCCGAAGTAATACCCGCGTACTGAGAAAAGCAGTGTGCCTATGAGATACAGAAAAGTTGTTTAGAACATATGACAAGCAATATGTCTGATTTCGACAGGCGGGTTTTTTCGACTGCAGCAGCTCACGACAGTTTTTATTTGACAGTCTTACACTTCAGATTTACCTGAAGCGAAATAATGATACTTTGGCAAAGGTACAAAGCTCCATTCGTTTTATCTACAGTGATCTAAATTTGGTCATAATTGAGATCTAGAAGCTTGTTACATTCCGTAAGAGGCAGCAGCATTTCTCGTGTTAAAATCAAACTAAGCAGATGTGGCCAATATATATGTGGTTATTTTAACACGGAAAGCCAGGACGCTACAGATATAGAGATAAGCTCATTTCACACCCATTTTAGTCACGAATTGCACAGAATTAAGCCTCGGCGGCCTTCTTGCTTCTGTAAATTTTTGCGGCCTCTCGTGCTAAAACAATGGGAAAATGCGTGTGTGGTTGAACAGAAAAGTCTTTATCGGCAAAGAAAGCTGAGTACACGTTGATTGAGGAAAAAAACATGGAAAGAGGCAAACCTTTGCACTTATGCAAAACTTAACTGGTTCATGTTTAAACGGCGGGGATACGGACGTGTGTAAATTTGAGGCAAAGAAAGGAAAGTCGAATTGGGTGAATTGGGTGGCGCATTTAAGAAGAACAAATTGCTTACTGGATTAATAACGCATGCATTCACTATTTGCCTTATCTTATTAATCACATTCCGTAAATAATTTGCTCTTTTTTACATTTGCCTTTGATTCCTCTCACCTCATTAACGATATACGCTCGTGCCGCTCTTACTACAGCTCTTTGTTTCGCCATATCTACCACTCTCACTTGATTTTTTTGCTTCATTATAGAGTCATTACAAGAAGAAGAGGATTGAATCAGGACGTATTGACATTACTGGAAGCACTTAAGCACCACTCCTTCCTCTTCCCTTTGCTCACTCGCGGCCTTAAACATCCACTAGTGCTAACGCAAGCTTCTACATAATGCCGCCCACAAGAAGGGCAAAAAGTGTGGCTGGATTTCAAAAAATCTCTTTAACAAGTCATTAAATCACTCAAATGAGCGCGAAAAGTGAAGGAGGAGGTTTGTTCCTAACTAAGGACACGCCAACGAAGCTCCGAAATGCCTCTTCCACTTTACTTTCTGATCGCTGGTTGGAATCAGCAAGGATGACATGTACAAGTCTATGTGCACGTCTACGCACACGTCAGTAGCAACGCAGTCCTAATGCCTGACTCCAACCGACCCCACAAAACCTATTTAATCACTTACCTGTTTGTCGTCTTTATACATTAGTGCGCTGCATTCAGCGAAGCAACATGAGCTGTCCTCCAGGTGTTTTTTGGGATTCTCAAGTCAACTTTTAATCGCTAATGTGCCCAGTTAATCGTCCTCTCTATTCATTGCATCTTTGTCGCAGCATAATGCAACCATTGCCATTACAAGTAAAAAATTAATAAGAATTGCATTATTAAGGGAACGGGCAGCAAATTGAAAGGGGTTTTAACGAATTTTTAAAAGGCGCATAAGACAGAGCTGTGACTGCCCACATTCCAATCCGTCAATGATAGAACTGGTCAAATCACACCATATATAGCCCACGTCACTTCAAACATATACCAATTTACCTTACATTCATTTCGAGAGCTGTCAAAATATCCAAAGTGCTATGAAGACAAGTACAATGATGACAATGAGCAAAAGCAATTTAAGTAGCTAATGCCAGCCGCCAACAGGATGTTACTTAGCACAACAGCCCTAGGAAAATGAGGTCTTTTTAAAAATAGCCGATTTTGTTGCAATTCAAAGCATAAAATTGCCTTGGAAGTCTTGAGCCCCATGTAATCACAGAATTTAGGAGTACTTGAGAATGCTGTAACATCACATAGACGGTAAAGAACAATTTTCCCAAAAGGGTTAAGATTTTGATCACTTGGAAGAATAAAACTTTTCGATATTAGAAAATGATATTCGATCGGCATCCCTAAGGTCGCGTCAAGGCCATATATGGCAAGGCAACCATGGGAACAGCTTTTTTCTTCCACATTCAAGTTGATTCAATCGTTTTAGCTTTGGTAATGGCCTAATGATGCAGTTCTCAATTATCCGTGAAGTGTTTGTAAATTTGTCGTCACGCTAATCTACCTGGGTGTCAGCTTTCCTCGGAGAGTCGTTATTATACACAAGGAATAAAATATATGCTGATATTCCACCATCCTACCCTCACCTTGCCCTTGGTGCCACGGCAAGCATCTAAATCTGGCGGTAGAATCAATAGCATGACTAGAATGCTATATTATCAGTTCAGATGATAATCGTGGGTAGCTGTAAGTACCTGCTTTTTGGACTTTAAGCAGCCACCATTTCGCTGCCGCAAACTACGCTTCTGTACTTCCAATTCTGCAAGTCCGACTAGTTCATATGTGATCAAAATTGACCGGTATGTGACGCATTACTAGGTGGTCATCAGCGAGCGCAGTGTAAATAATAGGCCGGACGAAGACTACGTGCGCAATATTTTGGTTTATTCAATTGATGGGTCGACGGAGAAGTGTTGGATACCTTTTCAGTGGCAACTTGTGATGGTGACTTTCAAGGTACGTTTTATAGCTTATGTACATGCATTTTACAGCTCTGGTGGATAGGCGACACTCTCGCCGTACCTTGTGCATATTATCAGCCTATCACGCCCTAAATATGAACGAAAATTGATGGCTCAAGTTTGCGCTTGTCTACTTGACAAATTGAGTTAAGTGGCGCATTAAAACGGATGCGTCTGATACCACATGAACTATGTTGGCATGGGAAAGTTTGTCTGTACATCCAAGCTATCTTAGACAAGCCATCAATTTGATTGGAAGCTAAAGGACTCGTCTTTGGTCAATTTCGTCAGCTGTTACCATAGATGAATAGTATGGCTAAGGGCATTGCTATCACTCTCAGGAAAACCATGAGACATTTTTACGATTCAAGATTCCTACCACAGTTAGGATTGTTTTACTAGCGCCCTGTGCTTTAAGTCTTCCACAGGTGAGTATAGACTACCAGGTATGTAGGTTTAGCACTTTATCTCCCTCAATAACACCTTCGACCATTGCTATTAATGTTTGAACAGGACTACAACATATTCGCTATGACAAGATCCTATCCCATGCAAGCGCCTTAGATTTATAATACCGGCCGAAAATTAACTCCATTCTAAATCATAAAAAATTAAAGAGTCGAACATTAAAATAGGGTAAGAGCAACTCTTCCTCTATACCTCTCGAAATGAATTATTCGGACGTCTAAATTAACAAGCGTGCCAAGGGTGTATGGGAACCCAGCCAAATGTACTTATTTATAGTGGCTAAATATACGGCTTATCCGCCATAAGACATTAAGTGCGGGACACTTTAAACAATCCCGGTTCGCCTCTCTGATCATCCTCATTGTTAAAACTGGCCTTCAACTATCCGTCATTTATTTCTCCCTTTTCGATTAGGTGCACAATCTGTTAGTTTTTCTCCCTTACCTAGAGGGAACAGACTCTCAATAATGGAACACATGCTAGCCAGTTCGCCTTCTCCTCTCCTTTCTTGATCACCTGCACAGGCTGGGAATTAAACCTCTCGGTTTGAATGTTTAAGTTCTGTTTTTGACAAATATGCAAGTCATGGAGTTCGGCACCCAACACTTATTTCTCTGGCATACACAACGAAAACAACGATGTAAGGGGGAACTAAATGCTTCTAGAAAACGTGTACTGGCTTCAAGTTTTAACCCCGCTGTTGATATGTGGATATTAGGTCGTCTAGCTTCGAAGGGGTTGGCCTCTATGGATGATTAATTATACCCATTCTACTTGATTCCTTGGCACTTGTGTTCTAGCTTCACAAGCTCAAACATAATTAATTTAGTGACATTCAGGAAATTTGATGGTAATTACTATTGCTGGAGCTAAGAAAGTCGAATTAATGCGTGGCTTCATCCCGTACCCATCGTGCTTAGAGGGAAGAACACTGATAACCACCCCGAATGCTTCACTCGATTTCTCGAAATGTAATGTGGTGTGCAATATTAGTGGAGGATAGCAAACACAAGCTGTCTAGGTTTATGCTAAAAAGGTCTACTTAGTTGCGTGGCATTGCATCACAGTTCAGTCGCATGATTAGCCAAGTGATAGAAGGATGTATTGATTCTGCACATCCACCCCGTTAAGCGTGGGTGTTGATATTGAAGTATAAACAAGCCTATTGGGACGCCTATAAATAACCTCGTAGTGAGTACGCAAAGCACACCTCACGCAATCAGCACCATCTGTGTATTCATACAGCATGCAATCACTGCTGCCTCTAGTCTCTCTTTTTCTTCTCCTCGCTTTCGCTCCACACTCCACCTTTACCGCCATTGTGGTGACTAGCGAGACAAAGCCGAGTCTGAAGACGGACCTTGCCGACGAGCCTAATCTTTTAAAGGGTAAAGAGGTGGTCGAGGGTGTGGATGAAAGCGAGGCGATTAATGAATCCAGTAAGGACGATGAGAGCGAGAATGTTCTCGTACCGGCTGGGCCGCGTTTTACTCCGTTAGTTTATAGATGCGTCTATGATTACAGAACTGGAAGGAAACGATGCTATTCACGAACAAAACTTATTCTTCTTCGTCGCTGACTGCCTGCTCTTACTTGATTTTGTGCCTTCACAATGTAAAGAGCGACGCACCTGATCTGCTTTGCCCAACTTTGCTCTGTGCCAGAGTATTATCTCGTGAACAACAATGCAATGCCTTAATTTCCTAGAAAGAATTTTAACATGTCGTTAATTATTGCTGCTAATTATGTCATAATGAAGTAAATGAGCATTTATAACACTTGCTTTTCATCATGAGAACGTTTTTCATTAAAATTAGCTTAAAATGCGGTAGTGTTTGGTTCTGTAATTGTAGAGGGAGGGCAACAATATTGCGGTTTATAGCACGGAAATAGGAGAGGGAGTGGGGGCTAGAAACAAGCAAACTATGTGCCAAATGCGAAAGAGGATGTGTTAACATTTTTGAAATAGCGATGTTTAAAGCACAAATTTGATGTTTTGACTAAATGCGGTGTCTCTCGTCCTAATGTGATTACCTACTAGGAGCATTTGAAAAGGAATTAGTGGGTCGTAAGTGGCCACTTTCTTGCTCTTCAAAGTGATGAACACGCTGAAGGGGAATGCTGTCAGCTTTGCTACAGTCTGGCCACATACCACGCCCATATTTGACCTAGTTACAACGCGTTACACTTCACGGCTTATTACACCTGTATTATTGTTGGCCTCAAAAGTACTTCGAGTGGGTAGCGCTGTCGTGCTGCTCCATAAATATAGCAAATTACATTTCCTTGCTTTTAGACAAAAAAGCATACATTCTTCCTCTGCACAACTTTTGTCTCACAAGCAGTTTGACCCATACCCTCCAATATGGAATTCTATTTCACGTAATCTTTGACAAAGCATTGCGTGCGCTTCAATTTGTGACTATTTTTAAGACCGGCTCGTTCGCGATTGCTGAAGATTCTCGTTAACCAAAACTGATCACATCTTTAGCCGCTGATGTGCACGAACATACACATGGTAAGCCTTTTTAACCGTGAAAAGACATTTCCTTACCAAAGGAGTTAATCGTTGTTTGGGTTCCACAAACCTTGTCGCAATAAGTGTAAACTTCGAGTATGTGAATGAGCCGAACATTCTCCGTACAATTTATCTGCATAAGGCCCACATCGAATTCATCATCCAAGATGTTCATCAAATGGGCATAAATACATGACCAATGCATTTCAGTGTTCAGCAGCTTTGCCACATAATCGTTGGCTTTATTTGGGAAAATTTAATGGGCTGCAGCCCGTTTTGACCTGCTCGTCACTGATTTACATTAACTGTGCTTTTACCACCTCTATAAAGGCTACGTGTAACAGATGTCAGTGTATCGACGTAAGCATAATTTCAACCTCTTTGAGGATTAACAGCAGACAGACCACATTATCGGGTCAAAGGTATTTGGGTCTTGTCTTTGCGCCATGCTTAACGTCGCGCATGCAATAGCTTCCAAGATCAAAGTATTAACTCAAACGGCCTGTACATTCTAAGCTGAATTTCACCGCTCTAATAATCTAAATTAGCACATAAAGTTGTGCATTAAAAAAAATTCACATTTAAGACCATTAAATAAGAACTACAGAAGAGAATCCGAACCTCTGCACTACATCTGAAACATCATTTGATGTGTCGCTCTTCGTTTGACTTCATTAAATCCAGAAAACCGTTTTCTTTGAATGGCGGCACTATGAAGTAATGGTAGAAACCACCAAGCTATAGCGGGTTATAAAGACTCAAGTCACATGCAAGCAAGTATACCTAAGTGATGCTACATCCCACATATCAAGTTTAGTACGCAAGTTCGGAGTCTTAGACTCATTTTTGTACCTGGTAACGGAACTTCTAACTTCTGTTTCCCACCTAATGAACTGTGTGCTGATACAAATATCGCGCCAAATAAACATGGTAAGAGCAAATGGTCGAGTCAGGTGGCGTGCAATGCATCATCCGAGCTAGACTGGTAGAGGAGGTGGCGTGATAGCACTGTGTTACTTATGATTTAGCATGTTTAGCCCATTTTACTGTAGCGTTAGGCAAAATCAAAGGTTTCTGATTGACCTCATGATCTCTCGACATGAGTGGCAGACAGATTCGAAGAGTGGTGGAAGGCATCAAGGGAGGAATATAGCATCAATCGCAACAGCTCAATATGAGGTTGGCCAAGATATTCTGTCTGTAGAGGACGGTGAGTATAAGGCACCGCTTAAGATGTGAGCTTGTTTACTATGCACGCCACCAAACTATTATTTACGTGAGAGTTAACATCTGGTGCCTAGTATTCATGTCACCAATAGGAGTGGACGAACTCAGTGCGAATAGAAGGCTTATTTAAAGAGCTGGTAACTAATAACACTGCTCTTCCTTGAGCCAAACGCTTCTTATTTTGTTCGTCCCGACTTAACCAATGCATTAGTCTCAGTTGAATTAACGAGGCCTGTCAATGTATGGCGATCTGTTTTGCAAGATAACAACAAAGGGTTAAGCATTCTAGCAATTAATTCAGAGCAAAAAGAAACAGAATTTAAGTTTGAAAAATTTTGAGAACGCATGGATTGCTCCGATATAATTGCAAGTCTGTTTTCATGCATTGGTAAGAGGATTTCATGAAATTGAGACACAGATTAGCTGGAAGATGATGGATACGTACGACTGCCATTAGTCAAAAACATACGATCAAAACAGTCACCCATCTATCCATCCACTCACTTACTCAGGCACGCACGTGCATGCAACCTCACGTATGCACACAAGGTCAGCACGGGGAGAGCTGATGGTGCCATCATTGCTTTTTAGCTAAACATGAGCCGACGATCTTGACTGCACTTGCGTCATTAAAATGGAACAAATTTGATTGCAGTGCTGCGATCGATTTCAATTGTACGATTCATGCGTTGACACATGCTTCGTCGGCCCAATAAGATATTGCACGCACTCAGTTGCGCAGCCATCATTGAACCGGTTAAGTATGTCACCGTGTGTTAGTGTAAATTAAATCGACGGTTACGCTGTCACCAAACTTGGTCACCAAGTCAACCAGAGCATTGGGTGGTGGGTTCAAGCTTAGAGTCAGCACTATATGGAACAGATGATAGCCTCAACGGACTAGGATTCTGATTGAATAACCTCAGAAATTGCGAAGTTGTGCATTTGGTTTCCAAAAAGCGAATATCGGTTAGCGTTAATAAAGCCGTTTAGGAAACTAATTCAAATAGATTAATATTTAAAGTTGGCTCCCATTAACTAGTTAGCTCTTACCATAAATAATGCCGCACCAAAACGGGTGAGAAGTACTTTGATGACCTCCGAATCAGGCAAAGAGGAGGTTTTGAGCACAAAATGGGTTGAATAACAAGATGGAAGAAGGCGGTTATTTTTATTCATTTAACCATCATAGAGGCAGATCCTTATGATGGTAAAAGCGAGTGATCTGTTGCATAAAGGTGGGTTTCGATGCATGTTGTAGTTGTAGGGCGCGTGATTAAGTCGCTGAACACTGCACTGAGGGCCTTCTAAGTAACTGTATTTCGTTGTACTGAACCCTCACATGAGCCAATGGAAGCAATTATCAAAGAAATTTGTCTGACAAGGAGTCGTGCATACATACTTGCCCTCACCCAACGAGAGATCCTCAGAGACGGGGTTTTCTGTACTGGGAAAGTATTTTGCATTCAAACTGTCGTTGACGAAGCTGAGATGGATTTGACAATTAGGAGTGCCAAGCAATCGTGTTTTGCAAACAAATGCTTCGGTTAATTTATCTTCCCTAAATATGCATAATTTTAAAAATCACTCACTGAAGTCACATGGTTAACTTGAGAGCTCTCCACCTGACACACCCAATGCTAATCTTTCGCACACCATCCATATTAAAATATGGAACATTGAGATCCTATACGAACTTCCTAAAGCAAAGAGTAAGTTGTGAGCCTGCCTTTTTATCATTTAGCTCGAAGCAAAGTAGTGGGTTAGCTTAAAGACTGCAGTATGAATCGGGTCATGGAGCATCATTTAGGTCAGTAATGGTGCTTAAACCAAGAATCTTGAACCTACACTGGCTTTGTAGTTTCAAAACCTTGAGTTTGCGAAGAAAGCTTGCCCATTTCGTTGGGAAGAAAGGAATGGGTACATTATCAGCGTGCCGAGAAGCAGAGCTCACAAGAGTGTTGATAGTAGCGTGTGCATTAATCCAGACAGCAAGTGGGTTGGAAAACTCTTCAACTGACTCGCAATCAACCCAATTTTCAATACTCGTGTCACTACTCAGCATAAGCACTTCGTCGTCCTCACCTACGATTTTTGCAACACAGTCTGTCAGCACTAAAGTTGTTTCCACAAGTGCTCGCTGGTTTTGCTGATTAAAATAACTTCTGGTTCATGATCAGTTGCTGTAGAATATCTGCGCAGTCGTTTACTTTAGCATTTAGCATTTGACAGCAAAATGATAGCGACGTACGAGGGCCAAGATGTTAGACAAACCGTTCTGACGAGGCCAAGTTGAGATGGTGTTGCAAGAGTTCGACATGAAAATTGGATAAATTTGAAGCTGGACTAGCAGACAACGTACTTAACTTCTTCATAGGCTATATAAAACCGCACTTTTTGATGTCCTTTGGTCCATTCTAAAATCCATCCTTAGGTTAACCTTTGTCAGCAGCTGCTGCCCAGAACCATTGTCCATGTCACGAAAGTGCAAATTCACTTATGTATTACAGCTTTATATGGCTATGAAGTTATGCCTACACACCTGTCAGGCTGCTACTTGGGCGTGTTTATGATTGCAATTGATTTGGATACTTAGGTGACCTCTCGTGAGAGGGCGTCGAGGGCGATCAGGCGATGATAGTGCACTTAGTTTGCAGAATACGGACAAGGCACTTGATTATGCTTTATGAATTCTGCTTGCGATGGTAAAACTTAATGCCCGAATAAAGTCACAGTTGCCACTGGCAAGATCACTTCGCAGCTTCATATGATTAAATGCCTAAGGGAGTTATTGAGCTCACTTCTCTTCGAGCAAATTATAATGGTGATGAAACGCGACGAGGAGTTGATTTCGGGCAAAACAATAACATTCGGGGCAGCTATTTCTAATGTCAGAAGAGATATCCATTTCACTGCATCAAGTGCACAAGGAACACCAAGGTGGCACAAAAGTCACTGAACTAGGTCCTTTAGGCTAAACGCTGCAATGTTCACAATGCTACTGTTTATTTTGATAGCAATGTTGTTACCGTCATAAAGTAAATCTTCCACTCCAACTTTTGCTTTAAATCAATGTAACTTAGGCACTGTGACCAATCACTGCCATAGGAAAATATCGGTAGGTTTGGTGGTTAACGAGATAATAAATCTTACCTGAAATCAAAAGCAAGAATTTGAATAACAATCAAGGTTAGATATTATATTTGGTGTGTTTAAGTTCCACTTGTTTGAGGGAAGTGGTATCACAAACCTGACAAAGTGATATTTTCGCATGTTTATAGTGACTAGGACTTTGGTTTGCTCAACAGCTCCCTCGATTTGGCGCATCGAGGACAACCGCAGGACGGAAATGTGACTTGATAACGAAACGGTGACCGAACACGTGAATCTACTGCAATGAATCCGCTTTTTAATTATAGCATTAATAATGAACAAATTAACTGATTACTGCCTTAGGCGAAGTTTCGATGGCGTCATCAAAATTTCCATCTAGCTGCATGATTGAATTGACTCCGATCTGTGTAGGATAATTGTGCTAGGCGAGTAATACTGCAGATCAACATCATTTTAGATGTCTAAATGGCCATTGGAAGTTGGTCAGACGTGCCGTTGCATAGCATGTGCATAGCAGTACAATTATTAATTTCTTTTGTTTTCGCAATTTGATAATAAAACAAAAGTTAGGTGCGCTTAACTTATAAACATCAAGTGAAATTTGTCGGATGTAGATAACGCCCTGCCTTTTATGGCATCAAACCACATAAACAAGTGTCTGGCCTACATTTCTTAATCTAGACGCACTCTGGTCATCCGATGAACTTAGGTGCTCCTGTACGAAGACCATTAACGCAAGCCAAGGCTCCTGTCACTGTACACACTTCCAAATAGTAGTCTGTCAAGTGCGTGAGAGCATCCTAAGAGTCACAAGGCACTTGAATGTATGATTTGTCAAGGCTATTAACACCTGCTGTCTCACTCTGTCTTACTACTTTCATGTGCAATCTAGTGTTTTGTTAATCAGCAAACATACTTTGATTCGTTACAGTTGTGATTCATTAATTAGCCGAAAGATAATCACTCAAAGGCAAATTCGACGTAGAGCGTAGATGTTATTACTGCTCTATGCATTGTCAAAGGCATAACGTAACTGAAAACTAAATAAAAGATGCCATCTTGAGCAATGTAAAGTTTGGTGAATAAGGATGCGTTTAGTAGCTTTTATGTCCAGTTAAACCTATGCTAAAATTTCAGTCGTATTTTTTCTCACTTTATAATATTGAGCATTATAGAACTAACACGTCAAGTCTCATTTGGTTAGATGCCTGTGCTGCTGCTAATATCGACTTTATGCGCTGATAATTAATTTAAAAAAAACACACCAAATTACACATTTTATGCAAACTCGTCAAAGCATGATAGCAATTTCTACTGTTTGCAACAAGACCAGGAGTGTTGGCGCAGTTTCGCATTTGTGCGGTGATACAAAGCAATTCTTTTTAAAAGCCTAGTAGCATTTGTATTCTCGCGAATTCCAGCGGAGTTACAACGCATAACCTTCACACATCACGGCTTATTATTTATAAGTAGAATTACAACTTTGAAAAATACATAGACTTGAATTGAGTTTATTTGCTAGCTAGTCATCTGCAACCCTTTTCATAACTTGTCCTATTATTTAGCTGCAACCTATCAAACAAGCGTCCTGAGTAATGTTTTATTTTACATTAGATATGGTGCATAGCAATGAGAAAACGTCTTGTGCGTCTGTTAGCTTTAAGCAGCAAGCGCACGCTCTTCCAAATAATCGGTGCATAATAGGCGTTTTCAAAAGTTGATTAAGCTCCTATCAATTGTTCACTTAGCTTTCTTCCCTCCTAATGATTGGGAATGTTGCTCCAATTGAATTGATGGAGCATATGGTCAGTAAACTATTTCAATCTCCTGCGACCTCCCTAATGTAGAGGCTTTTTAATTTGGCAGGTAGACAATTTCATAATTTGTGTTAGGCACAGCACCTAGCTGATAGGATACTATTTCGATAGCACAATTAAAAACCTTTATCTACACTATGCTATGCTTTGAAATCCTATAAAGTGTCACGTAGTAGGTCATCAAGGGACAGGTTGCACGGTTTGCATTCTTTTTAAAAGGTGTCTTGAGTCAGGTAATTTAAGCCAGTTGTGGTATTCACCGTCACAAGGCAGTGATGGAATTCGCCATGCTGCATGAGAATGCTCTAACAGTATTTGTTATCACCTCAACTCAAATTGTAACGCCTCTGATTAGAGCAGACTGGTCCGCACATTGTTAGAGCCTGCAAATTTCAATGCTCCTCAAAAAAACTAAAATTATATTACAGTGCATGACAACTACAGGCACTGTTAAAATTCATTTCGTGAAAATGGTCGCGCCATATGAGCCTAGGTGCTAGTAAATACACTAAGCACCTGCGATTGATCTTGGTTTAGTGCAATTGTAGCTGTGGTAAGGCTGTACGTGCGGATAAATCTCCCTTTATGAAATTGGTGTCAAGACATAGAAGTAGGTGCCAATTCATTCTAGTCATAAGTTGTCTCGTAACTGAGAGCATGAATAAAATTCGCTGAAACTGATTGATTCTGACTTGCTACCAAAGGTTAGGATGGTAAACGCTGAAGGAACCGACTCTCGCTATGCGGCAACACCAAGCAATTTTGATTTAGCAATTCGAATGCTTCCTCAAACACTGCTTTTGCCATTCGACCCTGTGTTAAGATGCATTTGTGCAAGCGAATTCGCTTGCCCATATGACCGTATATCTGGGCGAATTTTGGTCGTTGAGATGGATCTCTTCCACATGTAAATACATGTGCAGGAATTCTGGGCAAAAGCACTAAATTTGCTATGGCGCTGGGCACGTTATTGCATTACGTTTAGTGAATTCCTAACTAAGAGCCTACGTGTGGACCGAATTGTGCTGCAAAATTTGATTCGGTATTCAGTTTACAGAAATCAGTTTTGACCTCTGCTTGTAGGTGTAGATGCATTTCAATGAGCAGGATATATTTTGCCATGACATTCCAAGTGGGTGACTCCTGTTTGGTCAAGTGATTTTGTCACATGGCTAGAGGCAGGAGTGATTACTGTTTAATAAAAGCAAAGTTGCTTCATGAGACTATGTTTAAACAAGTTTTAGCAAAACTGGATGCGTAATATGAGTGCATTTGTGGATAACTTCCACTAAAATTTGTTCATGTCCTACTAATTTGCGCAAAAATGAATATGATGCATCGAAATTACATGCTTAACTCCGGTTTTACCGAATGTTATCAAATGCTTCGCCCGCTCAATGGTTTGTATAGATACCATGTTAGCCTCAAAATGACTGCACTATTATTATTATTTTGGCCTAAATGGTGTGGATGGAGTGAGCCTCCTGCAAACCATAGCCACTGCTCAATTTGCATTATGGCCACTTTTATGCTAACAAAGGAGGCAAATATTTCTTCATAACATTAACAACGTAATAGGCCACACTGCTTTAGAGACAAATGCATGCCTGGATGAAGCGAGGTATCAAAGCATTGGTGGGATGTGCTACTTTGGTGTCTCATTAGCAAAAGTGCATGCTTTAGACGAATCTCGAGTAATACCATTAAATTTATATGCTCAGACGGCTGGAATGGGCGCAGCGACAAAATATAGAGCATGAGACATTTTAGCATCAAGTGATACTACTTTTGATAACTCACGGAATTAAAGTCCTGTATCAAAAATCGTTCATTGTAATGGAGCCAAAATTCTATGCTGCGTGTCATTTGTGTGGCCAAACAGTCTCGATTGAAGTTTGTAAGGCTGAGAAGAATACTTTCATTGCATGGAATGACTAACTTACTCGCAAAGAGAGCAATTATTGATAGGCCATAACTGCCCCAAGATCACTAAGGAGTTCTGTGGGTACAAAATTTAAGTAGATTTCGTCAATGCAAACATTAGGTACATTAGTGAGGATAAAAGGAGCGGTGCATGATGGTCAAAAGGCCTTTTACTACACTTGAAAACGTTGACCAAGGCTTCGACAGGACTGATATTACGTAGCTATCAAATTTACAATTTAGGAGCGCAATCCATATCACCCAGCCTGAAATTAGCTATAACAAACCTGTAAAGATTTGTTCATCGCAATTTTTGCCATTTGCTGTACTCTTCGCAATGACGGTTTGACAAAATTTGTTCTGCTGCGTAATTCGCCTTCCGATCGTACATACCGGTTCCTGAAGTGATTTAAGTCAGTAAATTACAAATCTTTTAGATCAATAAAGCCAGGCGAGTTCTTGCTTCCTTAATCACCCCTTGCTTAACTGCCTTTGATGTATGTACGCACTTTTACCTTTTGCAAACTTATCAGGAGCGGGTACGGTGACACTGGCTTTGAAGTCCATTTGTCTTTTTTTGAATTACTGCTGAGTATGGGGCAGACGAAGTTGTCATTGTGTTTCGGTGGGTAACTTTGTAGTAGGACACCGCACGGTGCAGTGCAAATCACAACAGCAGAGGCGACCTCTAGCATAAACAAAGATGACTATAGCCAAGCACTGAAACAGCTGCCGCATCTTATGTGTCTGAACACTACATTTGCTGTCGCAACCAATCCTAGCACATTTCGTATTCTGTTCTGGTAAACTGGATACTTGATTTTGCAAAGCCATCTAAAGTCCCACTCGTTTTACATCTGCAAATTGCAACAGGTCTGTAGGCGCACAATTTATAAGAAAGCCAGATGAATGGCTTAAAGCTGTATTGTTTTATAAATCAACTGCTGGGCTGCATGCTGGCGCATGTACGTGATTTGGGGCAGAGAAGGACTGGTAGGTCACTGAGGGTAAGATGGGCCATGTGATAATAGTAAAATGGTGCTGCATCACAGTAGATCTTTTATTAACAACCGCGATTGGCTTTGATGGCGAAGCTGAAACAATTTGCTTGGTAAATTGTAACTGAGGCAGCATTAAAAATGCCCATTACAAGTAAAGCGTCTAGGATCGCACTGTCGCTAACCTTGTACCTAATATTAACTCATGAAGGAAACTAGTTTAGTGAGCCAGCTTTTAAATCAGGTTAGGGCACTTACTAGTAGCTTATATCTACTGGCCGGTGAGAGCCACTCTGCATCAATGTTTTCCGCGAAATTAGTAAAAGCATGTCTGAAGTCACTAGCATTTGCAGCCACTGTTGTTCCTGTGAAATTATTTTAATACATTATGGCACCCTAACAAAGGCTACAGGATCATAAGATGGAAGCGTATAAATCCCACTTTTGTGAATCGCGTGATTTTGTTGCCATCTGCGTCCTACTCCAAGCACTAACTCCAACATACCTCAATATTAGCAGCTTGTTTTCTAAATTCTGTTAAAATAGGCGCCAAAGATATGGCGGAAAATGCAGCGGTTGAGATAGTGCACCAAGTGTCAGAGCATCATAAGATGGCTGCAAGTCTTGAATGCCACAAAACCCTTTAGTCTTGATGACTAAAAATTATGATCCCGCTTCCGTATCTCACTTTTACACTGAGGACGGGAAAATTCGTTCTTCAACACACGAGCTGGTAAGCATACCTTGCAAATCTAGCACCATACTACACTATCCACAGAGGCAGTCAATCGACAAAATCATTTTTTAAGCCTACCTCACTGCAATCGCTAGTATATCTTGACACTTGCAACCGTGTCAGAAAGCGGCATTCTACTTAAACGTGTTTATTCAGTGCTCTTTATCTCAACCGGATTCGCTATACAAAATCAGTGGGTCGAGAAAATCGTGAGTACAAGTCAATGTTGTGTATGCTGCAGCGAGTTTTGTCTTTTACCGTTATTGCGTCTTTTTCCTACTAAAAGTATTCTTCCTGCCTTCCTTTGGCCAACTACTTGCAAATCCAGTAAAGGCATCCTCTGTGCTGTGCAGTTATTCACTGGTCTTCTTCTTTTGCAATGATTGAGGAAGATGTGCCTCTGCTTTGGAGTTACTCACTGAAAAACAATGGCAGTTTCGGCTACATCATATTCATCGCTTAGGTATAAAAGCTGATTCAACTTCAAAGAACGTCTTTAAGGCGGAATGGCGGTGTGCGTGGAGGTGAGACAAGAATCAACTCACCCGCTCCTGATGGAAAGGCGTGCTAGACATAAGAGGCCACACATACATCAAAGGCGCTCAAGCGGAGATTTACAAGTAAAAATATATAAATTGTGTAAATTTTGCCTTGACAGATGGCAGCTGTGTTATTTAAGACAAGAGTGTAGGGGATTGTAACCTACTGCTGTGCGGGCCTAAGATTTAATTATAAAAGTTGTGTTGGCTATCCTTGCCCTTGATGCAAGCCATGGCGAATCAGCATTGAGTTTGAAACTATTTGCCGCAATGGAGCTAGAGACTATGATATGTTGCATGAGAATGCTCTAACACTACCTGCCTCCTCAACACAAAAAACGAAGCCTTCAAATCGTGTGGACTAATATGTGCATTATTCAAAGTCTGCGAATTTTGACTCTTCTCAGCTTGACGGCAACTAAGCTTGTATTACTTTCTTGGTCATTTTTCGCTTAAGTTCCTTTCTTTGTTGCGTGTGCCCTTTTATCTTTTTAAACCTTTTCATCAAAGGAAGGTGAGGCGGCACTAGCTTTTCTTCAGAGATTTTGCTTACGTGAGTCAAGTATTGGCGATACAAATCGAGGAATATAGATTTATCTCTATCCACTTTGCTGACGCAAGCCAAGTGATGGTGGAGCAGGGGGAGAAATCTATCATTTTCTTCATGGATTTTGCCCAAGTGTGTCAGCTTTTGGCATAATATATGGAGAAATTGAGCTTTATCCTCGTAGATTTGCTTACGTGAGTCAAGTGGTGGTGGTGGACAAAAAAGAAAAATAGCTTTTTATCGACTTTGCTCAAGTAAATCTAGTGATACTAGAGTGTAACGAGAAATATTGCTTCACGCACAAAGATTTCGCTCATGTGAGTCTTGCGATGGTTGAGCGAAACTAGGTATTTAGCTATGCATTTAAGGATGTCGTTCACTAAATGCTTGCAATGATTCCTTTAATGTCCCATTACATAAGGTTGTCTTACAAATTAATATTATGTACAACAGAATGAACTCAACACTTTGTTGCCTGTTAATGTTTTCAGCTAATGTCGCATGCCAAAACTGATTGACGTGTTTGCCTTATCAGTTTGCTTTCCTTGCGGCAAAATATGTTGCAAGAGGATGTGCTGAGATGTGTGGTCTTAATTCGAAGGGCGGATAATTTGACCGTGAGAAACTGTGGACTATGGTAGCCGATTTGCCCCTCATACCACCCGGTAATGAGTATTCCATGTTGGTTGATGATGAATGTCTGCCACGCTTGCATTTTATGAATGTCCTATTGGATGGCATATGCAGTGTGAATTGAATTCACGACATCTCAGGCTGGTGACTCAGTTAATAGCCATTCATTTGTTTTGGTTCTGGCGCTGGGCAGCCATGGATTCCAGGTGCTTAAGGAGCATTTGCATGCCATCTTTGCTGTCTAGGGTTGCAATAACCAAGACATGCTAGCATACTTGTTCAAAATGCTTTAAAATATCAATTGAAGTGGGTGGCTATATCGCATGCATTGCGCCAGAGATTGAGAGCACTTTGGATGCCCTCAGTGGGTCTCTCCTGTCTAACTACTCATCAAGTAGACACACTGAACTGCAGCATGCTATAAGCCATTGCAATACCAGAAGGATTACCAGCCAACTCGTAACAACTAACCACGCAAGAATAAGGTTACCTCTGCTTTACAAGTCTGCAGTCTAGATCCTCAAAATGCAATAAATGCATGTTTACTTTGGTCGCAGCAATGCATTGAGCTACATCAAAATCGGTCTCGACCAGTGCAAGTCATATCCTAAGATTGTGCATGATTCTGCAACCAAAAGTACCGCACTCGTGTGTGCATTGTAATTGCATACTAAGTCCTGAATCCTTGAATCAAATACGCAGTTCTGCAGACTTCACTTTGGAATATGATCCATTTCCAAAGGTTACCTGGTGAACGCGTGAAATGAAGGAAAAGTGGCAACTTATAAAGATGGGATGCGAAAATATGGTGAAGCCTATAAAATGAGAACAGTGATGATAGGTAACACGATTGGATTAAGTAAATTGCGTACAGCTTTGTGCATCTCACACGTAAGTATCGCCAAGATGGTTGGTTGAATTGGTGGTGCCACAGCTTCAGCTGAGAAGTGGAGAAGCTTTAGTATTACTTACATAAACACCCACTATTTTGCACAATAACTGCAAAGGTTTTTGCATTAAGATTATGGTATTTGCGTAAAACCATCTGACAATCAATCTCTTGCAGGTGTCTCTGATGCGCAGTGGTAAAACGTAAAAGCGTAAAACGCAAAACGTAATGCGGCTAAAAAAAAACACTTATTAGCAGCTTAAAAGCACCTGTTTCCAAAATTACTGAATTTTATTAAAGCGTTGGAGACAGGTTGGCAAAACGTTATCATTATTGTTGCCTATGGTACGGTTAGCTTAATGAGAGGGACAAGACGAATACGGTTTGATCCATGTTCTTGGATGTTCTGGAAAAATTAGCTTGCAGGATGCTAGATAAATGCAGCATAACACTTATTTATCAGCCATAAAATTCCTCAGCAACTTCGATATCTAAAAAGAGAATTGCAAAGTTAGCTTGCTTCAAGGGATCCAACCAACGTTGCTTTGAATTCATAGTGCAAAGTTCTTTCGTCATAGTTGGTCACTTCACGTGATTTGAGGAACTATCTTACAAGCGCTCATTTGTTTAGTAGACAGACAACGGGCTTAACTCTTTTTTGGTTCCATCCTGCAAAATCTTCAACGAATTTCCATTTACCAGTACGGTTCCTTGTCATATTTTGGAGATGCATCGAAATTCGCATTTGTATAGTGGAAAATATTTTAAGGCATATTATTGTATCTGGGCCAAACCTCTCGCATAAAATGTGTACTGTTACAAATGCAAAGCAATGGACTTACTTCTCGTAATTTTCGCTTTGTAAAGCTTACTCATTTACCCAGCATTCTTTGCGGCGAGACATGCTGCCTGCTTCTGGTATGTTCAAGTGAACATATGTATGAGCTCTAGAGGCTCGGTTTCAGTTCCAAAGACAATTCTCCCATTTTCTGTGATTTCCTGCTTTCAAATGGTTTATTTCCACTTCAGATTTCGGCGTGTCATCCCTGAAAACAAAACAATTGCTGACGTAAATACTTGGAAGAGCAAATGAAGCAAATACACGGAACCGAATGCGATCCGATCTTTCAAGTCCATTAGCTGTTCTGTCACGCACAATATATTTCATTCCCACAACTTGGACCAAGGACTCGACTTTGAGATAAATAACGCTATGTAAATCCTTTTGAAGTAATTTTGCTCATATATCCTCACAAATAAGTCGAATCGCACCCCACTGTGTTGGTTTTGCAATACGAAAATGGTTGCAAGTTTTGAGCCCTGCAAAACAATTCGACTCAAAGGATGCATCCATGCATAGCTCTACGTTTCCCTTTGACAGTAAATAGGTAGCATTTAGAAACGTTTCACCTTATGTATCGAACTGTCCTGATGGAATGAAGAAGTCAGCATAAATAATTTGCCTTTAGAAGTAAGCGTACGTGCAGGCGTCTGCTGGTTGGATTGTAGAGCCTTTGAGCATGGCTTTATTGTAGCATTGTTGTTCTTAGCCGACCCACTTGATCATTCACGGGCTGGAAGCATTGCAACAAGATCTAGGTCAGAGCAGAAGCCTATGCACCAGTAAAACCTACTAAGACTGGTGTAATCCTCTGACTGAAACAGCTCCGAACACTTGTTTTCCAAGGAGGCTTTTCATTAGCGTGATGGGTGCTGAATGCTGCACTTAAGATTAACGACCACGTGCCTTAGCAGCAAGCAAATCCCATAGATCAGGCACAATACTTGCAGTATTGTTGGCCAATTTAACAACGCGTGTAACATTACACCCTCTAATTATGATTTCGTACAGAGAACACTGAAAATAATAAAAGCCAATTTACATAGACTTGGATATAAATTTGTACATTTTGTATTCAAAATTAGGATTGTGGCTAATTTTAAGGCAGAATTATATAAGCTGCCAAGGGTTCTTTGTGACAACAATCCAAAATCAGTTGGCGTTCAAGGAAAACGGATATTACTAGCACCTTCCACACACCAAGCATAATTGTATCGTTGGGAACTATTTGTGTCAGGTTACAAAATGGTACTAGTGATAAAATGAGAGAATTTTAAAGGTTGTAGTTGCCATTAATCTCACATATTTCTGACACTGGTGGAGCTTCTCAACAGATTCATTAGTTTATGAAAAGAATGCAAAGCTCCTTACTTGGTGTCTCACAAAACGCCAGCGTCAAAACTCGAGCTGATTTGAGGTTTCGGTCCTTCAAATGCGGAGACATCCCGATTAAAACAGAGAATTGTCAACCTCCTCTGCTGTGACTTCGCTTTTCAAGCACATTGCTTGACCGTATGGTGTGAGCAACCATGAGTGAGGTGTACAATTTACAGGTGCAGAAAGCAGCAGCATGCTTTAATCACTGTCACGGTCAGTGCACGCAGATGCAGCTGATTCCATTGTAGCTGTTGGCTTTATGGTCCATATGTATCACGAGTGCGCATCATGTGTTGCCATGCCATGCTCCACCTTTCATTAAGGGATCGTTTCCAATAACCGAGGCAAATGGATCCAATGTGATCTTGCTCCAAGATGCCACCAATACGCAATGTGGCTAGTGGGGCAGCAAGGCGAACATTGCGAATGGCCTTCTGCGAGTCATTGAAGGGAATTAGAAATGGTGAGTGTGAAAACAGCATTGTGTGACACGGGGTCTGCCAGCGAAGAGGCGATCTTGCAAAGTCAAGTCACTTCTTCCCACGCCTGCATCAGTCTGACTTCCATAAACACTGTCGGACTCCACCTAGTTAATTGGGTGGCTACCTGTAATAGCTCTGTAACATGAAACATTCTTTGATTTCACTTGCAGGGCGCACACTCTTTAGTGTCTTTGATAGTGAAGGCGGGGGAGGAGTTTAAAGAACTAACTAAATTACTCCTGTGCGCAATCAAGTTTGTACCTCTTGTCATCTCATATTCTGCGTGGGGTTGGTTCTTTCTTATCTGCTTTAATTGATGGCGATTTGTGAAAATGACATTGAGGCTAGTGGCTAACAAAGCTGGGTGGACTTTATTTTGAGCCTCTTCTCTCTGCAGTGCCCTGCATGGTGGCTTGTTTGTTCGTTTGTTTGTGGTACCATACTCCACCGACTGCGACTGTCACCGCTTCTGAGTCTTCCAGCACTGCTTGTGATGTTAATGGAAGCAGTCAATTTGGTTTTGGAGGCCATCGTGTCACTAGCTGTTTAGGTGGTTTTTGCTTGAAAGTTAGCAATCGGTCCGCGTCCTTTTGTTAACCTGCCTTGCGCTTGTTCCCCTGCCAACCCATTGATGTCAAAGTGAAAAAGGTGCTGCAATGAAAAAATAAATGTTTTGTTCTAACCTAAAATAGCATAATCATTGCAATGAAGTAGAGGTGAGGTGTATCACAGCAAGGCAGTTGAGACAGATGCTCATATGGAAGAAGTGAGGAGTGGGAAGGGCAGAGTAGGGACGCGTCAGTCACATGTGACATAAAAGCAATGCGATTTGAACTGATGCTCCTCCAAGTTGTCACCTTGCCTAGAAGTGTGAAAAAATATAAGGAGCCAGTGGCAGCTGCAGCGGCAGCAGTTGGTTATGCCACTGTCGCTGGTCCAGATGAACGCTAATGGGAGGAGGCGGAAAGAATGAAGGAAGAAAGGAAGTAAGGGATGTGAAAATGAGAAAAGAAAGAGGAAGGCAAAGAGTTACTTGAGGAAAAAGGAGGGAAATGAGGGAGTTTGGGTAGGAGGGAAGGGGGCAGAACGGAACCAACGATGGCGCTGGCGATGGCAGGGGCAATAGTATTGTCGACTCCAGAAGACATCTGCGAGACCGAACACCGAAAGAGAGAAACGAGTAAAAGGGAACGGAGAAGAGTGAGCCGGATAAACAGCGGACCTTTCCCGCTTCGTCGAATTAAGGGTCATCATCATCACCACCGTCACTAATATCCTCCTCATTCTGCGCTAATTGCTGGCTGTGCAAGTGGGTGCATGAAGAGCAACAAAAACAACAACAACCAAAGTGTGTTCTTGATACCCTTCTCTTCCTATTTCTCTTCCCTCTCCTACTCCTCATAGTGAATATGCTGCACCAGCCAGAAAAAGAAAAAGAGAAAGACTATTTCACTAACTTGGCTTGCTGTGAGGTGGTGGGTAGCAAGCCTCTCCCCAATCAATGCCTGATGGAATCGATGTTAGTGTGTCGGCGAGGTCGTTGGCGTTTAGTTAAATGCCACGCGAGTCCGCCGATGGTGTTAGTGAGAAGTCGACTCCACCTGCCATGCGTCTTATTTGGTGGATGGCCGTTAGTTTGGTGGGCACCGCTAATGACGTGATGCGCCTTCTCCCTTTCACCACTTTCTCTATTCGCCTGTTCTTTTCACGCCTCCACTCCCGCTCCTTCTTCAAATGGCCCTTTGCCTTCCTCCTCTTCCCCTTTTCAGCGCAAATGTGCTTTGCGCCACCCACACTACCGCCTCCTCTTCCTCCTTCCTTCCATTTGCTCGTAGCTGCAGTGCCGGTGTCTCCTCCCATTTGCGTCAATTGTAGCTTGCTCTGCATCGAACGACTTCCAAGCAAGGCGAAGAAGATGAGTGTCTACTACAATCTGGTGAGCTTCACATCA
Source organism: Taenia multiceps (assembly GCA_001923025.3). Classification (NCBI taxonomy): domain Eukaryota; kingdom Metazoa; phylum Platyhelminthes; class Cestoda; order Cyclophyllidea; family Taeniidae; genus Taenia; species Taenia multiceps. The sequence continues at coordinate 24,099,526 of CM010312.1, read as the reverse complement.
AATGCTTCTCTTGACTCCTCCTCTTCCTCCTCGTCCTTCTGGCCATCCCCTACTTCCTCCACATGATCACCCGTCTGAGTAGCCTTGTTGTGACAGACTCCCAGTTTGCGGCTTCTTTGCCAATCTGTTGACACTTGGTATTAATAGAAGTGTGGGTAAAGGCGAGAACCTACCTCTCATCAACACAATTACTACAATATCCACCACTGTCCAGGTGGCAAAGAATACTCGAAAACGGAATCCAAAGAAGTAACTAGAAGGATAAGAAAAAAGGCAAACAAAAAGAAAGGCAGTGGCAGGATGCGTCAGAGCCACAGTTATACTTGCGAAAACAAGCCCGAGGAATTGGTGTAGCCGATGGATCCATCGATTGCTTCAGCGTTTGGAGGTCCACGGCTGCCCAGTGAGACTGTCACGCTGCGCGTGCAGAGTATGAGCATAGAAAGGGAGAAAAATAGTGAGTAAATGTGTACATGTATGTCACATATATGCAACGGTGAGGAGAAATGGGAAATAAGGCATGATGTAGCTGAGGGTGCTGTTTAAGGGAAAAATGCAAAACCTGTAGAACAGAACAAAATGATAAAATTGAGAGGTTTGAGGGAGAGGGTGGCAATATGGTGGGTGGTGGCGATGTTATTGGCGAAGATGTTGTGTTAAAAGGAGAGAGCGAGAGGAGACGGGAGATGGGAGACTGGTGGATGGAATAATGAATGTGGGAAAGATGGAGAGAATGAGGCGAGAGAATGAGGGAATAGGATGTTTTGGGAGAAGAGACGAGGTGCTAGAAGAAAATGTTGCGACTTGAGAATGGCAATGAGCTGGAATTGCGGGCGAAAAAATATGATTATCATTTAAGTGACTTCAGTAGGAGTCAGTACAACCATTGAAATGGGATTTTGGTGGGGACTTAGCCAACAACAGACTTTTGTGGTTGGACAATAGGCTTGCTTTTTGAAGCAATCTGAGGCTTTAATGGTTCACCGATACCCATTTGTTTGTTTGATTAATGCTCGCAAGGAATGCCTCAGTGTGTAACAGTAGGTTAGCATTTCTGAAGCATTTCAAAATAGCCTAATTCAACTGTGGAAATCTGACTTAATGCACAGCGCGGCTGAGTTTTCAGATTTGCACGTGAGTATGCTTTTCTCCATCAAAGTTGGTATCGCATTCCGCTAGTTATGCGGCCTCTTAACCGCAGACTTGTGGTCTTTGTTTTTATGCGTTCCAAAAAGTGGAAAGGAAGAGGCAGTGATGTATGTATGTATGCATGCGTGCAATAATGGGTGCATTTACAAGACTTAGAATTACAGTGGCATTATTAAGGTTTTTAAGGAAGAGATGCAAAATGTTGATACGTGTGTGTCACACATGAGTGACAGTGAGATGAAGCATAAAGCAGTGAGATGAAATCTCATATTAATAAAGCAAAGTAATGGTCCCAAAACAGAGATTCTGATTGTTGAAAAGAAGTATGACAAAGGTGCTGCCTTTCGCATTGTTTTGCGTTCTGATTTTCCTTCATGAATGCCTTGAGCCATATTGCTTCGGGAGGTTAGATTTAGGCCATTAATAACACCGTAATTATATCAAATCATTTTTGACTCAGTGTGCTTCCTGTTCTCTTTAAAAGCGACTAAAGTTAAGCGATGGATTTTGGTGGAGTGAGTTTGGCTTACTGCTCAATGCAACACGAGTGGATTCGACTTAAACAAAGTGTAATTTTGGCAACACAAAAGGCAATGACAGCAAGACCTAATGAATTCAGCCTTGCTAAAATGTTGTATGAATGCTCATTGGAGTGAACAGGCCAGCTTTCATGTTTGCATGAAATTGGTTCGAATCAGAACGTACCAACATGACCGAATTAGGGCATGACAGCGTGGATGGCTTGGCTGTCGTAAAACGGTGTTGACGCCTCTCTAACAGCTAAGGATGATTCGTGGGGAAGTTCTCGCAACTACAGCTTAACACGAGCGACGCTAACTACACGTCACGTGTGTTAAATTTTGCTCACATAGCTGACAAATTGCGACTGACCGGTTAGAGTCGTCATGTTATAAGGTAATTTTGCAGCGAATTCGAAGACAGGGGCTAGTACTAATGATTTTATTCCGAAGAAGTGGGTTAAAGTACTACCGTTTACAATGGTTTAAATCTGCAGTCAAGTCATTGCATCAGAGTTCCCCTGAAAAGTAAGCATAGGCCCCCAGACTGATTTAAAGAAGAAGTAATTTCAAAGATTTGTGATAGAGGCGGCATGACTCGACTGAACTTAAATCCACGTGATTTCAGACCCTTTGGCGATAATTATCAACCTGTATGCTACGCTAGCAAACTGCCAAATTTTGAGGTCATGGATTCGAACCTGGACAGCACACTGGAATAGCTGAACCCTGAGGCCGATTTTCTCTACCCACATTTAAATTTGGATGTTAAACCGAAAAAATATGTACAATGCCACAATATTCCCTCGGTTTATCACTTGTAATTAAAGACTAGTCCATGTATATGGCAGCCAAACCAGTTTCTGTGGTTTTTTCTGGAGCCATTCTACAAAATGTTAAATCCATAGCCTTGAAGAATATGCGCATATTGATGTCCTGAAACACAACCCTACGATTTTCCAATTGTATAAAATCGGTCCCTTCAGACGAAAAGTCCGCCATGCATAAAGCACTGGCCAAACTGTTACAGAGATGTCCCTAGAACCGAAGTGTGTGAAGAGCTGGATGTCAATAATAGATGTTGGCACCACTAATGTTCTTTATCAACTAATTATCAAAGAGCTTACTTGCTTTAATTGTTAGTGCACCTGCTTGTTAGTCCAGTAGCAAGAATAGTGCCCGTACCCTTGTGCAAGATGCTGTAGACGCAGTCCAACTAGCGATACGGAAGGAAGGAACACTATGGATGAGTAAATATCTTAATTACTCGTTGAACACTTCTTCATGGACTACACAGCGAGTCACTTCTCCCCAGTGCTGGTTGAAAGGCGACCCTGTGGGGCAGACTGCAATAGCCCCTCTAGGTAGCTCGCAACTTTCAAGCAGGCGTATTTACACGTGAATCCACAAAATGAGAATGCCAGTGAAGAATCTACTCTCCCTAAACAGCCGAACCGGGAGGAGTGGTATGTGGGATATCCTAGGTTATGTTGAGTGATTATGCATTGCTTGAACATTGGCGGCAGTTCGGTTGCATCGTCCAGATGTGGACATCGTTAGGTGTAGTTATTAAGAAAAGACACATCTTGTACTCTAAACTATGCACTGCCGTGCTTATAAAGTTAAAATTACTAAATATTCTAATTAGAGTTGTAATTTCAGACTTGAAAATGGGCCACAATTACCTTGTCTATGCTGGGACTGGATTGCCTTCCGAACTGCTCTCCGGGAAATTACTTCCCTTCCTCTCGCAGCTGGATGCGATGCTGCACTTCCTTTGTTTTGGTCATCGCTCTGAAGTTTGCGAGCCTTCCGTCAGGTCGTCTGCGTAACTTGTAAAGAGGAAGACGAAAAATGGTGGCAGAATCTCGGAATGCTCTGTGTGCGGCCATGTGGATGCCCGAATCGAGCGAGAACTCGCGCTTAATAGCCATCGAGATCCACTTGAGTCCGAGACGACTGACGAGGCTTGAACTTGCTGTACTTTACACTTTTTAGGCTTGCTGTGTTCTGCTACTGTGCTTCACCTCATTCAAGTAATGATTTGCGTGTAAATGTGGACTTGAAGCTTTCACTTTTGACTGCCCTTGCTGATCACTTTAGCTCAATAACATGCTGCATATGCTGGTTGCCCTTTCGGCGTCTTTTGTTGTGAGATCAATGGAAAGAGAATTGAAGTGGGAAGGAATCAGCCATCGACTATAGCGGCTGCTTTCTCGAATGCGCCTATTAACCCATAAAGATGTGCTGCATTCCGCAATGTTTTGCGCTGATTTTTATTCATGACTGCATGATGCCATGTCGCTCTCTGGGAATCAGATCTAAGCCACTATGGACACCGCAAGGAATATGCGACCTGTTCCTTTGGAGATACGTCACATTATTTTTTGGCTCGATTTTATTTCTTGTTATCCTGCAAGACGACTGAACTGGGTTTTGCTTTCTGCTCAACACAGCACGAGTGGATTTGACTTAACTGAAGTGTACTTTGGCTAATACGAAAACGGCGACTACAAGGACTGGTGAACACAACGTTGCTAACATGCTGTATGAATGCTCATTGGAGTAAGCATGACATTGGCTTGCACCAGATTTCATCAGGGTGACCTAATCCTGGCTTAACAGCACGATTGGCTGAGCTGTCCTAGCAACGGCATTAGTGTGACCTCACCATCTGGGTTTCATTCATATCGAAGTTCACCCCACAGGAGCTTAGCATGAACGACGCTGACTACGCGACATATATGCTTACTTTTGCTCACACAAATGTCAAATAGGATAAAGCCGTCATGTCGAGCTCTGATTTTGAAGCGAATTCCAAGACGGGGCTGGTAGCAATGTTCATGCCCCGAATGTGAGATTCTGTGGCATAATTAGGAGATAAGTTGCGACACCACCTTTTACAGAATATCAATTCCATAGCGTCGTCTATCCACCAGAGTTCTCTTGGGAAGTAAGCATAGGTCCCTAGTCTGATTTTTGCGGAGAAGTTGACTCAATGATTCGTGATGGGACGACATGACTTGGCTAACCTCAAATCCATGTGATGTCGGACCTAGTGGTGATAATCGTCGTGATGTGCGTTGCGTGAGTGGATCACCACATCCCAAGGCTTTGCATTTGAAATTTGTCAAGGTACTGGAATAGCTGGACTTCAAGGTCGTTTTTTGCTAACCAAACCTAGATTTGGATGCCAAACTGATAAGCCATACGCGGGCATGGCAACCTGGAACCCACCACTTAACAAATTGTTAATATCATAGCTCAGCAAAATATATGCTTTTTCATCCACTGCAATACAAAAACGCCAATTCCCAGTTTCATTTTATCCACCTCATTGAGCGCGAAGGCTAGCTAGAAGCATCCAACTGTCGGTTTGATCTTTATTTTCTAGCACAAGTTCAAGAGATGGCTATGAACGTCTACATGAACAGCAGGAGAATATAGCTGTTTACAACGTTAGCTTAGGTTGAAACTTATAGGCAGGTACCAGGTCTAAATTTCTAGACTGGCATGAACTTCACACTTATCTACCCCGTCCGTTATCCATCACACGTAGTGAGTCACTAAAATCTGCTTACCTTCACAACGGCGAATTTGGAAATTGTCATTAGTAGCACCGCTGCGCAACCAAGATGAGGGTCAGCATGAAAACAACAAATTGACCTAGAATGAACCATGACCGAAACTGAGGCATTGTTAAATGTGCAGCTTTGAAAACAAGCTTAACTCAGTAAAGCGGACACGATCAAATTTCATTGCGTTCAACCCCCAAGCCGCCACAAGTTATGGTATGTCACCGGATTTACTTGCACAAGAACTGCAATAATTTTCCAGTCGTTTAACGACAAACACTAGGCTAGACTGGGCATACAAAAGCCACTACAACTGTAACAAGTAACAGTAATAGCGATTAGGTACAATACAAAGCCGAACAGAGACAGCATCTGAAGAAATATTACTAACAGTAAGCTGCAATACCCATTAGTTTTCATATTCCTCACACCATTCATTCTCCTTGCGAATCTGGAATAGCAAAAATGCCTTTGATTACCGAAACAAGAAGCGCACAAAGAAATCATGTAAGGCAATGCTAGGAATTGACAACATCAATTCGCCTGAGCTACCTGCTCTTCCTCTTCGAGAGTAAAATCCGACCTAATATTGAACGTCGTGCAAATCCCCTCTGGTGTCTTGCCTTTGATTATGTTGACGACAGATTTGCAAACACATCAATAAGACCTTCTATGTCAAGGTAATTAGCTGTAATTAGGATTTCAATCAGAATCTTCTAATCAACCCGAAGAAACTCTTGATCCCAGCTAGGTACATCATCCGTCCGATGGTCCCTATTTTCATTGTGGCTCTGCTGAGGAGCATCGTCTTTGTGATGTGTACACCACTGGAGAACCTTCCTCGAAATAGTAGCATTCACGTGTTCCAGAGAGATCGGCTCATCATCCTCTGCAACCTCAGGCCCAACATCTACCATCAAAACTAATAGAGGGGCCGTCAAAACCAGGCAATTTATTTGCTTATTTCCATTTGTGATCAACTCTTAAAGAAGTGATGCAAAGAAATAGCCATGGGGGAGATAGGCGATAATGAGTACATCTAATTCATTTAAGTTATACTTTTGCCACAACAGATTTACAATTCTCGCAAAATGTGCGGTACATGTGAGGAACGAGAAGGCAAATAAATGAACCAGAGCAGAGCGCAGAGGCTTAGAATAAAAGTAAAATAAAGGAAAGGAAAGAACAGGAAATATACAACTCTGCAAGGAAGCGGCAAAGATTGCAGACAAGAAAACGTACCATCCAAGATATCTCTAATCATCACAGATTGTCTGGCGATGTGCAGATCCACATCAAATGCAACTCTATCAGATGTCGTCAACTTAACCGGCATCTTTGCAGATAATACGACAGATGCGGATTCGACGACAACTCTGTAAAACAAATATGGCTTATTAGCAAAATCACAACAGGCCCAATTAAAGTGTTTAGCAAAAGCACCACTGAACAACAAATCCTAAACTCTACTAATATGCATGTATAAAAACTACTAATAGAATAAACAGGCTTTCAAAAGCAGACAAACTTTTTGATGCAACCAGCGAAACCCTTGAGACAAGATGCTTACTAGTAGTTTACTTTTGGGATTTCGGTGGCGAATCTGCCATCAATATGTACAATAAAATATGCATCGTCAACACATTTCACACTTGTAAATGCTTACAAAAATCTAAACAGCGAATTTGGATAATTCAGGTATGGCTACAATAGTTAAGCAGTAAAGGTGCAGCGAATATCCCTCACTAGAATAACTTGATTGTGTGCAGGATATTTCGACTTGATTGCGTGGGCACTGAAGAGGGTGGCTACTGTACTCATGTGCAGCGGCATGTCCTGCCGGTTATGTTAATGGCATTTCACACCAGCATTAAGTCAATGTTGCATGCTTTGTCTTAGTGATGCATCTTTGGTTGATGAACCGTACATAATTCATCTATGGACAGTTTTGGGATTTTAATGATTGTTTGGAAGTAGCACAATCTTGCAATGTGTATTTGTGCAGAAATTTAGTGTGAGGCATGATAAAAGACGATTAAAATGGCCATTGACATTTTTCTCCATCATGTCACTCTATCCTTGAAATTGGTTGCAGGAGTGGGATGCAGAAACCACTGTCTTGTGGTCTCAGTAATTCCTACTGTGCTTTGTTGTTTGGCTTCCGGTTCTGGCTACGGGAAACTAGGTGGCCACATCACATTTCGCTGGAGAAAATGGCCACTGAGCCATGCCGGTGGCCCAATTCCCTTCTGTTCATCAAATGTAGGTTGTAAAATAATTGCTTTCCTATGCCCACTTTGGACTGCAGTAGCCATTTTATTTATCATCCCTACATTTTTCTTAAAAATGACAGAAATTAGGTATTCTTGGGAATTGACGCTGGCATGTTTGCCTGTCCTAATTAACTCTTTCAGTAGTGTCGTCTTTAGGTTGAACTAGGAACTAAAAATATGGCACTGTTTTGCTTACCTGTGATTTGCCACCGATGCACCAACTATTTAATTATCATCACTTGATGTTTATACCTTCCAGATTCGGACTGAAATCCCTCGCGCTTCACTATCTCATCTTCAAAACTTGTGGTTATATCGTGCAGTAGCATATATTTGGTTAACTTGCCAAGATGCACTACATTAAGTTGATGCTTGGGTAATAATAGCATTCTTAAGCAAACGTTTTGGAATGCTAAAATGAAATCAGTGGTTACTGTGGGTTAGGAACAAATTGACTCGCGTGGTACTTACAAATGCCTACGGAATTTACCTGGCTCTTATATATTTTCGCACTGCAGTGTGTTCACTTAAACATGCCAATGGCAAGCAGCATGTCTCGCTGCAAAGAATGCTGACAAAATGAGTGAACTTCACAAAGAAAACAGCTCGTTGAACAAGGAATATTGATGAGGATTACAACCAAGATATCTCATTACCTAAAACCATAACAACGAAGCATCTAAACGACCGCGATGCAAAGATGGGAAACACGTTTACTAACAATGAGTAGACTAAAACATCACTTTGCAGCCGGTAAAGCATTCAATCATTTGTGAAATTTAAGCCAAATACTGGATCCTAGCTAGCGTGTCCTAAATTGTCTCGTGGCTTTCGACTGTTGCACCAAATTGAAGATGCCTTTACTAAGTAACATTTCATCTGGACAGCACAAACTACGGAATCGATATTAAGCGATGGTTGATCCATAGAGCTTGGCTCAGACGGCGGGTGACACCAATCCAGGTGTCTATGCTGTTTTAAGCAGGAAAGGGAGTTCATTTGTGAGATTTCTGTCCTGATTTATTAGGCTTCCTAAATCTTCTGCTTGATGATGGAGCCAAGTATGCGCAATTCCGCCTTTCAGAACATTGGACCGCTGCGCGACTGATATTAGACTCTGTTGGCAGAACTCTGTTAGACATACCCCTCCGTACTCATAAGTGCGTGTTGTCAAACTGTCCAGTTCAGTGGACTAATAAGCTGCAGAATGGATGCCAATGACGTGATGTTCACTTTGGTTCTATGAGCCAATAGCATTTGGCAAATATGCCTCATCAATAATTATAAGTTGTTGCTCCAGCTACTATTTAGTGCAACTTTGCGATACGTTTCACACCTTCCTTCTTTTTTGTTATTTATAAAAATAGTTCTACGTGCTTCACATCAAGGTCGGTGGCCAAAGCACTACCAATATCACTTCGTTATGCGATTTCTTTGAGCCTTGCTACCAAAGCCACAAGTGTTGGCATTTCGCTTTAGCGGCAATTCTGTACTAAATTTCTACTAAACCCAGTTTAAAGTAAAGATGTCACTCACTTAGGCGCCAAGACGCTCAGCAGCTCAAAGCTAGCAGTACTCAGAGAAGGAGCATTGCAAACAAAAGCATTGGCAAGAGGGCAAAATATTAATTGAATGTCATTGAACAATATGAAAAGAATGTGTCTATTAGATGAGGTACAAACGCCACAGGACTGTCGGTGACTCGAATACTGCTGGCCTGTAAGTGCCACCAATACACAGTCGTACGCCTAACTAAGACCTACAGTAGGTGTAAAGGCGAATTGGCTGCTGTATTTGATCCTACATTTCGATTCCTCGTGTATGCGCTTTGGCCATAAGGCAGAAATTAATGATTTAGATGCCAACCGGTTGATCGACGATAGCAACAACAACTACATAGCTCCACCTATAAAGTCAGTTCCTTATGCATGCTAGTGCATTGCAGTAGCCATAAGGGAAAAGTGGGAAAGGGCTGATCTTAAGCGATGCTTATCGGACTCTCTTTGTAATTAGTTGGCCACCTCTCGGTAGTGCCAAATAAGATTGCGAGCGAAAGTAGACGGATGATTGTGCGCCTGCACGTGTTCAATGAGACAGGTGCGTAACTGGGCGTCTCCCGATAATTGAATATTTGCTCTGCTTACATTGCGAATTCACCAATTGTCGTTATCGATGTCGCTAAAGAGATACACTGAATTGAAGGCTACCAGGTAATGAGAGGTTAAAGAGAGCATGAAAGGGAATGAGAATGGCTGTATTTTGTTTTAATAGCAGCACACCGCAAGTTATAGTTATAAAAACTTACACTTATGCGTACATACCATGATGTTCTCAAGTTGTTCAGGCAACGAGAATGAATACTACACGTGTCTAGCACTAATGTCGCAAACGTATGTGCATCGATCGTCAGAAACATCAGACCTTGATGTAATCATCATAGACAAGCCACCACCCATGGCTCTTGACACTCAGCAAAGAGAAATGCACCTACAGGGGTGAAATTTGCATGTGGCTTGAATGTTATTAATGTCTAAAGTAAAATGATGGGCTCCATTAGGTCAGCATGGTTGCAAAGTTTATCTTACTGAGTTCGCTGCACTTCAGGATTGCCATCATCCAAATTACCAAAATATCACACATGCTGTTTATCTACGGATAGAAGCTGTTACAGGAATTAGGCCTCTTTGCTTTTGGTTTAACTCCCTGTAAAAACATGTACAATGCCTGCTCTGATGATGTTTCCGTCCGCGTATTGTATTTTTGAAGTACTTTTTACATGACCTTTTTGTGATTACTTAGTTTGACAAAAAGTAAATGGTTGCGGCTGATTCGTTTCTAGAGAGTAGAAGTTTCCATTGATGTAGCTGAAATGCGCTTGACATCGAAGTGCTAAATGAAAAGTGGTGTTGGCAAAATGGTTACGAATCGGCGAATCGAGGCAACTTTGCAAATCAAGTTTATCGCTATTTTGTGATGTCTTGCATCTGCTGAGCAGAGTGCCTAAGAAGCATCTACTAAATTGAAAAATGATTTTGTTTGTTGTTGGCTGCAAGAGTAGAAGCTAACTTTTCTGTTTTATGGGTTTTAGCTTAAAAGACTTTAGTTTAGCAAACTTTTTGGAGTTGTAGATAATAAATGCGCAAGCTGATAGAAGTTCAGTAGCACTATAACACACCAGGACGTTGCAAAGTATTATATTCTAATCAAAAGCAATTCGAGCGCTGGTCATGCATTTAACCATGCTGAAAATTTGAGGGCTTTGACGCTATAGTGTTAAACCTAAAAAAAATATCATTCAAAAATGTCATCTCATTCCACTAAATACCATTTCTGTTTGATGCTACAGCAACTAAGATGAAATGCTTTCCAGTGCCCAATCCTTAGACGCGATGACAAGCAGAGCTGATGTAACAAGTGAAGGAGCCACACTTCCTAATCCGTGAAGCTATTTGCCCCAGTTCCCTAGATGATGGGAAGAATACCAAATCGGATGTCAGGCCGTTTGTGTGGCATGGTTCAACTTAACGTTCGAGCATGAATCCAGTCAGAAGGGCAAAGTCAACCAGTCTCTTATCAGTCACTTGTTTGTTTATTTGCATGAATAGGATGACAGTCTTTTAAATTTTAATGTGACGGGAAGAAATAGGAAAATCAGTTGAGTTAATGGGTACTTAATTCGCCCACATCTACAGCATTGCAGGTTCCGGGACCAGAGCTATGCTCTGCCTTAAAAGGAGCACTCGAATGAGGCCGACGAAGTGAAATTAGACTGATGGTAGGAACATTGACGCGTCAAGCGACGTTGTTGTTCAGCATCAAGGATGGTTTGCTTCAGTTTATGACTCCGAGTCGGAATAGGCTTATCTGTGCGCGACTTTGACCAGGTGCAGAATTTGTTAGAAGCGCCTGCCTCCTGGCCAAAACCGTTAAAGAAGATCTATGCAATGAAGTGAGAATTGTCGCACCTTCACATCTAACCATATGCGAAAACAACAAGTGTCAAGATTGGTATAGTTCTACGAAGGAAAGAAGTATGCACTTGCGTTAGATCTAATGCTGCGGAGCCTTGCACCATATGGTCACCAGAAATTTGGAGTCCAAGGCGTCGGCGCCTCACAAATATATTAATACATTAGCATTTTGAATGGCACAGTCGTTTGCAATAGCCTCTCGTTAACCCACTGGCAAGTGTGATCGGATCGACTGATGAAAGTCACTCTTCTGCATGGAGAAAAGGCAAAATTTAGAGCATTTGCAACTAATTTGAGTAGGGGCGCAAAGGCTCCTTGTTGTGAGGCAAACAGGCAGCTCTGCCTATTTTGGTATTGACATTCAAAATCGCCCTATTTGTTGTCTCATTTCCGTTACAAAACATTAGCACGTTCATCACAGTAGCTTAATATAACTTGTATTATGGTTGTCGAATTGAGGAAAGTTAAAATTCGCAGACGTCAAGCGATGCATAGGCAAGTCTGTAAGGTTGGTGGGTGACCAAGCGCACATTTTACAAATTTTTTGATTCATCGGTCCATCTATGCACCCTTTCATCTCTAAAGATTCCAAATCAACTACTTTTTAATGTTTTGCGGGTACAATTGCCATCTTAGCTAAAATGAATTTGAAAATAGTGTTTTGCGAGTGGTAGCATTTAGTTGCAGGGAACCTAATGCATCCACCTTATTTTGGCTATGTTAATGCAAATCAAGCTATACAAGCTATTGAATGGGAGTAGCGTTTGATGTTATCATCGCTATAAAATGAGAGACGAGGAGACATGAGATAGGACGGAATTAGAGCGATTAGCCTCTGGCTGCTGCAATCAGGTGCCCGAATATACCTTCAGTCTTGCTATGATTCCAACTTCCTCACACTTTAAACGATGTCACGGTACTGCACATGGGTGTGGTTAACTCCACCCAAAGAATTTGTTTCGTGGTCTATGTGTATTGGAGGTTCTCGCTATTTGAAACCATCTTGTCTCATCAATGTTAAACATCACATAATCGAAGATAGTATTACCTTGCTGGCAGACCGTCAACAATGTGCATATTGATGTATGAAACAGCAGTGCAGAGCATTATGGAAGGTTTTGTGTGCTGAGTAAGGAGGTTGTCGCGGCCTCCTATGATGCACACATATGATCTAGCCCCTTGTGATATTTTGGGGCAAAGGTAATGCAGGTAAGATGAACTGACGCATTAAAAACATGAACATCTTTAAGGCATAATGTTGCAATGGGAATTTACACGCGGATCGATTTCGTTTAATGACGCCAAACAGATTAAATTAGGACTTCAAGAATGACAAATGATTAGGCCTAATCGAAAATGAAGTCAAGAATGCCTGACAATCCAAATATGAAGGAACAACTTCACTTTCTCTTGGGGTTTTTAATAAATATTCTACACCTGAGGTGAAAGGTTCAATCAGACGCTTATAAAGTTTAGCTGATTGATGGAAGTGCCACAAAAATAAGCACTGCACAGCACATAAATTTCCTTAGGGTAGTAGAGCAGTAACAAGCAGCCATGGTCGCACAGCGGCTTCAACCCATAAATGAATGGCGTGAGCTATACTTTAGCACTTTGGATTGCAACAATTCGAGAATGTGGAGACTTTGGTAAAATAAATTTTGAATCTCTGCTGACCTAACAGGACAAAATATCACAATATGTACCACTGATAACAGTAAAGTTGATTGCAAATGCCTACTGTTGCTAGTGTTGCCCACTTAGATGAGGACCAAGAGCTATCGATGACGGTTTGAATGCAATGACTGCATCGGAGTCTGACTTGTCCAACGAAATCTATTCAAACCTAATTCAAACATGTTAATCCTGAGTGCACGCAGTACCCACTCACGCGGTCTAATCAACTCAGTATCAGTGTGGACAACTATCATCACCGAATTTTCTACTCCATTTGTGCACACATCTGCACCGGTCCATTTTGGACGCAACTTGCATCATGTCACTTTGTAGACCAAACGTGCTTCCAACTCACACATTTTACCTTCTTGCAGCATGTAAAGCAAATATCCGAGTGTTACTCAACGCTAAGTTATGCATTCATCGCGTTGTACACAAACATGCGGATAATTATCCGCTTAGTTTATTTGCAACCACACGTTGGTGCCATTGCAGAATAACCAACTGGCGGCAAAGATCAAGTTAATAAGCATTAATGAAGGTTAATCCCCTCCTACTTTCCCTTGTGGACACCACAGTACTTTTGCATGAGAAAAACCAATGCTTACTTCACCACTTTTGCCTTATTTTAAGCGGCTGATGGCTAAAGGTCTGCGAATATCCCACATTCACAGCATGAATTAGCGCTAATTTTGGTTTATTTAAAAGCAAAGAGAGGAAAGGAAAATCCAAGGAATCGCAATTAGTTTACCCAAAGCGTTCCATTCGATTTCATATTTTAGGATGTTCTACCCGGCTGAAATGTTGGCAGGGCTTCCCATTCTCGCCCAATGCTAAAATGGTGCTATTGCGCTTCAGTTTCCACTTTCAGGATGGGTGGTTGGTGTTTTCTATCTTATTGACCCCAATATATCTCTCTGTGTGCCTTCAATAAATTAATGCCATCTGGAATTAATAACTGCTGCTCAAATACACCCTGGAAGAATTGCTTGCACAAGCTGAAAGCCAGTTTGCGTTTGGATGTGGCAGGTCGTGCATCGTGCATCGTACACAAAGCTAGCCATCCAGCCTTTCATTAGACTGGCAGCCAAAGCCAGGTAGATGGTTGTCGGAGATCATGCCAAAGTAAGCACGGAGATGTTGCTGTCAATGTAGACTTTCAGTTGCGCTCTTTGCTTGCAACTCGGCAACGTGTGATTCTGGTGTAGTCAATAAGTAAGAGCCTTGAAAATAAACTTAATACCCTGGCGTCTGGATGAAAGACACGAGTGTAGTGGCTGACTAAGTGCACGGCTCGTAGTATGGCGAGATTAGTTTGTGCGCAGATGTTTTCCATAATGCTCATTACTTTTCTTTTAGCGAAACATTGCTCAACGGCAAAGTATTGCCTTAACTATACGGGGGATACTGACAACCTCTTCTGTCGATATCGGTAGCAAGTGTAAATAGAATTCCAGTGAAGTTATTTTGTGGCACTGCTGGGGCCACATTAGATCCTCAAGCGGTGACAGTTAATCACAAATATACCTAAAAAAATTGGCTTAGTTGTGGCATCTCGGCAGCATTGTTGACTTTGTGTGGCAGTTTTGTCTCTTCAACCCGTGACTATAAAGCCATTAAGCTTACATTGTGCGACCACCTCATCAAAGTGGAAGGCGATGGTTTTGTATCTCCTTTGCAGGTGATCGCTTCAATATGGGCGAATAGACCATGACATAGCCTTCGCTGTGCTTCTTGTGGCACGCGAGTCGCTACGATAGATGCTTTGGGGGCATGCCATTCAAATCTACCATCTAACTGTGCCATTCACCCTTTCAGCGTGCATCCATCCATCAGCGCTCTAATCTGTTTGGACGGGAGGAACGAACTCAGTACAAAGGGTAATTTTAACGTTAGTTGGCATTAAGGAGAGTGTGAACAACCGCTCCGTAAATTGCCTGAACCGCGAATGCACCCAAGTCAAGAGCTATTAGACACAAGTTGGATCAAACAGTGTGCACATTACCAATGAGTGAACGCGGACCTTCCTTATGTAACCACTAATACCTAAGCACTCACCTTCAATTTTTATTCAACTAGCATGTGTGCACTCTGTATTTTAGATAATGAGGTATGAATAAAACTGAGGCAGTCCCCTATGCCACTTTTCGATATCCGAAATTCTAGTGTGGACATTGACAATGAATTGAGCATTTCATTTCGTTGCTTCACCGCAACAATCACTCCTGTGCGTCTGTCGTGCAACAGATCAGTACAAAGCCACCGAATGAGAGGTAGTGACATCAGCATGCCAGATAAATTAGCGACGTAAAGTAATAAGGGGCATTGGAGGGCGAAGACCGGAGGAGTCGCGGTTTGTGCTGTCCTCATACAAGGAGCGATTTTGTCAGACATTGCCACCGACCACGTTCATCGATGCCCTTTGTTTTCCGAGACATTTGACATAAGTCAACATAGAATCGGAAACTCTTCCAATAATTTGCATAAATTAGGAATGGTAAAGACGTAGCTATAGCTGAGAGGGGCTTGCAGCACACAAGCATAAATGCAGATAAGAAGGACAAATGCAGTGATGGTTGAACAGATAAATAGGGATTAGGCCAGCACACTCCAACATATGCTGGCCTCACAGTGGTACTCCAGTCTTACAAGGAAGCAGGTCTGCTCTCCCACAACCTGTTAAGGTCTAAAGACCAGAATTGACACCGTCCAACCATCATCACAAATCCACGAGACCCTGATCAATTTTTCCACTTGATGGGCTAAATGCCAACTGGACCTAACTCGCTTTTACCATGCGCGACATTTGACCGTCGTAATGAGAGCTGCGCCAGAGAATGCGAAATAAACTGCAGTTTTTCTCTACCGCTAAGGCAAACCTACGTATTTTGATGACACAAAGCGTAGCAAAAGGAACATGTGTGTTCTCGAAACCCAAATGTGGGAGAGGAGAAATTCTATGTCACATTCAATCCAGCAAACAGCATCAATAAAATGAAAGGTCGTTATCCCCATGCATTCCATATTCCATCAAGACACCTAAATTTGTGCAAGCATAGTTTTTCAGCATACTAGGAGCATGCACGGTCAAACAGAAAAGGCCAATCGCCAATTTTCCTTCACTAATACTGATATGACTATTGAGGGCTAGTTAGTGGGCCTTCGATAAGCGCCTTCGGAGATTCCTCCCTATTCATCTTTACATTAAAGCAGTGGATTTGTAAGTTCAACTTTATAGCTTGCTAAATGGCTCTACTTTCAAAGCTACCCCCTTCATCTACCAGATCTGACATCACTTAATTCCTCACTTATTTTCTTTCTTCCCCCATCAACATGCCTGTCAGACCACTTCAGCATTACTTAAGACAGAAAAACCTCTTTGGAATAGATTCCTTATTTTGTTGATTTATGGGCAAGTTATTTTAATCACGACCGCCTTAGCCATCGCGTCAAAAATTGCAACACACATGAGGCAATTCACGAATTGCGTAGTTGACTATTTTCAGCTAAAGCAGTGCCTGTTTTAATATGTCTATCACTTCCGAAATATCGTTCCTGAAATAGCAACCACAAACTGCAACACTCACTTACCAAACCAACACAGTGACGCCTACCCCATCAACTGATCAACAGAAAAGGCCCATTGCATAATTATCCGAGCGAAATTGCAGCATTCTCCTTCATAATGTGCACATAGTGATGGCAGTGCTAGTAACGCAACGTTGACTGTCACATGCAGTCTGGTCAGGCGGGATGGTGGTGATCGAGATCTTCACAATGCTTGTGTACATTTAGCCAACGCTAACAATCGCGACACTGTGCCGATATGGACTCCTGGGCTTGAGAGCCAAAAAGGATTTTCTTGATTAACACTTGGTTATAATTGCAAAATAGCTGAACAGTCTGGATGCAAAAAAATCAAAGAGAGTTAGAGGTTCCTGCTATTACCTAGATTGAGACCGGCGACCTACATTCGACCGCAGCTACAAGTTCTACATCAAGTCTAGTGCAAAAAAAGCACCACCATAGCATGAACCTTGATTGTGGTGTATGGGCGCAATATCTTTCCTTATTCAAAGAAACTGAAGCTGATGTACTTGGACAATGAGCACCCAACGGGGTAACCAGACAGAAAGAGTAAAGGGAAGCAAATCCAACTCCTCCTGATCCAGTTCACACCGCATATACCATTTGATAGGACATTCATAAAATGCAAGCGTGGCAGACGTTCAGCATCAACCAACATGGAAAACTCATTACCGGGTGGTATGAGGGACAAATCGGCTGCCATAGTCCACAGCTTCTCACGGTCAAATTATCCGCCCTTCGAATCGAGACCACACATCTCAGCACATCCTCTTGCAACATATTTTGCCACAATGAAAGCAAACTGATAAGACAAACACGTCAATCAGTTTTAGCATGTGGCATTAGCTTAGAACAAAAACAGGCAGCAAAATGTTTAGTTCATACCGCTGAAATGGGATATTGAGGGAAACATTGCAACTACCTTGTGAGGGATATCCTCAAATGCAAAGCCAAATATATCGTTTCGCTCAACCACCGCAAGATTCACATGAGCGAAATCCTTATACCTAAAGCAACAATTTTTATTAGAGTCTAACATCACTAGATTTACGTGAGCGAAGTCGATGAAAAAAGGCTCAATTTCTTTTTTGTCCTCCACCACCACTTGATTCACGTGCGCACACCTGCGAAGAAAAAGCTCAATTCCTCCATACGTTATGCCGAAACTTGACTCACTCCAGCGAAACCCATGAAGAAAATGATTCATTTCTCCTTTCAGTTTACCATCAGCTGACCTAAGCCAGCGAAGTCGACCAAGATAACTCTACATTCCTCGTTTTGATAAACCAACGCCTTACTCACCTAAGCTGGGTCTCTAAAGACGAAGATGAAATTCCTGTTTCACTCAAACATCACAAGACTCGCGTGAGCAAAATCGATGAGGTCGAACCTCAACTGCTCTTTTCCCTCCCCTTGTTCTGAAGTTAAAGCTATAAATCCCCGTCTTGCTCAACTAACACTTGATTTACGTGAGAAAATTCGATGAAGATAATTTTCACTTGCTCCTTTCATCTCAACATCACTAGAATCCCGTAGGCAAAATCCATGAGCAGACCCGTTTTCCTTTTTCACTCCACCACGACTACACTCACGTGAGCGAAATCACTGAAAGGCTTAGTTACCTATTTGACTGCCATCACTAGAATCAAGTGAGATAAATCCATTAAGAAAATGGTAAATTTTAAGTCTCGCTTTACCATCACTAGCCCTACATGAGCAAAGCACATGAAGTCAAAGCTCAATTCCTCTTTTCTCTCCATCATCTCTGGTCTCACGCCAGCAAAGTCAATGATGATGAAGCCCAAATTCTTCTTTCACTTGCTCATTAAGGCTCCTGCGAGCAAAACCAGTAAAGATAAAACTCAATTTCTCCTTTTACTCCGTCATCACTAGACTCATGTGAGCAAAATATGTGAAGATAAAGCCCAATTTATCCTTTTACTCTACCTGTCCTGAAGAAGCCCTCTACCTTTATGAGTGCGACTGTCTGAAGGTCCAGTGCCATGGTCTACTTCTCAGCCTGCGACAACTTTGTAACGCTATCTTTCGCAGTACCTTCGAGTCCTCCTCTCACACCGCCTAAGCATGTCTCGCTCAGCAGGTGTTCGTTTTTCAACGCTATAACGCAAATTTTCCTGCAATGGAAACAAAGCTTGCGTTCATTAACGTGCCGATGGATCGCCTTTCCATAGTTGATGCTCTGAAAGAGGCGAAGACAGTACGGTGACGACAATGATGTGGGCTTTGTGATGGCCTCATTCTCTGACCTCATTCCAATTGGAGAAGAGGGTCTGACGGGGTGCGTCCTGCCGGACCGTTCACCCCATTTCGGAGGTGGCAATGCATGCGCAGATACTAGGAGTGCTTTTCGGTTGTGTTCAATATGGTCGATGACCGCACTAATGTTTCCAAACAACGGGCTTGCTGTGCTGGATTTTGTGATTCTTGGCATGTTACTAAAGGATGGCGTACGTTTCTTGCCCAACAGAAAATTTGGGGACAGTTCGATCTTTCCTCGGAAACTCAGATTGGCCTAGGCATGGTTGATAGTGGCGACGTATGTTTGCAGCGCCCACACCCATTTTCCTTCATGCGCAAAAGCAAGTTCGGACTAATTGTTGTTCCCATTTCACATTCTACAACAGATCGACAGTCTCACATTCCTAATGGCTTTCAAAATCCATCGTTTACGTCTCAGAGTTAAATTAGTGAGGACCGGTAATGTTGCAAACACAAGAGATGTCCTACATCATAGAGGCAAGAATAGGCTAGGCAGTGATGTAGAATGTAATAGTCTCTCGCCTCGGATATGGTAGTAGTGCTATCAGGATGATTTCTTAGGTGGTTTGGGAGGCACCTTCGTCTCCAGGTCATCCTCACTCAAACACAGACGGCAGAGAACCAATCTATCATAGGCCACACATTCAGCATTGCAAACCTGAGATCAGAGTGTACTTTCACTCACTCGTAGTGGCCACTGATGCAGCGCACGTAGAGTGCAGCCATCTACCACCTAATTGTGCGACCAAAAGGCAGTTCGTGACCCACTTAATGCCTGATATGTGCTCGAATAGGGTGGTTATTGACATGGCCGGCGAATCGCCGCAGTCGAGGTGCCCAACATTTGTGGCAATACGACCTCTCCCACCTGCGTGCCTCTATCCACGCAACCTCTTTATTGGCGCTGTGAATATGTACAATGTTACCCTTATGCTCACCACCGATCTCATCATCGTGCCAGCGTTAGCTTGTCCGCAGCATTGAATTCCAGAACATTTGGACGAGAGACAGACAGAACAATCGTGCAGTTGAGAGCGCAAATGGCCGTTCCGAGCAATGTTAATTTTCTCTTAACCACCGCATGGAATATCGCTTTTAAATTATGTAAGGATGCATGATGTCAAACCAGGTATTAAAATGCAGGTATACAATGTTCAGCAAGATTATGTTATCATCTACTTCACTGCCTATCGCGCACGCGAAAGGAAAGGTCAAAAACCTTTGGGCTGTTACTTGTAAGGACAACTGCGAAAGCAAGCTATTTTTAAGGAATTTAATAAAGAAAAATTAGTGGAATACCTAATCGCTCTGAATGGATCACCAATGAAAGAGATGGAAAACAGAGATCCGTAGCAATCGACTCCAACGTTGGAAAGCAGCATCTGCAGATCAACACAAAATGCCAGGTTACAGAAGAATCAGGAACTTCAGAGGGACTTCAGCAGGATTAAGAGGAGCGACACTCTCTCAGGAAGACAGGCAGTAGTTAAATCGGCAAGAATCACGTGATTTACAAGGTGTTGAGCGGTGGTACCGAATAGGCTAACATTTACGCAAACATTTTAGCAGTCCGACCTGCACTAGCAGCTACTAAACTTAACCAATGCTCGTAAAGCATCGGCCTGGGAAAATGAAAACACATAGACTAACTGTAATCCAGATAATTTGATTTGAAAGGGCGCCAATAAGGGCAACAAAATATATACTGCCATATGGGTTAATAGGAACTAACTTGGTGATGTGAGCAGGTAACCAAATATCCCATCTACAAAAATAAAAAATATCAATCTGGATCCTCGTGTGTAAGCTATAAGACAAATGTTTGCAGGGAACTGCGTACGCGAAGTGTAGTGATCCGAGAATTTCCTGACGACAAAAGAGTTCAAATCCTAACCTACACATTCAATGAGCAGAAGGTACCTGGGCCACCGCCATGGTTCAGTGGCCATTCTGGCCGGCGAAGGTGATGCAATCATCCTTGACGGAATTGGGGGTCGCAAGAGAGTGGTTTCTGCGTCCTACTCCTGAAATTGATTTTAAGGATGAAGTGACAGTTTGAGAAAGCTGCCAGTAGCCTTTTCTAGTTGTTGCTTGTGTTTTGTACTGAATTTACGCATAAATGTGCATTGCAAAGTTGCGCTGCTTCCAAACAGCCATTGGACTCCTGTAACTGTGCATAGCTGAATTACGTACAGCTTGCTAAGACGCATTCAACGACAACCAAAGATGCATCGCCAAGGTAAAACATGCATCACCAACGCGATTCTGGCCTGGGACGAAATCAGCATGCCCGGTAGGCCATGTCGCTGTACGAAAGTACAGTGGCCACTCCCTTCACTGCACACACAACCATGCCATTGCTGCTTGAACATTTTAGCACCACCCGAGTTTTCCAAATTTATTATTTAGATTTTTAAAACCACTTGCAAATTTAAAATTGTCTCACGATGCACATTTTATGCACATTAATGGCCAATTCGGAATCAAATATCCAAATTAACGTTGTCGGTGAGCGCCTTGTTTAAAACGTTTCGTTGGTTACGTTAAAAGAATTGTCTGTTTCTAACACCTTATTTGTTTTCACAGCAATTTATGTAGATATGCATATTAGTGTTATAACCGCCTGAATCAGGCCCATTTGTATTTAAAGAGCTGTTGTCGAGCCCGCGTTTGTCGTGTTATCTCTGACGATGTCCGTTAAACTGGTCACCTCTAACGAAGTTGCCTTTGATGTAGATGTGGAAGTCGCCAGACAATCCGTGATGATTAGAGATATCTCAGATGGTACTCATTGTTGTCGGCAACATTTGTCGCTTGTGTTCAGAGATGCATGTCTCCTGTTCTTTCCTTTTCTCTTGATTTATATTTCTGGCCTTTTGTCACCACCCTTGTTAATGTGCCATTTGGCTTTTAAATCTGCTGCTTGTTTCACTCGAATTGTACAGTTCATGGGGTGAAGGCATGGCTTGAATGAGCTGCTCGTCATTATTGCCACCTACTTCGCTCATAGCTGTTTCCTCGCATCACTTCTTTAAGGCTTGATTACAAATGGCAATAAGCAAACGACTTGCCTGTTTTCGATTGATCCTTTGCTGTTTCTTTTGGTAGATGTTGTGCTTGAGGCTGCAGGGAATGATGAATCGATCCCTCTGCAATATGTGGATGCTGATATTTTGAGCAAGGTTCTCCAGTGGTGCACGCATCACAAAGACGATGATCCGCAATAGGACCAGGATGGCGGATGACATATCTGCCTGGGATCAAGAGTTTCTCCAAGTTGATCAGGGACTCTGTTTGAAGTCCTTATGGCAGCTAATTACCTCGACATAGAAGGCCTTCTTGATGCGTGTTGCAAATCTGTTGTCAACATGATCAGGGGCAAGACACCAGAGGAAATTAGCAGGACTTTCAATATTAGTTTGGACCCAACTCTTCAAGAGGAAGAGCAGGTAACTTTGATGAGTTGATGTTATTAATTCCAACTCAGTGAGAATGAACGGAGTTAGGAAAATGAATACATATGCGTATTACGACCCACCGCCAGGATTATTTCTTCACACGCTGTACTCGCTTGGCCTTGAAATGTGCTTCATCGCTATTATTTCTATTCCTTACAATTGTAATGTCTTTTGTGCCTAGTTTAGCCTATTGCTAGTTGTTAGACGGATCGACGGTTATTGCAGCATTTGTGCAAGTATCTTCATTGGCTCACCATGACTTGTAGGGCTTGTGGATTGAAAGAAATAAAGTTTGAGCTTGTCCGCTTCACCAAGTTAAGCTCGTTTCTGAAGCTGTAGGGACTAGGTGGTAGCATTATGCACTGCTTATTTGGCAAAGCTCTGTTTTCAGTATTGTTTTATTCGATGGCAATTTAATGCTTTCATGCTAATATTGGTAATGTCAGGCAGTGGTGCTGCTAAAGATGCTCCACAAATGCCCTGTGGAGAGGACGGGTGGCCTTCCTTGACATACTATGTGTGATGAGTGTGAGGCTTTTACTGAAGCCTAAAAATTTAAATCTGGTATCTGTGTCTAATGACTAGCCTAAGCTTATGCTGCAAACATCTATATTTCCTAGCTGTTCATGTAGACGATCATCACCATATCTTACACTAGTACTAGAAGATAAAATTGAGCCAATGATTGGGTGCCTACAGCTAGCTCTTGCGCCCGATAAGGCTGATTAATGGAATTGTAAATCCGCATAATTGTATTACAATGGAAAAATAGGCGTATCTTTTGCTGAGCTAGTTATAAAATGGCCGCTTTCTGGTAAGCGTACATGTAAACCAGTCCTGAATTGCAAGTGATGAACCAAAGAAATATCGTAACCGCCTGCATGGCTTAGCGGTTCGACGTCCAAATTTAAGTGTGGGTAGGAGAAACTGCCTCATGGTCCAGCTATTCCGGTTTCCTGACAAATTTCGAATGCAAGGCCTCAGGATGAGGTGATTTGCTCAAGTAGCGTTCATGAAGATGATTATCACCACTGGGTCCGACATCACATGGATTTAAGTTCAGCTGAGTCATGTCGCGAAGTCACGAATCATTGAGTCCTCTGCTCTATTAAATCAGCTCATAGATTCCTTCTCATTTTCCAGGAGAACTCTGATGAAACGACTTCGTTTTAGATTTGTTTGCCTGCAAACCGTGGTGCTGTCGCTTAGCTTCCCCCAATTGTACCGCAGAATCACGCATTCGGGATATAAAAATTGCTACTATCCCCTGTATTGGAACCCACTCTAAAATTGGCTTCTGACATGACGGCTTTATCCTATTTGTCAGCCGTGTGGGCATGGGTTAGCATACGGGGCGTGTAGTCAGCGGTGCTCATGTTAGGCTCCTGTTGGGGGGAAATTTAACATGAATTAACCCCAGATGGTGAGGTCACATCAATGCCGTTGCTAAGACAGCTCAGTCAACCAATCCGTCAAGCTCTGATTCGCGCACATTGGTGAAGCCACTATAATTGCTATTCGTTACAATTGCAGTGCCTTTTGTTTTTCCAGTCCAACTTGGTGTTAGTTGTTGAAAGGTTCGAAATTCATTGCAGATCTTATGCAAGCATCTCTGGCGGTCTGGGGTGACTCATAGGAGCTTGTCAATTAAATGCGATGAAACCTGAGTTTGTTGGCTTCACCAAGTTAGGCTCGGTTCCAAAGGTGTTGGTCCCAAGCAATAGCGTTGCGTACTGCTCATTTAACAATGTTTTGGTTCCAGTAATAGATCGTTCTGTGGCAATTCATGGTACTCATGTCGACCATGGTCTTGGTCATGCAGCAGTTCCACAAATAACACTTTGGTGATCCACTGCCTGTGATGCGCAACAAAGGGGCTGGATAAATGTGGTGTCCTGGCTAAAGTCTGAAAATATGAACCAATATCAATCTGCATGGACCAACCTAAGGTCTCGTCGCCAGCAGTCGTATTGCTCTGTTTTTAAACAAATACGCAACCAGCATATGAATCGTATTATTGGGCTAAAATATTTAGCGAGAGCCGTCAGAAATCAGCACTACAAATACGCACCCACACGCAATTTACTGCGTGAGTCATTCGAGGCACAGCAGCAACAAAAATGCCAAAAGTTAGAAAGTGTAAGGAGCAACAACTGTCAAGCCTTGTCAGCTGCGAGAACTTAGGTGCACTTCGATGGCTATTAAGTGCGTTCTTTTGTATTGGCACACGTCTGCGGATCAGGTAGGGTGTAGTTGGTGCTAAGATGGTCTAGTGGTGAGTGAATGGGTGAGTTGACAAGACGTGAGCAGCTGATCACATGGCATAAGGGTGATTGGTTGTGGCCAAAATACAACATGGGGAAACAGCGCATCGAAATGCTCTCAGGTGGAATAACAAATAAAACGCAAGTAGCTTGTTTAACAGATGCTTGTTTGCACTAAACAGTACCTAAGGAATCTTGCAGGAATGTCAAAACTGCGAGTCCCAGATAAAAGTGTATGCACTGGAATTGTGATCTCCCCGTTTGTTTGACCGCCAATCACAAGTCACTTACTGTGAGTCAGTGTGAACCTTACTGCTGCGCACGAATATTCAAATGCTGCTCACAAGTGATTGTTAATAATTGTTTCTGTCCAGGCGAGTTTCTCATTCCAAAATCGCCATCAGTGAGCTGCCGACCTTCGCATTTTTAAACGTCGTGATAACTGCGGTTCTTAAGGGTTCAGGGAATGATTCAATGGCAACGGGGTGCAGGCATTAGAACAGAATGAGACGTGCGACGACTACGAAAGCAGCCTAGTACCTTCGTTGCAGCAATTCTTCACTCTTCCAGGTTGCGCATCACTGACAATCTTAAGGATTAATTCGATTAATTGGGCATGGTAATGCCTTCGATCCTGCCACACTTTACGCATTCCGAATTTGCTTCACTGGCACATTTCTCCTTCAATTGTAGGACAATTCTCTACCTGGACAGGGGTAAAGGTACTGGGTTCAAGGCAAACTTTCCACCGTCAGTGACTTCGATCAGCCCAAAGTCTCGACCGTAACTACATCATTAGGACTGATGTTTAATAATGACTCTGCTAGGCGACTAAGCACTCTAGCACTTAATCAGATCTAGCTCCATCTGACTCTGTTGCCAATCCTCTTAAGGTACAACAAAGTGTCCAGCAAATGTCAGCCAACTTTATCGTTTTCTTTGCTTCGTCACGTAGAAGAGTTGCTGAACTACTAAATTATGTTGTCAAGTGGATGTCGGAATAAGTGTTGAGAAGGCAGGGCCTTGTATCATCGATGCTGAAAGTCGGTGATTTGGTATAAGTTGGCTCATGCCAGTGAGAAGGATTAGGCAGGGAGATAGTAGACAAGAGTTTCCCCTGTTGCATGCCCTTGCAGGTACGAAATAAACCATTTCCTTACCATGATTTTGCTCGTTTGTTTTGTTTGTGTTGGACACTGAGATGGAAGATTAGATGGTTCTCTGACTTACGCTCATCTAGTTTTGCTGAATTGCTTAGCTGCTTAAGTTTAGCTTAGAATGAAATGCATTTCTTCACCACCAAGTCAATTTGTTGTCGTGGCTCTAAAAGCTACCGTACTGCATTCAAAATTGTGCAAGAAGATAAGAGACCAAAGTTAAGTTTGTTTGCATCGTGGGTGTTAGAAATGGATGCCAAGCAGATTGTGGCGTTGATTTTCTGCAGAAATTTAAACAGAGTCTAGCGCATTTATGCTCTATTTGCGTTTGGGTATGGGTTGCAGTTAGTAATGGGATGTCATACAGTCCTGAGGAGCTGTCTTTAGCTATAACATATACGGTCCCCGTTTTCCAGCTTTGCATTTGTGGCTCCTCAGAAGCATTCTCACAATTAAACAATAACTGCTGTCAAGTCGAAATCGATGAATCGACGATAATTTCCTGCTACATTGAAGGTATTCTTTAGCCTTATTCTACTGACGCGTGGGCATGACAGACTTCACCTATCCCAGTGGTGAAATGTCGTCAAAAGTGTTCGCCGATTTTTGCTCCACGCAGAGTTCATTCTGTGCAATAATCTCTTTTGCTTACACGACTCGGTGTTTGTGCATTTAACTTGACTACCACAGTAAATGCAATCTGTCACAAAGTGTAATGGCATACAGTTAGTCCCATAATCACTTCTTTATGGAAGAGACCTTTTCGAGTCAGTCCATCATCGCCCATCTCCACTACCTTGGCAAAAAACGCCGACCAGAAATATTTGGCAGACCCGGAGACGATACGCCCCTTGCATAACGCTTTGGTTAGGCATAAGGCCAGTGAGATCGGCGTCTTTGTGCTCTTGACGTGAGTTCGCACTCTACTGCAAACGCCGTAAAGTCGTGTTGGCTCCTGCCGATGTTTGCTTGTCTAGGAGGATCTAAGTTTAAAGCATAAAATTGAATTCGAGTCCAAAACATTTGTTGATGGAAGCTCATTTTGTATTTTTACCCTTTTTCTGTCAAATTCAATGTGCTAATAATCTAAGCTTTGTTCTATAAATTATTAGCGTTATGATGGTCCACCAACTGTTTCTGTGTACTCTGATTCCTTTTAGTTATCTGCATGTTTTCGACTTCGCCTTTGTATTTTGGGGAAGAGCAGTTTAGATAGAGCGATTTTATAACCCCTGACAGACTCGTTGCCAGTGTTTAAGCAAGCCATTCATCCTACTAAAATTTTGAGCAGCATTCTAGCGATGCTTCCAAATTTGGCCATCTTGTAACCTAGGACACGTGAACCGCATCTGAAGTCCATTACACAGACATTGGCATTTACCTGCTGCAGTAAGAAACCAATACTTCTCTGGCTTCTCCTTCTGTTATAAATTCCAATGCTGCATGTACACTGGATTGTGTATTGAGCATATTTTGGTCTCCTCTTTACTTTTTAATCATCATTGCGGTGCTAACTTTGCATTACTCGAATTCCTAGTTAAAAATGATAAGTGCACACCAATGTAAGTAGCTACAAGCATCTCCCATATTCATCGAGCTGGAATGGGGTCTGATAATGGGTGATAATGAGGCCATCGCTGAGAAGTTTTAGGGTTCTGTTGGGGCAAGTGAATAGGTGCGTAGATCACAAGGTCTGCACATTTCTCCTTTGCAATATCTAATTGCTTTTTAATTCATTGTGGAGGAGCTTAACGATCTGAGCGCTTCTTATAATCATTCCTAGGAATTCAAGTGATTTCAAAACTTAGTTTTCCTGCATTTCTTGGTGTTCTTTTCTCTATGGATCAACACAAAGATACATAGAATGCAACACAAGCTTGTCTTGTGGTGGAAAAGCAAGGCAGCTCTAAATTTGGCTTGTGAGCGAGTTGTTTTGGACAGGGGTCATTAGTAACTGCATAGCTTCAATAACGCATCCTTGTGTGTTCATAAAGTCATTTGCATTTTGGCGCTAAGCTAACTACTTATGGTTTGGTTATACCTTTCATATACACCATGTCGTGGCTGTTGAATGCTATAGTTTTGCATGCAAGTGATACCAAATCGAATCCATTTTTATTTATGTAGCCAGATCTTTCAAAGGAAATGCTTGGTTGTTGCCACTTATCTTCCATATTGCGGGACAAGTATTGTCTTTCAATTTACCGCACCTGTGGATGTACTTGATCATTTCTCATGTGAAGGACATCTGAGTTGAAGACTATGACAACGCGTGCTTTTATCAGCACATGGAGGCAAAGCCTAAATAAATTAAAAGCATCTGATACTAGTTAATGCCTTGTGATGACTGATTCTCCTTAGGGCCTGTGATGGTTTGCTTGTCATCTTGTCTAAATCGCGTTTGCCATAGTGCTTGCGAGGAAGTTGAGCATCAACAATTATAGGTGATTGCTAAAGTTCGTACCGCCATAAGCATTCATTTTATGCCTAACTAGCATTAATGCACTCTTTCAGTTTCTGAAACTTATGCCACACGTCTCTCTGGATCTTCGGGTTTAAATTCACTTGCTTTTCTCTTCGTCATCAACAGTTAGAAAAGCATTTTTATGGACTGTTGTGAATGAGATGTACTATAAAGAGGTGATGTTGTTGAAGGAGGCGGTGGCGGCGGCGGAGGCGGAGGCAGACAATTAGGTGCAGGTGGACATGGATAGTAAAATGGACGCAAATGCATCGACGAAAAAGGCTGAAAGAAGGAGGTGGTGGCGCTGGCTCAAGCATTCACTCACCACAACGTATGAACGCATCACAAAATTTAAAGACCTTGTTGCATATATTATTAAAATGCCAAGTATAAAGCAGGTTTTTCTGTGAATTATGGTTAACTATTACCGGAAAAGCAACAATAAATTACATTGTAATAATGGTGGTGCTTATGTACACTTGGTAGGTGAGAGGCGGGAACACAATACCCACGTGGTTGCGAACGAGCTCGCATCTACCCCTCTGGAGCCGGAGACTCAAGCCCTGTGGATTTAGATGCTTCATATACCTTTTTCGCCTTAAATAAAGTGATGCCTAAAAAATCTCGGCCTTCTTTTAGCAAGATGGAAAGGAAGGAAGAGGAGAAACGGGAAAATCTCGCTACAGAAGCCATACAGTATTTTATTTTTTCTGATGGAATCCTACAGATGCCTGAGGCAATCGTGTGACCAAAGGCAAAGACCATACAAACATGCATGCGTCCATTACAAATTCGAAGGGTGTTCTCCTCCTAAAATAAATAAATGCATTAAATGCTAATGCGACTCTTGAAGATTAAGAGCTACCTGGTTGAGTGTTCATGGCTTATGCAAGTCGCGTGTGGAAGTTGGGATAGAACCAGGCCCCCCTTTTCAGTTTGGGACTCCGCCTTTACAATATGCGATTTGCCTCTCCTGCCTGACAGTTGGACATTGGTTTATCATTATACCCACAGTACATACAATGTTAATGCTCCCACCCAAAAATTGAGATGTACGCTCACCCGATACAGACACAGACCACGGAGCCATCACGCACACACCCACCCACCCACTCACCCACCCTACCCACTCATTAAATAGGGTCTAGTCCTGCGTATAGATATACCTTGCATTGCAAAAGCCCTCTTACGCATTTCAATGTCTTTAACATTGATCACACTAGCCTGATATCAGATTTATTGGAACAGAATGGAACACCAACACCTCTATGTAGTACGCAAAGAAATTGTCGTATTTGTCTTTTTCAGTAGGATGAAAATACAAAATGGGGGATGAACACGTGCCCGTGGTGCAAGCGACAGCATTTAGCAAAACGATGATTCGCAGCATGGCACACTATTGTCTAGACAAATGTTTCATTTGCTTTTATAGGCTCCTCAGCTTGACCTTGCCCCACAGTTGGTTGGTTGTGTTAAACTTTATTCACAACTGCGCATAGAGGACCCCTACCATCACCATGTTTGTGTCAGCATGCTTCATAGTCATACAAACAAGCAAAGTTATGTTTGGGCAGTTGAGAGTACCAGTGCAACATTGACCATGACTGGTAAGCAGTACCGTGCATTGTCGTCTCCTGTCTGACCTCACTTCGCTAACTGTGGATTACATGAGGGCACAGTGAGACAGTGTAGTCCATGCAAGTATTGTAAGTAAAGGTTGACGATTCTCTCTAATTGTGCCTACAGTGAAAATTTCCAGCTACCTTCTTAGGCTCCATAATTGCTCCTCAGTCATTACTCGTGCCCATTTTTGGGGACTATGAACATCTGTCACAAGTTATCCACGGTTAAAGACTTTTGAGCAGAAGCAATGATTCTACGCATGGCACTTCTGCGAACCACCAACAAATGTGAGAATCCTGATAAGCAGCAAGTGACATGCCTCCTGCCCGGGCCAGAATGTTTCATATCTTTATGCTAGTGCACAGTTGCCAAATAGACTGATCTTGTGGAGACTTGTGCACGATTCCTATAAAACTTCCCTCTTTCACAAGCCACACACAAATTCAGTACTATGCGAATCTACGTAAACTTTCATATATTTAATTGATCAAAATGCTCAAAAATAACAACTGAGCATTGTTGATTTTAGCACTGGTTTACTGATATGGTATGGCAGGCAATTTAAGTCAGTCTGCCATCTGCAGCTCAATTTATATCAGAGCACTCGGGACAAACACCATGACGAGTTGCAAATATGTCCTCAATTGATGCCTTTCTGCATGGACAATAACACGTCCCCAAGTTAACTGCTTCACTGGAGAAGATGAAGGACGCTTTGCGCACTTTGAAAATGCGGGTGGTAATTAAGATTAAGAAAAACAACACATTATCTCGGAAATATCTCCATTCTAGCCTCTTTGATGTGGGATAGGCATATTTCAACAAATATTTGCGCGTTCCTTACACGACTACATAATTCTTTGGAATCGATTGGGACAGCACAAGGCCTGCATTTACCCTTGTTGCTGTTACCTCAAACACGACTTTCTCGTAAAAATTTGCATACATTGCTAAAACTTAGTGCGCCAGCAAAACTGAGTGAGCGAAACACCACTACTTCTTGCTGCATTAACCAGTAGAGTCAGCAAGCGATCATTTCGTCCCCGGACTGCTCGTCAAGAGCCTCCACAAGACCATTGCACGTCCTGAATTCCACACGTGCTAGCGATTTTAAGAGATGGGAACTGAACAACTCGAGCACGTGAGAGAAGTACCCGACCGTCGTTTGAGTAGAGGATGAGATAGCGGAGTGTGTTACCGATTTACTCAGACTTAAATCTTGCACGGATGCGCAGTAGATTCTTTTCATAGCATTCTGCCATCCTTAAAAAGCACTTAACATAGTACCCTACTTTCACACATTTGCATTGTAAACAGAAAGATAAGGTGGGTAGTAGGCACTTATTTCAATAATAATCGGATGTGGATGGTTGGATAACTCCGTTTCATGCAACTGGTCCCAGTAAAACGCAATGGTTTTCAGGATGCTCAGCATATCTGGGACAAATTAGCGCTATAGCGTACTGGCAGACTTACGATATTTGAGTGAACATATGTCGTTTGTGACGGCACAAGCTAAGTCACGGTGATAGTGCGATACATTCTGACCGCACCATGAATGATTGTAATATGCCGAAATATGGCCTGGCAGGAGTTCTACCGCAGCTAATAAGCGAAAGCTACAGGGTTTACGAGGCGTGTTGCATTGAAAACGAAGTGTTGTGGCTAGTCAAATTATTGCGTGCCTATACATTATGTCGACTGCTTTCATTTCACCAAGACTAGTAGGGCCTCTTTACTTTGTCATTTGCATTTATCAAGGAATATCTGATTAAGTCGGGCCGTTGAAAATGGCTCCAACCACTCATTACATATCTCTATTAAATGAGTGAGAAGAGGATTAATTTTATTAAGGCTTCACCTAATTAAGTCTTTTGCAGTTGGGATTCATCACAAGTGCATTCTTTGGATTCGCATGCCAGATAAAGTGATACAAATAAACATTTTGCTACTATGGCTTTGATTCAATTCAGGCGAATTTAATGCATTGCAGAGTAGTTTGCGTGAGAAAATGGGAGAAATTGTTCTAAACCATGTGTTAATTTTCATGGTTTCCTTCTCTGACACCCCAACGCTGGTTCATTTCACCACTCTGAGGGTCGATATGATTGCATGCTCAACCTCAAAACTGTGACTAAGATATCAGTGCGGCATGATCGTGACATTCACATTTGCATATTTGGCTTCTACTTCGCTCACACAAGTCGCATGAGCTTGGTTTGCTTGTAGCTCGCCCTTGGCACCAGCGACGATTGCCACACATACTTATGATTCTTCCATCACCTTTGTATGCTTGATTTGGGAAGACGCATGTCTGCACTACAGGGAGAGCAAGTTCCCGCTTCGGCTTTTACGCAAACATTGGTTCCGAAAAGAAGAGCGCAGACCTAAAACAGGCCAGCCAACGAGGGGAAAATAGCTCAGTTTTGGTTCAGAGGTTTCTGATTGTGTTATTGAAAAAACGGCACTTCCGTTTATTGTCACCACTTACATCAGCTGATTCTACAACCGGCGTCACCCGATTTTCGGTGAATAATATAAGGTGAAGTCAAATGAAAAAGTCATCCCCTTTACTTATGTGGCAGGCTTTGGACGATCGGAGAGTGTTTTGGTTTGCTAGCAGTGATTTTGCAGGCACCGCTTCTGCTGAAGATTAAAATTGTCAGTAAAAAAACATCCCGTAGGGCAAATAGGGCGCCCATAGGCTTGGGCCTATTTCGCTTTCTTCAAAACTCACAACGCTGCAGTATGGAAGTCAACTGGCATAGCTACGAAAAACCAGGCCAACAAAGCGAAGGGTCGGAATTACTTGAAGCATTTTGAAGTGGATTTCAAACTGGTAGTGGCACCTCCGGAAGTTAACGGGTAAGCAGAACTAAATAATTCGGGTATCTGCCTGAGATGGGCTAACCGTGACTACGATATTTGCATGCGCAGTGCTCTTGAGAGTGTAAAACGGAAGACCAACCCCTCTTAGCACTGTATGCCCATAGGTAGCCACACACCTTTTTGAGTATCATTCACTAATGCGTAAGACGTTATGTCTCACCGCATTTTCCGGGGCTTAGCCACATAGCATTGCGTTGGGCTACTGGGGAGAATCATACTCAATGAGCTATGTTTTAAGTAAGAGACCAGTCTCTCGAGTGATTATATGTGCAGTCGGGTAAGCATCGCAAGTTCAACAATAGGTAATGTCAAACAAGCATCACTTAACGACATTGGCATGAACTGTATATGATTCAGTGAAAATGAATAAAGTGTCGTTGGATTATACTTCAGAGAAACGATAGAGCATTGGTTTAACGGCCGTACTCCAATTGCAGCATGTCCCATACGGGTCACAATGTGACAAATTTTAGCATACGAGGCTGTCTTACTTGTGCGAGTTAAAAGAAAACCTGGATAAAAGTAGCGAGGGAACCAAAAACGCATTCATGCTAGTCAGTTAGCCATAACGAGTCCTCAAGTAAAGGAGTGACACCCTCAAATTCATGCAGATTTCAATGCACTCTCTGCACAATGGCTAAAACTAAAGCGATACGAAGACTGGCTCGAGGTTTATATCACGCAAATCCACCTCAAAGTTCATCTCTGTGCACCTTGGTAATAGCAGGCGTGATATCTGGCTGTGGGATGGCCCACAAGAAGCAACAACCAATAGCCTTTTTTCTATGAATTCATAACTCGCCTTGTAGGTCAAGAATAGGATGCCTGGTAGGCTATTGCTTATGCATGTAATGCTCATAAATGCGCTGGGAGTCGTTAGCGCAGGTAACTATGGATTGAGGATGGCTATTCCATTCTGCCTCATTTTGTTGGCTATCTGCGTTTTGGCTAAGAGACCGACAGAAGACGGGTAAATGCCTTTTGACGTCAAACTCGTTGTGTTTGCAATTTTCTTATCGTTTGAATGCTCAACTTTGAATTTCACAATGCAAGCAATACCATACGATTGCATCCACCAAATTGGAATGTCTCATATTCCTTCATTTGTAATAACTGTTTTGACCTACGTCTTACCTGCTGGTATTCCTTTAAAATTGCCTTTACATTGCTCGTACGAAAATGATTGAATTCTTTACAAATGATCGGAAATCGCAAACTGAGTGTGTGGAAAATTCACTTGGAGCAGGACTCATGCATAATATATTTGCAGGTGTCCTTAAAGAGTCGATGCGGAGAAGGGACAATTCTACCTCGACATTAATTTTATCCTACCTCTCGACCCCAAATGCGTACCGTACATCAGCAGCAATGTTTTTAGCACGTGTTTCGGTTCTCTTAGTACATGCGCTTTTAATCATGCCAATATCGGCATATGTGGAGCGAATCGACTCATTATTTTCATAATTTAGCACTTTAATTTTCACCGAATAAGCAGGAAAATTTAGAGAAAGTCTGCTGTAAGTCACAGCAGTCACATGAGACATTTGTCCTTATATTCGATCGCCCAAGTGCATGCTATCGGCGGTGTCATGTTCCTTTAAATTATGTTTGCTAATAAGTCGCAAACATGGTAGAACAGGGAAGCTAGGTGTTGCATATGGAACGCATGAACACTATGAAGCCTTTTCAGTTGCAGCCACCATTGTTATTTTAATTTTCTACAATTTTGTGCCAAGCTTGAAAAGTAGCTGAAACAATCCTGCTAAGCGCTTCCCATTCTAACTTTTTACAAAGGAAGATGACGGAAGGGGAAAAGAAGGAGGTGACCCTACACGGGTCCTCAGGCGCACCAGTAAAGTGAAGCATCCTAAGCTTAGATGATCCCCATGCAGACCAAGTTATTGCAATACGCCTACTGTTTCTTTACGCACATTTATTAGAGCCGAAGGACAGGGAGTATTTTACTGCAGGGTGTCCAGAGTTCCTCAGACAGACTGTAGATTGCCGATAAAATGAGGCAGATTCGAAATGCCGTCTCCAATGCAGGCATTCATTGGTATCACAATTCCTAGACCGACACTTTCCAATTCTTGGCCTATACATTCACTTCTAGATGCATGCCCAATGTCTGCCATGAGTTGTTTGGTAATTATGGCAGTGGAAATAGAGCGATGCATAAACCTCGTGTTTATAAGCTACATGACCCTGAGGCGATGGCAATCAATGCATAGTACTCATCATCATGAATTACGTAGCTCTAGACAGATGGACTGAATTACTAGTGGCAATGTAGTGAGATAAGGGCGAGTCTGCGAAGAGGACCGATGAAGTGAAGTGTAGTTCAAGCAGTGAACATCACCTTAAAGCTTCAAATAGCAATGCAAAAGCCGTCCAAAGTTAAGTTTTAAAGGGAGAAAAGAAGGCTCAGACCTGCAACTATTTAAAAGTAAGGCACGATAAGCAAATTCCTCGTTTCGTGTTATGAATAATAGGCTCTGCTTAAGCGCTGCTAGTAGCAAAGCTGAAAACAAAGCTGCAACCACTACAACACAGCAGAAAAACGGCGGCCTTTTTGGCAGCAGTTTCAGCGTCTCAAAGACTCAGAAATTTCGACACCGTTAGAAGGCGAGTTCACGCCTGGCATCGATGATGACATGAAGAAATGACGTGGCTAACCCTTCATGAAGTCCATTCCTTGCTAGATTAAGGCTTTCCTTTAAGCATTTCTTAAGAAAACGAGGACCGATACCCATCCACATTTCTCTACATACCTGCTTTATCATCGTCTTCTCTCTAGCTTCTCCCCGTCATCAAGATCGCATTAATGTTAAACCAAATTACCTACACATCTGCAGCAAGCCCTACTAGATTATCAATCCACATCTCTCCTGAACCTCATTGTCTGCATAACTGAACTCGTTCCTGTTAATTATGCAGACCCTTACCACTACATTTATCCAGCCACCTGATTCCCTTCATTCTGGAGCCTACGTCACCATCTGCCTCAGCGCCTTCTCGTTTTTAGCCCCGATCACACTAAAATCTAGTTCTCAACATGCCTGCCTCCAAGTTCCTTAGTTCTAAAATTCTAAAGTCCCTATGCCTGCTCATTCTGCCTCCCATCACATATGCACACAATACACTACCTTTCCCCTCCATTTCCTCTGTTCTCAAACTGCTGTTCTTTGAGAACATAGCTCTCTCAAGGGTCCTCTAGTATTCCAGATTTTGCCGCCCCAGAAGATGACCTCATTAACAGAAGCGATGAAAGTCGACACAACACAGTGCCACAAATGCCCGCTTGCAATTTGCAATAACAGATTAACTAACTTACAAACAAACCACCACGGAGAACACTAGAGGGAAAAGGGGCTCAAACTCAAGTTCTACTAACCTCACTAGCAGCTAAACTCAAAGTCATTTTCATCAAATCACCATCAACAGGCGCAGCTACAAAAGGGCCGACTTACGTAGAATTAAGACGACAAGTAGCATTGAAGAAGGTAAATTAAAGACAGCAAAATACATCGGAAATGGACCTACAGACTTAATTACGCACAGCTCTAATTTAGTGAGTTTTTCCTCCTCCTCCATCCTCTCCCTCCATCATGCGTGCATGCATTTTGTGCATGTCAGCATTTCATGCCTAATGGGATACGAGGCATCCAACCAGGAAATTAGACTGCAATGCCACGCATTTACACTGAGAAGTTGCTGCGTCTTGGTGATGTCGAAGGAGAGAAACCGTGGTAATATATAGATTAGTGAGCTCTTCCCAGTTTTGAAAACAGTCGATAGTGCATAGAGCAGGCATATGAGAAGAGGAAAGGCAAAGGTAGAGCGGTCCATGTTCTGTGCTGCATTAAGTATGAGGTTATCTCCCTTCAATCACTTAATGGACTAAAGCTAAACTGGCTCCTCCTCTAACCATTTTGTGCAGCCACCAATGCTACCGGCTTGATGTATTTGTTCACATCTGCAAATCATGTCCATATCTCATGATAAAAACCTTTACTTGATTACTCAACGTACTTCCGTCCACAAGGACCTGGGATGAAATCCACTTTGAAGAGGAGAACTGGTTAATTTCGCTATTGCTAATTCCTTTCGCGCTAGTTTTCACTGTTAGGAGTATCTCCTCTACGTCTCACCCTATCAGCCTACTCAGATGAAGTGGAGATGACCTCTTCACCACCATTGTGTTATTAGCTTTGCCAAAGTCACGTTTACTGCTCAAGAAAATCCAAAACCATGGGTAAGTGACTTAAAACCATTCTCTTAACCTCGTAAAAGCAGCCTGATGGGTTTAATTTGTACATGTGTTTAGCCACTTTCTTTAGACGCAGGACATGTGCCTCACAATAGGTTACGTTTGATGGCTTAAAGCATAAAATTTGCGCAGATTTTGTGAAACAGTCCTATATCAAATGGCATGCATCAAACCCACTCACCCACCCACATGTGCCAACACACAGGCTACCACTAGGCCTTGCTTTGTGTATCCAATACGAAAGATCTGCGTGTATGGAGAGTAGCAAGTGGGCTTTCCTTGCAGTGACTAACTCCTGTAATTGTGCCATTTGTTTGCGGAACCAGAAACCCCTGCGCTAGAGACAACTCTTACCCGTAAGCCGCCGACATGTTCGTATGCCTCGTCATTCTGCGTTTGCTTTATTCATAAACTACTGCTTTTTCCTAGCTACGACACTTTACTTTAAGCAACAGTTCCTTATGATTCAATTCAGTTAGTGCTCAATATTCCCCTCCATTCAAAATTTGACCTGCTGCATACGTTGCAATTAAATATTCAACAAACTTGCTGCTTTGATGGGTGAATCTTGTTGTTTTATGTTGATTGGCCAAGCATTTTACGAATTGTGAAGAAATAACCCTAACCGAACTCCTTCTTTGATAATTTTATGCAGCTGCAATCCCATCAGACAAGTTAACGAACTCACTGTTTCTGGTCATTTTCACCGTTTGACGCATTTAGTATACCAGTGGAACATGTTTGTCAATTGCGACATAAATCTTCACATAATGTCTTTGCGTGTTTCCATCTGCCAGGATCCGAGGTGACTTACACATCCACAGGTGAGTTGGCTACTTCTGGCATTGGCAATCCACTTCGCTCTTCTTTTCTGCACTGTGCGTAACTCACCAGCTCTTGACTTAGTTCGAGTCCTCATGTAAAGATAAAATCCCCCCATTTTAGTCGTCTTGGCATTGTTGCTGTTACCAATCCTGCAGTGAATGCAAACGCTTGAAGTACTGAGCGTAAAATAAAAGCTTCGAACTCGCATGAAAGCGAGCGTACCACAATTCCCTCTTGACATATTTAACCTCTTCACAAACTCTTGACTAACTTTCCTTTGAAGTAAAGCATGCGTGTAATTACGCTAGGGTCGTCTTTGGGTTAGCAATAGTGATTGTGAAGTGAAGTCAAATTCAGTGATTGGGGTTCTAAATCCGACCAGTCTAGCGATCAAGCAGCTGCCGCTTGGCGCAAGAAGGAAGGGAAGAAGGAGGAGAGGGGAGTGGTAAGTCCTGGTTTCTTAAAAGACTTATATCATTCGCAGCAGCCACGCTTTGCTTCAAGGAATGATGTCCGCCGTGAGGTAGCAGGCTCACTTTACTCTGCAGTCTGCAATAGGAGGTAGAAGGAATTGTTAAGGAGATTCAGTATCGGCACTATTCAAAAATTAATTGTTTGTTGAAGAAAAGGAAGCGTCGTAAGCAAAAATAATGCATTCTTATTACTTACGCACATACGATTCATTAAATTGCCAGCGTGGAACAGAGGGATTCTCCATTCTATACCTTAAAATCAGGATACCGGCAGCTGGAGTGGTGCAAACGGACAGAGAGGCAACAGCATTTGCAGTGCCAAGTAGGCATTGTGAATTTCAGTCAACACGCTTTTAACTCTTTAACTCTGTGTCCACATTCCAAGTCAGCACTGATTGGTCCATTCTCGAACTGCTCCATACTCCACCTCGATGCCATTCTCGTTTTTGGCAGAGATTTCTGACAGCATAGTGCCAAATTGAAACTGTGTTGGGTCACCTGCGAGATGTAGAAGTGAACCTAAGCCCGAAGCAATGTTGTTTCCCTCGACACTCTGCCACCTTCTTGGAACATGCGTTCGCGTCAAACGGAATACCGATCACTGAAAACCGTAAAAACAGGTAGGGATCTTGCCAGCTCTAGCCAAACGAATAGAGCTTTGCGAATCCTGGACACGACGAATCGGCCAGGCGCTTCATTAAGGGCTATGCTAAGAGCACCAGTCTACTGCATTAACCAATCGAAAAACAAACGAAGAAGGCTTTCACATGGGGAGAGGCGCTTGATGACGCAATTGGTGATTTTGCTGCTGTCTGGGTGGTCAATGGCAAAATGCTTTAGTGATTGGGTGATGCGGTACCAGGTTCGCCTTCTTTACATTTATCTGCCCCTGTTTTGAAAAGTCAATCGGCATTTTCATGCAAAATACCCGACAAGATCTACATGTCCTTCATTTCTTTAGTACTTATGAGTCACACCTTTTCAAGCGATGAGGAATGTTGTGCAAGGGAGCAAAGGATACGTGTCGTTCTATAATTTCGCTTTTCTGAACTTGATCCATACAATTCAAAGAGGATGGTTGAGTCCACTCACATACAGTTGCAACAATAAAAAAATTTTATTTTACATACACATAGGTGGTAACCTTGCCAATGCCTTCCGTTGCATCCATTTTGCCTCACAGATAGGTAAACTCAGTCACTGTTAGCATGGTGATCTTACTCTCCTACCCTCTTTCAATGGCGAATAATCCCTCTAACTGATAGGTATCTCCCAATAACATGCCTGAAATCAGCTGCTAAAAAGAGTGAAATTGCGTTATATTTCTGTGGAATGACACATACTTGACAGTGGGGTGGCTGTGTAGGTGGCGCTAGAATGGTCAGTTGGTGAGGTGGATGAAAGGTGGACAGGTAAGCACGTTGCTTACGAAACCCACAGCGAAACTGAACTGAACTTCAATAACTGAATTCCCAAGGTGAGAGATGCATCGCTTAACGCAAAAGGCAAGCCTCCTTCAGAAGAGATATGCTAAAGCTGGACTGCTTAAAGCATGTGGCAATTTCAATGCTGCTACTGCGACAACCTTCAGTTGGAAAAAGGGACAAAGCCAAGGGACCTGCGCAAGTGACGCTTGTTCGGGTGCTGTTCCCATAGTAGAGTGAAGTCATATCAGTCAGGTAATGTTTCGCTTCGGTGAGGAAGGGAGTGCCCAATATGTAAAGGTACTTAGTGAATTGATAGTTTGCAGACCTAGTTTACCTCCTCACCAATGCAGTGGCCTCAGTGTTATAAAATCCGTGAAAACTCAATAAAATGTGTACTTCTGGACTTCTTGCGCGAAATTTGCTCTTTTTCACTCCTGTGACAATGAGTTTACCAACCCAAAGGCCTACCAGTCAATTCTTCAATTTTACGGCACTTACATCTCCCGACTTGGTTTTACTTGGACCTTTGCTGTTGGTGGACAACTCCTGCCAGACATTGTGTGGTTTTACGAAATTCACCAGAGCAGTGTGTGAAGAGCTATTAGTGCTGTACGCAGAAAGGGTTGTTGGAATGGGCTTAATCAGATTGAAGTTAGTACCAAATTCTTGTTCTTTTACTCAGCCTTAGCATCCTCGAAAAATGGGTGCTAAATCGGCATCACAGGGGCTAACGCTGTTGCGTTCATAATTGTCATGTGATTGCTTCCCATTTGAGTTTGTCCGTTGTTCACCACGGTCGTTCTTCCGCCTCAAACATAGCCGCTGCCGAGCTATTGGTGGGCAATCAGAGCTTATTTTTGCTACGAAATAAAAGTCCTTGAACGGATTACCAGCAGCATAAAAAAGTGCGTAATTCTTATGGTTTAGTGGCTAACTACTTCCAAAACCATTTACCCATTACTGCTTTCGTCTACATGTTGTTCTGTAGGGTTAATATTTTGCACCATAAGGAGTTCATTTGCAAACAACAATGTGTTTATGCGTTCTTTCAATGCTGTTCAGTTATCGGCCCGACTGCTATCAGTGCGATTTCTCACAAGGTGTGGATGCATCGTGGAAACACCTACTTAAGGAATATGATCCAATGGAATGAGCTTATAGCCATCCTTCACCGGTATTTTTGCAACCTAGAATTCGATTGAATGGCCGGTCTGCACTGGATGCACACCATGCATGACGATTTTATGAGGTACGCGCCCAATGCAATTAATAGCGCTGCGCTTCTGGCACACTTCCACTTTTACTCGTCATTAAAATAAGGTACGTTTTGATGTTTTCATGCTTGTGAAAGGGCCTCAGACTGAACGTACGTAAATGACATATGGGGTGTGATAACACTCGTTAACAACAAAATATTTTAAGCTGTGTTTAAAGCCTCCTTACTAAGTCCTTTCCGAAATAATGGTCTGGACTTTGCCTCTCACATTCCCAACGTCGCAAGGAAATGTCAATTGCATCTGATAATTTGGCGTCCTATTATTTACCCATCATATGCTAATTTTCACCTTTTCGTTGCACTATGTTTAATGACGGACGCTGCAAGCGATGGGGGGAGCAGATCGTTTGCATCAATAGACAGGTACATTGCAAGTGTCGAAATAGTCTATCCACACAAATGGGATATAGCATAACCTTATGGTGGTCTAAGCGGCACAGAACGTCTTAGACTCTTAAAAAATGCGTTAACTTATCGTCCTCTTAGGTTCTTGATGTTTGCATCCACTTTAACAAAAAACCAAAAAAAATTTATTAAGGATTTGTATAGCGAGGACCGACACTTGTAGTCTATCAGTGACTACAACAAAATGAATGGATTCCACTCACAATCAAAAGAGGATGGAGAAAAAATAAAACTGCTTCAGGTTAGAGGAGGCAGAATTGATGCCAATTTCAGCATGAGAGGCATATGCGCTAAGATTGCCAAATTTGGATTAAATTCCACAGCATAAAATAATTTGCGCCAAATTGAGTAGCGTTGGAGTCGATTTCATAATCTGATCTTAAGCTCGCATTAAAAAGCGCAAACCTAATAGTACTTTCACGAGGAAATTTCATGTCGTCGGATACAAGTAGAAGCGAATTTGATTTCACAATGAGGGCCTACGTAGATAATGACATAATAGAATCAAATGTTGTTGAAATGGTTGTCTTGGTCGGAGCTGGTAAAACGATCCTGCGCCTGGGCAGCCAAAACGCATTCATTCCGAAAACCTTTCCAACTGTTTCGGTCACAGTTAATTTTTCGAGCTGTCATCGTTAAAAATCTGTCGAACGGATGTTGCTGAAGCGTACGGCTTCGCGGCCAACGAGTTGCTGCAGCGAGACTCACTGGCGCGACTGCAAGCGGAAGAAGTGAAAGTAACAACTGGCTTGCTGCAACGCCTGTTATAGCGACATTGTTAAAAATGGGTTGTGCGGATTTTGTAAAGCAAGCGGGAAAGGCGAGAATTCGCATCTCAAACATTTAAAAGATAGAAGTGGAAACATCGTCTGAGTTGCATAAGGAACATTCATTATGACTGGAATCATGGCAGCGTTGATTGTAAAATAGCAGTAAATGCTTTGGCAGCTTGTCATCTGAGCTCTTGGTGATTGCTCCTTCGACAGCGGTCACTTTGTTAGTGCTTAAGCGAGGCAAAACTGTATTCGATGCTTAAACGTAGAAAGTATTGTTATCTCCTTCCTCTTTTTACATCTGCTCGCACCATACACACTTCCCCCCACTGCGGGCAGCTGGGAATCATTCCTTGCTAGTGCAGCAAGTGCGCCAATGCCATTGCTGGGGCAGTCGCTCTGTTTCTGGACATTCAAAAGTGCTTGGGTTAAAGAAGCTGAGACTAAGTGCCTCTAAATTGAAACATTTTCACCAAGTAGCAATATTTCTCCCCCTGTTTCCAGGTTTACGCAAGGCCGCTTACTCGATAGTCAACGACATGAGAGAGTCATCAAAATAGTGGGGGTCAGTCGTTTCCCCATTTGTAAATCAGTCCGTATGTGGGAAGGATCGGTTTTGCCTTTTGTGACCTATCCAGAATTAGTTGTGGGTATTGCATGAATGGTGAATGGCAGAACTGTGCTCTTCATAAAAAGCATCAGCCAGTCCGAACAGTGGCGGTGACACAAAAGAAAGGGCAAAGGTATATCGAGATCGTTGCGCCTACTTCTGTGTGTCTGAATGATAAACGCTTCTGCACCAGTTTAAATCGATGCAATTTATAACTTCCTCTTTGTAATAGTCTTCTTTACAAAGTCTTCTTAAATATACTGTTTCTACACGTCATTTGGATGGGGTGAACATTATGAAGTTCAAGGGCGAACAATTCCAGAAATTGATCTGTACTAATTGCGACCATGCTCGCAATTCGATCTTTTGTTTAAACATGTCGCTCTATTTACTTTCATTGGCTCATTTCTACCCAACAACTTTATTCGTTTCATATAAAACGTAGAGGTTGGTATATTCTGAAGGCTCGCAGTCTTAAAGGGAGTGCACAACACCTATCTATTTATCCCAGGCGTCAGCTTGCAGAAGTTGGGAGTCACTAGATCTGAACTAG
The DNA here is from genome assembly GCA_001923025.3 of Taenia multiceps. NCBI lineage: Eukaryota > Metazoa > Platyhelminthes > Cestoda > Cyclophyllidea > Taeniidae > Taenia > Taenia multiceps. The sequence continues at coordinate 24,056,028 of CM010312.1, read as the reverse complement.
GTAAATGCAGAACCCTCTGCGTGCAGCAGGCATGCGACTTGGGACAAACGTCTGGCATAGCGCTCCACTTACGCATTCTAGTCTCAAAAAGTCCAAAAGCTATGCAGTTGCGTGACTAGTTACCATTAGCCAGGTACACAGTGGCCATACAGTTAGTGGCAGTCCACGTAGCGTCACTACAATCGCAATTTCTGTGAGTACAGCATGAGGTCCGGTTACTGAACTCAGCATCTTTAATTTACTAAGTGCGGCAAATTGCTTTGCATTGCCACTTATCTGACGATTGGTCGTGTGTGTGGTTGGCACTAAGACGGTCGATGAGAGGTGGATAGGCAAGTACATGATCAAAGGTGAGGTGGGATTATGGGCAGAATAGCGAACGAGATGAGGGACCTAAAGCACCATCGTGGATTTGCCACCTGTTTTAATATTCCTTGGTGGTGATTGCAATGCGATTTTTATTTGCTGCATTTGGACCGACGAATCTACCGATAGTTACGCTGCTGCTGCGACTACATACTTCAATGCGTCTTCATCAATCTTAAGAGAAAAAATTCGTCTTACCTTCCTTTCTACTCAAAACACAGGGGAACCAATGCAGTGTTGACGGGCACATAAAGTTATGAAATATTCTGGCCAAGGCAGGAGGCATTCCGCTTGCTAGCGGTGACGGTTCGTAGAAGTGCTATGCGTAGAACCATTGATTCAGCATGTTCACCGTCTCCGAAAACTGGCGCGAGTATTGACTGAGGAGGAAGTGAGGCGCCTAAGAAGGTAGCTGGGAATTTCCATTGTAGCCACAATCAGAGGGATCGGTCAACCTCTTCTCAAAAGCCTTTCATGGACTACACTAACTGACCATTCCCTCGCATCGTGCGCAGTTAGCGAAACAGGGCCAGACATGCGATGACAATGCACAATATTGCCTTGCAGTCATGCAGAGTGATGCACTGGTACTGTCAACTGCCCAAACAGAAATTTGCTTGTTTGTATGACTATGAAGCATGCGAAAACATCGTCATGTCTGAAAAGGGCACTGTCTTTAGCATCTCTTCCTACAGAATCGATTCAGCCCCTGTACTGACAAATCCTTTTGTCTGCTAGACTGCTTGTTAGTCACATCAGGAACTTTGGAAAAGGCATAAAATAACAAACGTTACAAAAAAACATAAAAAGCACTATGTCTTTGTCATTTCACTCTTCTAGGCTAACTGTATTACTGTCCGAGACCCGTGATGTGGCTGTTCAGATTGCAATGCAGACAAACCAGCAGAGTTGAAAGTGCTGGTTATGAATTGCATGCGAATGCACGTAGTCTCAGTAATATTTTCGTTACTCAATGCTTTTCGACTTCTTCTGATGCATGCTTGACAACTTCCTCGAGCTCGATTCACTCTCAACAGTTCACCTAACTTACCCTTAAATGCCAACCGCGAAAATACGGAGGCAATGTAACCAACGAGGAGGGCAGATATTACAATTCATTCCTTGTATGGACAGAGAGGCTTCAAAGCAGTACGGACAAGTCGATAAGCGTATTCACTGTAACATCGTCATGTCACAATTGTTTCTGTTAAGGCTTAGAAGAAGTTTTCTGTTCACCACTGATTACCAGCCATTAGCTTCACCCTCAATTATACTACGCCTCACAATCGTGTGACTCCTTTGCTTTACGGGATATTTGACACGAGCCAACAAAGGAACGAAAACACTTAAAAAGTTGTACAATTTAGGAAGAGAAAAACGCAGCTATGATTGAGAGGGGCCAGCAGCACGGAGGTATATGCACAGATAAGAAGGCTAAGAAGCAGTCATGGTTTAGCGAATAGGTGAATGTGGAGCAGAGAGTCGGAGATTAGACCTGCCCACTTCAGTAACATTTACCCCAGTTACGGAGATGAGGAGCTTTGCCTTCTAATCATGAGATCAAGCTATGAACTCAGCGATGCTAGTTTGGCCTGTCGCCGTAGAAACGTAAAAACAGGCGATTTTGCACTGAATCGCCCTTCTTTCCCCCAGTATGCCTTCTAAGAGATAGATATAATCAAATTTGCATGTTGAATATAACCCAATAAAACTAAAACGCTGCAGCAATCACACTCATGAAAGATTTAAAATTACCATTTAAAAATGCTTAAAGGAATGAAGCGGATGTTTTTCTTTAGCAAAGGCAGTTGAAATATTTCCTTTTGGGGGTAAAATTTAAAAATAATAATAACAAACACAGGGCAAATGTTTATCAAATGAGGTCGAGCAGTAGCTTAAGCCAGTCACAAAAATCCATGATTCTAGCAAGGTTTAACACACCGGCTGCCGCTATAACCTGCTGTTCATCTGCCCTTTAAGCACTTTGGCAGCCGAAACTCGGACAGGAACAGCAACGTGCCATCACAATGTCCGAGCAGCATCAACCACCACAGGTCATTAGGACAGAACCCACCCGAAAATCTTCAATATGTCAATTAAATCACATGAGTGTATTAGCTTACAGGATAGAGCTTTTGACATCGTCCAATCTATAGCGAGTCCCGCCAAAAACAGCTTGAGCACCAGCCAAGTCAAGATTCTCCACGCTTGTCAGACACTAGGGCGAACTGGTAGGCCGCATGATGCTACCAGTCAGAGTGCATGAAACTTATCTGAACACTGTAGAGTGATTGCACAACATGCTCAAACTGTTTAGTTCCTTCTCAGCAACTTTACTCATCGCTTACCGAACAGCTAGTCCCTATGAAAGCGAACCATAGCCCAACGCGTGCCAAAAGATGGCCAGATTTCATAATCTATTCATAATATGCAGCGATTCACGATCAGGACTTCTCAGTGCTAACGTCCTTGCCGCCGTTCTCGTCTTCTTTTAATCACTTTCATGTTCGGACAACATGTGTGATGTATCATATTTAGGTGAATATTTTGAAAATACAAAGGTTTATAAGTACATAGCATGTAGGTGCCGAACCATAATCTAAACCATTTGCACAAATCTAGACACATCTCGGCAAGACAGATTTTAACTGCAATTTTTGTGTCTATACATCTCATAATCTCTAAGGGCGTTAACAAACGCGCTAAGTCAGCGGTGGCTCACGGCTAGCTCACCGCTGCTGCTGCTGCTTTTACCAACGCGTATGGAGAAACTTGATAACCTCAACCAGCTTTGAATGTTTATCCGAATTTGTTGCCTTAAATTATTTCCCATTTACTGTCCCTCCAGATGTTTGTTATTCGTCATGAAAACACACAAAGAAGTAAATATAGGCCACGTATCGCATTCATTTAGCCTATGAGCAATTATCTTCTTAAACCGACTCCAACCCAAACAAATTACATTATTGAATCTGCTAAATGTATGCTGCATCTGTTAGTACGCATCCCGAAAGGACACAACCGCATATATTTCTAACTACTTTCCACTCTTGAGTGGAGCGCAATGGAAATCAGCCAAAAACTTTTAAGTGACTTTTACTATCAATTTATGCCGCAGTCGCACACACTGATTGTCATGAACGGGCAGTAGACCTCATTCTATAGACACCCTGCAACAAGTGCTACCTAAAGAATCAGTTGCATTTGGTGCAGGGTTAGCGTGGTATATTGCCTGGTCTACAGTGACATCTCAAAGTAGAAACGAAGTCTTCATCTTCGTTAGCATTTACTTGCTACTAGGCTTTTACTGAGTGACAGCAATTTGCTCTATGATAGTTGAATGAATGCTTCGATTCCACTAAATCTGTAAAATCAAGCCCGCAACTTAATCCTCATGCACAAAAGTGATCCAAGTTACAAAAAAAATACAGTTACTATGCACACACTAACCACGACTCATTCGAAATGTGTAAATCATTCTTTGGCAAGTACGGTTGGTTCACTTGTATTGCTAACCTTTCCTCTGAGAAATTCTATGTAATGGAGTCGAAGTGGTCAGGCATGATTTAATGTAACACGCGGCACCCTTTCTGAATCACGTTATCATTATTTAAGTTCCACATTTACAAAGCATGCTAGGTACATGCTCACATCAAAGAACTAAGGTTCAATGCACCCTCTCAGCCAATGGAACTGCGATTTGTCAAGCTGTCACCCGTAACGCTAAGTCGTTATGACCTAGGATTGCATTCCCAATTTTACATCGCCCTATCTCAATTCAAATGCTGAAATTTTAAGGTGCCTATTGTAAAGGGTTTCGCTGCATGAGTGTGCACTCCTTCTTTCATTTTAATATGCCCTGCCAAATCTCGAATTCAACCTGATAACTCGATAACTGATGCTACCTATTACACTGTATTTAGCGAGAGAAAACCTCCTGCAGAAGCATAGCTTATCAAATAAATAACGTCATAGGATTAGATGACATCGCAAAAACACAAAGTGGTAAGAATGAAATATGAGTGAGTCGTTAATAGTTGATGATGGTGTGCACACCTGCTCATGATTTATGAAACGCGGTTTGTGTAGTCACAACTGAGCGTGGGAAACCCTTCAGCATCTCACATTACGATGTGATGCGCTCTGTGTGCACAACAAATACAAAGATCTGAATTGAGATGCTATGGTAAAGTTGCTAAAGCATGACCAGCTATATTTCAATTTTGCAGGAGCTTGTGGGATGCAGGGTTTGGCAACTTATCTTACGCCCCTGATCGAGGCAAAAAACATCAATTTTTGATTGTCGAAGCGTGCACTGTATAGTACCTACAATGCATTAATAGTATGGGATACTGATGCATCCTGAAGCTGACCGCATTCGGGTTATGAGTCCGGTCATTTTGCGCCTCGAGGAGAATAAGCGATACTAGACTTCTGGAGAAAATAAGTCAAGCTCTTAAGATACCTGCAAACACAGCCACGTAGACAGCAAAGATCTTGGTAACAAACATGGAACATGCAGTGCAAATAAGCATTTACCAAATAGACACATCTCTTTTTGTACTTCGCATTGCTACATGGCTGAACGCTTCTACAATGCGGAATATGGTGGCCTGCATAATGAGTTACTTGCAGGGCTATCCGCAGCGCTAAGGGATTAATACCTTTATTCAGATTAGCAAGCTAATAGATCTGCAGCAAATTGTAGACCACAATTGGAGCCTTGTTTGTGGAATTTGTAAAGTTGTAGAAGTAGGTTGCATTTTGTTGTGGAAAAGTGCAGATGCGGAAACAAAATCAAATGTGAAGAATGCTTAGTAGTAGCTTAACACCAGGCGAAGGACAATGGAACGTGTTGTCCGCAGCTGTAGCTGGAATCGAGGGAACCCTCATTTCCAACCGCACAACCATTTCGTCTCTCAGAGTAATTAGTACAAAGGCATAGTTTTAGAGCTGACAATGATGCTACACGATCAGACCCACTTGTATTCGAGTGGTAGTGCAGCTTACCTATCGACGGTGATGCGGACCAGCGCACATTAAGTATCATTATACAAGTACTTGGCAGAGAAGGATTGAAGCTAAATGACAGCGTGAGAGCCGATATATCTTGAGGCTAACCACAATCGGATTATGAACTTTAAAGGAAATGGGTGGTGACTGATGTATCTTGAGGCTAACCACAATCGGATTATGAACTTCAAAGGGAATGGGTGTGGCTGGCACCAAGAGAAGATTATATCGTGCTTAAATGCCGCTAACACAAACACATTGCCGAATAAATGTGATTAAATGGTAATTTTGCGTGCGATTTCATTCACTTGCCGAGAATACGGGCCTATTACAACAATATGTTGCATCGCCTCACAACCAAATAATTCTCTAATAGGAACAATGGTGATCCATGAAAATATGCTCCTTTTCATAGCTGTCCACAGATGCCAAGTGTTAATAGCATGAATGCCAGCAAACTGGTTGGGAGGTGTGGTATCTTAGGCACTAGTACAGTATCTAATAATTTGAAGACCCATAGCATTCCTCGCAGACATTAAGAAGTGCTTTTAATATGACTGACTCCTACATTCAGAGGCAGAAAATGGATGAAGTGGTTGAGGCCAAGAAGGCACAACACGCTATGAGAAGCACAGCCGGGACTGCAGAACCAAGGAACTTGCCTCAAACATAAAAATTCGTTTTTTTGGCAAATTTCTACATTCTGAAAGGAAAATGATGTACAAATCTTCCTATTCCTACAATGGAAGCCATTTTGAATGCCCTTTTTCTCCTATGTCAACCACTGCAGTCACTGTTTGTTACACAACATTCACATTGTAAAGGAAATTATATGAAAGTACTGTCAGTTTCTAACCGCAATGGCTCCTCCACTGATGTGACCAGAGGTTGCGGTGGACGCTGCTTTTTGTCTCAGCCCAGCCCATCCAATGGGGTCAGCATCCACTCGGACATGAGATTTCAGTGGATCTTACAAGGCATACTTAAAGATAAATACTGTTATGCAGGCGATTGCATTACTCCCCAACCATAGCCAAAATTTGAAGCAGTGTTTCGTGAAAAGCTCAATTATACCTGCATGAAATGGAGATGCAATTAAAGCTGCCAGCTTCTGAGGAGACAACGTCAACACTGCCACTTTGGGCTGTTTTACAAGTAATAAATTGCAGGAGGCTCCGGAAAGCCATGCGGAATAGTTGAGAGCTCAAAAACCTGACAAGCTTTGAATGGCACCATTCATGATGATAACGCTCCCTGATGAA
>CM010312.1:23909249-24049287 GCA_001923025.3 Taenia multiceps | reverse complement strand
CACGGAATCTGATGTTTGAAATGCTTCGGGAGATGAAAGCATAGATGCAGTCTGCCGAACGTTACACTGGCGAATTATTAAATTGTTGGTCATTTCAAAGGCACCCATCCATCTTTCATTTTTGTTCTTCTGGGTCAGTCGGGAAGATTGGTGCAATTGATGCGGTGGTGGCATCGCGCTAAGGCACCTTGCTTCTCACTGAATAGGGTGGATTCTGCCTGTAGGAAAGCCTTCCAAATGAGCGTTTGGAGAATTTGGTGGCGAGTGACAGCTCAGTAGAGAAAGTGTTTGATGCAATGTGCTGCAATGGTCAGGAATTGGGTAGCAAGAGGTTTCCCTTCAGCTGAGGACTATCAGCTACCAGAGGAGGTGCGAGCATGGCTGGGAATGCCAAGTTGGAGGCCATCGATAGCGAGGAGAGGCGGCTGACTAATAAAAGGAGATTAACATACCTCCTCAGGTCGTATTGGCGATGGGCTTCAATCGCAACGAGTTAAAGTTCTTAGCACAAGCCAACCAATCTGCCACGTAGTCACTCAGCCCAACCATCAAGAGGCATAAAATCTGGGTGATCGATGCAAAGCAAGGTCATTGTCGTGCACCAAAGTCTGTTGGATTAATTAGGACATGGATTAGCCGAGATCCAGCTGCCACTGCTCTTACGAAAAGATGAGGTGTTGGTGAATGCACTGGCAGTGCTGTGCAAGAAGCAGAAGGGGCGAGTTAATGCCCGTCTAGGAAATAATATCACAAAGGATCGCTTAAACAAATCGAGTGATATGGAACCAAGGAAGAGGCGGCGATATGAGCTGAGGCAAGTACACCAGATTCAGAAAGAGCAGTATGCCAAAATGATCTGCACTGTGACAACCCAGTGAGCAAGCTTTTGCTTGACCCGAGGATGTGCATGCACCTAGCCAAACCATGAACCGGTGAAGGTTCTAAACCAGCAACTGAATGGAAGAACTGAAGTCGGATCCGGTACCTTCCGTGTTGTCAAAAGCTGCAGGAAGTAAAGTCTGTGATAAACGATTCCTGTAGCATGGTCAACAGAACAGCTGTTGAACTCCAGCAACTTATCAAACATTCTCATGATCGGTATATTGCAACCATTGCAGCCTATCTATTACAACGACCAGCACCTCAGAACTTTTGATCAATCAAAAAAGGCTGCCAATGAGCCCACACATACATTTCAATGTGAACGCCTACAGGGGTGAGCCAATCCACATATGCGCTAGACACCTTTTGACACCATGTGAAGTACGTGGCCGCGACAGATGCCACTTCAAAGACTTACGCCTTTGTGAATTAGTGGGTCATTTATAGAACGACAATTGCTATTATTAATCCATTCCGTAGAGGCTGACTAGAGAAATACCGACGGAAGCCCTTCACTGCTTAACAGCCACCTCAGTCACAGGTCTTGTAACATGATTAGTAGGTGAGGCAGGAACTAAACGGGAGAGGTCAAAATTGCTTCCAAAACATCGTGAGGAAAGTAGTGGAAATCAAGTCCAGCATGCTGTGACCCATCATCATCCAAGAAGCTGATAACAAACAGGATAGGCAGCGCAGCCCCAGCCCAAGTTCAACTTGAACAGCAAATGAATAGAAGCCAAACAGCGAAAGCAAATGGGCATAAAGTGCCAACGATTATGCCACCATCACAGTTATACGCTCAGGCAGTGATAAGCAGGCTCTCCAGCTAGCAGAGCGCACCACCCTCCTTGCACCAGCAACGAGGGACAGGTCATTAGACTTAACTTCCCCATCATGGATGCATGGGTGACTGACAATTTGGAGCACATCGACGGGGTACACAGCCTTCTTTCCGCTGATCGAAATTGATGAATTGTAGGCGCATGCGCACCAATGCTACTGATGTCATCAAAATCGCGTATTTTGTGCTAAACCAAACAGAATCAGCGTGTCAATGAGCACATGCGTCTATTTGTAACGTCAGAGGTTGCTTCTATTCTACTGCTGCTTCAATCCCACACCCAAATAAGTACTCTATCACCAATTGCTAACACTAATGAACGCTGGCAATTGCATGGGATTATTTGATGTTCTACCTCGTGCTGTCACTCCCAAGTGGGTGGGTGAGTGGGGTGTGGAGGGCAAGGAATTGGAGCAACACGTGGGAACGGCTCGAGGAGAACAGACGAATTAACCTTAGAAGGGAGTGAACCGGATTTCAAAGACACCGTTGACACTCGCACTACCAATTGCACCCTGACTGTGGTCACCGAGGGCGCAAGATAACCCGTCAAATAACAGACGAGACACAGGCACCTGCGAGAGCATGTCGCCACGTAATGAGCTCTGTCTCTGGGCTGCAGTGCACACCTGAGAGGCTGAAGGCGTAGCAAGCTTGGTTGCCTCAGCCTGGTCGGATGGCCGCTTGCACTACTCCCAATAGTGGTGGTCAAGTGTACGACTCAAAATGAAATTCAACCCTCGTCATATTGCCAGTGGCAATACTACTGAAATCCGGACAATTGTGTGGCAGGTCTCAATGCGCAAGATGTGCAAATTGCCTGCAATTTACCTATTTGTGGATCGTAAGAAGATACGGGTTTAGTTACCCCTAGGAGTGAGAGCACCTCCAAGTAAGTAGCAACTCGATACTATTGTTTATCTCCCCTACCGTGGAATGCACTGTGCATGAGTTGGTTGAGCAAGCACCCCACTGGCTGCATGTAAATGAAGGGTATTTCAGGTTGCGGAATCTGGCAGCACCAATACATTTCGCTACATTCCAATTCGTCGATCGACCCCAAAATTGACTTATCTGATACAGTTGCATCCTACCTGGTTTCAGCGCACATTTCGCATGCAGCTTCTCATTCGAAAGGTGGCATACGGTCTATGCATCGCGGTTAACATTACCAATCCGTTATTATGCCTTGCCATTTTGGAATTCGCCAAAAGCTATAAAGGTGTACCACCACCCACGTTTTCATCCATCTACCAAACTGCCTGTCTTTATGCATGCCTGCCAATCTCTCCGATGGCTTGATTGTTACACTCGCCTCTCCCTCCACCCGCTTAAATGCTGTCCCACACCACCAATCCATCGCACCGTCATCCACATCTCACTCAGAAGTAACAAGACTTCGTTGAGCAACAAACAGTGGACTATAATTACAGGAACGAGGATTCTAATCACAACTTGTATTAAGGCGACACCAAAACATCCTCTTCAGTCGCATACACAGACGAATTCACCACTGGAATGAAGGCAGACGGTCATTAGCTAGGTGCTGCTGTCTGGCTTCACGCTGTTCATTTGAATATATGCATGCAACCCACCGAAGATTGCGATTTTGACGGTGCTGCTGGCTCCGTCAATGTCGACGGAGGATAGAGTTACTGCTCTCCGCACTTTGCAAGACATCAGTAACGGGGAGAACGTGAAGCCTACCTAGAACTTTCTCGTTTCCCCACTGGTGTGGCAACGCCTCCACCGTGAAAACTTCTCCACATCCTCTTCACCCTCATCGCCTCCTTCTCCTGACCCACTCTTCCGCCCTCTTTATCTGCTTTGTGCCTCACAACTTCCAATTTTGTGTCCGCTGTTGTGATCAAGCAAAAATGGAAGAAGATGGTTGTAGAACTTGGCAAAACGAGACAGAAGTAGAGGTCGATAATTCACTTTAGCATGGGGACCTACGTTGAGTGAGTGATGCTGCAGTTGATGGTAGTGGCAGAGCATCCAAGATTGGCGTTCTTGGCGAGGGCATCAATAGCGTCCTCCACGTTCATGTCAATGGCGACTTCAAGGGCAAAAGTGAATGACGTGAGTGTGGCGAGCAATCTCTTGCAAAGGGAGTGGATGGGAGGCACCGGTGAGGTGGAAAACGCGTCTTCCTTGCGTAAGTATCTAAGGAGTCACAAAGTGAATCTTACCAACCACAACTGTCCACTGCGGCCAGGCAATGCGCCAAACCCACTGACCTCGGCGGTGAGTACGAATCCACTGATGATAAGCGAAGAGGAAGTAGATGAGGGTAAATATCCGCTGCATGTCCAGTGCCGTCAGAGCTTTCACTATGACGCTCATAGTCATGAGGCGTAGAACGTTTAGCAAGATAGTCACAGCTCATATGACGATTCCAGCTTAGTGTGTCGATTGACTACCTGATTGATTACTTCCTTGCCTGCTGGCTTGCTTCATTGGATGACTTCGAGGAACTCAATAAGACCGGATTTGATAACCACATGCTCTTGCGGACGCGAGTGTACAACGAGGTGTCAAGTCAGGGGAGACACCTACCATTAAAGCTAGTCTAGCGGCTGAATAGGCTATATCATGATTGTAGGATGCAACAGCATTCTATAGCTAATCGCTCAACTACATTCTACTCGAAGTTGATAGGAAGTAGCCCTCATGTCAACAGTAAAAAGCACTTTCGCAATTTAGGTGATCCTCTTGGACAAGGTAGAGCAGCAGTTAGGCGCTACACATTTGCATAGTTCCCAGCTATTAATGCATTACGTGATCCAAACTACTCCTCAACAGTATGCAATCACCCCACTGCATACCACTTCAGCCTCAACACATTGTGGTGAGTACGAACTCACAACCATTCACTCCTCTCTGTAAGCGTTGGATACCAGTTTTACGGGGAAGAACCCATCACCCATTCCTGATGCTGCATCTGTGTTACCATTTATTCTGCCACATCTTTCTTCTACTCCACCGATTACTAAGCAATAGGACAAGGAAGAGTGGCTGGTTATTGCTTGTCAGAAGAAGCAGGCGGAGAAATAGGATGAGATGTCATCAGTAGCAACGCCAACATGGCTGCACTCAAACACCGACACCTCCTAACCGCACCACAAACGAAGTACTTGGCTGCAAAATGGTAAAACGGATGCAAGCCGCATCTGCAAGACCTAGAATAGCAGCTACCGAAGCACTGTTCCTCAAAATTGCGGCTGCTGGGGTACGCCTGCATGACAGAAAACTGTAACCACGACGATCAAATTATGCGCATAAATTAAATGCTTCTGTGTTTTAGCTTCTCCGTAATGAAGAGGTCCAATCAATTCTGAAAAATGCTTACTTTAAAAATCGCTTCGACGAAGCAAAGAGGCGCACATTTAGCCTACCCTAAGAACCTAGTCACAGACAAGGACATGTCCAGCGCCTACGCCTACACAACGAGGTAGAGTTCAACCAACCCAATCAACCCAATTGGAACAGCAAAACCCTTATCGCATTCAACGACAGGACAGCAGCCCACAATTATTTGTGAAAGGGTAGCCTAGGCAGGGGTCACCTTTACGACGCAGAACAGGCACCACTACAAAGCATCAGCAAAGGAAATATGAGGTCAAATCGATGTTATGGTCAGGCGGAAAAATCCCCACCAACTATCGGCTAGTATGAAAAGAGAGATAAATGAAACATTTGGATTAAATTGAAAATTACTACTAACTAGGCAAATGGGCCAAATTTGATTGAAAACAGCATTTGCGAAATAAAAGAGAAGACTTGCGTTTAAAATAAATCAATGCCCTTCATTTCCTTCCCATTCCTTTCTGTAAGGGGTCAACGAGCAGCAAAAATCACATTTACGAGCGGTCCCGCCACCTTTAGACTCCGCACTACCAAATCCATGATCCCACTGGTAGGCAACGAGGAAGCAGCGAGAGTAGCAGAACCATCGTCAGTTGCAGCGACTTCGTATTAGAGGACAACAAGAGTCATCAATACTTCAGCAGTAGCCTTGGCCGATACTCATCAGCAAGATCATGCATCTGCACTACCCAAAACAAAAAGGGGCAAAGAAATGGAGCTAGGGGTACGATATCACTAAAATAGAGCGTTTGGTAGAATGGAAACACAACGAAAGACACGGGGTGCCTGTGGGAGCGCAGAGTGCGATACAGTGGCAGACGGAGGCAGAGACGTCGAAGGAGCCATCGGCGAGACCCACGTTGACGGCCGTGGCTGCGGTACCGTATTGGAAGGCTAAAGGCGGCGGTAGAGGTGTTAATTTAACAATTAGATGTCTGTCACTGCTTTTGCTGCGTCGCATTCCTCGTCGCTAGGCGAGGTAGAATTGAATAGTTGACACAATTCGGAGGCGTCAAATAAAAGCAACTGACCAGATGAGAACACTTTCGATGAGGTACAAATGAGTAGACTTCAACTTCAAACTGAGAATAACAACCGAAACCCAACCGAAAATGACGCCTGCAAATCAAACACCATGGAGGAATACGCGTCTGTTCGCAAATAACAATGCGCGGACACGTTGCTGAAATCAGCACATAGGCTGGCCTACCATCCGTAATTAAATTCCTCACTGAGTGCCAATCGAACACAGGGTTGATATCATTCTTACTTATAGACGGCGCAACCCAATGGACGTCATGAGCATCTTAGATCGCCCATGCCAATTTATCCACCACCAATTATTTACCTGACAATTAACTAAGCCGAATTTTCTCCCATACTAAGGACTCACAACGGCAAAGAGGATATCTGCCTACAGCAAACAATCTCCAAGTATTCTTGTGTGTCGTTGACTGTCTCGTAGCTGACTTCACATGGAAGTGAAAACTTTAGCCCAATCGCACAGCAACCAGTTATCGGAAAGAAACATCAATTTAATGCATTAGCTTAACGTTGATAGCAATTGCTGCCCTTTTAAATTAATCGTCCTCCTGCCTTCCTTACCCCAAACAGAACGGGATTCTGAAGCTTTAGGGAAAATGAAGTGCCAACGTCGATTCCACTGGAATCAAACGAAGATTCAATAAAGCGTAAAAAGATGTGACATGGGTGCATCAAGTCACCAAGGATTCATTTTAGGGAGAGTTGATAGCACTACTCTAATGTGCTGCATCAACCAGCTTTTGTTCGGCTCAAGCAATACCCACCCTTTAAAATGTCCCTAAATAAACGGTTCACATACCACACCACAGAAAAGACATTGTTAGCCCACGTAACATGGCTTCACCGACCCCACTTTCAACAATTTTACCAAAGCTCACAAAATCTATCGTTCTATTGCCCCCACCTCCACAATGAGATTTGTTAGCGTACTCAGAGGAACTCAACCTTTGTAGGGGTGAGCAGTTAACAATTCTGTTACAAACTGCCCTATATGTGAGGTTGCTAGCTAATAGCTAATGTCAAGCTAAGCTTTGACCACTTGCTCACAGACAATTAGCTCGAACCTCTTTATCCAGTCATCAGTATACGTTTGGCGCTGAAGCAATTCATTTTATGCAGTGTCTCAAGCATCTTTGGTGACTGCACACGAGAAGTGAGCATGCAAATGAGTTCGTCAGACGGCCTAGAAGTCGTGGAGAGGATTTGCCACCTCGTCGTCAGGAGCTTGCTTTAGTCGCAATCGCAATGTATCCAATGTGAGGACTGCTAAGTGGGGACCTTGATAGTGTCATTCCCGTATGGATGGAAAGTGTCAACACTTGTCACATTGATGAGGGGAGGGACGACTTACACTTTTGTGTGGCATTTAATGGAGGAATGGAAGCAGATGACGCAGACGACGCAGGTGTTTTGCAATGCGCTCAGGCTACTCCATAGAAATAAATACGTGTGTAAATCTTCAATTACATTGCTGTGCTTTTGCTTCTAATCTTCCATTTTGAGAGCGATTAACACCCGATATTTTGCAAGTTATCAATGGCTTTGAATGCAGATGACGCCACTACTTGGACGAACGATAAGCAAAAGTTTGTGTAAGAACCCCCACCAATGCCTCCTAAATCGTCCGCTCTGCAGAGGAAACTATCTTCTGGCTATGAAGTTAAAGCGTTTTCTGTAACAGGGCATAAATGTATCAGCGACTGACATCACTCCCTATCGCGGCTATCAAGTTAAAGGATAGGAGGGTGTTATTGCAATCATTCACCTCTATTTAGCCCAAGCTTTGCAATAGGCGCCAGATTTTACTTGTCACCCACGCCGCCGATTCTGTCAAGCTGTCTCCAATTTTTCTGAGCAGATGATAATTTGAAAGATCGTGATCCCACATGACCACAAAATGCTCAGAATACGGTTAAAACCAACGTTGGTTATGATCGGTTGTTTAAGGGTTGTCCATCTCCCATTTTAGCATAATGACACTTAAAATCTGTTTCTATTTGTTTAGTCACAGGACCAACGGAAAATTAAGGCAAGTGAAACTCTTTTACTGGTAAGTTTCTGATTGATGTAAATAAAGGCATAACCAAGAAAGAATTTCAAGATTAATTTTCTGTTACTCAAAATTATTATTTTTATTCATTATTTTGCCTAGTTATAGCCAAATGGATGTCCTGCCGAAATGGTTAATTAAGACAAACTCCAGCAGGTGATTCTTCCTTTCCATCCATTACTTTTCACCACCCATGCTGGGACGGTTTGAGGCCCTTAAGCATCGTTACTATAATTACACAGGTTATATAGTCGCAAAACCATGGATAATACACAAAGTCCGGAGATCCAACTTGCCCACCCACGACTAGGGGTAAATGTCTTCGCCGCCACTGAACTGCAGGATCACTCTTAAATAACAAAAGTGTGATTAAATTTTAACATAAGGATATGCTTGGCTTAAAGAACAAACCAATTACCGAAGGCTGTTATGTAGCGTCCCGAGGCTCCCCTTAAGGTAAATGAAGGCGTAGTACGAGGGCAGAATATATATATTCCGGGAACAGAGGACTTGGGGGCTGTTGGCACGGCCCGAAGGCCGACCAACCGGCTAGAACAAGATGGCCCCCAAGTGACCTATACCGGTAGTTCGAACAAACAAAGTATTACAGTTAAATGAAGCCAGGGAGGGGTTGCAAGCGTTGGTTGATAATCAGAATCTGACAAAATAATAGAAACGCATAACTCCATTTGCAAAGAACCCACTCAATGCCAAGTCAAAACCTCATTTCCTAATTCTGATATTTGTCTTGACAAATCATTTCAACAGAACATTTTTTGACCATGCAAAACATGTATTAATTTTCGTACAATAATATTGGCTCCGAAAGTTTTGCTTACTTTGAAAATTATGAAATACTTATACTGTTACAAATTGGCTCGTAGGTGAGAGGCGAGAATTCAAAAGTCAAACTGGGAACCCGGCGCAACGCCGGGTAGGCTGGGGCGCGTATGGTCTCGTACGTGGTCTCGTACGCATGTCTCCCTAGTCCTGTATTCTCGTTGATAGCCCAGGTAAGAGCCTTGTCTCAACTTAATCGGTCTATTCATTTGCAGGGTGATTGGGGAAAAAAGGACATGAGCGAGGATGGCGTCACGATTTAGCCGTGCAAACAATTTCATTTATCTTACTCCTCCACTTGTGACGCAGTTGATCAAATCTCTTGAGATTAATAACGCTTGGAAGGAGGGACCGATTTCTGATCGACTAATCATAACGTTGACTCAAACTCCGTTCTAAGCACTTTGCGAGATTTCGGACTGCGTTCTTCCGGATTTTCCCTGACGCGGAAAGAAAATTTTTGGTTTTGCAAAAGCATCCACTCTACCGTTCTAGGCACACACGGGGTTGTTTGCAGCTGTCACGATTGAATGTCGGGCCAACTTAAGGCGGTGAGTAGAATTATCCTTGGAATGTCTTATTGTGGTGTCACTTCATCTTTCAAAATCGGCTACGCTGAAAAGGAGCAAAATGTCCCCTCTAAAATTGCGAAGAGGATGTGGATGATGTTTTGGATTTCTTGGAATGTCATCGAGTGTGGAAGAGATGTCCTTGGGTTAGGGCTATTGCACAACTTCTCGACCAAATTTCATCCCTTTTAGCAAGCATCCCATTCTACTGAATCTAATTACAGTTATAGAAGAAGGCTTATAAAAAAGCAGGGTGAAAATCCGTTATGGGCTTAGTAAATCATCACTTCCCCGACTGTACGATTTTGACTTAGTTATTCCTTCAAACTGCCCCTGTCCCATTTTTTCAAAACTTAAGGATAGTTAAGGCCTGACCGAATGCATGGCAGACGCAGTGGCATTTGTCGACACTGTGATGCTGCGAATTCGCTTCATTTTGGGCAAAACGGAATGTGCTGCGTATAAAAGCTTCAAGAATGAATAGGAACACACGAGACGGATTCCCGGTTAAAACAGTTGCTTTGCACCCCAACCGTCTCGGCTTGATCGCTCCTGTCGTTGATCAAAGCTACAGATCGCTTAAAAGGATCACCTTCCCTTCCCACTTTCCCTGAGAGCAGTCGAAGGGATACCCTGGTCAGAATGCTCAAGCATAATTCGCTTCAAGGCCTACAGCTGTCCCGACTTCCGACAGTGGCACCTGTAAATAATCCTGTGTGCGTCCAGAATAATGAGTGGTTGTCTTCGCCAAAGAGGCCAACTTCCTCGGTCATCTGGTAGATTCCACAAGCAAGAACCGCCAGCAGCCCTTTGTGGCCTCGCGTCACTCCATATCTAGCAGACAGTTAGCTCCAGCATTCTTGGACTGCGTCCCATCAAGCAACACCTCAAAATCAAGTGAGCCTCCCTCTCATATATACTGTTTGTCCCCAGCCGACCCATTTGTTTTGCTTGCCCAGGTAGTCCAAAGGGACGTCAATGCAGTTTGATTAATAAACAATGTGATTTGTCCTTTGTTACGAGATTGGGGTCGTGTCTCTGTCTACACAATTATGGTCAATAGAAAAGACAGTAGTAAAAGGGGAGAGCCACTGAAGACTTGTTAAGGCGTTCCTTGGCAGGGCATTCGACTGGGCGAACAGGTACCACCAGGCATACGATAGATACTGGCGAAGCTAGACCCATGTGGCATAAGTGTTTTTAGGTAAATACTAAATTGTCAGACCACATAGGCCGCATAGAATGATGGCCAAAATCACAGGATATACAAAAAAATGTACTGGGAGGAAATGGGTCATAGCCAAACTGAGGTGGTGGGTTCTCACCCCTTCACGCCCACCGTCCCGTCCACCATTCCGTGAATGCAACACCCAGAAAGCACAGTTGCGATGGTGGTCACTAAAAAGGACAAAGGGAAAAATGGACTTACAAACAGCCACTAAAGCCGAGTGAGTGGGAAAGAGGGATGGGTCTGAAAAAGCGACATGGCATTCACAGAGGGCAGCCATCGTACAGGTTTGCTTTTGCAACAGTTAAGGCTGCAAATGAAAGGTCAGGATCAGCAAACGGCTGATCTCGAAGGCGTCGGGAAAAATACTTGATCGCTTCTGTCGCAATCTACGACTACGACACCATGGACTTGAGCAACCTATAGGATTGCACGCACATAGGGGAAAAGTGACTAAGTGAAGCAAACAAAGTAGCCTTAGTAACGGTCGTTTGTCTCTAAATGTATCCCGAGGAAAATAAGACTTAGAAAATTAAATAGGCCGATAAACGAATGATAGGCAAGAAACGGATGGGTGGATGGACTAATGGATGGATGGTTGATGGGAACGGGCGCTTTGGTTTTGAATTTTTATCAGGCAAAGAAAAATTGCTCTTAGAGCATATTTTTTAAAAACCAGGGGTAATTCCAGACCCGTCTTCCTCAACCAAGCAAAAACAACTCAAAACACCGTTAGAGTACAAATAATCCGCTTGGCTTCAAGAGGTGAATTGGGCTAAATGGTTTGATCTTGCTTTGAAATGGTTCCCTCATAAGTGGCATAACGACCATAGCACACTTACGCCATTGCCAATTTCGAAGAGAACTTCAAAGCACCAAGACCATGTTCCGAATGTTCCATTCCAGCAGTAACAATTTTCAGCCTACACCAAAAGCCGCCGCAATGGGATAAATTTACTTAACTAAGAAGCAAGATTTAATAGTGTTCCTATTCTAGCGTCAAATCATTTAGAATGGCTTAGTAATTAACCGTGAAGAATATCCACTTCAGTCATCATTCTGGCTAGATGCAAGAATGAGTACTCGGACAACCCTAAGATCGAAGACATGTCTTGATCACTCCCGCAAAAAGGAGGTTGCACTCGACTGTCTTGATCTCTTCCCAATGACCACTGCTCAACCTAGAAACTTCTCCTTCCACATGTTGACTAACCACGCCCTTTCGAGGATATCGTTGTTCGATGGTCAAAATAGCCCATTTACAGTTGATAGACCGAAGTATTTTCTTGCTTGATACGTAATAACAAAGCGTGCCTATGATCTCATGCTATACGAACCAATCGATTTTGTCGTAGATACCAAATCTTAATAGAGTTGTTTGACGTGTGATGGAGTGTTAACATCTGAATTGTAGGCAACCATACGTCGTGGAGAGCAGCAGAAACGTTTGCCAACAGTCTTCGGATGTGCAAAGTCTACGCTAAATTATTGCTCAAGCGTAGTCGTTTGGACATGGAGCGGTACGTATTCCAGACCTGTGAGGTGATCAGTGAGGGTACAGTTTGCGAATAACCCATAATGAAATGTTCATTTGTCTCACAAAAGTGGCAACGCAAGTCATTTCTCAAGTTCTCCACAGGCTACTCTTCCAACCAGTCGATCATTCAGCAAACTACCTTACACATACAGCATCTTACAATGCATATGAAAGAAGTGTAAAATAGCTCGTGGTCCACGACTTTTGCTGCCTGTCACCTGATGATCTATGGCGTCCAGGTCGTACCCATATGCCCAGTCTCTACCATGACAGCTCCTCCAATGCCAATGTAGGGGTGAACCAGTCGTCCCACCATCACTCAATCTGGACATCGCTCTTAGTCCCTCCTGACACGGTGATCTTCAGTAGCATCAGTCGAACCAGATAAGTAAGTCTTTGTCATTCGAAACAAAAGCCTTCTCAAATGTTATGCCTTCTGAGTGACGCAAGATCACCACAAACTGTTTAAAGCTTTAATTGTAAGCAATACATTTTACTGCTAATTACCTCGCCTTTTCGGGAAATGAAACAAAAATTCACTAAAGCTGGCGACCACTTTACCCTAGAACCGAAACAATCCCACCTGTGGAGTAGGCAAGCTCAAAACACATTAATTTCAACCAACAGATTTGGGGATTCAAACCAAGACCAGTGGAGTTTACGGCATTGATGTGGCGCAGACGTTCTACAAGCCTTAATAAGTAATTGGAACCAACTACATCTGCAATCGCACTAAACCATTTGGTTATCTGATGCATTCTCAAGCTCATGCAAGTTGGCAGCACCAAATATACAAGTAATAGGTGAGGTGACGTTAATGGAGTTTAACATTTTAAATCCGTCAAAGACATCTGGCATATGGTAGACGAACTGGATTCGCAAATTTCCAACAACAGACCTTATCGTAGCCACGACGTAAATTAGCAGCGACTGCCACTAAAAAGTATTTAATTGCGAGATGCGAAGACTAGGTAAGGAATTCTGCCAAACCACTCAGTTGGGCTGGCTAAACACGACCTCGATGCAAACAAACCTTCAGACAGCAGTCTTGATGGCACGAAACCACAGCAAACAAAAATCATTAATGCAAAAAGGTGGCATATCAAGGAGTGGTCTCCCAAGTACATCGCCGAACCCTGAGATGGATTCATAGCATTAACAAAGGGAAATTTGAGGCCATATCTAAGTAACGGCCGACTACCAAGAACCTCAAATACAGTTTGGCTAAATTAAAAAGAAATAAGCAAAAAGGTGGTTGGAAGGAATTCAACCAATGTGTGTGGTAGGAGAGAGAATACTCACATTTCAGACAAGCGGAGAGTCTCAAACTCCTCGCCCCTTCCCTTCCTCAAGGCATCAATGAGCAGCAAGAACCACTTGTACGCCAAATTTTGCCATCCCCATACGCTGACTCGGCTCCGCCACCTCCAGCGTCAGGGCTCTCGATATCACACAACCGGACCGCGTCACACAACTGATAACATCATCCACAGGCACCAAGGGAGCAGCAACGGTAGCAAAACCACCAACCGCAGCAGTCTTGATCGATCACTAAAAGGCGTTTCAGACTCGTGTCACCTACATCAGAAAGCAAAAGAAGAGGTACTACGTTAGCAAGTGGATGTCATCACTGCGATGGGGAATTGGTAGAATGGACCCACGGAGAGATGCGCGCCTGAAGACGCAGCAGTTGCACGCATCCATGCAGGTGACGTCAGCTGCGCGGCCATTTTGGGCGATACTGCGACAGGTAAGGGACGCAGAGATGGCGAAGTGATTATCGGTAACCTCGTGAGGATAATACCACAGCAGGAATCTGGAGGCGATATGAGGGTTACGGCAAAGTTAAAATGATAATTAATGGGGCGTCAAGGCATCAAGTGAAATAGGCAGGTAGGCAAGCAAAAAATTTCACAATAAGACATCTAAAAATGGACAATACATGGACAATGACCGAAAAACAACCAGAAATTAACACTTGAATATTAAACGTCATGAAGGAGTCGACGCTTCTGTAAAAAGCACCTTACCGACACTACTGAACCCAGGACACATGCTGATCTAACCTTCACACTGAATTATAGCACCTATAGCTCTCTTAATTCTTTAACCGTGACGTTAACAGCACCTTAACCCACCGAATTATAATAAACCAACCAGGAACAAAAGTCACAGAACTCACCTGCAAAAATCAGAGTACCAAATATTAGTGACGTTGGTGGCAAGAATTCAGCGCTTACAGCCTCCCACTAGGTGACAGAATTCCTAGAATTACAGCTGCACCCACAGCGCAGAAAAATGACAAAAGAGTGGGTTCATTTTGTGATTCCAAGAGCCCCACTGAAGACGCAACCTTCCAAACGATCCTATCCACGCACATACCCTTTACCAGGAGACTGCACTCCACCGTTATGTGGAGGTAGCAATGAATGAGGCACAGGCCATATTGGACAGAGAACGTCTTGATAAGATAGCACAGGCTCTTAGGGTACTCAAACGAACTGAGAAATGGGAAATGAAAGACGCCCTGGAGACATAAAAATAATGCCTTCACGCGCGAACGCTGTCAGCTCTGCCACTGGCATAGCCGTCATCGTCTTGCCATTGACTTGCGTGAACGAAGTCGCAAGGCAGAAATAGTGGACAAATACAAACCAGTTGGTGTCTTGAAGCCCCAACCAATCATTCTTGATTATTTGCGTCTATTTTCAGCTCTTTGACAAGGTAATCTCCATTCCTGAAACTCCTGGCCCATGTTAATTCCTCCACTCTGTGAAAAGATTAGGGATATGCACGGAGGCCATCCTTCCATCGACTAAACCAAAAGATAAATAAGTCCTACAATGCGCCATTCAACGAGCGAGCCTGTAAACGTGACTGTTCTACCAACCGAGAGCTCACATTTTACGTTAGGGAACGTGCTCAAGGCCGAAATGAGCGCAGCGACTCACATCACATCACATCATCGCTGGATTAATTGTCGAATTCCTCTAGTATATATGCTTGCACGTGTAATATGGAAGCCCAAACATGAAGCCTCCCTGCATAACTTCGGCATATTCCCAAAGAGCTAGTAAATAACACAAATTCTTACCTCTGAGTGGTCCAAACAGTTCAAATGTCCTCAATTAATGAGCCCATCAGTTCGACGGACGTATTCCTGCACATGAATGTAACGGCAATGACAACCAATACAGAAGTATAAAGCACACCCCTTTTCACAATTTGAAAAGAGCTGACAACCATCAGAACCAACAGACACTACCCTACTATGCCAAAACAGCGACCAGGCTAAATGAACGTGGCTCATATCTGCACGTGACTGAATTGACCAATAAAAGTCGAGTAATCAAACAAATATTATGGAACCCTTAAATGCAACATGTGCCAGTAATTGCTGTCACCATAAATATGCTAGTTGTGCCACGTAATGTACACTGGGTAGATGGAAATCCTCGACAAATGCTCGCACCTCTGCGCCTATTAGTGCCAAGTGCAAATAAAGCCCAAAGCGAAGGCACCGACGATACTTGGCTCTTCATAAACCCCGCTAAACCCATTCCAGGGCTTATCAATACGGATAAAAACCAGTCGTTTGTCACGAAATTCGCTAACGCCTTCATGACTTTAAGTATAAAGTTTGGTGGTATACTTATGAGGTAAATTTTCTAGGCACTTGCCAGTGTTAGGCAAGTCGAAAATTAATTTAACAAAGGGAAATATATTTTGAGCTTCGTGCAGCCGAACCTATAACTCAAATTAAATATCGACTATCATATGCCTTAGGTCGAAAAAATATTGTTAAAAATTTGCACTGGATATAGCTGTAGCGTCCCAAGACGCCCTTTAAGGTAAAAGAAGGCATAGTACTGAAGGTAGAATCCATGTATTCTGGAAACAGAGGACTTGGGGGCTGTTGGCACGGCCCAAAGGCTGGCCAACCGGCTAGTACAATATGGCCACCCATGTAACTGAAACCGGCAGTTCGAACAAACAAAGTATTACACAGTCCCTCTCTTCTTTTGAGCGTCGTCCCTGACGCTCTCCTTGGTCAGCCCCTCGTGTCAGCCATCACAACGTAATCAGTGCTGCGAGAAGCACCCACAAGCTAACTGCGCCAGCCATCGAGATTCGGGCGTATGTCTTCTTGTAGTACCATCAATTCTGCGTAGCACTCGGTGCAGCAAATGCGCATATCTTAGTCCTCCTCTCCCACGATAATGCGGTCCGATGGAAGATGGGTGTACAAATCCAAGTTTTTGGACGAATGGAGACACGCACAACACATATTGTTATTCCAGGCTTTTCTGATGCCGTGGAAGAAACGCGAGGGTATCGTAGAACCCTGAGCGAACGGGGCGATCGGGCCTCATAAGAACGGGATTCGCGTGATCCAAGTGTACAAAGCATGAAACGATGCTATCGAATTGCGTCCTGCACATTCTACATCTGAGAACACGAGAGAGAGCTTATGTAGGATGCTTGACCACAACGTCGCTGATCCTCCTTGGCAGTTGCACTGGACTTCAAGTTCACGTCGATCTCGACCCTTCTGTTATGGAATGTGAGGGATTCTCCCATCCGTAGCACATGCACTTCTTTCACACCGCCACAGTTTGCCAGAAGCGACATGGAGCAGGATAAAATCCACCAAAGCCGGGTCCACTTTTCGCTGCCACCAATGTAGCGTCCCGAGACTCCTTTCAAGCTAAAGAAGACATAGTACTGGGGCAGAATAAATATTCTGGAAACAGAGGGATTGGGGGCTGTTGGCACGGCCCAAAGGCCGGCCAACCGGCTAGTACAATATGGCCACCCATGTGACCGAAACCGGCAGTTCGAACAAACAAAGTGTTACAATAGCTATAAATGGAAACTTTATAATGTGTCGTTTTCAGCAATGTAGCAGTCTTCCAGTCTTCCATGAAGAAGTAGTAGCTTGAGGCCTAATGGTGGACCTAGAAAGTTTTGCTTTATAATGCTCTGTCACCCTCGGTATCCCAGTGAATCGCAGCATTGTAACCCTTGCCCCTCTATCATGTGTGTACAGCTATGCGCATGGGCACAGATTGGTTGCAGTGCAGTTCGAAGATATCCACTTGCCTCAATACCTTTAGGCATAAAGTGCCAGCCGAAGTCTCCTTCTTTCACCTTCAAGATGGTACTAATTACTAACACAGATCAGGTAGTATTAAAATTGACCTTTCTTTGATGCACCCATATGGCCCTGGTTATCGACTCATTTTTACTCCACTAACTCTCAACCGGGGACAATCACGTCGCTACAGTCCCACTTTAACGCCAACCTTTGAAAGCGCTGGCAGTCAAAAGCACCAAAACCACACCAAGCACCACAAAGCTTATTTTGTAGTACTATGTTCGGACCGCCGGTTCCAGCCACTTGGGTGACCATATTATACCATTCGGTTCGCTGGCCCCAGGCCATGTTAGCAGTCCCTATACCCTCTGTTTTCAGAATATATGCTTTCTGCCCTAGTACTATGCCTTCGTTTACCTTAAAGGAAGTCTCAACGCACCACATACTTTCCCCCCTTCGACGATGCCTAAGTCGCCACATTCACCGTCTCCCATACCTCATTATTGCCAACGCCAAAATCAGCACCTGGTAAGTGGTGGAGAATTACAATCACTCTCTTCCGACCCAAAATTGTGGCTTGATTGAAATTCGATTTCAGCCACGGTTTCACCATGATCTACGGGGTAAAGTCCACATGTGTGTTGCGGGCAGCTCATCCTAACACAGGCACTGCCCTACTGTAATGCTTCAACCAGGCTAATGGAAGGGTAACAAATGCCAGCGGACTCCACATCCTCCAACAGCACCCAAACACGAATTGCTTGCAGCCACAACGTTGAGTAACTCCAACATAGCAAATCCACTTTAAACGACGTAATTCTTCTATTTTTCGCATCGGTTTATAATTTGTCACCAAGACATCACTAATAAACGTCTATCACTTGTCTTATCGGTTACGTCGACATGCTACGTGTCTCTTAAAGTAGTACTGACTGGGAACTTTGACAACCAATCCAACTGCAGCTGTGGTCAGCTGTTCTTAAACATATCCGTTGCACACAGCATTGCTGACACCTTTCTTTAATCCAAAGAGCTCACCTAAACTCCTCGAAATGTCAATTCTCGTCATTAGCATTCGGGACAATTCCACCATGCGCCATTAATTCCCTAAGTCCCTACTCATCTCTTCCACACAAGTTAGTCCTCTGTGTTCCATCACCATTCATCGCTCCCAAAGAAGAACAATTATTTGCACTAAAGTTAGACTCACGTAAATGCCTAAAAGACAAAATTGGTTAGTTCGACAAATATTTGAGCTGACGCTTGTGAGGTCTACTAGTATCCACGTCGCATCCACAATCTCTGGTCACGCAGCATGGCCAACCTGGACAAATAACCGACAGTGAGTGGATACGGAGGGAGACATCCTGCGGTACTATAATGTCTCTGAAAATGACATCCACATAGAGAAGTGGATATATTTGCGGTCAGGATTCTGTGCACAGCCTCTTTTGACCAAAATTCGATTTGCTGTCTTCGAAGCGGCTGTTTAAGCATTGAAAAACCACAAAGTAAGCTCTTTGTATATTCAAGAGAACGTCAGGAGGAGGTTGTGGAGCAGTTCCATTTTGAACCTACCGGTGTGAGAATGTGGTAAAGGTGAAGAATTCATCCTTTAGATTTTGAAAAAGAAAAACTGTGCGCACTCAGGCATTTCTGTGAAGACAGCACTACTTTTCACAAACAAGTTGTAGCTCAACCAGTATACTCATGGTGGACACTATGGCAGATTCTTCCACTTAACTATGGCGCTTAAGACTGCTGCTTTGAGCCCAGAAACATGACAAGCACTTGAGCAACAGAAGCGACCGTACCCATCAGCACCAAGTCTAGCCAACCGTTCCTGCGTACTAAGCGGCAGTGATTGGTCCAACACAAATGTGGATTAATTTGAATTCCCCTTCCACCTCAAGAGGTCGCCACCATCACCGATTAATACTGCCGCGTTCCGTGTGATGTGTAAGTGCGTCAGTGGAAGAAACGGAGAGGTGTGACAGCCAAGGCTAATCTGCTCAGCCAGAATAAGACACGAGATTATCCTGCTCACCTCATCAAATCAGCATTACAATAGCCCTGCGCAAAGACAATGCCTCACTCTGCATAATTCTAATCCAAGCTTTTTATTCGGCTCTTCCTGCATCATCGGCGAAGTGAGTTGAACTGTTTCAAAAGTTTGAAATCTGTTCATATCACTCTCCACTTAAGCCGAATTTAAGGCAGAGTTAAATGCACAAATGCAGAGAGGGGGATTGTAAAGAACAACATATACGGTTTCAAACTCATAACATTCCGTCCCTATTTACAAGGAAGATCTTAAATTCAACTGCATCACCTCCCATGCTAGCCACCTAGTCTTCCTACTCACACGACATTTTAACACTTTCACCACCGTAATTCCGATGTTTCATTCCTTTTAGTATTGACACCAAATATCACGCACTTTTGTGTCTATTCAGTTTACAACGGCTCAACGAAAACGGATTTAGCCTACTGGAAAGAGGAACGTGTCTCTTATTTCTGACGCCATGGTCAGACAAGTAACAGAAAGTTCACACAGGTGTTATGCTAGCGAGAATAGTAGTAATAGTTGATTATCCAGAACGGGATGGGAGACACATCAGGACTTACGCTGTTGTATCCTCACGCCATGTATGCAAGAGAATCCCGATTTACTGACTGCAGTTGCTCCTTGTTTGCCTTAGCGATCTTTGAGTTGCTCATGTTGCCTATTTTGAGGGTTGCACATCCGTCAAAGAGTGGCATGTTAGCAAGCTTATGTCGCAATGTATTATTGGCTCAGCATGAGAGCTCCCAACTCTCAGAATGCCGCATAAATGTTGACCAATTTAGCTCTAAGAGAAGGAGGATGTCTACGTTTCCCCATGAATGCATCTGTCGCTCGCTTAATTACAATCCAACGAACGTCGACCAATCGTGTGTTTGGATCGGCAGCAATGAACACGATGTTTGATTAGAAGCAGCCGGTAGATGGGCTTGGCAGTGATGGATGAGCTTAACAATCGTAATAAATGGGCTCAAATCCGTTTTACTATGTTATTAATCCTGTGCGCGCCAAGCGAAACATCTCCATAGCTCCACTCTGACATGCGCCTAAGAAACGTGAAGTCCCTGTTGTGCTCATCCATTTCTTCAACAACTTCGTCTACAGGGGCGCATTGAAAGGTCAAACGAAGACGGCCAAACAGGTCAAATAATAGAGAATGTACCCACTTCTGCATCTGGACGTCATCTTCAGGGACATTAAGTACTGATTTAGCTCTTTTCACACAAGATGTTTAGCAATCGCCTTCTCTGAAACCAAATAAAATTTCGCAATGGACTGAGGGAAGAAAAGTGAAAATGAAAGAAATTCAGTAGTTACTCATCTCTGGGCAACAAATTTTGGTAAAAGAAGGAAAGAAATTGCAGGGCATCCTAAGTTCTCTCAAATAAACAGACTTATTTTCGTTAATATAACAGCAAAGCGAATTTGCTCATGGATTGTATGGAATTGAGGCCTAATAAACTGACCGAAATGAGATTGCACAATTCAGTGGGTATCACTAATAAAAACAAATTATGAAATGTAATGTACGCCAATTAGATAGTGTTGGTGCCATGAGTAAGCTGTGGAACTAATGCTTTGCAAACAAGGCCAAAATATGAAACAGTAAAAAATCATTCGCACAACCGCGGAAAACCTACAGCTCGAAAATAATACTACTTGGAAGAACGAATGATGTACTACGGACTTATTTGCAGCTCATTCAGTTCAAAACTGACAAGCCAACTCATTAATAGCCGGTAACTAAGATCGTAATCTAAATCCTCATGGATTGTGCTACAAAGTCTGGCAAAAGGCTTACATCTTGGACGTGTAGCATCTTCTAAGCACCTACGTGGGCCAGTTGCTCGTGTGTTCTAGAAGACCTGCTTGAACCAATGACTCCAAGACCAGCATGCGTTCAGGAATACTTTGCCAGTTGAGTTCTACAACATGTTGAATGCATGCATTCTGTCACAGCATTATACCCTTTCGTCTTTAGAGAAGTCTTGAAGTGTTGCACATGCATGCATACACTTACCACGTTGGTGTCGACAATACCGCTTTTATTCCTGCATTCACAAAAAGACTCAACACACGCCGAATAAGTCAAGATAGGTATCGCTAAAACAAAGAGATAAGAAGTTTGTTTTTACTTTTTGGATATTTTACTTTCACCCAAATGTACAGGGTTTGTGATGTTTCTAAGCCCATTGTTTTGAGTGGACGAGTAACTGGTAGCACCCCTAAGATTGGTGACTACGTCAGTAGTAACGATCGTACGCCCAAGGGGAGGAAAATTTGTGTTTTGACCAAGTGTTCCATCTAAGGACTGGACGCAAATGGCAGCTAGGATCCTGCACTAGACTGAACATAACAGCGGGTAAGTGGTGAAAGAGGCACGACAGACTGTTTGAAGGTAACATGAACTGCTTTAACTTGTCATGAACTAAAGGGCTCATTTCAGGTGATGAACTTTGTGCATCTGGAGAAATGCGCTCCTTCATTCCGAATTTCGTGTATGTCTGACTGTTGGCAATAGCCGACAGATTGTGAACAGAGTCCAAACATAGTTGTACAGTGGTGGTCTTGATCTTCGGCCCTCAACCACATGATTGTCAAACTGTCTTTTGTTGAAGAAATTGGCGTAAAGTAGTCAATCCTAGCTGTTATGGCGAATGGCAATGAAAGCTTGGAGATTGAATGTAATGCATGTGCTTCTTTTCTCATTCACAACAACTTGGAGAAGATCAGTCGTGATTAAACAAAGAAAAACCAAAAACGTATGGATGAAGTGGTTTCTGCGATTCCCTCATTGACAATCTTTTGATAAACTTATTTGCCATCGAATAACGATTCAAAGCAAATCGTCCAGCGTTGACAGAAAGGTTAGTCGAGTAAAAGGAAGAAGCAACAAAGCGGATGGTTTAAAACATCCGATTTTCATCGAAAGACGTTGCGTCTAATGCAACGATATGCAGCAAACACTAGAAATGAAGGCGTCGTTAGGTAAATTGCAGCAAACAGTTTTCTGTTGCAATCGAATCACATCTTGGAGTTGCAAAGCGATTTGGTCAACGCAAGTAGTCTAGACGTTACATAGGGTTGGAATGACACTGCTTTTTACCTACACTGTTCACTCCAAGCACAATTTCAGGAGCCTACCTACCCGCTCTATCAAATCTCTTCGTCATGTTTAAATTCCTATTCATGGAAGACCTCTTGCACACTTTTCCATTCTTTTCATCCACTCGTTGGCTCTTTCTGCCATGAACTTGGCAGTTTTGCCGATACACGCTTTAGTTTAGGCAGCAGTTAAAAAATGTCTCAAGATACTGCTTGCAGCACATTCTACCAATCGGTTTACTTAATGCTTCTCGTGGTCTTAAATTCACCAATTGTCGCCAAATGATCACTGCTACTTGATATTCTCCATGCTGGAATGGATTTCAGTGGCTTTGTACCGGGCTCAACTCTTTCTTTGTTCAGGTTTCCACACCTCAAGCAAACACCCAGACGTGGAAATCCGGGTTCAAATTAAAGCGTCTACCTCAGTCTAACTTTCTGAGGTACAGCTAAGTACCAGCAGGACTGGCACCATTCCCAGTCACGTCACTCAACCACAAATGTCCACAACGAACTGACCAGTGTCTTCCCAGATGACAGGAAATTTAACGCGCCTGAACCTCAATATGCTACTAGCAGCACGAGCTACGAGTAGCACAATTTCTAAGACTTCAAGTTACAGCAATACTTCGACGCCTTTCTTTGGCTGATCTTACGCCTACAACCGCCCACCTCCAAAGTTTTATTAAAAGGTAACCAAGTTCTTTCTACTGAAATCTTTCACACCAATCTAGCCATCATGCACCGTCAGTTACATGTGTGCACAGATTCCACGAGTGCGACAGAACGCGGCGACTCCACTACTTGTACTGCGTACTCCCAGTTGCGCCTAGCCATAGAATTAAGAAGAATAGTTGAGACAAAATGACTCATTTAATTATGCTCACACCTTCAGCACCGGCCACTGCTGCTTCATTTGTACATAATGCTGTTCACCAACAATGACATCTGAAACAGCTGCGCCACACATCCAAATGGGGCTGGCTCCTCTGATCCTCTCGTTGGTCAATGACAGAGGGCGCTACAAAATACTCACCCACATCCCCTTACCATTGACTTTAACACCATATCGCTAACAAAGGATAAGGCTTCATTAGTAAACAATAAGCTCTGCAGCGATGGTAGCAGCATTAGGAGTTAGCGAATAGTTGGCATAATTAAAGGATCAAGAGGAAATTAACGATAATGATGATGATGATGGTGGAAGATCAAGCGGCAGACTTGTTGTCATCATGATTTTCAGCCAGGAGCTTTGTAACTGGCCTTTTGGGACCTGAGGAGCGTTGCAGTTCCTCCGTTTCTGTCTTCTCCATTTTCTCCTTTGCAAACTTGTCACGAGCCGCTGAGACCTGATACGTCGATGCACCCAGCAGCGCCGTTGATGGCACCATCCTCGGCTTAACAAGCCAACGGAAGACAATATACCATAATTGTACAAATCTCACAATGGAAAATTAAGAAACTGAAATTACCATTTCACCCACGATTTCCTCTGCTTCCTCCATCCATTCTTCAACTTTACCTTCTAAATCACCCTCATCAATATTGATCAGGGTATTGAAGAGTCCAGCGATATCAGGTGGAATTCTGCCAATGGGTAGGCCAACGTACTCCTCACCGACTGCAGGCAGCGACTTTTTGTCAAGGTTGGCAAAGTAGGGATGCAAAAGTGCCTGCTGCGCATTTATGCGAGATGGTGGGTCGTAGAGAAGAAGTGCCTGGGTTTAAATGAGATGGAGGTGGCTACATGTCAACAAATACTCCTCCTTTTCAGGAGCGAGAATATAATGCTAACAAAACATCAAACATTAATGTGTCGTGAACTGCATCAATTCCTGAAAACAGGGGCGGGATTAGGAGGATATTGACAACAAGGGGTAATAGAGAAAAGATGAATAGCGATGGTCGCTCACATTCAACAAATCAAGTCCATCTGCGTCAAGTGCATGCATGATCTTTTCTTCGGAGCAGAGCCTATTGGAGTGCCAAGATGGAAACGATGTAGGGTTGTAATGAGGCAATCTTGTAACGCCCAGCCAAGTATCCTCTGTCGGTGTCCCCTTCATTCGAAATATTTGGTAGAGTTGGTCGATCTCAGAGTCACCGCAAAACAGCGGATCCCCCGTGGCCATTTCTGCGAACATACAGCCCATAGACCACATATCGACGCCACAACAATAGACGGCTTCGCCTAGCAGAATCTCCGGAGAGCGATACCATAGAGTGACGACCTACAACATTGTGAGACCAGTCAAACCAATTTTTGCGAGTGTTGAGGCAAGCAGAAACTACCTCGTGAGTCAACGCGCGAATGGGGTAACCAAAAGACCTGGCCAAGCCAAAGTCAGCCAGCTTTACAACGCTCCTATTAACATTGACCAGCACGTTTTGGGGTTTCAAATCACGATGGATAATGCGCCTCACGTGGCAAAAACAAAGTGCTTGCAGCATTTGGTACATGAAAGACTGGATGAAAAATAAACAGATGCGAAGTCGTACTTTAACGATGTCTGGAAACATTCCAGTTTTCTTATAATTAAGATCCATATGCCGCCTGAGATCCACATCTAAATATTCAAAAACTAGGTATAGCCGGCCGTCATCTAGAATGACATGCTCTAGACTAGAAAAGTCATAAATGTTTGAGATTTACGTCACAATGTTGGGGTGCTTCAGTTCTCTCAGAAGCGCAATTTCCCTGAGAGAAGTCGAAGGAACACCCTGGTCAGAATGCTCGAGCTTAATTCGTTTCAAGGCCTTCAACTGCCCCGACTTCCGATCGAGACACTTGTAGACCACCCCGTAAGTGCCTAGAACGATAGAACAAATGCTTACGTCAAACCTTCTCCAATTTTTCCGAGTCGAGAAAGGCCTGAGAGATCGTAATCCAACATCACTGTGAAGCGCCCAGAACGAAATTCAAATGAACCCAAATTGTGCTGGCTTATCAAAAGGTCGCCAGTGCATCATTTTAAACATTATCCGTCCCGAAATCTGCTCCGAATGGCTTAGTCGCAACGCATACAACAAATTCAGACAAATAAATCAGCTTAGATAATGAAATTTTGGTTTAAAATAACTAGGTGCCAAAAATAAATAGCCTTTTAAAGCTAATTCGCCATTAAATGAGCACTTGTATCTTTGATCGGCATCTCTTTTTTGGCAATGCCATTGTCAATTCTTGAGACGATTTTTGCTGTTGTGCTCTGGCAAAATGTTCTACCAAAGTTAAGCCCGATCGCCGTAAGGCAATTTTTGTCTTGAATTAGTGCCTGATCGCATAAAACAAAGCACTTGCTAGAAACTCTAAAATGAAATCAGAGCAACTTTGCTAGCATTAAGTGTAGTGTCCCGAGGCTCCTGTAGCGTCCCGAGGCTCCCCTTAAGGTAAAAGAAGGCGCAGTACTAGGGCAGAATATATATATACATATTCCGGGAACAGAGGACTTGGGGGCTGTTGGCACGGCCCGGAGGACGACCAACCGGCTAGAACAAGATGGCCACCCAAGTGGCCCATACCGGTAGTTCGAACAAACAAAGTATTACAACTCCCTTTAAGCTAAAAGAAGGCATAATACCCGGGGGCAGAATATATATGTATTCTGGAAACAGAGGTCTTGGGGGCTGTTAGCACGGCCCAAAGGCCGGCCAACCGGCTAGTACAAAAATGGCCACCCAAGTGACCGAAACCGGCAGTTCAAACAAAGTATTACATTAGATACTACTGGAATACATTGCAAAGCTACATCAATTTGTAGTTATGTTGTTCACGAAAATCTAGCTCGATGCCATGTCACGATCAAATGCTAGGGCAACGTGAGGACGTGAGTAGGGTTGCGCTCGAAATGTCTGGCCATAGCATCAGTAATCTTCAAAGTTGATCATGCTGGGACTGAGCGAAATGCCTCACCTCCTCACACTTCGAACCGCTGAAATGGATGGCAAGAATATCATAAGGGAAGCCTCAAAAAACAGAAATGTTGGGTTCTGGCTTAAACTTAGCAATTTATCATTGCTCAAATCAGAATGTAATGTTTAACTTAGTCCCTTGCTTATACTGCCTCCCTGCTCTAGTTTACCTAACCTGAGGACCGTGAAGGCCTGATCGAACGCATAGCAGGCGCTGAGAGAATTGTCAACACAGTGGTGTCGCTAAGTTACTTCATTTTGGGCAAAACGCAACTACCGTGCGTCGTAGATCAGAGCAATAAAAGCTCATAGGGCCAGTCCCCAATCTAAAACGGACGCAGAACACACGCAAGAAGCGCCAGATTGAATCACTCACTTTTCTCCAGTTACCTAGAACAGCCATAGCTTCATTCAAGCTTAACTCTTCTCATCATCATAAGTTGTCCCTGCTCCCGATAATGACATTTGTAAAAGACCCTACACGTATCTGGAATAATGGCATAGTTGTCTTCTTTAAAGAGACCAACCTCCCCAACCATCTAGTCAAATTCGTGCCTAAGAAGTGCCAGGAGCTCTGCGCTACCCCAAGTTACTTCAAGTCCAGGGGACATTTGACCCCAATGCCCTCACATTATGCTTCCACGGCACACCTCAAGACCATCCACACCGCTTGCGTCCAGACGACCTATTCTTCTTGCAAGTCCCAGGCTATCTAGAACTGGCTTAGGCCATAACACTCAGTGCTGAAGGCGCTTTTTTAACCCACTAAGGCAATGAAGCCGATGAAACTGCTTTGGCAGCGCAAGATGTAGGTGGCACACCCATGAACGAGATAGATGACCTGTGCGCACAGCGGACTCCACCGTTAACGAGGGTGAGGAACTTTGCGCTTCACTGATCGAGAACGCAAAATGGTCCCGTGGCAAGGCGTTGAACTGAAACGAGCTAGCGTCTTCAGGCACACGATAGATATCGGCGAAGCGAGACCTGTCTGGCATAAGTATTTCGCTTGGGTAAACATTAAATTGCCAAACTACATGCACTCACAGGCGTGTATCTGCACAGACCCCTCGAATGGTAATGAAAATTACAGGACATGCAAAAAATATCAGGAGGAAATGGGCTCAAGTCAGACAGGGTTGGTGGATCCGCTTTCTTCTAGTTCCACCACCTCGCCCATCGTTTCGTGAATCCCACGTCCAGAGATCGCGATTGCGATTGCGAAGGTAGTCACCAAAAGGGACAAGAGAAAAGAAAGAATGGGTATAATAGATGGATCTGGAAAGGAGTGAAAAATAGCACCCACACAGGAACGTCAGCCTCAGTGTCCGAGTAGCCATCCAATTGCACCGACAGAGGCAAGAACGGCTGCAACTTTTGGTGGCTGCTCTGGCTGCGGAACAAAAGGAAGGAGCAGCCCAATCCCAACGCGAAGTGGTGATGGTGCACTCGTAGCGTGGCGCAAGAGGAGAGTTGATGCTTCCACCACACAAGAGATTAGTGGTCGCCTAGAAAAAGATGTCCCAAGGGATTGTTTAAACAAATTGAGCAGAATGAACAGGAGGAAGAAGTGACGATATGAGCTGAAGCAAACACACCAGATTCAGGCAAAGCAGTGTGCCAAAATTTAGCCACCTCTAGTTGGGAAACTGTGGGAACGCGTCTCAATCCCTCCTGCGCTAGTACACCACCTCTTACGCAGTGATGAAAGCAAATACGTGGTTTAAAGGGCTGGTGGGAGGACTGGAGCCTCCACAATTACCAGTGACCATAACCTAAAAGCCCAAGTCTCCAGCATTAATGCGCTATAACGTCATTCACCACATCGCACGCCAGCAAACACGTCAAAATGCTTTGAAGGCCACCACGACAATATTATTGCGCAAAAATGCCCCCTTGAGTAATGCCCAGAGTCGAGGAGATGTCCATGAAGGCCAAAATGGCTAATTTCCCTTGCATTTCGAGAACGCCAATTTACAGTGCTTATCACTCCCAAAATAACTGCAACAAAAGTGTTACCGTGTGTCCAACATTTACGTGCAATACCATCTCAGTCGCCCTAGCATGTCACAAAGAGACCACTGCATGCAACCCGTCAGAATTGGCAAACGCATTCAGCATCAGCACCAGTACAAACACCTCACCATAAATTCCTTGGTCATTTATCGCGACCACTATCTGTATGCTGAAACCAAATACCGCAAACGAGCTACCACTCAGCCCTATGCTCCCACAGTACTCACTTCTCCAGACATCGATTACAGCCCCTCCTTAGCCGCTAAACAGTCAATTACAATAGGTACTCAATGTGACATTTAGTGGAACCCAACAACAGCCTCGTGAAACCAAAATCCACGTACTTCCCAAATGGATGCCTTGCATCCAATAACAGCACCAATCACTGCGCAGCTAAGTAACAAAATAAATAGCTTACGCGCTGTGACCACCGTGTTTGGAGATATTGTAATCACCTCCCACTACCGTTTTTGCCACTGCTGCTGATGTCGAGGTGCTCGATGACTCCAGTACTTTTGCTACGACTGCCGGTTTGGAAAGGCTCTGCATCCTCAACGAAACCATCGTCACCTTCTCAATCTAAGACTCCACACGAAGCTGACGACGCCTCACCATCCACTTCTAACCCCTGAACCGGAGTATCAACCTGAGTCGACCTTAAGTCCAAATAATGCAATATCGTCTCCCCAGATTTGGGTTCAAACCGGTTTCAAAGTCACATGACCGATCTATGGGTTCCGACTGATTATCAAATTAGAAAACCGATGTGCAGCTACTGCATAGCAGGTGGTCTTACCGACATAAGTTCCATCGACCGACTCATGCATGCATGCACGCACGCACACACGCACGCACGTAGGTGAGGTGGTCGGAAGAAATGGAAGAAGCCGACGACGACGACGACAATGACGATGCCGATACGAGCCATGGAATAGCCGAAATTGCTGATGATTGTGGTTGGGAAGAAAGAACTGTGAATGAGGCGAAAGAGAACGCCTCTTCAACGAAGAGAAGGAGGAATGCGAAGAGCTTTTCAAAGAGGGTGGATAATGGAGAAGGAGGTGAAGAAGGGGGAAGAGATGCACGAAGTGAGTGACGGTCTCCTCGTTGACAGCAAGGCAAAGAAGTCACATGAAAGGTATCATGGCAAAGATCCGCACCACCTCAGTCGCCGGACACGGGCCACATAATCTACACCGTCAACAGCATCATCGCCATCAACTCAGTGATTTCACCAGAAATTGAATGGAGATGGGATTGGTTGTTCTTCTGCGTCACCTCTTTCACCGTCATTTCATGTGCCTACAAGAAGGAGGAAGGAAAGAAATTTTGTGCATACTAAAAATTTGTTATTAGCCTCTGACACCCTCTGCCCAAAAAATCTCACCCAAATGAAGCTCCAAAGCAGTGAACCTATTCTAAACGCAGACTTCCCACCGACTCTTCCAGCTTCGCTGACAGGCTGAACGTGAATTCAGCGTTTCCAGCTAGCAAGGTCTGTAAGAAAGACGAATACATTATTAGTCCTAAATGATTAAGCAACCGGATCAATGCCGACTGGAATGGTAGCAATTACTCGGATCAAGAACATGCGATTCCCCTCCAGCCTCAAAAACACCAACGCCTCCCAAGTTCAACTACGTGTCTCACAAACAAAGATTCAATGCATGCGGATGCTTGAAACTCCAATCGCAAATGGGTCAACCACGCGAGCACTCTTAACCAAGGCGATATCAAAACCCATGACCAATCCATGAGTATTGGTAAACAAACTTACAACGAAATCCACCCTGTATGCAGGTCAGGGGAATTGGCGCATTAGCGTTTGACTAAAAGCAAACAAGCTGATGGGTTGATGCTTGATTCTGTAATTAATGCATGAACAAACTGCGAGTGGGAGGGGCTAATAGAGAGAGGAAGCACAAATGGATGGATGACTGCATGGCTACAGAATGGATCGACGCGGGGAAATGAGCATTCGGTATGATGAACAGATAGGCAGGAGAGCGATAAAAACAAAAAGTGAAGGACAAAAGACAGCAACCGTTACCCGCAACCCAGCTATCTTCGCATTAGGTTCCGCGGAGTTGATCTGCACCCCAACTTCCATGGACACAAGGCAGTCTAAATAGCAGTAGTGGAGCCAGTAAGCTTGTGGTTGGCTGCCTTCAGCCTCTTCGACACCTGAACGTAAGTAGTCGACATTGCTGCACTGGAAGATACCAGTCTCTCAAAAGGTATTGCGTACTCTGCCACTGAAACACTTCGTGAGCCTCCAGCTCCCTTGCTCAGTGTCTGCAAAGGCATCTGCGTCTCCGCTGCAGCTGTAATGTAGAAAAGACCTTCCTGAATGCCTTACATAAGAAGCCAGATTTCGCGGTCTCCCGCGAAGCCTACCTTCTTGAATGACACCCACCAAAAGCTAGACTTTCTTTAACCTCTCGCAAATCCCACTTATTCCCCCAAGCTGTCAGCAATTCTAAGTGCGTTTTAGCCAAGTCACTTGCCTTCAAGTGTCTACAGGAGTGTGGAAACCTGTCATAATTCAATAGACCGCTAGCTAGATGAAAGCCCCAATTAGCCACCACAAAATTTATTTGTGTTGGAAACAAGAATTACAATAAATGAACTGGTGGATAAACTATCCTTTACAATAAATTCTCCCAATAGTAAAATACTTATCAGGCACATTTTAAAGCGCTGGTTATCCTGAGGAGAATTTCATCTAATAAAAGAATAAGACATGAGCCAGATTATCCACTCCAGAAACGCCAATTTTTGTCCGCACTGGAAATAGCCGGAGCGGGATTCAATTAATACAGCCTGGCAGCGAAACAATTCAAAGTGATATTATAATAAGGTAGGAACTGGTGAGACGACCAAACTATGGCATGCAAATCAGATCCTTTTGTACTTTAGCTTCTTCGCAATGGAGGGACCCAACCAATCGTTAATAATACTTACTTCAGCAATTACTTCGACGAAGCGAAGTGCCCATTTAGCCTACCCTAAGAATTTAATGATAGACAAGTATGTCCAATGACTACGCCCGCAAAGCAAGGTGAAGTTCAACAAACCACATCTCGTCGTTACAACCGCCGTTGAATTCGGGCACGACGGGCCAACTTATTCACTAGCATTACGAGTCTCAAAGAAGGCCAATCGTTGTTAACCAAAGTAATCAAATTACTGTTACAGAGATGGCGTGTTCCCATGCCTGAGAAGTAATATCTATTATCTCTTGCTCAATTGGCTCAGTAGAAATGGTCTGAAATGCGGATGTTTAACAAAAATGTTGGATGCGTGATGGAGTGGTGACATCAAAGTTGTAGACAAACCCACACGATAAGGAGAAACGATGACTGTTAATGCAACCCCTCAATATGGTGTCTAGGCGCTCCAACCGAGTACCCCTGAAT
The DNA here is from genome assembly GCA_001923025.3 of Taenia multiceps. Classification (NCBI taxonomy): domain Eukaryota; kingdom Metazoa; phylum Platyhelminthes; class Cestoda; order Cyclophyllidea; family Taeniidae; genus Taenia; species Taenia multiceps. Next base: position 24,017,315 of record CM010312.1, on the reverse strand, counting down.
AGAGGCAGAAATGCAAAACAACTAGTAGGACCAAGTCAAAAACCAATCTTTCGTCGATTGGAAAAAAATAGCTGCGTAGCGACCTCTGCTGCTTCACACGCAAATAGGGATGCCCACTGAAATCAAGAGCACCACCATCGATGACACTGCTAATTTATGAAGCAGAGAAATAGATTCACACAAACCCCTCAACAAAATACACAAGGCGATGGCATGATAGCTTCTTCAAGATTCCATTCGTCGTTGAAGCAATCAGCATTGCAATTCACAACCCAAGACCTCGCAATATTGCACAAATTCCACTTTCGTCGTCAGAAACAAACAAAACGCCATCTAAGCACCACCTACAATCTCCAACTGTAGTCCTCAGACCATCCATACCATTACAATTCTCAGCCTACCGTCGACATCAGGAGCTGATACGAATGATAAAAGGCCCAAAAAAGTATTACCTGGGGAAGAGGAAGAATGAGGAGTGTACACTTTAAGCACGTTATGGCGCCCCCGCATGGGCAAGTATTGCACTAACGAAAAATGGTCATGAGTTGCCTTCTAGACAACACTTCCACTCAACCGATTGACTAATCTTATTATTCTCAGGATTTGTCTTCCCAACACCCTCCAGTTGTATTGAATTTGACCAAGAAGATAGATCTTAGCCATCGTAACATTCGGTCTTCTCTAGTGAGCAGCTAACCACGATCAACTGCCTCTACAATCCACCACACCACGCAGGCACACAAAAAGTATGACCCTATGGGCATGGAGTGGTGTAAACTTCAGGTCGATGAATAGATGGTTCAGAAAAGAACAGTAATGACATTTTCAATCGCTTAGCAATCGTGGCACCACAAGTCATTTCCCATCACAAGCCATTCCCAGTCGGTCACGCGGCCAGCAAACTACCCCACACAGACGTGAAGAAGGTGCAGGAGCAGCAAATACATTGCATGGCAATCCTACTGTCTGCTATCTACTATTCCAAAGCATGTTAATGTTGGCCATCTGCTCAGAAACTCCATCGACGGCGGTGTAGGAGTGAACCACTTGTTGCATCGTCACACTGTACATCACTTCTTGTTGTTCCTGACGCATCTATCTTGAATGAGGTCAGCCAAACGTAATGTCCTTTGAATGACTGAGCACCACCAAAACCAAACTGCTTCAACTATCTCATTACAAGTGTTACATTTTACCATTGCCTACATCATTTTAAAAACCAAAGGAAAACGTCTAAAAAGAGCGACTTTCGCTTCACCCTTAGAGCCAAATTTTGCTAACCGGGTTCAATCGACGAGTGACAGGATGTTAAGCAGAAACAGCAAATATTGCCGCATCAATACCAATGCACGTGCTTTAGAAGTCCCAACTGATGATCACACCGAGATCCACCTGAGACCATACGAACTCTCCCCACTGTCTGCTGCATTTTCAAGCCCCGCCGACTTGCTAACAGCAAAAGTGCAAATCACTAGCAAGGAAATACTGTTTGACTTTAGCGATTCAAACCCATTAAAGGCCTTTGAAGGCGATGAAGAATAGCTTGCATCAAGTTGGCAAACCGCCTTCTTTCGTTTATTGTAACAGGATGTATTGCGACTACGGTATACAATCGACACGACTGCACCTCCAAGTGCTCATTCGAGAACTGAGAGAACCAGAATATTTAAGTCACTCGGTGGCGATGTCGAAACAATCCGCGTATTCAACGATAGGACAGTAGCACAATTTTTTGGAATCCCAGCAAATAGGGCTCACCAGTTTTGTGAAAGGATAACCGAGGCGGGGTGGTCTTTCAGGTGGTGCACAGGTACTATGCCACAGCATCAGCGAAGTAAACATGAAGCCACATTGAGGCAATGGGCATCTGGCAAAGATATTCAGCCACTACTGAATTAGCCAAGTAGACCAAATTTAATTCGATCAGCATTTGCAATAGGAAGGAGAGGACTTGCGTACTAAACAAATTGAGACTCAGGAATTCTCGTACCCTTCCTTTCTGTAGGTTATCAACGAGCAGCAAGAACCACATGCACGAGCAATATCGCCACGCCATGGAGAAACCTGCATCTGTATACAAGCAACATTTCGTAGATACTTCGCTGGACCCAGGGCATAGGCTGGCCCAACTTCCTCACTGCGAGCCAATCAGATGCAGCGTTTACTTATTTCATCCTTATTTACAGAGGCGCAACCCAATGGACGTCAAGGGCACCTCAGATCACCTACACCGATTTAGCCAACACCGATTATTTTTTCTGACACTTCGCAAGGCCAAATTCCATCCCACGCTAAGGAGCCATGACGACCAAGAGAACATGCGCTTCCAGCAAACAAAACCAATGTTTTCAGGTGTGAAATTGGCAAATCTCGTAGCCATCTTCACATCGGAGCAAAAACCTGGGCCTAACCACCCGACAACCAGTTTTCAGGAAGAAATATCACCTTAACGCATCAACGTAATGATGACAGAAACTAATGTCCTTTCAAATAATCGTCCTCCTGCCTCCTTACTTAAAAAGGACGAGATTATGAAGATTGAAAAAAATCAAGTGCCAATGTCAACTCCACTAGGATCAAACGAAGGCACAATGAAGCGAAAAAAAGATGCGGCATGGAAAAATCAGTCACATACCCCACTAAAGAAAAATATCATTGGCTCACGCAACGTGACTTCGCTCATTCCACTTTTAACAAGTCCAGAATATCTACCGTGCTATTGCCACTAAAAATTGTTCACTAATTGATATGCTCGTAGCACTTAAATTCATCCAATTATGACAAACCGACGAGGACCCAACAGCATAGAATTGGCATCAAGCCAATATGCGAAAACCAGGACATCAAACACATCCATCGTCAGTACTGGAGGTAGACACATAATCAATCGAACATCAGCTGCACTCACAACAGAGAAGAGACAAGGAGGAAATTCATTATTTGACAGCTGAGGTCCCGTTGAGAAAGCAACCTTTTGATTGTTCGCCTGCGCACACGTATTCGCTACCATGACACTGCAATCCACAGCCTCAGCGCCCCAGCGATTGCATTGGACTTCGCAATTGAAAAACAGGAAGTAGAAGGCTTTCTTGGAGGCGATAAAATTGCCCTCCTACAGAAAAACTGCCAACGCCGTTACAGCATTGACCAACTGCTGTTGGATAGAGGACATCCATCCAAAGCAAATGAAATTCTCACAAAAAAATTTAAGTGAGATAACGGGGCCGAAATAAAACATGAATTTACGCTTTGGCACTTTTGGGCCTAAATTATGACGCACCCCTTCCAACTCCTACACTGGGACGATTCGCATTAGTACTTGTTTAACCACTCGACGAAGAAATACATGATGCTTGTCTAAAACTCCCTGAGTAACCCAAAAGGTCAGGCTTCTACATCCCTTTACCAAAGTCAGCACGCGACTGCGAGTTCACCTTTTTGGTAAAGTTAGCAACATTCCTCTGCACTGGAGCCAGGGAAAGAGACGTTCGTTGGCTAAAATAGTTAAAATTTCACACTTTTGGATTCAATGCAAAAAGGATCCAAATAAGATATTGACAACTACATCCGACAACCCCTGGGCTATTCGCCGCCATTCCTCGACATATTTGCATGAAAGAGTAGGACTTAAATGCCCCGTTTCAATTTTGAAGCTTCCTAACGTAACTCTTGTAAAAACCCAAACACTACCGCAAATCGTCTGAGGTAGTTCAACTGCCCTCAAGTGGCAAGTCCCGTGAATCGCCAGGCTTCCACCCCGCCCACAAACGAAACGCTGATGATTAAAAAAAACCTGATAACACAAGTTCGCCTTAATTTGAAAAGAACCCACATCCTTGTATACCAGAGTCAACAGGTGCAGTCATGCTGCAAAAAGCGCCTAAACTACAAAGTCACAGTCGGTGCAGAGCAATTTATTTTCCATCCAACTCGTCATGCAGGAGAGTAGATGATTGAGAGTGGCTAAAGTTTTTATTTTGCAGCTTGGGGTTTTTTTACGATTTTCTTATCTTTTTTTGGTAAACCAACGCTAAGTTCTGTTTGGTAATGATATTAGCCCAGGGGCAATCTCGTCGAATCGTACAATAGGTTTGCTTTCGAGGATATATCTATTATTCGTTTGCTTGCGTCTGTTCAGGATATTACCTTTAATGTTGTAAGTCATCGGCAGTTCTGACTCGATGTATTTTAGGTTAGGCCGGATTTGGAACACCAGGATTGCCACCTTTTTCGTGCTCTCGGAACTTTATAAAACGTTGTTTTTCGATCTGTATCATTCTTGTATGGTGGGTTCCTCAGGGTATGTAACCACGCTAATTTGATGTCTTTAAACTTCAGATGTTGATGCACCCCTAATCAAGGCCCGGAGCAGTTATCGCTGAAATTAGTTCCACTTCACCTTGAAAGCCTACACATATGGAATGTGGAACCTCAGCGACTTGAGAACCTCGCATTGCAAAGGACGAAGTTGCCTGGATTTAGCTTGAAGAAGAGCCGAATGTAATCTATTCATGAAGCTGTTGAGTGCTCGTGTCTACCTCGTCTCTGTTTGAAGAGGAATGAGATGAATACTCAGCGAGGGGTATCGGGGAGCTCCGCTCTGATCGGCTGTTTTGTTACTTGGGCTTGTCGAAGAACAGAGTCGTTTGGCTGTTGGAGGACTTGTGGTATTTGATGGATGCGAAAGATTTGCTATTAGTAGGTAATTGGAGTGTTGTCGTGTGTATCGAAGTTCGCGGCTAAGTATGCTGGCGTGTGATGAAAAATGTGTGATTGACCCCAATCTTGGTCCATGTAGCCGATCACCCGGTCTCATTGGCAAAGGCCAACTTGCATGGAGTGGCGAACTTGGGAATCTTCAACCAAAGAATAAAAGGCAACACTGCCTACCCCATGCTGCTTCCCGATTTTGGGACTGGAGGCACTGAAACTTCCTAACAGTCCTTGGATGGTTATAATTTAGTACAATTGCCTGCTCCATTTTTATTCTCCGCTTGACTTATATGCTGCTTAGAAAATGATTTGTTTCATTCACAAACGTTGCTCAGCAGTATTTTGATTTAACTTTGCTACGGCAGCATCATGGTTTTCACCAGTGAGACTCAATTTGTAAAGGAAAGGAATTACTGCAAAAACTTGGCTTTGCTCGATGTTACAGATGGTGCGGAACCCAAATTAGAGAGAATGGCTCCTTTGTGAGGTTATACTAGGTGAACTGTGAGGCGTCACAGAAGAATTTCAAATTTGAGGTCTACGAAAGGCGTGTGCATCGCCCCTCCGATGTAGTGGTGGTGCTGAAGCGCAATTTGGTGATCGGCGTTGACTGATGAATCTGTGCTGGAACTGTTGGAAGTGTACAAAGTGCGTCGCGGTGTTATGCGGTGATTCCTGCCTTCACGACGTCGTTGTTGTGGTGGTGGGCGGAGAGTGCTTATTTGTCAGTGCGGATAAGGAGAGGCTTGGAGAAGAACCTAGCTATGCATGCCTTTTTAGGTGCATTGCCTTCTTCTTATCACTTGCCTACTCGATGAAACATGCTTCCCCTCTGCCATGGGTTTTAATCTTCTGCCCTTGGAGGCAGCAAAACAAATCTTACCTTATTTTAAGCCTCTTCTGTTGCCAATGGCTTGTGTAGTTTACTCGCTTGTGTAGATTGCCTTGATTAAGGGTTGGTGTTCCTGAGTTGCGGCTGTCACTGAGGGTTACTAGAGTGCTCTTATCCACCACAAGTGCTGAAAGGTTGGATTTTTTGCTCGCGCACATCTACTCATTCTTGTCAGTGGTTAGGGAAAGCCACTTTGTGGAATAGACGGGGCCACTTGTTGTGGCTTTTCATTGGAAGGAAGAAAGAAGGGTAAGTGCTCCGCAATCGTCCGTCGCTTGTGATGTTTTTCTGGCTAATTGGGAAGGTGGGGGAAGGGGCTATGCTGAATAAGAGCTACCGATTGAAGCGTGGTGTATGCTGATGGACTGCGGTAGATCTTTGAGTGCGTGGATGAATTATAACAATTATAGTGCCACCGTAACTTATTAAGAGAATGCAGCATAACAGAGGAGTAGAAATCGGTTTGGCAGTGGCAATGAGGACTTACATTTACACTATCTGGCTGGACCTGCTCACGACTCATCAATGATCGTGTCTTCTAGAATTTTTCCGCACCATCATCTCGTGAAATGCATGACAAATCGCTTTTATTTGCGCAGGACGGACATATTTTCAACAAAACAAAGCACACGGGTTGCCATAAGGCAGTTCAGACAGATGTTTATGTAAAAGAACTGCAGAAGACAAACTCGTCAGAAAGATCTGATATAAAGTGAATGGAATTGCAAGAGCTCATTTTGAAAAAGAAATGTAAGGAAGCGGTGCGGTAGGCTGTGCAATAGGTGTAGTTGCTGATAAGTGGGCTGGAGAAGAAAGAGGTGCCAAATGGACAAGAGGAAGTGGAATGCAAAGAGATACCAAAAAAGGGAAGAACGGGGGGAATGGAGAAGGATGTGGGGACAAGGAGACACCCACGATGATGAGGACAATTGTCTTGCCGCCTCCCATGCAAAGTGCCCAAGTGGGAATGTACTCTGCCCTGTTTCACCTGGATGTATGCCAATCTGCTCCTCCTAAATTTTCTTACCCCAGAAAACTTCTTTGCAATGTAACACAAGCAGTCTCGCATTCCTCACATGCGCATGCATGCCATGAAGCGATTCTGCAATCACTCGGGGAGAAATGAGAGCTGTACACCCAACCTTATGGCTTGCGAATCTTTCGTGGTCCGTCAATGCAGACAAAGAAGTTGTTATCCTCAGACTCAGCATATTTCTCCTCCTCCTCCTCCTCCTCCTCCTCCTCCACCACCACCACCACCACCACCACCACCACCACTACAGTTGTTCTCCTTCTTTAAACACACAACACCGGCTGTACACGTAGATGCCACAAATTGGCAACTAATAGGTCCCAAATAACCTGAGAGTCTAGATGCTGCACATTAACCAGAAAGACAACCATCCATCTAACCGCTGACGGATTTACTAAGTCGATGGTGATGATAGTGTAGGCGGCATAGGTGGTGTGTCTTAAGTTTAGCGATTGGAGTGTTGCAGAGGTGTCGCCATTTCCCACAATTCTGTTCATTTGACTTCCTTGCCTTGCCATCAACATGGGGACCGTCATTCACTTCGTGCATCTTGTCCCTATTTTCACTTCTTTCTCCATTCTCTCATTCGCTGTTTGCAATCCTTCATCTCCCTCTTCTCTTTGTCAAGGAGGCGCTCTCTCACGCCTCATTCACACCCTCACCTCACTCGCATTCATAGGCGAATTCCGCTAATCCACATCTCGTGTCGGTGGCGGTGGCAGCGATTTCTTTCATTTCCTTCGACCGTAACATCCACATTGAACGACTTCCAGGTGCAACAAAATAGAGTAGCTGCTAGATTTGCTTGAATCGCACATTAGATCTTTCCGTCGAACTTTCTTTCTCCACGCAATCATCTGTCCGAACTGATTTGTGGAATATTCTATTTTAACATCTTAAATGTCATTGATGCTGGGGCGTGAAAATAGCAGCACATATCTTTCATCAAAACCGACATGGCATCCACCAACGCCCAAATAAAACAGCAAAGGTGGAATTGAAGTCCAGAAAGTAAGTCAAAGAATACCAACGATGAATAGGCGAAGAGAAATGCGGCGGCAAAGAAGGAGGCGCAACTCGTCACCGTCTTCATCGTCGTCAGCGTGGACAGGTGACAATCGATTGCCGCCAGCATCTGCTGTCAGATGGCACGTTCAAATCAAGCAGGTGAAAGGGAGTGAATACCGTTATTGTTACAACCGAAGTGGGGTTACCAACACTTGGCGTTTCACTACATTTCCATTACACATGAGCGTGTTAGTAGCATGTAGAGCTCGAGAACAGCTCCAGTGATAGTTGCCTGAGTGACTCAACGTGTGGCTGCTTCATGCCAACCTACTCAAAGTATTGACCTAGGTGGGCATTTGAGGTTAGAAAAGACGTCATTCGACCACAAATCGACCCAAATTAATGTCTAGAGCCTGACTTATATCCACACCGACTTCTCTAGAATGATGACATTAACTTTAATTTCACCCAAATCTATACTAACGGCTCCAGCAAGACACTGTTAGATCTTATCATCGGTCAAGATCTGTATATAAAGCCCCAGCATAGCATTATTTGACAATAAAGTCGACCAACACCGATTTCTACGGCTCCAAACTGACATCACTTGCCCTTAAAGTCGGTCAGAAGCCAAGGCATGCACTCTAGAATGTCGTCATTAGACCTCTACATTGATCTTGGACACTTTTTTAATCTTCTCATGGTATATGACATCTAAAATGGCCTTTAATTTTGTCCAGGCCTCCATTTTTGCATCTCCCAGTGCCTATCATGACCGTAAATCCCGTCTAGCTTTCAAACATTGCCCCTCACATCAAATTAAACGTATACCGACATTAGGAACTGCTACGAGGCATTTGACGTGTAAGTAGACGCCAGTGGGTGCCTGCTCCATTTAAATTTTTTTCTAACATTGCACATAATAAGCGAGTGAACCGCAATGTTGCCTGACAGGAAACCAAAACGAAACCGATCACCTTTGAATTGTGCCATATTGCACCGCCTTGCACTATGCCATCCCGCCCCAGGCTACGCTCTTTTAAATTTGGGCATTAAGATCTTTGCTGTAGATCTCTTCGAGCAAAGGAATACTGAAGGCTAGGCGTTGCATAAATCAGCTCCTTTCTTTCTAGCTAGCGTACTAGTTGACTAACGCAACCACAGTAAGGTTTGTTCGCGTCATCTTCATAAAACCCTAACTAACGCACCTTTTCCATGCCTTAACAGAGATGGATGAAAACAGTTTATCTCATTTACCAGGGTAAAGGGAAGGGAGTAGTTGTGACGGTGGGATGGGACAACGCACTGTGGTGCAGTGCAGTGAGGTAGAGACTAGTGAAGTGCACTCCAGGGTTGCAGCGATCGTGGAAGTGGAGAGAGTGGTGATTGTGATTGCAGAATGTGGGAGCTGCCAAGCCTCAAACCAAAGAGCGAATATGAATGTATTCGTTTACTGCCAGCTGATATCCGTTGTCCAGTTTGCGAAATGGGAGGGATCGACGGCACCACTCGTCGACCTAGTGAACATCAGCGTTCCCCAATGTCTTCACTGGTCCATTCCTCCGTAGTGAACCTCTGCCACACGATACCCAAACAACACTGCCCCTGGTCGTGTACACATAAAACTCCCGAATCACCACCCCCAACACCACCACCACCACATTTTGGGTAGTCGACTCGAAAGCAACATCCCCGATTGGCACAACACACACTCACAATTACAAAGAACGCACCATACAAGTCGATAGCAGCATATCAAATGAAGTTATTGCAACATATGAAAGACAGAGGAATACATCACAAGTCAGGGACTATCAAAATGGTCAAATGGTTTAGTGGACGAGATCTTGTTGAATTCATTCACAGGAAACACCTAGATGAAGTGCTCGAACACTCGTACTCGAATGCCGCAATAGGGTGAGCAGCAGTAGCGAGTGCAGACGGGGTTCACCTCACTCCTCCCCGCCGGTGTGAAGGAATAAATGCATTCTGTGCACTCTAGTTCGATATACCTCACGCACCAATCTGCCTCCACTCCACAAATTCGATGACATCGGAAGCAGCGACGCAACACCTCTAATCGCAACCCCACGTCTAGGGGCAGCTGCGACTCCAACACCGGCAGTCTACAAAGCAGTCGAAATTCAAGTGGCGAAAAATGTCTGCCACTTTCATTGGATGATTTTACGTCTGCAACCGCCTACTTCCTGAGATTACTTGTAGCGGGGTCAGCTCCTTTTGACCAAGGTCTTCCCTATCTGTCTATCCTCTATTGCTTTCGTTAGCTACCAATTACATGCATGCGTACATCTCTCCGAATGTGACCGAATGTGACAAATTCACTGTCAGCTTTCCATAATCACAGTTTTATCAAACCCCACAATCAAGCAGAGCAGTTGAGGCTAAAATGACTCGTTGAAGTATGCCTGCACGTTCAGCACCGGCCACCATGGAGTGGAAACAAACTTTTTCTTCCACGATTATGGCAGCAATGTGAGCAATGCATTGGATTTCTCGGAACGCCATCAACTGCAGATACAAATGTTTTTGGGTGCAGACTGGCACATGATTGCTGCTAGACGAACCTCCTTCCTCTTCCGACCGTCTCAATCTGTCGGATCTGGTGATGAGGATGGTAGAGTGGAAGAGTCATGAGAAACAAAGCAGAAATGCAAAGCCACCTTCCTAGATTACCAACGCTCACGTTAGACCGCAAGGTCCTGATATTGTCTCCTGCCAGTCTGTCTCTTCAAATTTTTTGAACTTCAGGACTGTGAGCACCAGCCCAAACGCATCGCAGACACAGAGAGAAGCCTCAGCAGAGTGGCGTCCCAAATCTGCTTTGTTTTGCGTAAAATGCAGCTTGCCGAGCACCGCAGATGAGAAGACGATTACAAACTTATGCCGCCACTCCAACAATGACATCCGAAACAGCTATACCACACCTTGCCTGGCCCAGGCTCAATGAGCCTGCCATCGAACAACGGCACAGAACGCTACACAGATGTTCACCTCCCCTCCCACTAACTTCAAAACCTAATGATTAATAAAGGATAATGCCTCATAGTGAGCAAAAAGCACGGCAATCATAGTGACGGCAGCAGGACTTAACCACAAGTTGGCATGAAAAATACGTAAATGTGTGCGTGTGTGTAGGGTTACAAATAATAAAAGGTCAAGCGGCAGATTTGTTGGTATCATGGCTTTTAGACGGAGACTCTGCAACTGGCCTTTTGGCATCTGAGGTGCGTTGTGGTTCCTCGGTTTCCGACGTCTTTGATTTCTCCTCTGCAAATCTGTCACGAGCCGCTGAGACCTGATACGTCGATGCACCCAGTAACATCGCAGAAGGCACCATCCTCAGCTTATTAAGCTAACGAGATAACAGCATGTTAGAACTGAATACATTTTTCGCTAAAAAAGCAGCAAACAAAAACTACCATCTTATCCGAGGTCTCCTCCCCTTCCTTCATCCACTCTTCACCCTCCCCTTCCAGGCCACTCTCGTCAATGTTGATCAAGGCATTAAATAGTTCAGCGAAATCCGGTGGGATCTTGCCGATCGGTAGGCCAACGTACTCCTCACCGACGGCAGGTAGCGACTTTTTGTCAAGATCGGCAAAGTAGGGATGCAGAAGAGCCTGCTGCGCATTTATACGAGATGGTGGGTCGTAGCGAAGAAGTGCCTGGGTTTAAATGGGATGATGGTGGCTGCATGTCAACAAACACTCATCCGTCTTGGAAACAATAATGCAGTACTAACGAAGCACCATAAATTGATTTACCAATGAGTTGCATCGATCCTTAAACACAGCAACGGACTTAGAATGATAGTGGCAGCGAAAAGAAATAAAGGGGGGAGTGGAACGCGATGGTCACTCACAGCTAGCAGATCGAGGCCTCTTGCATCAAGTGCACACACGATCTTTTCTTGAGAGCAGAGCCCGTTGGAGTGCCAAGACGGAAACGATGTGGGGCTATAATTAGGCAATTTTGTAACACCCGGCCAAGTCTCCTCTGTCGGTGTTCCCTTCATTCGAAATATTTGGTAGAGTTGGTCGATCTCAGAGTCACCGCAAAATAGCCGATCCCCCGTGGCCAATTCAGCGAGCATGCAGCCCATAGACCACACGTCGACGCCACAACAATAGATGGCTTCGCCTAGCAGAATCTCCGGGGCACGATACAACAGAGTGACGACCTACAACATTGTGAGACCAATCAGACCAAATTTTGCGAGTGTTGAGGCAAGCAGAAACTACCTCGTGAGTCATCGCGCGAGGTGGGTAACCGAAAGACCTAGCCATGCCAAAGTCAGCCAGCTTTACAACGCTCCTATTAACATCGACCAGCACGTTTTCGGGTTTCAAATCACGGTGGATAATGCGTCTTACGTGGCAATAGCGAAGGGCTTGCTGCATTTGGTACATAAAAGACTGGATGGAAAATCAGCAAAGGCGAAGTCCTACTTTAACAGTGTCTGGAGACAATCCAGTTTTCTTATAATTAAGATTCATATGCCGCCTGAGATCCACATCTAAATATTCAAAAACTAGGTATAACCGGCCGTCATCCAGAATAACATGTTCTAGACTAGAAAGGAGTATTATATGTTTGGGATTTACGTCACAATGTTGGGATGTTTCAATTCCCTTAGAAGCGCAAATTCCCTGAGGGCAGTCGAGGGAACACCCTGGTAAGAATGCTCAAGCTTAATTCTCTTCAAGGCCTTCAGCTCGCCCGACCTCCGATCGAGGCATTTATGAACCACTCCGTAAGTGCCTAGGACGATAAAATGAATGGCAATGTCAAACCTTCCCCAATTTTTTCGAGTCGGCAAAGACTCGAGATATCGCAACTTGGCATCACCACGAAACGCTCAGAGCAAAATTCAAATCAACCTAGGCTCCCGTTGGTTATTTGATGAGCGTCGGTGACTCAAGTCAAAAACCACTAGTCCCACCAACTGTTAAGATTTGCGCAGTAGTGGGATAAAAGACAAATTTGTAAAAAATGCATTGCATTGCATAGGCAAATTTTTGTTTGAAGTGCTTAATTGTTGCAATTGAGAAACACTTTCAAGGCCAATTCGTCATGAAATGAACGCTTTCCGGCTTGGTTTGGCAGCTGTTACTTAGTCAATGCTATTGCCGCAACTTAAAATTTATTGTTCTCGTACTTTCATTTGCAAAGATATAGTCAGATGGATGCTCCGACGAAGTGACTCATCGAGGTGAGGTCCAGTCGCAAGTAGATAAGATTTAGACTTGAATCATGGTGTGGCTTCGAAAGCAAACCAGATGGCAAAAATTATTGAATGAAAATTCGGATAGTAGGTGCTAGCAAAAGCTGAAGTTTAGACTTTCAAGCGAAGGTGTGTAAATTTGTAAATATTTTTCAAGCTAATCAGGCACGGGTTTATGTCATAAATCACATTCTAGTAATTGGATTCCGCGTCGATGCAACATTTCACAATAACGTCTTAGAACCCTTATAATAGGTGTAAAGATTGGAAGAACGAGTAGTAATTTTCTGAATATGAATGCTGATATAAAGAAAGGATTAAACGCCAGTCCAAACCAAAATGTAGCTACTGGCTGACCGACTTTAAAATCCTTTATTATTTAGGACTTTTGTTTTCTTATTCATTCATTCTGTTATAAAATATATCTTTCGGGCGGGAATTGGGACCACGAATAATCGAATCCAGGACTTGATGGTAACATTGAGTAGACTAGAACAGGTTCGACCTCAGACGACTGCGTTCTTAATCCTTCATCGTTACGAAGTTGTTTGAATGTTATACCTACCCCAAAGTAATCGGTCTTTTCGTATTCAGGTTGGTCGTAGTAAAAAGGACGTGGGTGAAGGTGGTGTGTATCTAACTCCACTATTCGTTTTTCATTTGAACAAATCAAGGCAATTTTTGGGACTACCAACGCTTGAAATGGGAGACAAATGATCTTTGAATAGCTAGTCACAACCTAAGTTGCCTTAAATTTCGTTCTGTGCACTTTGCGGTGATATCAATCATGTGTCCTCCGACGGTTTCTGATAGATAAACCGAAAGAATCCAGTAAAAGCAACTTCCTAACTGTTCTAGGTCCATAGGAGATTGGTTATGACCGTCTCGATCGAGTGACGGGACAGCTGGAGGCCATGGGAATATTTATTCTTAAAATGTTTGATCATGTTGTTACTTCAGCTCTTAAAGCAGCTTACGCCGTAGCGGGCGCCAAACGTTGCTCTTGCAATTGTGATAAGAATACGAACAGCAGCTAGTATTTCTTGGAAATGCTATTAAATGGCTAAGATATGTTTCTGAATAAGGACTAATGCACAACGTTTTTCCAACGAGCTTTCTTCCGTTTGAGCTTGTATTTGATTCAACTAAATAAGATATTGACGATAGCACAATGAAATCATTAAAAAGATAAGACAGAACTCCAAGGTGGACTTAACAACTTATCACTGCTCAAATAGGAGTGCCTGTTTGTCCTAGTTTTCCCAACTTGGGGATAGTGAAGGCCTGACCGAACGCATAGCAGAAGCGGAGGGAAGTGCTAGCACAGTGATGTTGCGAATCTACTTTATTTTGGGCGAAGCGCAATATGACGCGAATGCAAACACAAAAGGAAAATCTCACATCTGAAACAGCTGTGCCACCCACCCCAACCGCCTCAACGCAGCTGTTCCTATCGTTGGTCAATGCTATAGGTTGCTTAAGATAAACTCTTCAGAGCAATCCAATGGATCATCTGATCACGACATTTTACCTCATTGATTTTCATGACCTTAAGCTGTCCCAAATTCAGACTCTGAGCCTTGTAAACAACCGTATGTATGCCTGGAATAAGGAAACAATCATTTCCGTCACTGCGATCAGCTCTCTTGGGCGTCAGGTCAAGTTCACTACCATGAAGCGTCACGCCCAGCAGATGGTTATCCCTAACATCCTCATATTGTGTTTCTTCAAATTGCACTCCAAGATGGAGTTAGCCATCTTCCCTTCATTCTTCAGAATCGTGCAGGCGATTCCACATAGAGAGAGCATTGGCAGTGCCTGCATCCACTACGGCATTCAAGTTTTGATCTGGTGTGCAATATAGCAGCTTTCTTTGGTAGTGATAAAATTGTTTGGCTAGCGACTATTGCCCGTAAACAAAGCGATGAAATGTGGTAGCTGAGCTGACGCATATTGTGAGGTCTCATTTGAATGATGATATAAATCAAGAATGTGATAAAAGCCATGCGAAAAGGCCAAAGATACATTTGCCCCAAGGCATATCACCAATACTATACCTATTTCTTCAGTAACTTATAAGTTGCAAGATGAATTAGTGCTTGCATTCATAGCACTGGCTTCAACATTATACGTAAAATGTTTGGGATAGCTTGTTGTAAAGTGTTCTTAAATCTTTTAAAGAGAGAGTGGCAAGAGTGGTGAGAATCCGCACATAGAAAGCATAAACAGACTTATCCCGTTGCCCGAAACATTTCCTTAAATAATCCATTAAGACAGCATCAAGCAGCAAAGCAACATTAGCTTCGATGGTAGTTACAAACTTAGTAATCCTCACTGAATTTTATTTAATAATTTTGTCAAAATCATGCGGCTTAGATGCGATCGCATTTCAAGTGCCCAACACGAAAGGTAAAGTGTAATACCGATTGCCTCATTTCGGGTCCAATTATCCACATGCTTGGACCGATGCAATGCATTCCACTTCCGTCAACTAGCCAATAATGATACAGCACCTGCGTCATTACCACCAGGTCGACAAAACACGCTCACTTTGCAATTCTTGTAACTAAGTACGCAAATCGGCTTACTAAAACCTTCGTGGAGTTCTCATTGCCAGCATCATTTAGCCTATAGCAGTTAAAAGGCCTATTGAAATGCCTTCAGAAGATCTATGAATTAAGCCTAAAGAGAGAGCGCAAAATGCTGGTGCAGAATGTTCTTCTGAACCACTGCCATCGAATCGATATTGATGCTCGTCAGTGAGCGAACGTGAACGAAACTCATGGCCGGAGTGCAAATCAACTCAGTGAGATGACCAGAATTCACCTCGGTAATTTTACTCTCGAACATGTGCTCACTTCTGAGTCAGGTTCAGTTTTAAAAAAATTTACCGCTTCTGTCATTTGCATAACGATCATCGCATTCAATCGCCATGAGGCATCATGGTGCAAAGTTGAAATAAAGTCCTTTAAAAATAGAATAAGGCTTGTCAAATTTAGTGGTCACCCGATCGCTACCCCCATCTGCATCCAACAGCAAGAAGTGCAATAGACTAAAGAGAGAACTAAAAACCTTCTATCTGGAGTGAAAACTCACTGCAAAAAAGATATCGGTACTGTTGCCTGTTTTACTGCTGTTAGTCACTACGGGTAGACTCTGAGTCCTTTGATGTGGCAGACGATCGAGAGTAAGCCAACTCTTCAAATGCGCATAATTTAAAGTGAAAGCGGCTCATTTTCTTTACAATTCCTTCCCTGATAACATGGTCCTTTGGGATTGTGCTACCCATGCTTTGTCTTACTAGTCGAGGCTTTTAAATAATTTTCACCTACATCAGTGTACTTTTCTGGTGAGCTTTCTCATCTCTTGTTTTGGTGAATGCTTGTTAGTTTTACTAAGTTCACTTGACAGCGGAGCACGAATTATTTGCACTATCATAATTTCAATTAATTTTCTCCTTACTGGCAATTATGATTCTCAATCAGCACTTTGGGTTGGTGCTGATGATGTCAGTAGCATTTTAATCCTTGACTTTCAGTTTCCAATGGGGCTTCGCTTTGGCATTACATTTAAATGTGAACGAAAAATGCGCCAAGTTATGCAAATCATAATTGTGGTAGTAGGCCATACATTGCCGACCACAGAACAACGAGTGACTCGGACCGCAAGCCAATAGCCCCTGCATTGCAGTAGCTGTAATTTCACTTATTTGCGGTCAGAAAAATAATTTGCATCATTAGAGTAATCTTTTTGCTCATTGAACGTCCGGTCTTGCATATTTGTTGGGGATAAAGTGCTGCTAGGGATGCTAACTTCATGGTCTGAAGCGTGAAGCTATCAAGATTTCCTTGAAGGTGGGCGGATTAAAGGTCATGGTTTAGTGACTATACATGTTCCCTATAATCCATGACAAGTGAAGCACTAAATAAGAAACTGCCGTAACACAATCATTCACAGTTTTGATGCGTGTTGGCAAGGTCTTTACTCTGCTCTGCCTTTCTACTTAATTTCAAGATTGCCTCTATCTTTAGCTTGGACTGGGCCTTTGGAAGGACGCGATGAGCTGTGATTGGGATTTACAAGTTCTTTGGAGTTGCGTGTGTTAAGTAAATGGTATATATGCTGCGACTGACATAGTTATTTTTCGGACAGTATGTTTGGGGCATCTTTTTTTAACCTGGTATTTTCCTGAGGCCTCTGGGTGGCTACTGCACATAAGGGAAGTCAAACCTCATTTTGATGAAGAAAGATTTATGCACTTATGTCCGTATTAGGGGCCCTCATACTTAAATCGGCTTCAGGGTAAATGGCTTTTAAACGCAACTATGTTCACCAGAAGACAACGGTTGGAAATATGGAGCATGCAGATCCATTCCCTCATCGCAAATTCAATGTGTCAGCTTAGTATGAACGCATGAAGATTGCAGATGAGACATCTTCACGCATCCATTAAGCAAGGCGACTCCAGCCTGTTAGATTTAATAATAAGTACATCAGATTGTACGTTTCGTGACATGAACAAACAAAGACTAAAACAGTGTTGCATGGAGGAAGAAGCAAAGCAGCACAGAAGAAGAATGGACATTGAGGGGAGACAATCATGTGTAGATTTGACACATTTCACTACTTGAACCTACACAGTCGCTAAAGCGATATTTCCACTTCTCCCGTTGCTGCTGTTGAAGTGAATTCAAACTGAGACTACAAAATGGGCACGAGCACAGTGGCTAGCAGTGATAGATGACGAAAATGCGCACCGGAGAGACTAAAATCAATGCATACAAATAATGCTGGATCCTCTGATGCGATTCGCTAATTGTCGTAAGATATTTGATTGGCTATTTTGAAGGCTTAGTCATATGAGAATAGGGACTTGCTTGTTGGTACAGAATTAATGCTCCACTTGCTGTCCGCTATAATGTGCTTGATCTAAAACGGTAGGTGTGCCAGAACGTACATGAAGCTGGAAGTTGTCTTGGACACTATGCTGTTTGTTATCGGGAAGTCAAATGTCGTTTGCATACAAGGCTTTGTTCGCTCGGTGACATTGTTCCGCGGAACCAGGGCGTTATCTCCATAGTTGGTCATTCCAAACTCAGTCGTTTTTCTTACGGCATACGAATGCACATTGAGCCAAGGCCGTCTGCCGACAACACGTCCTGGAGGTCGTGTTGCCCTCTTTGATGCTTCCGCGACGATGTCACGATTGCACGAACTGGCAGTTGATTTGGGTATTCTGTCAATCGTTGCAATCTTGCATTTTCACATTTATGAATGTTTGTTGTCGTCCCGACATTGCATTGCATGCGTAGCTCAGTGTGCCTTTTTGGCTGCATCCTATGATTTGGAAAATTTGAGCCTCTTTGACTAGCAGTTAGGTCATGTAAGTGCCGCTAATTCGAATGGTCTTACTTTCTAAACGTACCTTCCCCAGCACGCAGTTAGCCAATCGTACTAGGTCTGTAAGAGTGTTTCCTCTATTCCATGCTCAGGTGTTGAGGTGGATGAATTCGCCAGTCGAATTGGAGAAGAAAAACGCAAAATAAATGGTGAGTGTTCTCCACCTCTAATTTCTCCTGCAACATGTTGCACTTCTCCATCTTTGCAAGGCGTTGCAAATCTGTGAAAGGGAAGCTGATGACTGTGATTGCGGCAGCTTGCAACTATGTGGTTGAAGGCATTTTCAGTGGCCTCGTTGATGTTCTGCACGCAGGCGTCAGTGGCATGTCAGTTAGTCTGCTATCATGGCTAGCAAGAGTTTGGCTTTAGATGCCGACAATTTGCGTATACCTGCTTCAGATAGATATTAAACCACAATTATTGCGACGCCTCTCACTGAAGTAGAAGTGTATTCTGACTTTTGAACAGCCTGCTTTGCATTCAAAAGCCACGACCTCGTCAACGTTGCCCATGTGAGCATTTGTTGATTTGGTTCCTGGATACAACTAATGTCCCATCTGTGATTCTCCGTTGCGCCATCAGGTTCCACGGTAATTATTTACTGAGACACATTTAGGGTGGTAGTAGTGATGGAGAGGAGTGTTATTAACAGTAGTTTGGCCAAACGTCTCATTCCACATTTGAATATTCATCCTCTAGACATTCCATGCATTGAAGTTGAATCACCTTGCATAACTTTATCTGAATGGCCGTTTTACATGCAGAGACTCGCACAACTTCCACTGCACTTGCTTTGAGCTTGGCACTCGCATTGGCCTCGAGTGAGATCCATCTCAGTGGGGCATGTGGTCAACTCGTTTACAAAGGTTGTATCGTCACTTACCCCATCTTACTTCGCATAGGCAGCAAGCGCATCAAGTGTGAGCCAATATTCAGCCTATCTGTGGGCAGTCTGTAATGACAACAGTAAGAATACCACATTAGTTCACCCAGACAATCATTAACTCTTCTATACGATCCACCAGAATTGAAGACTCCTTTCGAGAACCATTTAAAAGGACACTTGGAGAAGGAGGAGGAGGAGGTGGAGGTTGAGACATCAGCACTGGAGGCTAATTTGGAGCGTCTACAGAGAGATATGTTTGTGTCGGCCTCTGCTGCAGCAACGAACACCTCCAAGCCCCACCTGGCAAAGGCTCTGCACGAAGTTAGGCTGCAGCCCAGCCCACGATGTGAGCCTCCATTCTCCGTTGTTTGTCATCCCACACCAGCCTTTCATTCCCTCTTTCTGGTTTCAGTTCAATCTGTGATTCAGTTCTCTCCCTCCTTTCCATCGTATATCCTTCCGATTTCCCACCTCAGACGTTACCCACTCCTCGGTCCTAGATTCTTTTATTCATGCAACCATTCATTGCTCTCTTCTGAGTGTCATCACCCATTCATCCAACACTCAGTCTGCAATCCTTACTTCCACCAACTCACCCTCAATGTATTCAGTGTAGGTAATGTGCTATCATGAGCTGCTTCTCTTGTGGGGAGGAGAGGATGGAGGTGGTGGTGGGTGGGTGCAAGGCCAAGTTGGATGAGTGTGAGGTGCTGTGTCGTAGGAACTGCATGCTTGAGGCTTTCATTAATGACTGGAGCAAGGGACTGGCTGGAGGCAAGCACCTCTCTGCTAAGACCCTCTCTCATTCCCATCGACTTGGGGATTCAGTGAGGATGTGTCGATGTGGTTTGGCATGACTGGACGGCTAATCCGAAGGTAGCCTGCCTGGTTGTTGCAACATTTGTTCTGTATGTCCACAGAGTGTTCCACTGTCACCTATGTGCGTACTTTGAAAAAAGGCGCGTTTGACATTATGGTTATGACACTGATTTACCCACTGATGGAGACCTTCTACAAAATCCAACTGACTTGACGTACATGGCATCACATTGCCAAGTCTTCCTGGTCTTGATCAGCGTTGTCATAGCTTACCACATTGTTTTCGACATTTCATCGCTGCTGCAGTAGCAGTCGTGACAAACCACGTTTACTTTGTGATTCGTTTGTTAAAGGGCTTGTATCTACCATCCTTGAATAATTCGTAGTGTTAAAGTAACCCACTAGGAGGGAAACTTTGCATGCAACTCATTGATCAACTCAGTAAGCCAAGTGAATACTCAGACTGTTGTTGTGTCGCACTGTCTGCACCACTGCTCTGCCTCCGTGGTGCCAGTCAATACGGAGGCGAAACAATCAAGAGAGGCAGGTTAGTGTCGGTGAGGAGTGTGAGGAGAGTCATGTTAGAATTAGTGGTGAATCTCCTTTCCGGCGCACTGGCTTCTTTTTATTTGCCCTTTTTCTTTTTTGAAAAATGTCACCGTGTGACTGCAGTCAGATTACTCACTGCTAATTGAAATTCCACTGTGGTGTTACACTGTGCCATTGGCAACAGTAGATTAGTTCTGATCGGCGCACATGGGGAGTTGTAGTGGTGAAGGACACACTAGCAAGTCTTTGATGTGTCCTAATCTAGACGTGAGTCGTGAAATGAGGTTGGAGCGATTCCTAGAGGTCGTCAACGTGTTTTGTGATGGTCGACCTGTTGCACATCTCATCATCTGTGCTAGCTCACATAGGATGAGCATTTGTGTGGGTAATCAGCCAGTTTATTAGCCCATAAGCCCTCTTCGAGGCGCAAGAGTTTGTGATGGCACCTGTTTGTATGTCGTCGAAAGAGCTGGGTTGGTAGGAGCAGGTTCCATCTTGAGTTGCGGATTGTGGAAGTCGGGAAAAGCTCAGCCACCAGTTAGAGAATAGGTTAATCAAATGGGACAAGTGATCGCGTCAGTGTTGATAAGGTGTTCTCTACTAGTAATCCTTAGAGAACTAGCAGAAATGTCCAACAACTTTGCTTTGATAGTCGCCTCCCATTCTACACTTCTGTACTGACCATCACAGCGACGGCGGTGGTCGGTGTCAATAAACCTACTTGCGTGATTCCTTTACCGCAACTTGAATCCTCTCGCAATCGAAAAGATGCATCTCAATGTAGAGGTTTTGGTGAGGGTTGGATGATATTCATAGACGACAACTAGTGAATGTAAAAATGGGTTAAATACATGTCTTCCTTGCTGCTATTAGTAATGTATTGAGAGGACTGGGGAATAGGAGGATCTTATAAACGTGCATTCTTCTTTGTTTTACAGAGCTGCTAGCAGTCATCAAACAATTGTGAGTAGAATATTTTCCTTATGAATTTCATTTTCGCAAATGGTAGATCGGAGGAAATCGCTGAGTTCTATTTCACGCCTGTGCACCATTGGGTTCTCATTTCAAATCCTAAAACTGTCTTTCTTGTCGGAGGAGAAGCAGGAGGGGGAGGAGGAGAAGGAAGAGTGTGAGGGACAGAGGACGCATGTTAGCTCTTTTAGTGGAGTCAAGATTTCGCGTGTTTTATTTGGTGGATCATTCTACTCGTCAGCAATATGTAGACAGTTGTAGTCCAGTTTGATTTGTTGCAGCTCTGGCACCACTTAGTCATTGCCCACCTTGCAGTTGACACAATTCCCGCCAATTAAGAAGGCGCTGTTAGCTACTTCGCGTTTTCTTCTCCTAGACACCCAACACGACCAGTGATTCAGCCATGCATGTTTCAAAAGTGGACGCGTCTGCAACTGAGACGAGTTCAGCCATGGTGGATGGGATGATGTACAATGCAGCGACGGTGGATACGTTAATGCCTCGTGATGGCGGTGATTCTGATTCCTCCATTAGCCATGGTGCAGATATTGAGGGGAAGTTTAGCCCTCTCGACTGCCTAGACACGCTGCTGGGTGATGGGCAGGGTGAGTGAGTGGAGTGGAGTGTTAGGAGAGCCGAGCATTTGCCTCCTGGTTTACTGTACCCTTCATCTGTGTCTCTCCATCAGGACCATTAGTTTAGAAGAGAACTGAGGCATGTCCAAGCGTAAGCTTCATTCAGGTCCTGTTAATATGGGGAACAAATTATAGTGGGTTCAGTGTAGAACCAATTTTAGGTAGTAGCAATGGGTTTGGCGATAGCCTGGTCTACTTCAAAAAAGGCTGTTTGAATTGTCAAATGAAATGTGCTTAGGTAGGGCAAAGCACACGTGCAGTGACTATTGCGTGATGAGAATGGGATGATCACGGAGATGATGGTCACTGGCTAAGACAAGAACGTGCCGTCAGCGTTTCGCACAAGCAGCTGCCTTCTGTTTTCGCCATGTCATCCACGTAGCGGGTGCAGCTTGAGTGACAACGTTTTGAGCGTTTAGAGCGGTGCACAGTCTACTTGCCGCCCATCAGTAGCACGCTGTTCACACTTGTCGCTTACCACTGCACTGCACTTATTGTCGCTTCGACGCCGTCATTATTCGTGACCTCGTGCTTGACACTACTTCGTGATGTTTACTTATCTAGCTATATGTGTGGAGAGTGTCGAGTCGATAGGGAAGTCAAGAGCAACGATAGAGTAAGTAGAGTTTAGTAGGACAGCTTATACCAGCCTTGTGGATGTGCTGTGCGTGCGTGTGTCGATGGTGAGGATTGCCTAGAATGATAGATCAAACCGTCCTATTCATCTGCGTAGAAGTCTTCATATTGTCGCTATTTTGGCTGGCGTGCGAGAAATCGGCTCTCGCTCAGTCACTTCAGTAGTGCAGGGATAGCATTAGATGTTTCGATCAGTGCTCCATTTGCCATAAGTGAGTTGGCGTTGTTAAGCCGATCGAGTTGGAGTGTAGAAGACGGAGACTTGAACCCGAAATCCCCATCCAGCATTCTCCACTCACCGATCACCAGGTTAAAGTACCCATGAATTACCTCTGTGCAGACACACACAGGCTAGCACGTGGGACAGTGCAGACTTTCATCCTCAATGCACTATCTATGAGCTATGCATTTAAATGCGCTGTGAGATTCAGGCTTCAAACCAAAACGTAATTTAGGCATGCAAAATTGTTTGCATGACCTAAAACATTTCGTTTAACTTATTGCATCAGGTGTCATTTGTGAGATGTCATCTTGACGGTAGGTGAGAGCTCTTTTCCTCCTACAGGCGTCAAATCAGAAGAGGAAATTCACAAGCTGATGCAGATGGGAGGTGATGCGACAGTCCACGGAGACCAAGCTCTCTAGTGCCCAATTCGCTCCTCACGTTGACACTTTCGTGTAGTCATATTTCTTTATTTACATCAACTAATCTAACCAAACTGGAATGAATGGCAACATATTTAACCTATGAGGGGAAAACCTTGAGATGAATGAAGGCGAAAAGAGCACAAAGCTAACTAGAGAAGCGATAATGAGCAGAAGCAAAGAAGAGATAAACAAGGGTGTTTGATAAGGACAGAGGATTAAAAAGGCTGAGGTAGCACCACGGAGTCGTCTCGATGGCTGATTTCACCACGTCATGCACCCACACATTCACTCATTTTGCTCCTACCTACTACCAATGCAGACGCCAGGCCGACGCCTGCCCTCCTTGCAGCGGCGTAGCAGCTTGGTCACACGACACAGACGCTCGCTGATTCGCTGGCGCATGTCTATTGATAGGAGGAGTAGGTTGTGCAGAAGAAGAAGGAGTAGGATGAGGAGGAGTAGAAGGAGGAGGTGGGGGAGGAGGAGGAGTTAGGAATGAGGTGGAGAGAGTGGCATAAGAGGAGAAGAGATGGTTGGGTATAGAAGAGTGAGTGGAAAAGGAGGTGTGTATAAAGCAGGGAGAGGACGGAAGGTTAGGTAAGGTAAGGAAAGGGAATGGAAAGGAATGGAAGAAAAGAGAAGGGGAAGTATGGGAATAGAAGGGAAATAAAGAGAAGGATGGCAAATGCTCCTTTAGAAAAACCAATCAATTCATTAACCAACCAAACAACCCACACACTTAACCACCTGCCACGCCCCTACGGCTCTAACAAAGAAATAGGAGAGAAGAGAGAGAGAGACACGACAGAACGCGTGGCGAGCCAAGCGCACCGTTTCATAAGTAAATTCATCAATCACACACGCGCAAACTCAAAGACTGACTGAATGATTAACAGACAGACAGACAGACAGGCAGACAGACAGACAGACAGACTGACTGACCACTGCCTTTGTGGTGCTGTACCACCGCACTCACTTGCACAATTTGGCCGGCAGTCAGGCAGGCATGCAGGCAGTCAGGCAGGCGGGCGGGCGAACCAAACTAATCCAAATATTATTCATTCTTAAAAGCAAGTTGTTTTGTCATAAACCCAATGCCTACTTCAGCAAAGCAATTGTTCAGAATTCAAATTGTCGCTATTAATTTTATAACTGGTGCCTACCTTATTTCACTTTCATCTTGACAAGCAATCTACGCAAGGCCAGTCTCATGGAAAGGCATTTTAGGCTATATCCGATTTAAAAATCCTATCAGCTACCAAAATCGGAGTGTGCATCAAGCTATTTCATGTATGCTTAAAGTCCAATTTAACAACTAGATGGACGCTTCACTGCTCTGCCATCAAGGCGGTTGAAAGGCCAGTAGACTAAAGTAACCTTTTCCAAAGAGAAGTCACAAAGGACTCCAAGTACACTAGCGGATGCTATTAATTGGATTCAACAAACCAACCCCCACGTTTTTGCCCAATGTTAATACTAGCCGTCACATCTACTCAAAGGTGGTGCGTACTGGCATAACATGACAGCATTCTAGATTCTTCCTGCAAAGGTAAAGATACTACGAGTTTACTCAAGCTGCATTCAGCCTTCCCACCTTCTTGGTAATATATGCTCCTTCAAAAAGTGGTTGGAAATACAACGTCTTTTCCCAAGCACAACTCACTCTTTAAAACCCATCGCACATTTCCTACGTTTTAAAGCCATTCTCAAGGATATGTAGTAGCATTTCACCCTTCAACAAGTCGCAACACACTCAACAGTGAAATGGACAAACAAATCGAGACCGTACTTTGAAATGCACTCATGGCCTCTGCCAACAAACTGCGATCCAACAAAAAAGACATTCCACACCTGCTGAGGCAAAATATGCCGCAGTCGTCACCCGGTCATGCAAATAAGCCGCATCTTCTCAGCAGAGCATCTCCATTCCCAATTCATACCCACGTACTGCAGTTCTCCCAGCTCTTTTCCTCCCCAAAGACAATAAGAGACATCATACTCAAACAGAATACATAGAAGTGTATTTGACATACCAGCAACACACTCCACCAACGTACAACGACGAGACAAATAAGTCGTCCCATCACCAAAATCCGTCATTCAACAAGCCATCGACGCATTACACCGTCCACTTTGCCTTGTCCAGCACCATCCCCGTGCTTTCCTCGGTAAGGCTACTGCGTCGTCAGTCGCCTCATCCTCATGGTGTGAGCTGGTTCCCTATGGGATGGAACAATGTGCTGACCATCACGCAATTCCATGACCAGTGGAGGGAATGCTGGCCTAAAAGCAAAAAGTTAAACTCTTGCCAACGATGCGGCACCACGACACAGTGACAGAATAATTGAGCTTTGATATAGCTACCAGTCTGAAATCTACTGGCACATCGCGAGCTCACAAAGATTTGTCCGTCTTTTCTTCCTGACTCTAATCCAATAAAAAAAGCTTTGCGCACATAGATATACACTCCAAAATATGCGTATGCACGTAAATGGCTACCAATTTGTGCGTTTCATGTGCTAAACACGGACTATCTGCAAAAGACCATGAAAAAGCATCTATGCATACAATGAAAAATAAACAAATATTTAAATGAAGAACATACGCCTCGGGTCGTAAAGGTAGGCAAACACTATTTCAGCAAAAGAACCTGGACTGCGCCTAATAATTGCATTGTCTCCTTAGTTTCTCTCTTTCAACAGTGACACAATCACCACCACAGCCCACCATCCTTTCCCAAAGGGAACAGTAAGCTTTCCTGTCTTGTCAACTCTAGCCTCACACTCCTCTCGTCACTTTAGCTTTCGTTCATGTAATTGTCCGATGCTTGTGCCAAACGAGGTGAAACCTATCATAACGCCATTGGACAAGTCAGTATCGTCCACGACATGATCCATATCGCAGAACCAGGGTGACGCCTGCCTTGGTGACTCGAGAATCTTGCGCTGTCTACCATTCCAGAGATTTTTCAAATGTAGGTCCGCTGCAATTGTGAGTTTGTGATACTTAAAAGGGAAGAAAAGAAGGACCAGGAAGTGAATTCGAGCGCACTGCAAAACCTAAGCATGCAAATGTATGCAATAAATGATACCTCAAATGGCCTGTGAAGGGATGCATACACTTCCAGATAAGCAGTTAAAGGCCTTTAAGCAACCATTTCTCTGCATTTGGGTCTACCACAAACACCATTTTATATCAGAACTGAGCCCACCACTCAGTGACCACTTCGGCCATGCATTACACGTTTTGCAAAGATACTGTTAACGTAAAACCAGGGTCACAAAGACAACATGTAGCAAAATTGCAAAGTGTTCCACAACCTCGATATTAGCTCCAACAAGACCAACATTGCAGCCATGAAAACAGCCTACATTTCATCATGCATAAAATATAACAGCACGTACGAATAATTAATGAAAACGTGATGAAAGCCAGTAAAGTGTAATCAAATCCTACCTGAGAAATGTCTAGAGCAATAGAGAAGGCGACGAAACAGATGGTGCGCACGATTAATGGAGACCTACACACCTGCCTGCAACGACCTCGTCATAGAGTTAGTTATGTGCCTCCTTTGTCCCTTTTGCTCATTATTTCCTCCCACCTTTCCTTGTCGACAATCGCATCTGACTTGACTTGACCTCACCCAACCGAAGCTACAAGGGCAATCGCCTATCTTCAGACTAATCATCACATTGAACCATTTCGCCCCTCGCCACATTCACTTGAGCAGTTACACACCTACACGTGCATGCACCCACAAACTGGTTGATGGCTGATGGGTGGCCTCCATGCACTTGTACAAATATGTATGCAATGCCATTAACACAAATGACAAAAAAGCTCATACTTTAATATTGTATTACTATGCGTCTTATATTTCGTTATATTCATGCACATGTGTAGATGATCACTTTGCGCACGTAAAAACATTATTAGGTGCATCTGCTTGTACTGCTAATAAACAAAAATGAGGCTGATAAAAGAACATTGGTAAATGGGACACTAAACGGATGTGTGCCAAGGCTAAAAAGTAAGACAGTATTTGAAATGTCCGAATGAACAAAGCTTGTTTTCAGCTTTCCCTTCTGTTCACTCGTCATAGCCATCTTGACTTTGGTCCACACGAACTGAAGTGCTGAGATGATCAGTGTTAGATCAAGATGAGGGAGGAAAGGGTCTTGGGTGCAGAGATACCAAAGTCACAGGAAAGTGTCCCAAGCCAATATTCGGGATGTCGAAAAGTCATTATGGAGCTTAATTACCGGAAGATTCGTGGTGATCTCAAAGTCATTCTGGACAAGGTCGTTCATAACGCCATGACACGTTGGGTACGCAAAGCGCAAGATCGTCACTGCCACGGACGTGGTCTAATTCATCATACACTACGGTCAATGCTCTATAACTTCGGTGGCTTCGACACGTTGTAGATGATAGGCAAGTCGCTGGAGAGATTACAGCACATGTTGTGTAAATGCTCCAGTGGCTATTTTAGGGGCCGAATACACCATCACACTGCACACGGCGTCCACAATCGATTGTTCCACTGGCGAGGGGCACAAAGAAAATTGGTAGTTTCGCTTCGCATCAAAGTTGCTGAGAAAGCGTGCCTACAAAACTTGGCATAGCAATCAAATGAATAGTGATTTCGCTACAGAGATGTTGGTGTGCAAGCAAATTACCCCTCATGTGAGGGACCAGATCGTCCTCATCATGGTGTTAACTCATTGATTTTCTTCGTTCGCCAAATCTAATGGTCACCCAATCACTACGCCTGTCTGTATCTCCCTTGTTCAACACCAATAAATGCAATAGACAGGCATAAGGGCTCCAAACCCTCCATCTAGAGTGAAAACTCACTGCAAAAAATGGCATCGATACTGTTGCCCGTTTTGCTGCTACAAGCCACTGTGAGTTGATCCTGAGTTCTTTGGTTTGGCAGCTGATAGAGTGAGCCAATTCTTCAAACCCATACAATTCAAAAGAGCAGTACCTTACGCAGTTCTCGAAACACTCGAACTCGTCCACTAGCACATGCTCCACGGAATCCTTCTTTTCAGCTACTTACTAGCCTATCAGTAGCAGAGCAACCAAGTAGATGTAAAAACTGATCCACTGCAAGGCGAAATCAGTCTGGTGAAAGAGGTCGAGATACGCGTGGGAATTCGAAACATTCGTAAATGCAAGCATCGCCAGAAGTGAATGCGTACGATAAAATCCAATCCAATCCAAACCCAGCAACCCCTACATCAAAAGCTTAAGCTCTCAACTTTCCATTCCTATACCCGCAAGACCCTGAAAATCTGGAAGTTTACCAGATTTCGACTAAACAATGGAGTAAAACGATCTAAACTGAGAAATAGCAACTTAAGAGTTCTCGTGCAATCCGCACAGTCCCACCTCTCCTTCCGTCCCACAGACGCAATACGATCCGAGTCCAAGCTAACGGAGAGTGTACGCACCTTTTCCTCAGCGTTTGTCAGCGACGGGCTCAAGCCGTCGACGCTGGAAGCGGAGTGCGTTTCAACAGCCCTATCGACTATCTGAGTGTCCGTGTCCGAGGTAAGCACGCGGTAGGAAGTGGAAGAAGTCAATGCGGAAAAGACTTGCGTCTCGATTTGCAGAATGCAGACATGAACAAAGTGACAAGCCGATTCACTCATTTCACAGGTTGCGATTTCACCTAGAGGCCCAGCTCCTCATATGTCCATAACTATGTGATCAAAGTAGGAATAATCGCTTCTATACAATACCTTCTACAATGGATTCACGCATAATGCAGGAGAATAAACTCATGAAAATGCAGAAGCTTACTTTACTAAGGTCGTCGATAACATCTACAATATAGCGTGAGTGTTGATGCTTGGTTGCCTTCGACTCCGTATTCATGACAGCAAAATCCAGTCCTGCCGCCAATGTCTTTTGCGAAGCTACAAGTCTACTTCCAGACTTTTGAACTTGACATAAAGGAAGCATGTGCAGGAGTACTGACAACGTGTGAACTAGATGCAACAGAACTAAGAGTATATTTCATGTAATAAAATGACACTCTCCCACTATCACCAACATCGCCGACACCATTGATCCTGCAATAAGAAGTGTAAATGTCTTCCACAAGGCGCAGGTGGCACTGGGGAACCTGACCCGCCATTAAAAAGGCGCCGCCTTCTGCCCCAGCACCTGCTGCAACTTTAGCTTTGTTCCCTTCTTTCTAATAACTTTCTAGCTGATTTGGGAAGCCTTTCCACAGAATGAAGAGGGCAATTTCAAGCTGGAGTGCGACAGCAGATTGGCTGCTAAAGGTGAATTGATCCCAAAGCGATGCCTGAGAGTGGGTACTCGAAGTAACTGGACGAACGGATGACACAAATCGGCAGCCCAGGCATTAATGGTCGAGAAAATGGACACACAAGATCAGAGGAGATGGGCCATAAGCCCTAAGTAAATAGCATTTGAAAATTCGCCTTTATAACAAAGAGCTGACCTCCAGTGGTTTAAAATAAGGTCGATTGACTACTTTGTTGAGGACCACAACAGCACCATGACCTTGACAAGCAGTTTCAAATTAAAATTGAAACAAGGTAACCTTGAAAAGTACGGCAACGACTAAGTATTAATGATTGACCACTGGTAGCCAAAGATGGTAATTGTTTACAGGGAATGCAATGCGCAAATCTTTCAAAGTAGGCAATAACTGGTCGATGTATCGCAAATCGTGGATATGCCATGGTAAGCACAAACCAGTCCTGAACTTTCAATGCACAGTGAAAAGAAATATATAGAGATCATACTGAGGCGAAAAAAACAACACAAGAACGTAGAATTGTGGTGTCTGTTAAAATCGCTCCCATCCTGACAGAATTTGACACAAATACTGCGTAGAAAACAAGATCCAAAGAGTGGAAAAGTGGTGCACTCTACTAGGACCAAGCTCCTATTCATTCACTATGAAAATATTCAAGTGCTGCTGCGCCACCACTTCCGTTGTCATTCACAATGCATGCGGGGATGGAGAAGAAAGTGTTCATGCACTGACCTTTGAACCCTCTCCGCAAAAACTTATTCGTCCTGGTCTTTTCACCTAAAGCAATCTTAAAGGAATGAGCATATTACAAAAGTGCGGACGGTTCCCCATTGGCTATTGCAGATCCGCAGATAAGCTAAACCCACGTTTAGTAGCTGTAGCTAGCATTGTTGACAAATAGGATCAGACCATTCACACCTCTAAGGAACTAGGCGACTGGATCGGATTCGACCGAGCTTGCAGCAGTTGCGCATACCTAGAACAGATCGACCCCTTCCAACCTCAACAATACCAACAGGTCCACACTTCAACCACGTGCCTCATCAATGGGGACGCCGTACCCATGAGCACTGTGACACTTACTCGAGAAAACCTTAACTTGAGGCATTCTCAAAACACGCGACTAATCCAACAGTACTGTCAGAAGAGTTGATGCGACATCGAGCAGATAAAATCAAATGGTTGAGTTGACTAATGAAGCCGCAATCAATGTATGAATACAAAAAACAAAAAAATGAACAAATCAAATGGAACAATGAATGGCAAATGATGGATGGCTATGTGGACACGAAATGAAGTGATTTGAAGTGTCTGAGCATTTAGTAGTATGACTGGATAAATAAGAGCTATAAAAGCTTACAAAGGCAGACGACAGAAGACAGCAGCCATTACTTAGAATTCAACCATCCTCGTCTCCAATTCCGTGGCGATTACCCTGGATCGATAAAAGCCCCACCCTATTTCCACCAACCCCGCTTTCTTGACTACCGAGACGGCTCAAATGGTTGCTGTTGAGGCGATGTTTACGCTAGGCTATCTCCAGCCTTTCCGGCAACTAAATATATGTAGCCTGCCATGTGCTGCATTCGATGGCGCCAGCTCTCCACGCACCGCGAGCCCTACCACTGCTACTTCGTGATCCTCCACCAACGGATCTGTATCTGCACCTGCGCCTCAACCACTGTTGATGTTGGTTATTATGATGTAGAACAACCACCTTCTTGGGTAGCATACATTATAAACCAGATCTTCCCTAATCTCCAGTTAATCCCATTTGTATTCCCAATGTGCCAGCTACTAGACGCCGCTATTGGCATTGCTTCCAGGTTTGTTTGCCCTCAAACGCCTCCAGGAATGTAGAAGGTTTGCGCAAGTGAATGGACCAATAACTAGGTGGAGGACTGGACATAGGATGGATGGACAGAAGGGTCACTGTACGGATGATCGAAGGGATTGGACATTGTAGTGTTGGATTTCGTTGTCAAATGAAGAATATTTTAACTCATAAAACATTTTTCGAAACTGGAAGTAAGTTCAGACACATCCTCCTCAAAGTTGTAAAACAAATAATTCGAGACCGAGGGCGTTTACCGGGAGATAAACATTCGCATTAGTGACCAATTAAGGTGGATGAAGTGTTTGAACAGAGTCCTCAAAAGTAGCACATTTATTATGGCGCACTCTACAGCACTTCAAATTCCAAAGGGGATCTCAAAGAAGCAAAAAGACAATTTCAGTCTACTCCGAATGTCCATACAATAGATTTGAACTTGTTTATCTCGACGGTGAGGTAAGAGTGTCCCCACTTCGGGATCAAACCAAATTAAGAAGCAAGAGCTGGAAGTAGGACCGGATCATGGCCTATAAATCAACTGCTTTTCTACTTCACCTCCTCTGCGTTGAAGAGTTCCAACAAAGCATCGCCTTGACAGAATGAAGAGTTCAAGTATTTCACCAGTGAGGAGTGGAACTGATTCGCCTTTACGCGTGGCAATTACCTTCGGTTGATTGACCTATATCGCTGCTCACAAGAAGTTTCTCAAACATGTCCCAGTTAGGGAGAACTCTATCTACCAGCCGGATCAATGACATAAGCAATGCTTGGGCTTCGTAAGCAGATGATTCAGTGCGAAAAATTGCGTCTACAGTCCATCACAAGTACGAACAGGGCACAGTCTGCGCATAGGGTGGTGCGCACTCCACACCTGTGAGTTAACGGTTTGGAAGAAAACAGTGGTGAAATTTTCGATCGCCTAGCAATTGCCGCAGCACAAGCCATTCCCATTCAACCTACACGGACGTGAAGGAGGCGCAGGAGCAACAAATACATGGTCTGTCTTGCGTGTATATGGCAGTCATGTGCTCAGCCCCGCCCCGCCCCGCTTCGCCACGACAGCCCCTTCAATAGCGGCGTTGGAGTATATCAATTGTCGCAATGCTGCTGGCTCTTCTTGGCACATCAGCCTCGAATGAAATCAGCCAAATGAGGCATGTAATTCCGTGTTACTCAAAATGGGGAGTTCCCTCAAACGTGATGTCCCCTATATGGCTTACCATCACCAAAAACGAACTGTTTAAGTCGGTCAATAACAAGTATTGTGTCTTGCAACTGCCTACTACATCTTTTCAAATGTCATAGGAAAATGTCTGCAAAAAAACCTTGCTTGTGCTTCAGTCCTGAAACCGTATTACATCTCATTTGCTTCAAAACAAAGAGTAGCAGAAACCAACGTGGGAACACGTGCTTTACAACGTGCCATAAAGGATCCCATCAGAAACCATCTGATGCATTAACAAACACCCCGCGGCTTGGCAACAGCAAAAGTACGGATGATAAGCGAAAAAGCATTGCTTGACATTAACTACACAAATTTGTTATAGGCATTTAGAAACAACAAAGGCGAGTTTGCATGAGGTTGACAAATTTCCAGTAGGTCCAGTCGATTTAAGTCACCTATTGTGTCGCCTATACCCAAGTTTGATGTACAATGCAACCGTTCATATTCGACGACCAAACGTCAGTCTCAGTATTATAATCTTAGCAAATAAGGCTCGCCGATTCTGTAAAAGGATAACTTATGCGGGCAGTGATCATGCAGATGTGGCACAGACACTAGGACAGCATCAGCGAAGGGAACTCTAAAGCTGCATCGAGGTAGTAGTCAGGTGGTAAGAATCTTTAGCAACTCTCAGCTAAGTAGAGAAAGGGAGAAAATTCAAGAATTTAGACTGAACTTAAAAGTACTACCGATCGACAAAAAGGTCAGATTTAATTCGACAACTATGTCATAGGAAAAGAGGAACTTGCATTTCAGACAAAGCAACAGTCTCGAACCCACTTTCTTCCCCCCCCCTTCTCCCGTACGGCATCAATGAACAGCACGGATCACGTGATCAGCTTCCACTACCCTCCAGATCCTGTGCAACCAAACATATGCCTAACCAACAACGAAGCAGCGATAGTAACAGAACCGTCAGCTGTACTATCCCCTATTCCAGATGCAGCAAGAACCATCACAACTTTGGTGGTAACCTCGACCCACCACTCAGTAATGGTGTCATGGAACCGTGCCACTTCAAACAAGGAGTGCACAGAAGTAACGATTTAGCGGGTAGGAGTCATCACTGTCACGAGGAATTTGGTAAACTAGACTCACGGTGAGAGGGAGAACGTCAAAGACGCACTGGTTGTGAAACTGTATACCTCGCCTACGTAAACGCTGAGTGCGACACAGTAGCAGGCGGAAAAGACCGACCTGTCCAGGACACTGTCAACGATCTCTGGGTTCGTGGTTGCGATGGTAGAGCTGCAGCAAGAGGATGAAGGTGGTACAAGAGTGTAGGTTTAAAAATAGGGTGTCGATCACTGCCTTTGTCGCATCGCATCCCTTGTCTGTGAGAAAACTGGTGTCATTGTAAGGTGGAGATGAATGGTTAAGAGAGCATGGATGCGTTGTGTGGAGGAAGCAACTGAGCAGATGAAAGTATTTCATAATCAGGTACCAAAGAGTAGTCATAAACCCAAAACCAATGATAGCAACCATGGACCAACTAAAAATTAACATTTGCAAGCTAAATATCATGGAAGAACCGACATCGGTGCAGAAATACTACCACGCAGACACCCCACTAAACTTAGGCCAAAGGTTGCCTCAACACTTGCACTTCACTTCCTCACTGCGTGCCAGTCGCAGCCAATGTCTTTCACCTCAGTCTTGGTGATAGAGAGCATTACCAAATGGACGTCAAGAGCACTCCAGACCACCCATGCCAAACCGTTCGGCACCACTTTTCCTGTAAACTCACGAGACTGAATTTTAGCCCATACTAAAGAGTCGTGACGACTAAGAGCTGCGCTCCTAGTACACACAATTCCAATTTCGTTCTAGCATGCAAGTGACAATTCATGCAGCCATCTTCACCTAAGATTAAAACCAAGGTACACCCACACGACAATCGGTGTTCAGAGAGAAGTATCGATTTATTTTATCAACTTGATGCTGACAGCAATTGATGTCCTTTTACAATAACCGTCCTCCTGCCTTCATTACTCTCAAAGAGGACAAGATTATGGGACGCTAAGAAAAATCAATTGTCAACGTTAACTATGCTAACATCCAGCAAAGACACGGGAGGGAAATGGAAAAATCTTGATGTGAAAAAAATAGGCTATCAAGGTCTTGAAGGAGAGACAATACCACTCGGTTTTGTTAGACTCAAGAAATTTCCACTATCAAAAAGCGTCTGGGTTAACGAATCAGATATCACCTTACAGAAAAGAGGTGATTGGTTCATACAACATGACTTCGCCTTCCCCAACTTCAACAGGTTTACCACAGCCTAGATGCTTGATTATTCTATCAACATAGAAGAACTTGTTCATAAAATAAGCGCATTTGTTTACCAAGAAAGCTCCTACGCCTATTTCACTACCTTTGCACAACTGGCATACTTGCAGCCCTCAACTTCAGCCAATCATAACAAATCGACGAGGAACAAACAATGCGGTATCGACATCAAACCCATTTGAAAAAATCAGGGCGACGATCATCAAAGCATCGGCCGCACCCACGACGGAGGAAAGACGCGAGGAAGGCATCGAGTACTTGACACCTCGAGTTCCACCAAGAAAGCAACCTTTTCATTGCTCGCCTTCACGTACTTACCTGCCGCAATTAGAGCGTCATTCTCCACCCCATGGAAGAGGCGTTGAGGGGGTTGTGTGCTGTCACAATGGGCGATGGAAGAGCATATCCCGTAGAGGAGTCGTTCTCCCTATCCTTCGCAACTGAGGAACGGGAGCGGAAGCCTTTCACGGAGACGAAGAAATTGTCCTCATGCAGAAACGCTCCCAACTCTGTCTCGACGTTGACCAACTGCTGTTGTTGAAATAATATTTGCCTAGGGCGAAATAAAATTCTTACATAAAAATCTCAAATGAGGCAACATGGTGGATATAAGGTGCAAACTTGTGCTCCGACATTTCGGAGACTAATTTACAATGCATTTCCGCTAACCCCAACGTTGAGCGACTTCCATCATAATTTGTTTCTCCCCTCCGTGAAAAGCCGCATGAGTTGCATCAAAACCTGTTCAACGCCCTCAATAAAGTCGAACATCTGCATTCGTTCATCGAAGTCAGCACGCGATTACTTGCCCATATTTCTCACTAAAGTCAGCAAAATTTGTTTGAATTACACCAAAGGAAAGGAAGCATCATAAAGCAGCGTTTTCTTATAAGCAAACCTATACATTCAACCGCCACAATATCTAAATATTCACATTTTTGAATTGGCCAATGCGCTAGAGACCATTCTATAATTGCTGCATTATTTGCCATTGAATCCGGATATGAAGCATGAGAGAAAAAGGTCAAGGTTTGCTTGTTTCATTTTATGGCTTTCTGAAACAATTGCAGCACAACGTTACTTTTGAAACGGCTAGAATAGTTCGACAAATATAACGCGTAACGGACAAGTAAAATCCGAACCCTTGTCCTCTGCCTTAACCTAAAAATGACTTAAGCCCACTAGGATTATAGAGCGTACCATGCTGCAAAACACCTAAGCAAAAAGAACTTTGTCTATACTGGCATTTGAATAACTTTTACAAAAGGATTCAACTACTACACCACAGGCACTACAGAAGTTATAAATGCAGCAAGTCTGAAGTACCACGGCAACACTTCCACGTCAACCTACACTTTTACACACGCAAAGTAGACAAGGAGGATTCCTTAATGATAAAAAACTCACATACCTACATTCCCCAAAGCAAAGTGTAAGCCAAACCCACCACTGGCAATCCGACCCAATCCCAGCCCAGGCTTTCATTTGTGCCGCTAAATATATTCGAAGGGTTTTCTACACACCAAAAGCAAGGATTTGTCATAGGCGTTGCTATTAGGCTCAAGATTGTAACCACTTCTGACTCACGAGCTGACCCCCAGTTTTTCACAAATAGCGGTTTACGCTTTTGGATAACAGGATGGCTCAGTGTGGAGGGTTTCCCTCTTAAATTGCTATTTCCTACCATAAATAGGGACACTAGGAGTTTTGCGCTCTACTACTATCTCTCGTTTCTCACTTTAAAGCTGTGGCCTCTACAAATCCAGCACGCTCAGATTCTAACGATATAGATCAGGGCAGTCTGGCGCATCCAGACTAAATAGTAGTTTTAAGTGGACCCTATGATCATTTGTAATCAGAAGGATAAACTACCTGTAATCCGATACCCTGAAAATTTTGGTCCTTAAGATATTTCGCAACTTAACTAGTTGATGTTCGTTGAATCCATTACATAGGTAAGAAAATGCTTAATAGCACCTCCATAATCTTAAGGATAACACGCTAAATTTGACTTCTTTTCTGCCCATCCGGAGACTTCCAAATTTGATCTTGTCAGCATAAATTGTGCAGCTCCTTCGGTTCAGACAGCCGCCTCAGCCATGTATTGGCAGGATATGGGGAAGTAGGGAAGAACTGTACTGTTAGTTCAATGTATGATGTAGGCATGGTGACAAGAATAAACTTTTGCATCATAATTGAGCTAAATGGTTGTAAGCCGCAAAACAAAACAAATAAGGGATTAAATCTCACCACTGGACGATGCGCGGTGACCCCAGATGCATCTGTGTGTAAAGCTTCGAAATTTAAAAATCCAGACCTCAGTTTCCGACTGACTAGGTCAGCGGCACGAGCTGTTAGTGGGGCGGATGCTACTAGAGATGGTGGTTTACATATCTACCGCAACTGGAAAAGAGCACCTATCTCTGTGGGCACGAGCACCTGCGTGGCTCCCACGACAGTGCATTAAATACGAGA
This sequence comes from Taenia multiceps, assembly GCA_001923025.3. Classification (NCBI taxonomy): domain Eukaryota; kingdom Metazoa; phylum Platyhelminthes; class Cestoda; order Cyclophyllidea; family Taeniidae; genus Taenia; species Taenia multiceps. Next base: position 23,979,755 of record CM010312.1, on the reverse strand, counting down.
CTATGCAGTTGGGACTGACGACAGCAGGGATTTCAAAAGCAATCTCTAAAATTGCGGTATGCTGATCTACCTCAGCACGGCAAGTCAGAAAACCAGTCAGCTTATTTTTAGGCCAAAATTGTCAGTTTATTTATATGAAACGAACTGAGCTGCTAATGAGGTCTTTTAATTCCACTCTGGACTTCCTCCACCACCTACTTTGAGATTTCTTTCCATCAGACCTCCTCTGGTCAGTTTCCTTCGTGATGACTACACTAGCACAACTTCGCCTTCGGTTGTATCACTTCCTTCGAGAAGCCTACGGACTAGGAGAGGGTGGAACAAAGTGTTCCCCAGTTCACCTCTCCTTTCGAGTCAACACCGTGAACCAATAGTTAAGACTCCTGTCACCATTCGCTAGCTTGTAATTAAAGCAACCAACTTTTGCGTAGATGGAAAATTTAAGCCCCTCTTTAGCGAACTCACTCTCTTTTTGGTCCAGAGAAGTGAGTATTTCCTTATTGCTCCTTCTGTGCAAAATGTGGATCTCATAATGGTGCAAGCTCAGAGCCACGTTTTGAAATCATTTAAGTGGGTGTGACAAAGACGATAATGCATTTATAAAGGATACCTAGCTAACAAAGTGTTTAAAAATTCAACTTTCAACACTGCAGGTATGAGGGTAATTTTCTCCATCGCGGTACTCCTTGCAGCGGGAGACGGGTCTATCCCATTACTCATGACTGGTGCGTATAAACATACAGTCTTTTGGGATCAGGACGCCATCGTGGTCGTGCAGAACCTCTGGCACACTGCTGCGTTGGGCGGCTCAGTCGCAGTAAAACATTTGCATATGACGATCCCACCGTAGTGATTTCTTCACCAGCTAACGGTCATCGCACTTACCCAGTTCTTGAGACTCCTGGTTGATAATGAGGTTATTTGATCGACATCAAACGTGCCTTAAAGTGACATAGGCGGCAAAATGGCTCTGAAGGAACGGTGGATACGGTTAACCAAAATACACAACAGAAACTCTTCTTCACTGGAGAACCCAGAAATTTTGGTGTCGAATTGAAGCAGAGGCAAAGTAATGAATGCATGCGGAAACCAACGCCTAAGTACCTAAGAGAAATGAAGAAGGACTTCAGAATGGTTTTGTAAAATACTTTGCTGACTGTGGGTTTGCTTCCAAACTGTTCCGTTCCCTTGTCTCTCGACAATTGTCAGATTCACACAGAAACGTTAGCCACCACAAGGGTCACTGGTAGAAATATTTAAAATTCACTCTAGAATCAGCTCAAGTTGCCGCTTGAATTTTGTCGCTAACAGCCTGTTCGTTGATCGCAAGCCACGTCACCACTCACGCAAGTGGACGGACACCTGAATAAGATCGGAAAGCACTCAGCTGCAACAACGGAGATTAAATTGAGAAATTAACAAGCCAACAGAACTGCTGACTTACAAACGGATACAGTGGCAGGGTCGAGTCAACAACTGGATCTCCATTGACGCGCGTGATTGACCATCATTGAGTGACCAAAAATTGAACCCATTTACCGCCCCATCTCAGTCTGACTATAAGAAAGTAAAATGCCTGCTCTTTTACCAAGGAAGGAGGAGGATTTTCACTTGGATTTATGACAGAAGACACTGCTCGTATTCTCGAAGCTGCTTTCGAGGCGTAGTCATGTGCTAGAGCTCCAGCATGGATGGCTCGGACGACATTTTGTGGCATTGAAGTTGCTGCAGCAGAGTACTCAAAATAACAATTGGTTCATCAAAGCCCCATTAATCTTACTCTAGTCCCTCACCAAGGTCTAGGTAAGAGGAGGTGCTTGCTGACTGGGAGATCAGTAAGTGAAGCACCCCGCACGGATAAAATGGTAAGCCATTTTCAGGGTGAATAATGAGTTGGGGGACCACCTCACCCAATCTATCAGATTGTAGCGGCTGTTAATGTAGGGAGCAGTAAGGAAAAGTGGGTTTTAGAAAAAGCAGACAAGGTTTTTTTCCAGCCCAAAAAGTGTTTGAGACGCTCTCCTCGGGTCGCACACCCACATTTAACACCAGAATTAAAATCAAACTTCTCAACTCTTACGCTGTCTAGATACTCCTAAAATTTGTGTTTTAGACTAGTTTCAAAAAATACGCAGAGAATTCTGGAGTAATTTCACGTTTTGTTGCCTAGAGGTGGCAGGCCACTAGAAGCGTTGCTACTTTTATCCTATTGGCTCTTCTACGTGCCAAAAGGGGTACTGTACGGCAAAATATGCGGCAGGTGAAATCCATTGATGAGAATTTCAACGCTTCCTGGTGTAGGATACTCCGAGGTCTGATAACCAGGTGTGCAGATTGTAGACTAGGAAATAACGCCCTTGGCATATTGAACTTTGACACTATAATTCGTAATGATCCCATCGCAATAACTCCAGCTTTGCAGGATTATGTAGTTAAAAATGGAAATGAATTGGACCCCAAGTGCGCCCAGCTACCATCACGGTGTATCTTTGTGCAAGCCAATTAGCCTCAAGTGCGTTTCATACTGGCGTGCTAGATATAACGGTATCCATCAGGCAATGTCGGTGCTGCCGGCATTTGGTAAACCAGCGGAACCAGGACTAACATTGAACAAAGTGGAAGGACTTTTCGCAAACTTTAGTTGTACCAATCCTCTCCACCACACGGACAAATCACATCAACAAAGAGATAAACCCATCAACAGGCTTTGCAGAGGTAGCATTGCCATCGATGTAGTTGTTTTCATATACGTTGGAAGTCACCAGTACTATGGTAGCAGGCTTGATCGACCATTCACTGACGCTGGCTTATATCCATGTCAGGCAGCTGGTTAGAAGTTAATGAGCATAAATGGGATAAGAAATATGGTAATGTGGCTCCACAAAAAGAGAAACGCCACTAGCTCCGCAAAAATTGTAAATTTTCATGCGGAAGAAGTTGCCAGTGTGCGTGCTGAGTGCAATTTATGGCGGTGAACTCGGTTTCGACATTTGCGTTGACGGTACGGCAGCAAGAGGTTAAGGATAAAATTGCCGTGTTAATCCAGTGATGGAGGGTTAACTACCGTCTTTATTGCACTACACGCAACTTCTGCAAAGATGTGAAGGTCGCAGTGACATGAGGATGGAGAGTTAATACACGCTACGGTCGATAAATGGAAAAGGCTATAGTATAGAAGTAAATGCCAAAAATAAGGCTAGAAATTGCATTTTGGCAAAATAAGCGAACCGTAATCTGAGTGAAATAAGAACTGATCATCAAGAAGGAGTTGACGCTTGGACACAAAATACATTGCAGAAACACCTGACTAAAATCACGGCAGGCTGGCTCAGCATTCGTACTTCACCTTCTTACAGCTGGTGAGATGCAGGACCTATATTTCATTTCTTGTGAGGGTTACCGTAGCCATCAAAGGTAAAAGGCAATCCACATCAGCCACAGCAATTTATTACCCATTGGAATGTTTTTCAATTAACTTGTGGAGATAAACTCCATCTCTACAATTAATGTCAACGCAGTCCAAGAGGATCCTGGTCTCTCGGCACGCGTAAGCAATACTTTCTGACGAGCAAATAACGGAAATTGCAGCCTTACCCTTCTCAAAGTAATAGCACTAGCTCAGCCGCAAGAACAATCCTCATTCGGAAAGAGGCATTTGCCTACTAATCCGCCCGCAACACACACATTAATCAGAACAAACGCTCCATACAAGGTTGCACCAAATGCTGGGTGCTAAAATGATTTTGCATGCTAGCGGCAAAAGGAAACCATTGGCAATATCATTAGCAAATCACCTTCAATGTGCACGCCAGTGACATTGCCCCCCAAAAAGAGGTTTATTCAAGTGCGCCTTTTTGGTGCGAGGCGGTTAACGAATTCAATTGGCATTGCGAAAAGCGGGTCATCTGCCCTCGAAAAGAACTGCATTCAAAAGGATCCCGACCTCGATATTCGTGCCTCAGTTATGATGTTGATGTTTTAGAATGTTTCCATCTAACCGGCAAACTAGTTTTATAAGCCTTGGCGTCAAGTTGAAAGAAACAAGCACGTAATCAGTTGAAATGGGGAAGAAAGCTGAAATCCTTCATCAATTACTGAACAGATGTTCCGCAGAGCAGTACAATCTGTGGAGTCTGTTGTGGGAGCGCAACGAGGTCAAGCGCTCCAAATCATTAGAATGTCTCCATTGACTCATCTTAATTGTCGGTATGTACGGATACCTAAATGCATTCTGTCAATGCGTTCAGTTGTAGCAATTTGGTGCTTTGATTAACAGTGGGATTCGCTATGTGAGCCTCTTATGCCTCAAAGGCTGCATGTCTGCATCGCTGTTTTACCATAATTCATGTTGGTAGCGAATGAAGCATTTGCACGTCGGTAGCATTGTAGCATACTCATTTGCGATTTATTCAATCGCATCCGTTAAATGGACGGCTGCAACAAATCCGCTCCCATTGAATGCTTTTCTCCACATCCGATTCATTAATTTATTAAAACTAAAGGAATGGATTAAGGTCGCGGTAGTGTATATCGCGAATACAGTCTTTCACATCTATGATCCGACAGTTGGAAAGGCATTTAAGGCCCCTTTTCTCGAAGTGGCATTACCGGAATAATAACAAAAGTGTTGGCGCACATGTGCAGAAACTTTGTAAGTTTAAAACACTTTAATGTCAAAATTGCCACAAGTTACATTAAGACACAATAAAAAGCAACCAGGACTTATTGCGTTCCTCGGAGGTGTGAAAAAGGTACATTTCCTTGGGGATGTTCCTTTAAATTCTATTAATGCTGGCTAGGATCTAATTTTGCCAACGCAATTGTGGAGAGTGGGGAAAAAAAGGAGAAATTCAGCCTCATCTTTATGTACTTCGCTCATGTAAAGTGAAGTTAGTTTGATTGGAATGGAGAAATTTAGCTCAGCATTTTATCTATTTTGATCGCGCAAGTGCAGAGGTGAATGGAAGTAAAAAATTTGGCTCTAAATTCATCGACTACTCTTACGTGAAAGTAGTGCTCGTAAATGGAGAGGAAAAATATAGTTTTGTGTTCCTTGATTTGCTCAAGGGAATGCAGTGAGTGTAGACGAAAGGAAAAAAATTATTTCACGTTTATCAACTAAGTTCACATGAATGCAGTATATGGGGATACCATAGGAAATGTAGAAAAGGGGATGGTAAGGAGAAAGGCAGCTTTATGTATATCGATTTTGCAGTAAGCGTAAAAGGGAAGGAGAAAATTAGCCCCAACTTGTTGAAATTGCTCTAAAGAATGCAGTGATTGTGGATGGAGAGAAAAAACTAGATTTTGTTTTCATTCCAATAGCTTATGCGGGCGCAGTGGGTGTGAGAAAACAGAAGACAGCAGAAAACTTTAACAATTTTGCCCTCGAAATAAGCAAAATAAGAAGATAGGGAGAAATCAAGCATTAACCAAAACAAAATCACCACCGAGAAAGCAGAGATCGTAGGAAAAAGGAAGAACTTTGCAAAAGAGGCAAATAAATCAGGCACTGCGATTAGCTCTGTTTTTTGAGCAAAGCGCCTACAGGGCATGCAGATGACGTGAGTCAGTTGGAGTGGAAGGAAGCGCAAAATAATAGGATGCTGTATGCATGTGCGTCATACATGTAAATATGAGAGGAGCCGGAAGGAGGAAGTTAGGAAGAAGCGAAGCATTGATGGGGGATGCATTGATGAGGGAGAAAGCGTGAATGGGCGAAAATAGGATGGAGACAAGTGAGGAGGAAAGAAGTGAGGGTGGAAGGACGATGGGACAAAATAGACGAAGGTTGACAAGGATTGGGTGGAAGAGTGCATAAGAAGTGGGAAGGAGGGATGCAGTGTGGGGTTAGCATGAGAAAGCAAGAGATGGGAAGCTGGATGTGAGGAGAAGACGAACGCTAGCGAGAGCAGCGACAGGAGTATGCTACGTGGCTGCAGGTTAGCTCACGCACAGGTGACCGCCGTAGTACACATCGTGTTGCTGGCACACCTTTTCGTTTTCTACTTACTTACAATGGTCTTCTCTTCATCCTCCCCCTCATTCATTCTACCTCCTTCTCTACGCATTTGTGGCATTGCATACAGTGAAATGGCTCGTCATCATCACCATGACTATGATGTGCATGCTACTGCATTGTTATGAGTAAATCTGGTAGTGTTGTTCTTGTTGCTTCTGCGCCACGAGTTGAGGCATGTCGCTGCTTGTTGTCACCTACCATAGCTTCGATCGGCAGTGAGTATTCTGTCGTTGTGACCTGATGTTGACATCCCTCTGTTTTACTGTAAAAATTATTTGTCTCTACCACGTACTTGATGCTTCGGTGGTTGGGTTTGGGTGGTCTTGTAGTATCTAGGACCTATGAGGACGAGGAGGAGGATAAAGTGTTGAATTTGTCGGTGCAGACCTTTGTAACAGCAAGAAAATGAAGTAGTTTGTGCTTGTTGTACACCGTTTGTGTTTGATGCCGAGGAGCGCGTGTCTGGTTTCGAGCAGGAAGTTAGGTTCTACGCATGCATATGACGAAAGTCTTAGCTGGATTCACTGGTAGATTGTTGCAAGTAGTCATTTCCTGGGCTGAGCATGTGGTCGTGTGCGGACTTGGAACTGTGGCTCAACAGAATTTTGAGCATTTCCCAGGCTTTGTTAGTAAGGCAGATCCTTTATCAACAGCTAAAGCAATCTCTATTAACCGCCACGAATATTGAGCGGTAAAAGCATCAGACATTAGGCAATCCAAATAAAAAAGAAGACAAATCTTCACGGTAACTTTAGCTATATTTTAACGTCTACTCTAGCATGAAAACAGACGGATGGATAAATAGATGCACACATGTGCACATAACAGCCTCCAACGGGGATTAGTGTTACTTGGGTGCTGCTTGCTGAGGTACGTTAGATAAGGTCACGTAAACATGAGAACTCAAAAAATTGTACGCAAATAAGTGGGACGAGAGTCGATTTCAAAAAAAGGTGTTGAATTAGGTCCTGACTTGCAATAAACTCTCAATTGCTTTCCAATATTTACGTGTAAAGTTTCATGCAGGAGGTTGGTGCTGCTGAAAGGGTAACAGATATACACAAGTTGTAATAGCAAGGTTGCGCTTATTCAAATTCCCAAGCATATTTTGGTGTGGCTTTTGGCACCGTCAACGGGTGGAGCAGCGTGACGCTTCAGTCCAATTTTTTTGTGCAATAAACACGTGAAATGTTCTCTTCTCTCTAGCAATTTTAGGTTGCCGTGTTTCGGGTGTAGGTGGGTGTGGGGTTTGTGTGTCTCCACACACCAACGTCTAAGAAACATATTGCGAGAGTAGGGTTGGCAGACCACGACTCCTCCCTCCCCAATATTAATATAATTCCTAGACTGCGATAACTGAACCAGTCTCGGTTTCGCAAAACTGTTTCACTTTCAACGCATCCGAGTATGCCAGAGAGACAATCGTTTGTTGATCTTTCTGGTAGAGAGGAGGCAGATAGCAGTGTAGGCTGATATTTGAAAGGAATACTTTTATGTTAAAGCCCTCCGAGATTTGTGAGTACATCCTCACAAAGCTTGGCCGAGCTACGTGACACCAAGCTGGTCCATAAAATGCGAGACAGACTCTCCGATGATGGAATCATCTCCTCCACGCAAGCGAGTGGAGCCAGTTCGTTGCTTCCATTTGATATATCACGAATCATTTTCATTCTCTCCCACCTATAAATGCTGGAAGTAGTCATGCATCGCATTTGCTAGCAGTTTGCAAGCGACATCAAGCACGTGTGGGATGTGGAAATCGCTTGCTCTCTCCTTCTTCTCGAGAGCACGCTTCCCCACATTTGCAGGAGTATTTGGCTGTGGCCGTAGGGCACATCAATGTGGGAGGCAAAGTGACACTTACACCCAGTTCATATGTTGCACCAACACCAGCCATCGTGTAATGCTTCAAAGAACTTCAGTTTAGTGGGGTGACAGTGTGGGTGGATTTGCGTGCTTTCATGCAATAACCTAAGAGAAACGCGTGAACACGTGGAAACTATGTGAATATCAGTGCCAATTCACTAACCTTAGTTGCTGCAGTCAACACAAATTGCACCCTGAGCACTCCAAACGAAAATAATTCTCAAATCAGTAATTGTTCACCCAAAGCTACGTTTGATGATCCAAGTTTTAAGTATGCACAATCAAAACATGCTGACCGTTCCGCACAGACTTTTAACCCTTGCACTCTTCGCATTACATTCTGGACAAATTGTCGCTGCTTTGAGACACTGTTCATATTTAACACGTTGGAAGCCGAAGCATAGAAGGAAATGGAATGAACTTGAGTGCGCAAAATTAGAAACTAAGCGACCTTCATAACCAGGTCACTCTTCATTCCTGCGCCACACTAGTGCAGAATGGCTAGTACTTCTTGCACATGCAGTTTAGAATCGGCCGCATCTCTTTGTTAGCTATGCCCACTGCTCTGTCGGTCTGCCAAAATTCAACATTCCTATCTCTGTGCTTTTACATTCTTGCCACTGGTAGGTAGACAGCAAGTCTTCAAATATTTAAGCGGAAGATTTACCTGGAACGCCACACTGTGTCTAAAGTAGGAGAGATCTTACTGTTTCCATCGCCATGATAGCTGTGCCTATTTGCCACCTTGGATTCCTGATAGGTAGTTATAAAGCAGGTAAAGTAAACGCATCAGTCTCTTTCTGTTCATCTCATCGACTGTGCGCATAAGTGTCAGTGATGTGTGCGTGTTTTAAATCAGCGATCAGTTTTTACTTATGTGGTGCTATAAGTCAGTGCATCGCCAAAGTACATCGCCCTCTTAGACGTTACAATCTGCACTTCTCGATTCTACCTATAGCACCTTTCTGCGTTTCAGCAATAGATTTCTCTCTTCTGCATCATTCTGCCACATCACAACTTCGTGGAAGACGATGAATTCCTCACTGGCAAAATTCGCAGACGAAGTCGATCCAAATGCAGAACGGCTAGAATGGCATTGATTGCTCAGTATTATCGTCAGTTTTCATTTCTCAGGATTGCGCGTAGAATGAATACTGATTGGATCAACTGTGCTCTCTACATCCCAAAGAAACTCGGCAGTTCCCGTTGCAAAGAGACCAGCATGAGGTGCACTGGTGTGAGAAGCACGTGATACAAGTACTATGGTAAAATTTTAGCAAGGTATTGAAAATCAGCAGCTGCAGGCAATACGATTTTGTCTCTCAGATTTTGGCTTGCTATCGGTTCCCTTCCTCATACTCTACCGTTACTGCACCATAGCCATTCCCACTCAGTCATATCGAACAATATTATAATTTTTTGCTTATTAAAGGTATCCGTTTTCATCCTGATTCTTGGTCATCCCACCCGGATGAGGACACAAATAGCTGCCACATATAACCACCTGGCGCAAAGCATGCAGAGCTGTGTCGAATGCGCAATAAACTCTAAGTAAATGAGGGCAGACAGTGGAGAGGAGAGAATGGCAAGCACGTTGAGAATTCGGATCCATGTGCTAATACGAGACCGATCCAAAGACCGTGACAAGAGCTTTGCCAAAATTCCACCAAATGAAGACAAGGGCAACACTCAGGACAGCAGCCACAGTAGCGCAGTTTAATACGCCAGCAGCTAAGTCTTGTCGAATAACCAAAAAAATCCATCAAGGCTCTCGTACTACTGTGTTGTTTAAACCATCGTTCCAATTAAGGTCAACTATTCAAACCGCTCCGATTATAGACCAAAAATAAAAAAGCACATGTGCTATTTGCATATTTGTACATATAAATTTCAAAAACTGCATGTACAAGAAGTACTAGCCATTCTGCACTAGTGTGGCGCAGGAATGAAGAGTGACCTGGTTATGAAGGTCGCTTAGTTTCTAATTTTGCGCACTCAAGTTCATTCCATTTCCTTCTATGCTTCGGCTTCCAACGTGTTAAATATGAACAGTGTCTCAAAGCAGCGACAATTTGTCCAGAATGTAATGCGAAGAGTGCAAGGGTTAAAAGTCTGTGCGGAACGGTCAGCATGTTTTGATTGTGCATACTTAAAACTTGGATCATCAAACGTAGCTTTGGGTGAACAATTACTGATTTGAGAATTATTTTCGTTTGGAGTGCTCAGGGTGCAATTTGTGTTGACTGCAGCAACTAAGGTTAGTGAATTGGCACTGATATTCACATAGTTTCCACGTGTTCACGCGTTTCTCTTAGGTTATTGCATGAAAGCACGCAAATCCACCCACACTGTCACCCCACTAAACTGAAGTTCTTTGAAGCATTACACGATGGCTGGTGTTGGTGCAACATATGAACTGGGTGTAAGTGTCACTTTGCCTCCCACATTGATGTGCCCTACGGCCACAGCCAAATACTCCTGCAAATGTGGGGAAGCGTGCTCTCGAGAAGAAGGAGAGAGCAAGCGATTTCCACATCCCACACGTGCTTGATGTCGCTTGCAAACTGCTAGCAAATGCGATGCATGACTACTTCCAGCATTTATAGGTGGGAGAGAATGAAAATGATTCGTGATATATCAAATGGAAGCAACGAACTGGCTCCACTCGCTTGCGTGGAGGAGATGATTCCATCATCGGAGAGTCTGTCTCGCATTTTATGGACCAGCTTGGTGTCACGTAGCTCGGCCAAGCTTTGTGAGGATGTACTCACAAATCTCGGAGGGCTCTAACATAAAAGTATTCCTTTCAAATATCAGCCTACACTGCTATCTGCCTCCTCTCTACCAGAAAGATCAACAAACGATTGTCTCTCTGGCATACTCGGATGCGTTGAAAGTGAAACAGTTTTGCGAAACCGAGACTGGTTCAGTTATCGCAGTCTAGGAATTATATTAATATTGGGGAGGGAGGAGTCGTGGTCTGCCAACCCTACTCTCGCAATATGTTTCTTAGACGTTGGTGTGTGGAGACACACAAACCCCACACCCACCTACACCCGAAACACGGCAACCTAAAATTGCTAGAGAGAAGAGAACATTTCACGTGTTTATTGCACAAAAAAATTGGACTGAAGCGTCACGCTGCTCCACCCGTTGACGGTGCCAAAAGCCACACCAAAATATGCTTGGGGATTTGAATAAGCGCAACCTTGCTATTACAACTTTTCCATACTCTAGAAGTGGGAAGCCGGAGGGGTCCAGACCACGGAATCTATTTGAAATCCTCTGCGGAATACTGATTTTTTTTTGGGATATGAATGGATTGACTATTTAGGACTGGCTTCGCTTGTTCAGTGATAAGGGCGTTAATTCCTTTTCTACAATCTGCACGCCTGGTTATCATACCTCGGAGTGTCCTACTTCAAGAAGCTTGGAGATTTTCATCAATTGGTTTTACCTGCTCTATATTGTGCCGTTCTATACCCCCTTTTTGCACGTGGGTAATAAATTGCTGTGGCTGATGTGGATTGCCTTTTACCTTTGATGGCTACGGTAACCCTCACAAGAAATGAAATATAGGTCCTGCATCTCACCAGCTGTAAGAAGGTGAAGTACGAATGCTGAGCCAGCCTGCCGTGATTTTAGTCAGGTGTTTCTGCAATGTATTTTGTGTCCAAGCGTCAACTCCTTCTTGATGATCAGTTCTTATTTCACTCAGATTACGGTTCGCTTATTTTGCCAAAATGCAATTTCTAGCCTTATTTTTGGCATTTACTTCTATACTATAGCCTTTTCCATTTATCGACCGTAGCGTGTATTAACTCTCCATCCTCATGTCACTGCGACCTTCACATCTTTGCAGAAGTTGCGTGTAGTGCAATAAAGACGGTAGTTAACCCTCCATCACTGGATTAACACGGCAATTTTATCCTTAACCTCTTGCTGCCGTACCGTCAACGCAAATGTCGAAACCGAGTTCACCGCCATAAATTGCACTCAGCACGCACACTGGCAACTTCTTCCGCATGAAAATTTACAATTTTTGCGGAGCTAGTGGCGTTTCTCTTTTTGTGGAGCCACATTACCATATTTCTTATCCCATTTATGCTCATTAACTTCTAACCAGCTGCCTGACATGGATATAAGCCAGCGTCAGTGAATGGTCGATCAAGCCTGCTACCATAGTACTGGTGACTTCCAACGTATATGAAAACAACTACATCGATGGCAATGCTACCTCTGCAAAGCCTGTTGATGGGTTTATCTCTTTGTTGATGTGATTTGTCCGTGTGGTGGAGAGGATTGGTACAACTAAAGTTTGCGAAAAGTCCTTCCACTTTGTTCAATGTTAGTCCTGGTTCCGCTGGTTTACCAAATGCCGGCAGCACCGACATTGCCTGATGGATACCGTTATATCTAGCACGCCAGTATGAAACGCACTTGAGGCTAATTGGCTTGCACAAAGATACACCGTGATGGTAGCTGGGCGCACTTGGGGTCCAATTCATTTCCATTTTTAACTACATAATCCTGCAAAGCTGGAGTTATTGCGATGGGATCATTACGAATTATAGTGTCAAAGTTCGATATGCCAAGGGCGTTATTTCCTAGTCTACAATCTGCACACCTGGTTATCAGACCTCGGAGTATCCTACACCAGGAAGCGTTGAAATTCTCATCAATGGATTTCACCTGCCGCATATTTTGCCGTACAGTACCCCTTTTGGCACGTAGAAGAGCCAATAGGATAAAAGTAGCAACGCTTCTAGTGGCCTGCCACCTCTAGGCAACAAAACGTGAAATTACTCCAGAATTCTCTGCGTATTTTTTGAAACTAGTCTAAAACACAAATTTTAGGAGTATCTAGACAGCGTAAGAGTTGAGAAGTTTGATTTTAATTCTGGTGTTAAATGTGGGTGTGCGACCCGAGGAGAGCGTCTCAAACACTTTTTGGGCTGGAAAAAAACCTTGTCTGCTTTTTCTAAAACCCACTTTTCCTTACTGCTCCCTACATTAACAGCCGCTACAATCTGATAGATTGGGTGAGGTGGTCCCCCAACTCATTATTCACCCTGAAAATGGCTTACCATTTTATCCGTGCGGGGTGCTTCACTTACTGATCTCCCAGTCAGCAAGCACCTCCTCTTACCTAGACCTTGGTGAGGGACTAGAGTAAGATTAATGGGGCTTTGATGAACCAATTGTTATTTTGAGTACTCTGCTGCAGCAACTTCAATGCCACAAAATGTCGTCCGAGCCATCCATGCTGGAGCTCTAGCACATGACTACGCCTCGAAAGCAGCTTCGAGAATACGAGCAGTGTCTTCTGTCATAAATCCAAGTGAAAATCCTCCTCCTTCCTTGGTAAAAGAGCAGGCATTTTACTTTCTTATAGTCAGACTGAGATGGGGCGGTAAATGGGTTCAATTTTTGGTCACTCAATGATGGTCAATCACGCGCGTCAATGGAGATCCAGTTGTTGACTCGACCCTGCCACTGTATCCGTTTGTAAGTCAGCAGTTCTGTTGGCTTGTTAATTTCTCAATTTAATCTCCGTTGTTGCAGCTGAGTGCTTTCCGATCTTATTCAGGTGTCCGTCCACTTGCGTGAGTGGTGACGTGGCTTGCGATCAACGAACAGGCTGTTAGCGACAAAATTCAAGCGGCAACTTGAGCTGATTCTAGAGTGAATTTTAAATATTTCTACCAGTGACCCTTGTGGTGGCTAACGTTTCTGTGTGAATCTGACAATTGTCGAGAGACAAGGGAACGGAACAGTTTGGAAGCAAACCCACAGTCAGCAAAGTATTTTACAAAACCATTCTGAAGTCCTTCTTCATTTCTCTTAGGTACTTAGGCGTTGGTTTCCGCATGCATTCATTACTTTGCCTCTGCTTCAATTCGACACCAAAATTTCTGGGTTCTCCAGTGAAGAAGAGTTTCTGTTGTGTATTTTGGTTAACCGTATCCACCGTTCCTTCAGAGCCATTTTGCCGCCTATGTCACTTTAAGGCACGTTTGATGTCGATCAAATAACCTCATTATCAACCAGGAGTCTCAAGAACTGGGTAAGTGCGATGACCGTTAGCTGGTGAAGAAATCACTACGGTGGGATCGTCATATGCAAATGTTTTACTGCGACTGAGCCGCCCAACGCAGCAGTGTGCCAGAGGTTCTGCACGACCACGATGGCGTCCTGATCCCAAAAGACTGTATGTTTATACGCACCAGTCATGAGTAATGGGATAGACCCGTCTCCCGCTGCAAGGAGTACCGCGATGGAGAAAATTACCCTCATACCTGCAGTGTTGAAAGTTGAATTTTTAAACACTTTGTTAGCTAGGTATCCTTTATAAATGCATTATCGTCTTTGTCACACCCACTTAAATGATTTCAAAACGTGGCTCTGAGCTTGCACCATTATGAGATCCACATTTTGCACAGAAGGAGCAATAAGGAAATACTCACTTCTCTGGACCAAAAAGAGAGTGAGTTCGCTAAAGAGGGGCTTAAATTTTCCATCTACGCAAAAGTTGGTTGCTTTAATTACAAGCTAGCGAATGGTGACAGGAGTCTTAACTATTGGTTCACGGTGTTGACTCGAAAGGAGAGGTGAACTGGGGAACACTTTGTTCCACCCTCTCCTAGTCCGTAGGCTTCTCGAAGGAAGTGATACAACCGAAGGCGAAGTTGTGCTAGTGTAGTCATCACGAAGGAAACTGACCAGAGGAGGTCTGATGGAAAGAAATCTCAAAGTAGGTGGTGGAGGAAGTCCAGAGTGGAATTAAAAGACCTCATTAGCAGCTCAGTTCGTTTCATATAAATAAACTGACAATTTTGGCCTAAAAATAAGCTGACTGGTTTTCTGACTTGCCGTGCTGAGGTAGATCAGCATACCGCAATTTTAGAGATTGCTTTTGAAATCCCTGCTGTCGTCAGTCCCAACTGCATAGTCTCGTATTTAATGCACTGTCGTGGGAGCCACGCAGGTGCTCGTGCCCACAGAGATAGGTGCTCTTTTCCAGTTGCGGTAGATATGTAAACCACCATCTCTAGTAGCATCCGCCCCACTAACAGCTCGTGCCGCTGACCTAGTCAGTCGGAAACTGAGGTCTGGATTTTTAAATTTCGAAGCTTTACACACAGATGCATCTGGGGTCACCGCGCATCGTCCAGTGGTGAGATTTAATCCCTTATTTGTTTTGTTTTGCGGCTTACAACCATTTAGCTCAATTATGATGCAAAAGTTTATTCTTGTCACCATGCCTACATCATACATTGAACTAACAGTACAGTTCTTCCCTACTTCCCCATATCCTGCCAATACATGGCTGAGGCGGCTGTCTGAACCGAAGGAGCTGCACAATTTATGCTGACAAGATCAAATTTGGAAGTCTCCGGATGGGCAGAAAAGAAGTCAAATTTAGCGTGTTATCCTTAAGATTATGGAGGTGCTATTAAGCATTTTCTTACCTATGTAATGGATTCAACGAACATCAACTAGTTAAGCTGCGGAATATCTTAAGGACCAAAATTTTCAGGGTATCGGATTGCAGGTAGTTTATCCTTCTTATTACAAATGATCATAGGGTCCACTTAAAACTACTATTTAGTCTGAATGCGTCAGACTGCCCTGATCCATATCGTTAGAATCTGAGCGTGCTGGATTTGTAGAGACCATAGCTTTAAAGAGGGAAACGAGAGATAGTAGTAGAGCGCAAAACTCCTAATGTCCCTAGTTATGGTAGGAAATAGTAATTTAAGAGGAAAACCCTCCACACTGAGCCATCCCGTTATCCAAAAGCGTGAACCGCTATTTGTGAAAAACTGGGGGTCAGCTCGTGAGTCAGAATCTATTTGAGCTCCTGATAAGCATGCCATCCGTACAGAGGTCTCTCTCACTGACGAGCATAGGTAATCGAAAGGGCACGCTAGGCACTTGGTGTCCAATGGCTGCCCGAGACATTCCATAGTTTCAATCAGCCATACCGATTTTTCTGATTGCCTTATCTTGACCTTAGTTGGTTCAAATAGGGATACAGCAGGTTAGGGAGAGTGGAGACAAAAACTTGTCCACGAAATAGGAGCCCTAGGTAACCAGAATCTTTTCCTACGGCCGTAATCGCAGAACACGCTTTTTATTTACTGTGACTTTTAATCAGGTTGCCTGGAACATTTGGTGCACATTGAGTAAATGCAAGAAACTGCAAGCTAGACAAGTCAGCTAGTTTGCATTTCAAGGCACTTTGACACCTTAACGTTCAATAGTCCAAATAGCCAAAGCATTCATCTAGGAGTGGATTTTTTCCTTCAGCGCGGCAAGCTTTTGCGGCACATACTTCCCCACCTTCTTCAAGATTTCTTTCTGAAGTAGATTTGTAAGGAGGCCACTGTCGACAACAAAACCCACCACCTTGTTGAAGGCGCCTTTTTCTTTAATGTGAACACCTTTCCAGTGTTTTATATCGACGTCTTCAAGATCTAAAGAAAAGGTACCAAAGTGTGGCAGATTGCTTAGTGAGCTTTGACTTAGTCGCAAGGGCTGCAGTGCTTCCAGAATTGGAAGGTAGGCACGGAGCTCTAAATGGGGACCGAGCGGTTCAATTATCGTTGTGACAGGGTGGAACTGAAGAAGGCGAAAAACAGAGTGGAATTCAAATCACTCCTTTGGTTGAAATTACATCGCTTCCAAGATTTGTACCAAAAGACTAAGTCAACACCATCAATCACTAGTGGCCCAACCCTAGAGGATAAGATGAAACACTGACAAAAGGGCAGGAGAAGGCCGACTCGCCTGTTTACCGAAAATCAGAGGCTTGAACAGCTTGGTGAACTTAGTTGAAGCACCTGACCTTTAAATTTTCCTGTTTGTTGGTCGTCAGTCATCTAGGTTCTAAGGTGATCTCTTGTCTGACGTCATGAAACTACTTTATAATTGCCACATCTAGCGCATCGGGTGAGTATGAGCAGGTGTGTTTGCAATGTTATTGATAGACACTGTTTGTCCGTGGCATCAATGTGACTCAAGCCCATGCCTCCGTTTGATGATCCTCATTCCATGAGGGCTGATGATCTGAGCTAGTCTGCTATTCCCTCTAACTTTGTAAAAGGGCCCCTTAACTTAAAGGCATGAAATGGTTCCTGCGTGCCGTTTCTATCGCTGGTGGATAAATTTTCTTGGCTACGATGTGTGGCATATTCACTGCCCTCGGTCTTGAAAAAATACCTTCAGCTTTGACCCCGCGCCCACAGTCAGCTGCTGGAGGCCAATATTCCAGTCATTGCTAAAGCAGCGTGTGGTCACTTTCCACTCCTTCTTTTTACTTTCTTCCATCAGAATCGCCTTTATCTCTGACAGTTTGATCTCGTAGATGGACTTGAGATTGTGAATTCGAATCTTCTGCAGCCTCACTCCGCCTACTCAAACAGGATTTTTCAGTTCGAAGAAGTCTTTGCCCACATGGAGCACTCGCATTCCATAATCAATGAGAACGTAGAACAATTGCAAAATTACTAGCGGAGGTGTTTGTCACTCTTCCTGGTACTCTAACCAGCACTAATGCTATAGTGGTAGCTACCATCATCAAACAATGTCTCTTTAGCCGCAAAAAATTAACTGAATCCCTTCCGTTGGAGGATTTTGACGAAATGCACTCCGTTAGGACTTCCAGATTATTTAAAGGACCAATTACGGGCCGTTTGAAAAGCATGGAGGAAGGAACTGCAGTAAAGTTCAAAATGAGCCCATCGTATTAGGGTTTCAGCACAAAAATTAAAAATTTGTGAACTAAACAGGTCCATAAAAACTATATGCTTATAGGGCATAACCTTACCCTCTCAGTTTTAGAAGCTCAATTTTACAGGTGCAATGCATGCTTCTGTCAGTCCATGTGACAATATTCTTCATTTTGCGACATTCAAATTCTCGTGAGTGCAACACAACCGCATGCTTCGAAATTCCTTTGCCGAACACAAATGCCGGTCAACCTGGAACTTAAGGAAGTGGTAAGCCCAGACTTCTGTGTTGACCATGTGCATAAGCACAACTGTTCTAATTAAAATTTAGCGGTATTGGTATTAGCGTCAATTTCAAATTTCAAAGACACTTGACAAGAGAGAGAGTTTGATTGGCATAGAATCCTCACAACTGTTTGGCTTACTAGACCAACTTCGCGACTGCTAATACCGAACAACTGAGGCCCGGAAAATGCCATACAAACGCACCACAAAGCTGGTTGTAAGGTTGCTGTGTAATTTCTCTACGATTTCTAAATAGTGCTTATACTTTGCTGGTCCTAACTATAAAACGACCAGAAATGGTTAAAATGAACCTGACACCGAACTGATTTTCATTCAGTGTGCACACATACAAAGTAATTAATTGCACGTAAGATTAGGTAGCGCATCCCCAGGAAGTGATTTTTCGGTATTAGGAAATGTGATGGACGAGAGCCTCACTAACCTGCACATCGCTGGTCCATAACGCCGTCTATCGGATGAACTTTCAAGGGGGACTTCCTTAAAGGTCACCTCCATGACTTCTACTGGTGACACTTGTTGCTAAACGGAATGAGCATTTTCAACCTGCATTGATGGTGGCTCATTAACCAGTGCATAGGTTAGCCCAGGATGGCATCCATCTCACAAGTCGGGCAGCCAAAGAAATATTCCTCAAGTTCGCTGTTGACATTACAAAGGCTTATGCCAACAAGCTTCATGGTCAGTTAAATGGAGTAATTTGATATTTTGCATAACTGTATGCTTACCTGCGTGAGCACTTCAGTCTCTGTGATTTCATTTTCGCTCTGCAGGAGGCACGGGCTTTGAAGATTCCCAGCTCTTCACCATATCAGTCCGAAATGCTCTCATTTACCACAGTGTGTTGTTGCCACTTCAGTGAAGCCTCAAGGTGTTGCATGATATGCTACCCTTCTGTTCAACCAAGGCATTAAGAGATGGGGTTATTTAGATGTTTCCTCGCTTGGTTCTGACGAAGGTGTATGGCTTCGCCCTTGATGAAATAAGTCAATAGACATCCAGTTTATCCTAGGCTTGTAAATTTTACCTTGAATGCAAGTGGTTAAAATCTTGAGCCTAATAGCAACGCCTATGACAAATCCTTGTTTTTGGTGTGTAGAAAACCCTTCGAATATATTTAGCGGCACAAATGAAAGCCTGGGCTGGGATTGGGTTGGATTGCCAGTGGTGGGTTTGGCTTACACTTTGCTTTGGGGAATGTAGGTATGTGAGTTTTTTATCATTAAGGAATCCTCCTTGTCTACTTTGCGTGTGTAAAAGTGTAGGTTGACGTGGAAGTGTTGCCGTGGTACTTCAGACTTGCTGCATTTATAACTTCTGTAGTGCCTGTGGTGTAGTAGTTGAATCCTTTTGTAAAAGTTATTCAAATGCCAGTATAGACAAAGTTCTTTTTGCTTAGGTGTTTTGCAGCATGGTACGCTCTATAATCCTAGTGGGCTTAAGTCATTTTTAGGTTAAGGCAGAGGACAAGGGTTCGGATTTTACTTGTCCGTTACGCGTTATATTTGTCGAACTATTCTAGCCGTTTCAAAAGTAACGTTGTGCTGCAATTGTTTCAGAAAGCCATAAAATGAAACAAGCAAACCTTGACCTTTTCTCTCATGCTTCATATCCGGATTCAATGGCAAATAATGCAGCAATTATAGAATGGTCTCTAGCGCATTGGCCAATTCAAAAATGTGAATATTTAGATATTGTGGCGGTTGAATGTGCAGGTTTGCTTATAAGAAAACGCTGCTTCATGGTGGTTCCTTTCCTTTGGTGTAGTTGAGATAAATTTTGCTGGCTTTGGTGAGAAATATGGGCAAGTAATCGCGTGCTGACTTCGATGAACGAATGCAGATGTTCGACTCTATCGAGGGCGTTGAACAGGTTTTGATGCAATTCATGCGTCTTTTCACGGAGTGGAGAAACAAATAATGATGGAAGTCGCTCGACGTTGAGGTTAGCAGAAATGCATTGTAACTTAGTCTCCGAAATGTCGGAACACAAGTTTGTACCTTATATCCACTATGTTGCCTCATTTAAGATTTTTATGTGAGAATTTTATTTCGCCCTAGGTAAATATCATTCCAACAACAGCAGTTGGTCAACGTCGAGACAGAGTTGGGAGCGTTTCTGCATGAGGACAATTTCTTCATCTCCGTGAAAGGCTTCCGCTCCCGTTCCTCAGTTGCGAAGGATAGGGAGAACGACTCCTCTACGGGATGTGCTCTTCCATCGCCCATTGTGACAGCACACAACCCCCTCAACGCCTCTTCCATGGGGTGGAGAATGACGCTCTAATTGCAGCAGGTAAGTACGTGGAGGCGAGCAATGAAAAGGCTGCTTTCTTGGTGGAACTCGAGGTGTCAAGTACTCGATGCCTTCCTCGCGTCTTTCCTCCGTCGTGGGTGCGGCCGATGCTTTGATGATCGTCGCCCTGATTTTTTCAAATGGGTTTGATGTCGATACCGCATTGTTTGTTCCTCGTCGATTTGTTATGATTGGCTGAAGTTGAGGGCTGCAAGTATGCCAGTTGTGCAAAGGTAGTGAAATAGGCGTAGGAGCTTTCTTGGTAAACAAATGCGCTTATTTTATGAACAAGTTCTTCTATGTTGATAGAATAATCAAGCATCTAGGCTGTGGTAAACCTGTTGAAGTTGGGGAAGGCGAAGTCATGTTGTATGAACCAATCACCTCTTTTCTGTAAGGTGATATCTGATTCGTTAACCCAGACGCTTTTTGATAGTGGAAATTTCTTGAGTCTAACAAAACCGAGTGGTATTGTCTCTCCTTCAAGACCTTGATAGCCTATTTTTTTCACATCAAGATTTTTCCATTTCCCTCCCGTGTCTTTGCTGGATGTTAGCATAGTTAACGTTGACAATTGATTTTTCTTAGCGTCCCATAATCTTGTCCTCTTTGAGAGTAATGAAGGCAGGAGGACGGTTATTGTAAAAGGACATCAATTGCTGTCAGCATCAAGTTGATAAAATAAATCGATACTTCTCTCTGAACACCGATTGTCGTGTGGGTGTACCTTGGTTTTAATCTTAGGTGAAGATGGCTGCATGAATTGTCACTTGCATGCTAGAACGAAATTGGAATTGTGTGTACTAGGAGCGCAGCTCTTAGTCGTCACGACTCTTTAGTATGGGCTAAAATTCAGTCTCGTGAGTTTACAGGAAAAGTGGTGCCGAACGGTTTGGCATGGGTGGTCTGGAGTGCTCTTGACGTCCATTTGGTAATGCTCTCTATCACCAAGACTGAGGTGAAAGACATTGGCTGCGACTGGCACGCAGTGAGGAAGTGAAGTGCAAGTGTTGAGGCAACCTTTGGCCTAAGTTTAGTGGGGTGTCTGCGTGGTAGTATTTCTGCACCAATGTCGGTTCTTCCATGATGCTTAACTTGCAAATGCTAATTTTTGGGTGGTTCATGGTTGCTATCCTTGGTTTTGGGTTTATGACTATTCTTTGGTGCCTGCTTGTGAAACATTTTCATCTGCTCAGTTGCTTCCTTCACATAACGCATCCATGCTCTGTTAATCATTCATCTCCGCCTCACAATGACACCAGTTTTCTCACAGACAAGGGATGCGATGCGACAAAGGCAGTGATCGACACCCCATTGTTGAACCTACACCCTTCTACCACCTTCATCCTCTTGCCGCAGCTATACCATCTCAACCACGAACCTAGAGATCGTTGACGGTGTCGTGAACAGGTCGGTCTTTTCCGCCTGCTACTGTGTCGCACTCAGCGTTTACGTAGGCAAGGTATAAAGTTTCACAACCAGTGCGTCTTTGACGTTCTCCCACTCACCGTGCGTCTAGTTTATCAAATTCCTAGTTATGGTAATAACTCTTACCCGCTAAATCGCCACTTCCGTGCACTCCTTGTTTGAAGTGGCACGGTTCCATGACGCCATTACTGACTGGTGGGTCGAGGTTACCACCGAAGTTGTGATGGTCCTTGCTGCATCTGAAACAGGGGATAGTACAGTTGGTGGTTCTGTTACTATCGCTGCTTCGTTGTTGGTTAGGCATATGTTTGGTTGCACAGGATCTGGAGGTGGTGGAACCTGACCACGTGGTTCGCGCTGTTCGTTGAAACCTTGCGGGAGAGGAGGGGAGGGGGGAATAAGGTGGGTTCGAGACTCTTACTTTGTCAGAAATGCAAGTTTCTCTTTCCCTATGATATGTTTATCAAAGTAAACCTGACCTTTTTGGTCGATTGGTAGTAATTTGAAGTTCAATTTAAATTCTTGAACTTTCTCCTTTTCTCTACTTAGCCGAGAGTTGCTAAAGATTCTTACCATCTGACTACTACCGCGATGCAGCTTTAGAGTTCCCTTCGCTGATGCTATCCTAGTTTCTGTGCTGCATCTCTATGATCACTGCCCGCATACGCTATCCCTTTACAGAAGTGGTGAGCCTTGTTTGCTAAGATTATAATATTGGGACTGGCGTTTAGTCGACGAATATGGGCGGTTGCATTGTACATCAAACATGGGTTTGGGCAACTTGATAGGTGACTCAAATCGACTGGACCTACTAAAAATTTGTCAACTTCATGCAAACGCACCTTTGTTGTGTAGTCAATGTCAAGCAATATTTATTTGCTTATCATCTGTACTTTTGCTGTAGCCAAGCCGTGAGGTGCTTGTTAATGCATCAGATGGTTTCTGATGGGACCCTCTATGGCACTTTGTAAAGCGCGTGTTCTTGCGTTGATTTTCTGCTACCCCTTGGCTTAACGCAATAGAGATATAATACGGTTTCAGGATTGAAGCACAAGGAGGATTTTTTTGCAGACATTTTCCTATGCCACTTGAAAAGATGCAGTAGGCAGTAGCAAAACACAATACTTGTTATTGACCGAATTAAACGGTTTGTTTTTGGTAGTGGTAAGCTATTTAGAGGACATTACGTTTGAAAGGGCTCCCTATTTTGAGCAACACGGAATTACATACCTCATTTGGCTGATTTCATTCGAGACTGATGTGCCAAGAACAGCCAGCAGCATTGCGACGATCGGCTTACTCCCACGCCGCCATCCAATGGACTATCGTGGCAGAGCGGGATTGAGCACATGACTGCCATATACACGCCACATAGACCATGTATTTGTTGCTCCTGCACCTCCTTCACGTCCATGTAGGGTGGTTCGGTGGCCGTGTGACTGACTGGGAGAAGGGCTTATGACTGGGAATGGCTTGCTCCGCTACGATTGCTAGGCGATCGAAAATATCATCACTCTTTTCTTCCAAACCGTCTACTCACAAGTTCGGAGTGGGTAGCACCCAATGCGCAAAAGACTGTGTTCTTTTCGTGCTTGTGATGGACTGGAGACGCAACTGTTTGCACTGAATCATCTGCTTACGAAGCCCAAGCATTGCTAATGTCGTTGATCTAGCCGGTAGATAGAGTTCTCCCTAACTGGGAGATGTTTGGGGAAACTTCTAGAAAGCAGTGATATAAGTCAATCAACCGAAGGGAACTGCCACGCATAAAAGCGACTCAGGCCCATTATTCCATGCTGCAATACTTGAACTCTTCATCCTGTCAATGTGATGCTTGGTTGGAACTCTTTAACGCAGAGGAGGTGAAGTAGAAAAGCAGTTGATTTATAGGCCATAATCCGGTCCTACCTCCAGCTCCTGTTTCTTGGTTTGGTTTATCCCGTAATGGGGACACTCTTACCTCGCCGTCGAGATAGACAAGTTCAAATCTATTGCAGGGGCATTCGGAGTAGACTGAAATTGTCTTTTTGCTTCTTTGAGATCCAATTTGGAATTCGCAGTGCTGTAGAATGCGCCATAATAAATGCACCACTTTTGAGGAATCTATTCAAACATTAAATCTGTCTACCAGTTCATCCACCTTAATTAGTCTCTAATGCGAATGTGTTTCTTTCGGTAAACACCCGAGTTTCTGAATTATTTGTTTTACGACTTTGAGGAGGATGTGTCTGAACTTACTTCTAGTTTCAAAAAGTGTTGTGTGAGTTAAAATATTTTTTAGCTGACAACAAAATCCAAAACTATAATATCCAATCCCTTCGATCATCCATACAGTGACCCTTCTGTCCATCCATTCAGTGTCCGGTCTTCCATCTAGTTATTGGTCCATTCGCTTGTGCATGCCTTCTACATTCTTAGAGGCGTTTGGATGCAAACGGATTCGGTAGCAGTGCTAATAGAGGTGTCAAGCAGCTGGCACATTACGAGCATTAATGAGGTTTTTGAAAGGTTAGAGAAGATCCGATTTCTAATGTTTACGATTCAAGAAGGTGGTTTTTCTACATCATAGCAACCAACATCAACGATGACTGAGGCGGAGGTGCAGATACAGATCCATCGGTGGAGGATCACGAGGTAGCAGTGATGGGGTTCGCGGTGCGTGGAGAGCTGGCACCATCGAACGCAGCACACGGCAGGCTACATATATATAAGTGCTGGAAAGGTCGAGACAGCGTAGCGCGAACATTACCTCAACAGCAGCCATTTGAGCCGTCTCGGCAGTCAAGGCAGTGGAGTTGGCGGAAATGGAGCGAAGCCTTAATGCAGCACAGTCTATCGCCACGAAGTTCGAGGTGAGGATAATTGCTGTCTTCTGTCGCCTGCCTTTGTAAGCAATCGTCGCTCTCCTATATATCCAGTCATAATACTAAACGCTCAGACACTTCAAATCACTTTATTATGTGTCCACATAGCCATCCATCATTTGTAATTCATTGTTCTATTTGCTTTGTTCAGTTTTTGTTTTTTGCATCCACGCGTTGATTGCGGCTTCATTAGTCAACTCAACCACTTGTTTTTATCTGCTTGATGTTGCATCAACTCTTCTGACAGTACTGCTGGATTAGTTGCGTGTTTTGAGAGTGTATTAAGTTGAGGTTTTCTCAAATGAGTGTTACAATGCTCATGGGCACGGCGTCTCCAATGGTGAGGCACGTGGTTGAAGTGTAGAGCCGTTGATATTTTTGAGGTTTGAAGGCGTCGATCTGTTCTAGGCATGCGCAACTGCTGCAAGCTCGGTAGACTCCGTTTTAGTCGCCTAGTCCCCTAGAGGTGCGAATGACTTTGTCCCATTTGTCGACAATACTAGCTACAGCTAATAAGCGTGGGTCCAGCTTATCTTCGGTTCTGCAACAGCCAGTGTGGAATCTTCTGCCCTTTTGCAATATACTTATTCCTTTGGGATTGCTTTGGGTAAAAAGGCCGTAGCAACTAAGTTTTATGCGGAGAGGATTCAAAGGTCGGTGCATGTAACACTTTCTCTTCCCTCTTCGTATGCACACGGAATGGCAACGGAAGTGGTGGCGCACTAGCACTCGAAACGCCTCAAAGTTGATGAATAGGTGCTTGGTACTGGTAAAGTGCACCATTTTCTGTATTTTTAATGATTTTATTCTTCAGCATTATGCGTGAAGTTCTTGTGGGGCATACTGGATAAAAGCGGTCATTCTTACTTTGATCACGTCCTCATGGACGTGAGTGAAAACCTAGACCTCGAGGTCAAATCGGAGCCTATGAAATAAGCGGAAGGACCTGTCACTCCGTCCATGTCTGCATTCTGCAAATCGAGAAGCAAGTCCTTTCTGCATTGTCTTTTTCCACCTCTTACCACGTGTTTATCTCGGACACGGCCACTCAGATAGTCGATAGGACAGTTGGAGCGCAGTTCGCTTCCAGCGTCGACGGTGTGAGCCCGCCGATGACAAGCATTGGAGTAAAGGTGTGTTAACTCTCCGTCAGTTTGGACGGAAGGACAGGTGGGATTGTGTGGATCGCACGAGAACTCTTAAGTTGCTATGTCTCAGTTTAGATCGTTTTTGTCCACTGATTAGTCGAAATATGGTAAATTTTTTGATTATCAGGGTCTTGTGGGTAGAGGGAGGTGGAGTTGAGAGCTTATGCATTTGTTGTAGAGGTCGTTGGTTTTGATCCTGGCATTTGTGATTATGTCTGCATTGAGTTCTGGCAGTAGATTGGATTTTCCTCGTGCGCATTCACTTCTGGCGGTGCTTGCATTTACAAATGCTTTGAATTCTCGCATTCATTTCGACCTCTTTCATCAGGCTGGTTTTGCCCTGCAGTGGTCCAGTCCTTGCGTCTACTTGGCTGTTCTGCTACTGATGGGTTAGTAAGTAGCTGAAAAGTGGGATTTGGTGGCACATGTGCTAGTGGACTCATTCGAGTGTTTGGAGAAATGCGTAAGATATTGCTCTTTTGAAGCATGCAGTTTTCAAGAATTGACTTACTCGGTCAGCTGCTACATCAAAGAACTTAGGGTCTACTCACAGTGGCTAGTAGTAGCAAAACAGGCAACAGTATTGGTGCCGTTTTTGCGGTGAGTTTTCACTCCAAATGGGAGGTTTTGAGCTCTCATGTTAGTCTATTGCATTTGTTGCTGTTGGACAAGGCAGATGCACGCTTTCGCAATGACTTTGACGCGAAGCAAAATCACCAGTTCTCTTTTTGTCCCTTGCCAGTGGAACAATCGAATGTGGATGCTATGTGCAATGCGATGTTAAAGTCGGCCCCTAAAAGAGCCACTGGAACGTCCACACAACATAGAGTATGTAACCTTGCTTGATGATGGAATGGACTACGCCCAGAAGGACCTTGAGAATACCACGTATTTTTCGGTTGTTGCGCTTGTAGATGATTCTTTTTGACACTCTGAATGTGGTCTTGCGACGCTTTCCTGTGACGCTTGGTATCTCTGCACCCAAGATCCTTTCCCCTTATCTTGACCAAACGCTGATCTTCTCAGCACTTCAATTCGTGTAGACTAGAGCCACGAAGACTACGGCGAGTGAATGGAAGAGAAGGCAGAGAATGAGCTCTGTCCATTCGGACATTTCAAATGCTGTCTTACCATTTAGCCTTGGTGCGCATCCATTTAGTGTTTAATGGCATGGCGATAGGTTTCACCTCGTTTGGCGCAAGCATGAGATAATTACATGGACACAAGCTAAAATGACGAGAGGAGTGTGAGGCTAGAGTTGACATGACAGGAGATTTTACTGTCCCGTTGAGAAAGGATGGTGAGCTGCGGCAGTAATTGTGTCAATGCTGAATTAGGGAAGCTAAGGCGACTTAGTGCAATTTTCATTAAATCTAGTTCAGTCTCTTTGGTGAATTAATTTTTGCTTACCTTTGCGTCTCAAGGTGTATATTCTTTATTTTACTATTTATTTATTTATTATGTTATGTTATGCATGGATGCATTTTCATGGTATTTAGCAGATAATCCGTGTTTAGCACATGAAACGTACAAATTAGTAGCCATTTACGTTGATATAAATGTTTCGAAATGTGCAACTATATGTGCAGATTTTTTTTATTGGATGAGATTCACGAAGAAAAAATGGACAAGTTTTCGTTGTCGATAGATGACACTCACGTTTGTTCGTTACGCTGAGCAAATGTGGAAGGAGTTGATCTAAGCTGTCCCAGTGGCTTGTTATGTGGTGAGTTGGTTTATGAAGGAGGGTTTCATGGCGAATGGGGCCTCATTTGCTGTCAAAATGTGGAAAACCTACCAAGCATTTGGCTTTACTTGATGCTAAAGTCGTTGAAGGTCCAAAGCACCGTGAGACTGATTTCCTCTTTTGAGATCCTTTGTAATACGCATCAAGTCATTAGTGAACAGCACTAGGTTTCAATTTCATCTTCGAAATTCGCACATTGCACGTGGAACTTGCTATCAGAGTGTTTTTATGTTGATTTGTTGATATTGTCAGCCTCTCAGGAGTGGTGGATGTTGGTGGTGCGCAATGTTGCTGACTGACATTCGTTTCCTCGTCGCCGCTGCTTTAAATGCTGTTAATGGGACACACTTCAACAGTATCCAAGACTCATCAGGTCACCATCAGCGTCTATTGTTGCCAACGGTGGCAGTGATAAGGGAGAATGTAGATGTAGAAGCCGATATATGGGAGGCCACTTAGACTGCACTGAGCGCCTTTGAAGTCGGCGTCGTCGTGGGCAGCTGTGGTGTTGTGATTATTCGACCTACCGACTCTGCCGAAAGTTCCTTTGTTAACATGGACTAATCACTCATCCTACTTGGTGGGCTTATGAACGACTAAGTGTGGTGTGAGTGCCACGCGAGACCGAAGCAAGAGAGTTGTGTAAGGTGAGTTAGATGTTATTACCTTCCTGCATTCATTAGTTTTTCTTGGTCTTTTTTAATCCAAGATGTTTAGGTTTAGTCGCCTTGAGCACTACGGTATGAGATGGAGCCGATATGTAGTGAATGTTGGGTAGTTGAAAGTGTGGTTATGCTACGAGGCTTTGATATGCAAGCATGATTCTCTGTACGATTCGTCGGCACTTTTGATAATCGCCTGGCTAATGTTTGAGGCTTGGTTGCAAGCCATCTACGCGTATATACGCATGGGTAACTTGTCGAAAGAGGCGATTTCAATGGCGCCCACGTGGGTGATGCAGTGAGTGGGATGACTTGTTGCCCGAGTGGGACTAATTTGCAAGTTATCGACGCGTATATACGCATGGATAACTTGTACCGAGAGGCGAAATCAGAGGCGCTCATGTGAGTGCTGTAGTGAGTGGGATGACTTACTGCCAGAGCGTGATTGATTTGCAAGAGAAACGGAAATTGTGTGTGTGTGTGTGTACTTTTTAGCGGTTATCTGCCAGTTGATGGTAGTGAGTGTGTTTCCACTGCCTGAGACAAGTGGTTGGGCTTGTCTTGGTATGCTTGCGACGTGCCAGTAGATTTCAGACTAGGAGCTATTTCGAAGCTTAATTATTCTGTCAATATATCTGTTGTGTTGTCGCATCGTTGGCAGGAGTTTGGCTTTTCTCTTTTAGGCCAGCATTTCCTCCACTGGTCATGGAAACGCATGATGGTTAGCGCATTGTCACATCCCATGGGGAACCAGCTCAAACCATGGGGCTGAGGTGACTGATGGCACAGTAGCCTTACCGAGGAGAGCGCGGGGGACGGTGCTGGACAAGGCGAGGTGGCCTATGTAATGCGTCGATGGTTCGTTGAACGACGGATTTTGGTGATGGGACGACTTATTAGTCTCTTCGTTGTAGGTTCGTGGGGTGTGTCACGGGTACGTTAAATACACTTCTATGTGTTATGACCGAGCATGATGTGTCTTGTCGTCTTCGGGGAGGGGAAGAGCTGAAGGAACTGTGGTGCGTATGTATAAATCGGCGATGAAGATGTTCTGTTGCGTAGATGCGGCTCATTTGCATGACCAAGTAATGGCTGTGGTGCACTTTGCCTCAGCAGGTGTTAAAATATTTTTGTTTTATTGGTAATAAGTGCATTTTAAAGCACAGTCCCGATTTGTTTCTTTATTCCATTATTGAGTGTGTCGTGATTTGTTGAAAGGCGAAATGCTACTACTTAGCCTTGAGGACGGCCTTAAAAGGTGGAGAATGTGCGACTGGTAGGTATTTGGGTGGGTGGGTTTGAAAAATTGAGTTGTGCTTGGGAAAGGAGAAGATGTTTCCACCCACTTTGTGCGATATGGCTGAATGTAGCTATGTCAGTACGGGCTACCTTTAAGTAGCTGTGACGACTAGTGTTATCATTGAGCAACAATGTGGGGGTCAGTTTGTTTGATCTCTTTAATAGCATTCGCTAGTATACCTGGAGTCCTTTGTGTCTTATCTTTGCCAAAGGTTACCTTAGCCTACTGGAATTTCAACCGCCTTGATGGCAGTGCAGTGAAACGTCCATCTAGTTGTTAATGCTGAGCTTTATGCAGAAGTGAAATTGCTTGAAACACATTTCGATTTAGGTAGCTGATAGGATTTCCTAATCATAATCAACTTGAAATGCCTTTCCATGAGGCTGGACTCGCGTAAAGTTTGTCAAGACGAAGGCGAAATGAGGTAGGCACTAGCCATAAAATTAATAGCTGGATTCTAAATTCCGCATATTTGCATTGTTGAAGCAGGCAGTGGTTTTGTGATAAATTGGTTTACTTTCTTGACGTGATAATGGTTGGTTTGGGCAAATTAATTCGGATTTAAATGCATAGATTTGCATTTTTGCATGAGTTGAAAACACGTAAATAGAGGCTGTGTAGTGCTACTACTCTGAAGACCCAATGTTAGTTGTTTCGTGTGGATTACTTGAAAGTCAGTTTGTACTCTCATTTTGCTACCTTATGATGAAGAGCCTCTGCCTCGAAGGCTGTTGGTGACGACCTTGAGAACATCCAAATGCCGCACCGATGGGACGCTATGGCAAGGCGAATGCAGTTAATAAAAAGCAAATTGTGCTCAATGAGAGTTAACTGGATCGTGAGTTAAAAGTCTAAAATCTAGAAAAACTTTTGTTGGTAATTAAATTAAATGCCAGTAGGGCAGTTGTAGCCTGAATAGTAAATGCGAGGTGTTTTCTAGAGATTGGTACAATTAATTTAAGGTGCCAGTTTGATAATTTGACTAATAAGATTACTTAAACACTATTTTTCTAGACAACAAGAAAATGTCTGCTGTCCATTTGTTTTCAAAAGGGAAAGAGCGACCATTAAATTGGATGATAAAGGAGAACTTTTAAAAGAAATGTTCGGTGAATCACTTATTGCCTTTTTGCAGATGGTTTAGCATGCTATAAAAGAGGAAAAGGTAGAGGTGAGGAAAAAGTAGAACAGATTCATTTTTGCGACCTCACCTTCCACAGCCATTGCTCCCTTTCCGCTATTTAGATTAAGCTGCAGGCGTAATGCTTTGCTGCTCGTTTGAGTCTCCTTTTCAATGCAATGAATCGGGTTGGCCGGATTCCCTTAGCAGAGTGGGCTGGTCTTTGAGCCATACCAACAGCACCAGTTCCTATCCGTCTGTCGAACATCTATGTGCTTTGTCTTCCTCTGCATTCAGAGAAGTCTCGAGAGGGACACAACACCAATTTAGCCATAATTGAGCAGAAGTTAAATGCAGGTAAAACGTCACCGTCTTGGGCGCATCATATATGCGAGTCCAAGTGCCTTCGCAATGCATGGTGGCGTTCGATTCTCTCGGTCGTTTTCAGTATCTTCGAAGAGAACTGCTTCTACATCAAGCCAGTGTATTAAATTGACTTCAGCACAAACTTGGCCACCTATTGAACTAGGTTTAATGCCACGTAATTGTACATAGCTCAGCCCTCCAAGGATTGACTTCTCCTGAGGTTGACAGTGATGTCCTACGCCGAGGTTGGGGAAGAGCGGCAGAAGGTATTGTGGAGTGTCTCAGAAAAATCCAACAAGATGAGCTGATAACATTGAGGATGAGCCAAATAATGCGGCGCCAAAAATTGGAAAACTGTAATGCATTCCACAAACTTCACTGCAGCTCTCATCACTGCAGTCAAATGTCGCGGGTTGTGAAAGCGAGTGGAATCCAGGTGACGTCCAGTCCGTCACGTGGAGCAATCAATCAGTGTCTCGTGGCTTTGCGACCTAGAGAGTTTCATGTTCTAGCCACCGCACTTAGCAGAACTTATGTTTTGCACCTTAAAGACCTTCACGTGTTGCGGCCTAGCATACTATCACTAACGAGTGGATGCCTTATCACCCTTTTGCGGCTCTAGCGAATGGCAAATCAGCTTGTTCGCACGTTTGCCAATGCAGTATAGGCATCAGCATTCCATCAAACACCAATATCAACGCACCAACAACACTACCGACACCACCCTTACTAGCATTACGCAATATACTTCAATAATTTAGTGCATATTGATGGGCTATGGCAGATCGGCGGTATAATTGAGTTTATAATGGGCCATCCCTGCAGCTTACGTTAGTCGCCACCATTGCAACAATTGACTACAGCTTGGATGCCCAGTTGTTACATTCAAACCAAAATTGATGCGCGTGTACTTCTTTCGATGCGCCTTACTTGTGTGAATGGTCTATGGGCAGAAGAGTGATCGGTTCGGCATGTGGCAATATCATCATTCTGCACGTGGATTCTATGCCAAGCTCTCTCTATCAATTGTAATTCTTCGAGAAAATCTCATTTTATAGAGAAGTAGGAGTTGGTTGGCAATGGTGAGGAAAATGATTCTTTGAATTACTTAAATGAACCTCCTCACGCCCCATTAACGATTGTTTTCTCCACAGCTGCTTAGTACCGTCACCTTGTGACAAGGCGTTCCTGATATCTACAACAGCTAACCCAGGTAGGTTGTCAAAATTGGACCAAAATTGGAGCTACCGCAAAACAGTTTAGACAGTGGTTCAAATGAAAGAAGTGGAGGGGAAGTAGACAGGAACATCCAGTATGAAATTTATCAGATTACAACAACAATTCATTTTACCGTCTTGCCTAGAAGCGAGTTACGCATTAGTTGAAACCGATCATGAATGCGAGCGAAAAGATTGATGTGCAAATTTAGTAAGAGAAAGTAGGATGCAAAGAGACAGCCAAAGAAGAGGGAAAATGACGAAGTGGAGATAAGAAGTGAGGTGCGAGGAAACACCTACTGTGAATGGCGCAATCCTTCTTCCGAGGTGGGGCAGAAAAGGACAAAAGCACTTTGTGAAAGTAAAGGTAATTAAGATGGCATTGACGCCTTGCTCCCCCGTGCAAAGTGTTTCTCTTCTCTTCCATCCAGTCACATAGCTGATTCCAAGATTGGCGAATGACCCTTTAAGCTCTCTGCCCAATTTTCGTATCATAAAGATAGGTCTGAGGATCCCCAGCAGTCCTCTTGTCGGTAGCTTGCCATAAATTCCGATAAAGGTTCCCCTTAACCCGCGAATGTTATAACCTAGAAAGCCATACTTTCCAGCACATCAGCTGCCTTATCTATAAACTTAACCAATCCCATTTGCTAGCAATCTACCCTGTCTCCTAGTTGGAGCATTGTCTTCTCCATGCTCTTATCTTGCCTTACCCTCAGATAGATGGAACTCATGGTGTAGCTACTTTTGCAGTTGTTAGTTTCAACACCTATGTTTTCTTATCTTGCACCCTCTGGAATTGGTATATCCCACCCGATTCATTATCATAGCTAAAATTCGCAGTGGATGGGAGGGTGGACAATCAGTTGCGTCCATGAAGGAAGTCTTATGAATCGCTTATGTGGCGTAAAGGGAACACGTCCTTCTTAGCTACGGCACTTAACTTCCTGTAATTGATACGCATTTATCAACTACTGTCGCTTTTCTTTACCAGTGCTGTCAGAGAAGCCCATGATGACCTCATTCTGAAACCTAATTCTGGTTATCTCTTCCACCAGATGGTTTGCTTCTTCCAGAAAAGGAGGCAGTGTATGCCTGGACAGTTGCCAAATGGGTTCGGCCTTGTTGGTGCCTACGGTATTTTTGATGGTATTTTTCATTTCAGTTTTGCTCTTTGCCATGAGAACATGTTTGCGTACCTACTCAGCAAGGCGCGAGCAACCCTCCTTTCGCTACCTGCGATGTGTATTAACCGTGTTTATAATAAAATAAAAGAGAAAGTTTTTTAAAAAAAGTGAATGAAGAAAATATTGCATCACAGAGAGAATCACTAATTGTCTTTTGCAGATGGTTTGGTACGCCTAAAAGAAGAAAAGAGGGAGGTGAGAAGAAAATAGAATAGAGTCATTCCCACGACCCCACATTCCAAAAACATAGTCCCTCTTTAACTTCCCAAGTTAAACTGCAGTCGTAATAATTTGCTGCTCGTTTGACTTGTTTAACTTACGACGGATCGGGTTTGGTCAGATTCCCTTTGCAGAGTGGACTGGCCTCTGAGCCATGCCAGCAGCACCACTTCCTTTCTGTCTGCCAAACGTATATGCGTTACGTCTTCTTCTGCCTTAAGAGGAATCTCGAAAGGGGCGTAACAATAATGTAACCATGAATAAGCAGAATTTAAACACAAGAAAAATACCACTGCCTTAGGCACATCATATGTACTAGTCCAAGTGCCTTTTTAATGCGCTCTCAGTTGTCCTAAATATCTTCTAAGATCATCACAAAAGGTGAACTATAGTATTGTTTTCCCATTCAATGCTTTGCTCGCGGTGAAGAAAATACTTGACCAGTTGATTGGTTCACAACTTAAGAACGGCCGCACTATTCTGAGCAAACCCAAGTTAAAGTTCAGTGCAATCCCCTACGACTCAAGAAGGTTTCTAGAGCGCTGCTAAGCTCCAACAATTCAAGTTTTGAGCTATTATATCAGTTAAATATAAAGCTACTTTTATCGGATGGGACTTTGTGAAAATTCCTGTCTTTACATTCGGTCGACAAAATTTACTGCGCAAAAGCTTGTGTAAAATGAGAAGTCGGGTATTAGCAAAAGCATTAAAAGTCCTGCTACGAGGAGACCTTTAGGTACACTTTAGATTTAGGGCACTACTTTCTCGACAAGTGCTCTCCTTTCTTGACACGAGTACCAAGTATGGTTGCATTGATCACTCTGTCGGTCCCCATATGGACCTCAGAACTGCGTACTCAGTGCAAGTAGTAGGAAACCTGATAGCAATCTATGAAAAAATGATTTTAGCCGATCTACACCTAGATATTTACATGTTCTAAAAGAAAAAGTTGGAGCAGAATGATTAACATTTCAACACAGGAAGGAACTTAGCTGTCCTCAACCTGTTTAGTAAAGCAATTGCCGGTCTGCATCACAGAAAATCCGGCAGGCGGATCTTATAGCTGGCCACCGAATCCGCACCTCTTCCATCACCCAACAGGAGTGCTGGCGAGTCTGTTGGAGGCGTGAATAATGAGTAAGAGGCTAAGCTTTTACATGATTCTTTCTTCTAGTCAATATTGACAATATGATAGGGTATGTGACTAAAAATGAATTTATTGATATCCTCCTGAAGGGCACAGGTGAAAGACGATTCACTGCCATAAGTCCTCTGACCTCCTGTCTACTGATATTAAGGTGAGTAGTACTGACATTGGCCAAGAAGTAACGGCCTTTCACTCGTATTATGCGCTGGTATTATTGGCAGCGCGGGTGAGAGGCTTCAAGACGTTGTTCGAATTCATGCCCTCGCCATCTTTAAATCGCGTTATTTAAGAAGAATTTTCCAAGAATGAAATGAGGGAGTTGAGCGTGAACAATGCCGAACTAGAAGGCAGGATGACGTGGTGAAAGATTTATTGCAATCGTCGCCTTCCTGTGATCACTGTACTTAACTGTAGCCTGACTCGAAGATAATACCGCGAGCAAGTTATCGAGGCAATGTTGCTTTTAGCGTGCCTTCTGTAGAATTTGATAGGATCTCACCGCTGAGTAATTACTTGTTTCAGAGAACTTTTAATTCTATTAAAACCTGGCAACACTAGATTGTTTTGAACCAATCCTTGTCTTGGTACCCTTTTTTTACTAGAATCCCCGTAATTTATGAAAATAATTCTCGGGTGTTTTCACGACTACTTTAGCCCATTTCATAGGACGATGGGGCAGGCGAAAGAGCTAAAAGTTGCATTAGGTGAGATGTAAGCTGGAAACTCAACTTTAGCAGTTCTCCCATCTCCTTTCCTTCATCGGCTCAATCAATAAAGCCTTAAGCTATACTGCTGAATGCCCGTTAAAGCGATTGAGCACACTTCTTACTCTGCGATTGATGTCAGGGAATGCAGCATTATAGAGCTCATGGTGTTTGAGGCGATCTTTTTAACCTGCTGCCTTCAAAAATCCAAATCGAAGTCGCTTGATGGGTAATGTAATGCGCGCATACCGTAGCGATTTAGTCTGAAGACGCCAACCATGTTGGATAGCCTGAAGGCGATCAAACCCATGTCTCCAGTGTAAGACGACAGGATGTACCCGCTGTGAATTAGGGCTTCTTACATGAGAAATTCCTGAAATGCAAAGGGACATTCAACATTCCGTACCAAAAGACCAATTATAATTCAGTACAATTCCATACGGTCAACTCTGTAGACCACAGCACGCAAATAGTAATGCACAAAATTTGGGAAATAAGACGGCATGCACAGATTACAAATGCGTGCAAAACACCAGAAGCTGAAGAAAAGCTTTCCCCTAAATGTTTGGAGTGAAATATTAGTTCGAATCACTTCCGCTCAACATCATTGAGGAAGCAATGTAACTCATCGTTTTATAAATAGGTAGCATTTAATCTAAACGTTAAACAACACAGGTTCGGCAGAAAGAAGGTATGTGTGAGCTTGGTGCGTATCACAGAAGCCATGTACTGCGAGGCATTTGGCAGTTGACTTTTGCAATGGTGACCGATTTTAAGGTGCGGCTCTTAGAATACGGTTTTTACATTTGCTTAGAAAAATAAAGCCCTCTTGACACCACAATACCTCTTCCCCACGTGCACATTCCGTTGCAAATTTCACACCCAGAACCCCGCTTTGTATGGCCAATGCATAGTGATACCATCCTTATGTAGCATTTCCTAGAGTTCAGAACAACGCAGGAAAAATTTTGCCAGCTTTGAATTGAAAGTAAGGTTTTCCTCTTAAGATTATGCTTGCTCAAATGTTAGGTCAGTGTAGGATATGCAAATGTAGCATTTGGTTCTTTGCTTTGGGGAGTTGAGTCGTCAGTTCACATAATAGTCGACCGACTTGTCAATGTATCAAATACATTGTCAATGAGTGCATCCTCTCAAGACATTATTTCATCTTACAAATGCCATCTACATTGCAAACCTGTTTTAGTAGCAGTTCAAACAACTCGCAAATGAGTAACACACCCTCTGCTCTCTCTAGACTAACACCCCACTCGCATGCCCGTTTATGTATTTAAGTATAAAAGGTCAAAGACAGATTTTCTTAACTGACTTAAGACGCCTTTTAGAAAGAATTAAACTCATGCAGACCAATTTTTTAATAACCTATTACGTGACATTTTTTATGAAATCAAAGCACAATGTAACGTGGATTGAGGTTATTAATTATGTTAACGAAATAGTATCCTATCAACCAGATGTCATGCCTAGCACAAATAATAAAACCATTTATCTAATTATTTAAAAAGCCTCTATTTTAAGAAAATCGCAGAAGTGGAAGATAGTTTACTGACCATATGTTCCGCCAATCCAACTGGAACGAGGCCGTCGGTCAGATAGGAATTGCGTTAAATGGACAATCAGTGGGAGCTTGATCAAATTATAAAAATGTCTATTGTGGACCACTTATTTGGAAGAACACGTGTTTTGTACTTAGGCGCCAAAAATACACACAAGACGTTTTCTCATTAATATAACCACATTGAATGCGAAATAATATTTTCCAAAAGCAAATAGACCCAGGACGCTTTTTTGATGGGTTATAGCTATTTTTTAGGATAAGTTATAAGAGGATTGCAAATGAATAATCATAAAATCAGCTAACAAATGAACTCGATTCAAGTCTAAATGTTATTCGAAGTTGCAAGCCTACTTATAAATGATAAGCTGTGATGTGTGAAGGCCGTATTTTGGGAACCTACTGCCATCGGCGAGAATACAAATGCTAATAGGTTTTTAAAGACAACCGCATTGCATTAAGCACAGATGCAAAGTTGCGCTAATACTCCTGGTCTTGCCGCAAACAATGAAACCATTGTAATGCATTGATGGGTTTGCATAAAAGGCGCATTTTAGTGTGCGTTCAAGTAATTGGCAGCAGCGGCACAGGAATCCAAGTGCGTGAGACTTGATGTGCTGATTCTATAATGCTTAGTTTTATAAACTGTTAAGTAAAATAGGACTGAAAATTTTAACACGGGCTTAGCTGGATATAAAAGTCAAGCTCTGGTATCGAAATTGCTGAACGCACCCTTCTGTATCAAACCCCACGATATTCAAGTTGGCACCTTTATCTCAGTTTCAGTTATGTTACGCTTCCAACAACACCAAGAGTAGTAATACAGTCTGTGCTCTATTTCGGCTCTGTTTTTAAAAGATTAATTTTCGACAAATTAACAGTACCGCAACCGTACCGAATCAATGTACGCTCGCTGACTAACAAGACACTAGGTTGTACACGAAAGTAGAAAGATGAAGTGCAATAGCATTTGGTAATAGCTTTGCCGAGTTTTGCTTTTTAAGTGCCCCGTGACTGTGGGAATGCTCTCACGCACTTGACAGACTAACATTTGGAAGTGTGTGCAGTGACTGGAGCCTTGACTCACGTAAGTGGTCTTCGTGCAGGTGCGCTCAAGAGGATCACATGACGAAGGTGCGTTTAGATTGCGCAACGTAAGCCAGACACCTGTTCATGTGATGTAGTGCTACAAAAGGCAGGAAGCTCCTACATCTGACAAGTCAAGAAAATAAAAGAATCTAATAATTGTCCCTTTACAAGTATTTCTTGTAACGGTAGGGTTCGTTGACTTCCATTGGGCTGTTG
The DNA here is from genome assembly GCA_001923025.3 of Taenia multiceps. NCBI lineage: Eukaryota > Metazoa > Platyhelminthes > Cestoda > Cyclophyllidea > Taeniidae > Taenia > Taenia multiceps. The sequence goes on along the minus strand of CM010312.1, from coordinate 23,941,548 downwards.
GGCTTCCAGAATAATGTCGGTCCGCAGTATTATTTGATTGACGCAATTATTCTGCATGGATCAGTGTCGATTCAATGTTGCATTTCGATGGAAATGTAAGCAATCATCAGTTGATTCGTTCATCATTGATGCTAGAATTTAAAAAGTGGTTCAATGTGGTAAAACTACGTGTTCAGTCAACGTTTCGCATTCGTGCCACATTTTAGTCGTGCGGTCGTCCTCGACGCGCCACCAGGGGAACCAGTTGAACGAACCAATGCCCTCGTCACTATGACCATGCAAAAATATTAATTTGCCAGGTTCGTGGGACTTGAACACACCCAATATGGCATTCAATCTCAACTGTTATTTAATTTCGGGCCTTTAATTTCCGATAAAGTTTATTATCTTGTTAGACACTGGTTATGCTGATATTTTTCCTATAGTAGCGATTGTTTGCAGTGCCTGAGTTTCATTTTGATACAAAGCAAAAGTGGAGGTGAAGGATTTGGTTCACGGGTGGCAACAACATAACCATTAAAAAATAAACAGCAGTATTGTAAACATTGTGGTATTTGGCCTAAAGAACTTAGCTCAGTGATGTTTGCGTCACCCTTGGGGATGTTTTATGCACCAGATGCAGTGAAACGGATGCCTCTTCTGACATCTGGAACAACTGTTCCCAAAGGTGTATTGCTTTTCTGTTCATCAATTCCCTTGTTGAGTTGTGCCACCATTATATTTAGCTCGAGGAGAAGTGAGTTCAATAACACACTTAGATACCTAAACATACAATGTTGGACGATAATTTCGCCAGCGACGACCATGGCTCCATTTAGACATTAATGTTCAACGTCGTAAACAGAATTGATGAAGCATGAACAAGGGCTTGGTCCTTATGCTGCAATCTAAGCACACTATCGTCACATGATCGCCTCCTACGCCTTGCACAAAAGATCATCTAAAAACCCAGATCAAATGTTATCATAAACACGCATAAATAGTAGTCTGACGGATGTGTAGGCACATCCTCATAGCCACACAAAGCTATGATGAATGAATTTGCACTTTCGAGTCATTAACAACGGCTTTGGAAATAACGTCTCCTATCTGGGCATTGTAAAAGCAGTTGTCCACGAGGGCCAACCAAAGGATGGAGTTCAGAATGGACCAAATGACATTCAAAAATGCTGTCTTAAAGAGCGTTAAAAGGATGTGAGTAAGTTAGCCTCCAGCCTGAATCCAAATTTTCTCTAATTTTCTGGACTAACTCTTGCAACACTGTCTACACTCTGCCTCATTAACACGGCTTATCTAACTTCTCATCCCTTACATGTCGCTATTATTTTGCTGCCAAATGCTAGCTGTCAAAGTAAATGGCTATGGAGAAGTTATGCAGCCAAAGCATCCTGAACCAGATGTTATTTTGAACTGCGAAAGCCAGCGCGTACTTGTGGAAACCACTTTAGAGCTGGCAGAGTGTGTTGCAAAAGCGTGAGTGAAAACAGCATGAAGCTTAGGCTAAGTAACGACCACGGTATTAAAAATTGGGTCGAATACGGGTCATTAGAAGAGTTCCCCTAAATCTTTATGCTGTCTGGGCAGATGCGAAGGCCACTACCAACACTCCCGGGAGCTCTGCTTCCCGGTACACTCATAGTATGCTCCTCTCATATCTTCTCAACGAAATCAGCAGACCCATCCCACAAACTCAAAGCTTCGAAAATACAAATCAGTGTATATTCAAGCTCCTTGTTTTAGGCAGTTTACTGACCTAAATGATGCTTTATGCCCCTATTCATGGTGCAGTCTTCAAGCCAACCCACTACTTTATTTAGGACTAAATGGTAAAAAGGCGAGCTCACAACTTACTGTCTGTTTTAGGAAGCCCATAATGGACCTTGAAATTCCTTATTTTAATATGGCTGATACGAGAACGATTGGCATTGAGAGTGCCATGGAGACAACTCTCAAGACTACAATGCGATTTTTCTGAGTACTTTTTGAAAATCATGTGTTTTGGGAGGGATGAATAAATGAAACAGTTATTTGTAAAACATGATTGTTTGACAGTCCTAATTGTCGAATCCATCTGAGATTCGACATTAGCGGTTTGGGTCCCAAATACGCTCCTATCACAGGAACCGCCATTTCAGGGCGTCTCTCGTCTGGGGAGGGCAGGCATACATGCAAAACTCTTGGTCGGACGCAGTTTTCTTGAGTAATCGCTTCTATTGCTTCCTGTGAGATTTCAGTGCAATAAGACACAGTCACTTAGCAAGTCTTCCATGCAGTGAGTAGTGGATTAATCGCACGCCCTAAAATTTCCACATGCATCGAAACCTACTCTGATGAGACGGATTATTCGCCCTGACCATCATGAAAATCTGCCACGTTGATGACCTTATAAAAAACAGGTGTCGTATTTCACCTTGCTATTCAGCATGTTTTGCACTCAAAATCTATTCGTTACATGTTCAGAGGTCTTCAAAGTACTTCTCACCCATTTTTGTGCGGTATTACCTATAGTAAAAACTGACTGATTGGTGGGATCTAAATTTGAAAATTCATCTATTTGATTTAGATTTTCCAAACAGCTTCGTCGATATTAACCGGTGTTCACCTTTATAGTAACTAAATGCATGACTTCGCGACTTTCAAATCTACTTGTCCATAATCCTAGTCCGTTGAAGCTAGTAAATGCACCACATAGTGTTGATTTTAAGCTTGAACCCACCACTCGGTGTTACGGTTGATTTGGTGACCACGTTTGGTGGCAGCGTGGTAGTCGATTTATGTTACACTGTCCATACGGTGACACATGCTTAACCGGCTCAATGCGGTATGGTTTTCACTTGTTTGAATGGAAGGCAAACAGAAATAGGGGCTGTGCAAATGAATGCGTGTAATACCTCATTAAGTCGACAAAGCACGTGTCAATTTATAAACCATGTAAATAAAATCGACTGCAACACCGCAATTAAATATGTTCAGCTTTCAATGACGCAAGTACGGTCAGGATTGATGACCCTATCACCTGTCCCTGTGCTGACCTTGTGCGTGTACGTGAGTTTGCACGCCCGTGCGTGCCTGCATGGGTGCGTGGATGTATAGATAGGTGATTGTTTTGAACGCAAGTTTCAGCTTAATAGCAGTCGTGCGTATCCATTGGCTGCCAGATAATTTGTGTCTCAAATTCATGAAATCCTCTCAGCAATCCATGAACAGACCTGCAATTAGATGGTATCCAAGGTCTCACGAAGCAATTCATACGTATCAAAAATGTTTCTAACCTCGATGTGAGTGCAAGAGCGCTTGATCATTTATTGTTAACTTGCGGAACGGATTGCCATACATTGGCACGCCTCGTTCATTCAACTGGGACTAGCACATCAGTTGGGTCGAGGTGAAGCGTTCGGCTCACTTAAGGGTAGCGCTCCAAGTGGAGTGAAAGGCTCGCTGCAATTCGTAACAGGGGTCTCTATGTCTTCAAATTAGCCTCCTATTTGCTCTGAGTTTGTTTACCCTTATTAGTGACATGAATGCCAAGCATCAGCTGTTAACTCTCAAGTGAATGATAGTTTGTTGGTGTGTATGGTAAATTGACTTACATCGTAAGTGGTGCCTTAGCCTCGCCATACTCAAAGACAGGACAGCATTGTCAAACTCGGATCTAGCTGCTGCAATTGTAGCCTAATTCCTCCACTGATGCCCCCATTAATCTTCGAATCTGTCTACCACTCATCTCGAGGAGGGCATGAGGTCAATCGGAAACCTTTGTGTTTGGCTATAACGCTGCAGCAAAACGGACTCAACATACTAAAATAATAAGTGACACAGTGTTATTACTGCGCCTTCTTTTCCAGTCTAGCTTAGATGATGCGTTAAATGACACATGACTTGACTTTTTACGCTGACCATGGTTATTTGACGTGATATGAGTAGCAGTACACAGTTTATCAGGTGAAAAACAGAGGAAGACTCTGAGTGGGCTTGTTTGCTTCGAAGTTCCGCTACCAGGTACGGGCTTGTGTCTAAGACCCCACACTCGCATACTGGACTTGCTATATGAGACGTATCATCACTTTGGTATACCTGCTTGCGTGTAGCCTGAGCCGCCATAGGGCGACACTGCAATTATTTACCAAGCTGAAGGGTTGGGACACAATGTTTCGCGATATCTTATGCAACTCTACAAGCGCCTTTAAATAAATTGACGCCTGTGCACATATGAGCAAACTCCTCCTGTGAAATGATTTCAGTAAGGTTTTACTTAAAAGGAATTAGCAAGTCCAATGGACCTGAAAGGTTGTTTGCATTTAAACGTTAGGAGACAATAGCTAGCTGCAATGACTCTGCTCCACCCATCTCATCCGTGTGGGCGCTAGCTCGACCGAGCACAAGCTTGGGTATAGTCACCCGCCTTTTCGCTTTCCTTTCGCATCACCTTGATGCAAACAACCTTTACGAATTGAGAGTAGAGCGTCGACTTCTGCATTGACTCAGAGAAGTCGACGCAGGACGAGACTAGGTAAATGTTATTGTGGAATGAATTTGTTTGAGAGCACAACAAGAAACATATGACAATGGGGACTGGATAGTGAGCGCTAAATGCGTCCTGCAGCATGCTAGAACTAAGCCGATTACTGATTGCGTGCAAGCACAAAACTATAGTACTTACATTCATTGAATCGCGTGACAATGTCAGGCGCGTTTAAAAGAATGCAGATCTCGATCATGTGAGCTCAGACACAACCTTGGCGGGCAATTTTGTATGCTGCACATTAACACGAAACCCTTTGTCTTGCAGCACTGCAATTAATTACCAGGCAGAAGGATTGAGACGCAAGTGGGACATCTGGTTAGGCTGGAACAGCCCTAACAAAGGGCAGTGTGCAGACTAAAATTGGAATTAAATATAGCTTGCTGATGGCACAAAAGTTTGGGGTCCGCTAAAGAAAATGTTGATAATTTATGCTTGGCTTTCTATTAAAAACTCTATTCACACAAGCTTGAGAATGAAGCTACTGAAAATATTCACTCTGCATTTACAGGATTTCTTCATTCATCGCTTTTATTGAATTTAGTAAGCGTAGAATGCATCCGGTGCTAAAGGCCGTGACACTCGCTCGAGCTAATAAGTTACGCCACCCTCTTCACCACTTATTTTGAAAGAAAGACACTGCTAGCTACCCTGAATACATCACTTGAAATTTTAAAATGCATTGCGTTGTGTGGTGTTATTTGGAAATATCAAGCTTAGGCTATCTAGACCTGTTCTAATGAGGTTCACATGATTTGCATAGCACCACTTTACGAATTGAATGGAGGATTAGACACGTGGTGGGGGGATAAGCTGATTCGGTGCACCTGCTTACGTTTGAAAGTAAACACTAAGGTTGAGCAATAAACAGACTAGTCGAGATGCCTATAAAATATCGCGCGGAGGGTATACAAAGCATTCCTCACACGGTCAGCACCAGCTCTGCATTCAAACAGCATGCATTCGTTATCCACTCTAATCTGTGTGTTTCTTCTCATCGCATTTGCATCACACCCTGCCTGTACCGCGGCTTTGGCGATCGGCGAGGCTGAGCTGAGAACGAAGGCAGACCTCTCCGACTTGCCAGACCTTCCAGCGGATGAAGACGAAGACGAGGATGCGGTTGAGACGAAGGCGTTCAATGAACTCGATGAAGGTGACGTGGGCGAGGATGTCCTCATGCCGGCTGTGTTCCGTCGTCTTCCAGTAAAATACAAATGTGTTTATGATCGTAGATCCAAAAGGCTTCGATGCTTCCCGAGTCCACAATTTATTCTTCTTCGTCACTAACCACTTGTTCCTATTTGATTCTGTGCCAATTTATTTTGCAAAATGACTAAATAGATTTGCCCTGCTTCATCCTTTCTGTCGTAGAGTACTGTAAAAAGCCGCAGCGTCAACGTAAAGCATTTCACTCACTACTCTAGCAAGTTAAGTGAGCAACTATAATATCCGCATCTCTTCCAAGAATACCTCTTCAATAAAGTTAATCCTGAATTGCTGTATGGTTTGATTGCATGGTTTTACAAAGGGCACTACTTTGCTTTGCAATTAAAAAGAAGTCACTTGGATGCGTACTTCAGCATTGAATGCAAGAGAGAGGAGGAAGGGTATGAGGGCTATAAGCAAACGCAAAAAAATCATTAGTGGACAGTTATGCATCATCCATCAATGTTTATCGAAGGCACAAGCAGTAGATGAATAGAATTTGTTGCCTTGACAAAGTAGACCGTAGAACCTATGATACAAAACACTGTCACTCTATGAACGCAAAAGGAGAACAATGGGAAGTGATGGCAGGTTGGCGAGGCTGAGTGCAGTAGAAGTGGCTTTGATGTGTGCACAAACTCTCTAGATTGAAGTGGAACTGTATGAAATGCTACCATCTGGTAGGTTTATGTCAGTGTGTACGTTCTGTCTGGCTCAAGAACAAGCTTCACGCTGTGTTATGAACGCAAAGAACTCGCAATTCCTGAAGGCAAAGTGAGTGCAAATGAATGAATTTGGGCACTCAGTAGACAAATTTGATTTTAAGGTACGCACTGGTTTGGAGTAGAGCTGCACTTTCAGTTAAATCAAATACAACTGCCGCGGAAAATGACATGGTGATAGGGACCTTGCAATGATATCCATCAGATGCCTGACAAGCAATAAGCCAAAATTTGAACCACTTAATTGCATCGTCAATAATACAGCAGGGTACTTTAGTGGTAAACATCGTTAGAGTTGTAGATTCGCAGATGAGTGAAGGTTTCTTATGTGTACTTAAGATAAGCCTAGGGCCTGATCATCGAAGGCAACGAGACCCATTTAGCATAAAAATGCCTTCTCTTGCTCCACTTTCCTTAGGCACACCTGGCACCTCTACCTATCTGCGCACCTTAGAAGAAGGTGTCTGTATTTCCAGCTTTTATGTCATCTCTACGTCATCGGCGGTAGGGACAATGTCGGACCAGGAGCGGTTGTGATCGCTTATTGTAAGCGTATGAGCAGACTATTCCTCTAACGAATGTGTAAAGTGGAGGCAAAAAGTGCGTGCTTGGGAAGTGAAGTTCATGAAAGAAATATTGTGGGAAGCCAAAACCAATTATCTTAACTAATAAATATATGTTCAGTTTTCAATGACGCAAGTGCGGTCAAGATTGATGACCCTATCACCTGTCCCTGTGCTGATCTTGTGCGTGTCTGCGTGGGTGCGTGGATGAATAGATAGGTAATTGTTTTGAACGTAAGCTTTAGCTTAATAGCAGTCGTACGTATCCATCGTCTGTCAGCTAATTTGTGTCTCAAAATCATGAAATCCTCTCACCAATCCATGAACGCAGACCTGCAATTAGATAGTACCCAAGGCCTCGCGAAGCAATTCATGCGTATCAAATATGTTTCTAACCTCAAAATCTGTTTACCTGGCTGAAATGTGGGTCCCAATGTGAGTGATAGAACGATTAATTATTTATTGTTAACTTGTGAAACGGATTGTCATACATTTGCACGTCCTGTTAATTCAACTGGGACTAGTACATCAGTTGGGTCGCGGCGAAGCGTTAGGCTCATGTAAGAGTGGTGCTCCAGGTGGAGTGAAAGGCTCGCTGCAAGTCATAACAGGGGTCTCTATATCTTCAAATCAGCCTCTCATTTGCTCTGAGTTCGTCTACCCTTATTGGTGATATGAATGTCAAGCATCAGCTGCTAACTCTTAAGTGAATGATAGTTTGGTGGTGTGTATGGTAAATTGGCTCACATCGTAAGTAGTGCCTTAGCCTCGCCTTACTCTAAAGACAGGACAGCATGGTTAAATTCGGATCGAGCTGCTGAATTGTAGCCAAATTCCTCCACTGATGTCCCCATTAATCTTCAAATCTGTCTACCACTCATATCGAGGAGGTCATGAGGTCAATCGGAAATCTTGGTGATTGGCTATATCACTGCAGCAAAACGGACTCAATATGCTAACATAATAGGTGACACAGTGCTATTGCTGCGCCTTCTTTTCCAGTCTAGCTTAGATGATGCGTTACATGCCACATGACTTGGCTTTTCACACTGACCATGTTTATTTGACGTGATATGAGTAGCAGTACACAGTTCGCTAGGTGAAAAACGGAGGAAGACTCTGAGTGGGCTTGTTTGCTTCAAAGTTCCGCTACCAGGTACGGGCTTGTGCTAAGACTCCACACTCGCGTACTGAACTTGTTATATGAGACGTATCATCACTTTGGTATAGCTGCTTGCGTGTAGTCTGAGTCGCCATAGGGCAGCACTGCAATTAATTACCAAGCAGAAGGGTTGGGACACAATGTTTCGCGATATCTTATGTAACTCTACAAGCGCCTTTAAATAAATTGACGCCTGTGCACACATGAGCAAACTCCGCCTGTAAAATGACTTCAGTAAGATTTTACTTAAAAGGAATCAGCAAATCCAATGGACTTAAAAGATTGTTTGCATTTAAACGTTACCAGACAGTAGCTAACTGCGACGACTCTGCTCCACCCATCTCATCCGTGTGCGCTCCAACTCCCACCGAGCACAAGCTTGGGCATAGTCACCCGCCTTTTCGCTTTCCTTTCGCATCACCTTGATGCAAACAACCTTTGCGAATTGAGAGTGGAGCGTCGACTTCTGCATTGACTCAGAGAAGTCGACGCAGGCCGAGACTATGTAAATGTTATTGTAGAATGAATTTGTTTGAGAGCACAACAAGAAACATATGACAATGGGGACCGGATAGTGAGCGCTAAATGCGTGACAATGTTAGGCGCGTTTAAAAGAAAGCAGAGCTCGATCATGTGAGTTCAGACACAACCTTGGCGGGCAATTTTGTATGCTGCACATTAACACGAAGCCCATTGTCTTGCAGCACTGCAATTAATTACCAGGCAGAAGGATTGGGACGCAAGTGATACATTTGGTTAGGCTGGAGCAGCCCTAACAAAGGGCAGTGTGCAGACTAAAAATGGAATTAAATGTAGCTTGCTGATGGCACACAAGTTTGGAGTCCGCTGAAGAAAATGTTGATAATTTATGCTTGCTTTCTACTAAAAACTCCAATCACACAAGCTTGAGAATGAAGCTGCTGAACGTATTCACTCCGCATTTACAGGATTTCTTCATTCATCACTTCTGTGGAGTTCAGTAGGCGTTTAATGCATCCGGTGCTAAAGGACGCAACACTCGCTGCAAACTTGACGCGAATGCAGAATTTTAGTGCCATTCGAAAGATTTTTCTCGCCGACATAGATGAAGGTCTGCATTCTCGATTGCCTAAAGGGGAAAATTAACTGCCTACTATCATCCTACCATTTAGCACGCTTTGTGTTCAGAATCTCATCTTGACGTGATTCAAAGGTGGCCAACGGACTCCCACCCACTTGACTACAGTATTTTTCCTGGCGAGGAAGCGCTGGTGATTGCTTAGGGTAGTTTTTATAATCAACTTGTATCATTTGAAATTCTGAACTGTTTCATCGGTACTAGGTTGTGCTATTTGCTTGTCGACAAATTGCACAATTTTGTGGCTTCATGCGATCATTTATTTGTTAATCTTATTGGGTAATTTTCTGTCTCCTTCCGCAACTTCAAAGCAAACATTTGCCCTATCAAGCGCGAGCACTGAAAGTGAGGTAAAGTCGGTCTTCTGATCCAGACTGGTTGCTGTACGGTCGTTGATTCAACTTACCCTATTCGTAAAGTGTTACGTAATTTCATGGTCTAATGATTTATGGTCCTCCTTCGTTCAAATGCCCTACGTTTCCGTTTGCTAGCCCTCCCTCTCAGCTTCCCCCCTCCGCCCCCTTATTCTATTTAAGGTGCATAGTCTGGATACCTCCGCTATTTGCAGCCCTCACTATAAATGGTTAAGCCAACTACTCAACATTAGTTCGCCTCTAAAAATGGCAAAGTCAAAGGAGAGAGCATTTAAATAAAATGTAATTTTGACGATTGGGGCAAATAAATGGATTGGTGGTTACATACCAACTTCTGGCCTTCTTCCTTGCACTAACGTAATATTTGTATTGAAATTTTAAAAAAATCGGCTCGGACACTTTGTAAACTACACTGCTGAGGTCAGACGAGTGCAAACGGTCCATTAGGAAGACGAGGAGGATACCTTAGAAGTGGAAAGCGTGGTTGGTTTCTATTTCTGCGGCGAGGGAAACACCTGATTTTTATCCAACGACTACGCGACTTAGCTGGAATGAGGACACCTTTGCTTTCATCATCTTCTTCGGATTCCTTGAACGCCTCCTTCTCAACCGCATTTATGGCCCCTTCTCCACCCTCATAAAGGTCCGTCTTCAGCTTCAGCACTGCCTCGTCATCCGTCATAATGGCGGTAAAGGCGGGTTGTGATGAGAGCGCGAGAAGGAGAAACATACAGATTAGAGACGGTAGTGGTTGCATGCTGTGTCAATGCTGAAGTGATGCTGCTTGAGTGTGGAATGGCTAACGTAACACTTACGCGATTATTTATAGACAACTCTGCTTATCCTCCAACTCCATTGTTTATACTTAAACGTGGGTGGACCCACTATACCACCTAGCTATTCTTGTGACGAGACTAAAGTGGAATCGCCCTTGAACTAAAAAGTGTCTGTTTATATTGCCTGGTGCATAGGCGGAATACTATTGGCCTAAATGCGGCTAATATTTTGCAATAACCGGTTTTAATGTTAAAAAATCTATTAGAAATGTGATTCCTCATAACAGCTTCGAGGTAGATCGAGTGGTTTCAAACGATGACACAAGCATAGCAAATAATAATTTGATGAATTTGGAACCATCAAAGTGGTAATGCATTTGTCAACAATTCACTCTTAACATTTCAAATAAACAATTTAACCATAATTTTTGTTCCTAGAAATGCTGCGGTGTTCCTTCGCCATGCATCGGTTTGTTACGAATTGAGATATAAAGTGTGCAAGTCCCTTCTAATGTCATTGACATGGGTGTTTCTTCTTTTCTAATCGGACTGGATTGAAATTTTGCAACACTGACAATAGGAGACAATAATCAAGACGTAAAATAACATTGAATGGAATATTCAGTCTGGCTGCCAGCGGTGGTTTCGGAAATGAGTTGCGATTTTACTTCAAATTTTACCTTAGCAATGTGGCAATTGTATTTTCTCTTTCTTAAAAGACCTCACCAGCCTGCCACTCATCTTTCATTGTGGAGCTATTAAGCGCCTTAAGTTAGCAGTGGCGTCATATTCCAGTTCCAACAATTCAGTTCATTAAGACAACAGAATGCTTTCTTCTGTATTTAGTCATTAAGATAATTGGTTTCAGCTTCCCACAATGTTTCTTTTATGAACTTCGCTTCCCAAGCACGCACTCGTTGCCTCCACTTTACACATTCGTTAGAGGACTAGTCTCCTTATACGCTTACAATGTGCGATCACAACCGCCCCTGGTCCGACATTCTCCCTACAGTTGATGACGTTGAGATGACATAGAAGCTTAAAATGCAGACACCTTCTTCTAAAGTGCGTAGATAGGTAGAGGCATCAGGTGTGCCTAAGGAAAGTGGAGCAAGAGAAGGCATTTTCATGCTAAATGGGTCTGGTTGCCTTCGATGATCAGGCCCTAGGCTTATCTTAAGAACACATAAGAAACCCCCACCCATCTGCAAACCTACAACTCTAACGATGTTAACCTTTACAATACCCTGCTGTATTATTGACGACACAGTTAAATGGTTCAAATTTTGGCTTATTGCTTGTCAGGCATCTGATGGACATCATTGCAAGGCCCCTATCACCATGTCAGTTTCCGCAGCAGTTTTATTTGATTTAACTGAAAGAGCAGCTCTGCTTAAAACCAGTGCGTACCTTGAAATCCAACATGTCTACTGAGTGCCCAAATTCATTCATTTGCACTCACTCTGCCTTCAGGACTTGAGAGTCCTTTACGTTCGTAACACAGCGTGAAGCTTGTTCTTGAGCCAGACAGAACGTACACACTGACATAAACCTACCAGATGGTAGCATTTCATACAGTTCCACTTCAATCTAGAGAGTTTGTGCACACATCAAAGCCACTTCTACTGCACTCAGCCTCGCCAACCTGCCATCACTTCCCATTGTTCTCCTTTTGCGTTCATAGAGTGACAGTGTTTTGTATCATAGGTTCTACGGTCTACTTTGTCAAGGCAACAAATTCTATTCATCTACTGCTTGTGCCTTCGATAAACATTGATGGATGATGCATAACTGTCCACTAATGATTTTTTTGCGTTTGCTTATAGCCCTCATACCCTTCCTCCTCTCTCTTGCATTCAATGCTGAAGTACGCATCCAAGTGACTTCTTTTTAATTGCAAAGCAAAGTAGTGCCCTTTGTAAAACCATGCAATCAAACCATACAGCAATTCAGGATTAACTTTATTGAAGAGGTATTCTTGGAAGAGATGCGGATATTATAGTTGCTCACTTAACTTGCTAGAGTAGTGAGTGAAATGCTTTACGTTGACGCTGCGGCTTTTTACAGTACTCTACGACAGAAAGGATGAAGCAGGGCAAATCTATTTAGTCATTTTGCAAAATAAATTGGCACAGAATCAAATAGGAACAAGTGGTTAGTGACGAAGAAGAATAAATTGTGGACTCGGGAAGCATCGAAGCCTTTTGGATCTACGATCATAAACACATTTGTATTTTACTGGAAGACGACGGAACACAGCCGGCATGAGGACATCCTCGCCCACGTCACCTTCATCGAGTTCATTGAACGCCTTCGTCTCAACCGCATCCTCGTCTTCGTCTTCATCCGCTGGAAGGTCTGGCAAGTCGGAGAGGTCTGCCTTCGTTCTCAGTCCAGCCTCGCCGATCGCCAAAGCCGCGGTAAAGGCAGGGTGTGATGCAAATGCGATGAGAAGAAACACACAGATTAGAGTGGATAACGAATGCATGCTGTTTGAATGCAGAGCTGGTGCTGACCGTGTGAGGAATGCTTTGTTTACCCTCCACGCGTTATTTTATAGGCATCTCGACTAGTCTGCTTATCGTTCAACCTTAGTGTTTACTTCCAAACGTGGGTGGGTGCACGAAATCAGCATATCCTCCCACCGCATGTCTAATCATCCATTCAATTCGTAACGTGATGCTATGCAAATCGTGTGAACCTCATTGGAATAGATCTAGGTAGCCTAAGCTTGATATTTCCAAACAATACCGCACAAAGCAATGCATTTTAAAATTTCAAGTGATGCATTCAGGGTAGTTGGCAGTGTCTTTCTTTCAAAATATGGGGTGAAGAGGGTGGTGTAACTTAATAACTCGCGCCTCTTGACTTCTGCAGTAGCGTGTGCCTGTTAGGCGACCAAGTCCGTGGAGTTTTTAGTTATCTGCGAATAGCCTGCATCCGTGGAAATGTAACTGAATTTTGCTGGTAATTTGCTTAGCCTGATTGAATCAGATTTACTGGTGCACAGTGATGAATTATCGAGACATTTATGTACACCTATGTATGAATGACTTAGTTTGCTTTAAAAAAGGACGACTCTATTTAATGAAGTAAAAGCAAGCTTTTGCTTGAGCATCTCTGTGTAAGCATCTAATTTTATCGCTATTATAACGGCACGGGTCCCTATCCATCTTTCGCACAGCTGCAGGACTTCTGTCCCTATGTCTGTTTTCTGATAAATCGGTGGTTTTTCGTGGCTACCTGGAGTGCTACCTGTTCCAGTAGAATCTCAGTCTAATTTCAGTAGACGGTTTACAATGCTTAATGTCTAGCAACTGCTGCAGACGCTCGAGCTGGTAGTGATTCATGGCTACGCAACCGTTAGCAACCTTTAAGCTTATGTTTCGCAATAATTTCAGTCACTAGTGTCACATTACTTTCACTCCTTCCCCTCCGTCCATATTATCCCAACCTTTTATCCTTTTTAGCTGAACAATTATTTTTCTTCGCTTGCGCTGGAGAGGTCGAGCCACCCCCACCCTCCTCTCCAGTTAGAAGCAAGCATTTTCGGAGGCGAGGAAACGGAACCACCCTCCGACAACCTGCATGTGCAAGGTTCGTGGTTATATTTAGGAGTGAGTCGTTTGTTCCTTTACCACACCCATGCTTTGATCATCTTTATGCATTATCATAATCCATTTTGAAGGTACGAAATAAGTACCAGACTTACGGGATACAAACTATATGCTCATAATCCCTTACCCATTCTAGTCGCATTCTAGTAAGCTGAGCAGAACTGAGCTGGGTTGGATAGAGCATGGCTAGGCCAGACCAGACTCGGCCACCTACTATAGAATGCAAGCCTCATTGATCTTTCAGCATTTCTTCAATCTAGTAATGCCTCATTTGCCTCTCAGAATTCATAGGAAAGACTTAGAGGTCGATGATGCTCTTAATTTTGTCCTTCAGGCATTAGAGTTCATCATAAACACGTAAGCACCATTGGCCCCTTTGGATCGGGAAGTGGGATGCAATGGCCATGTCTCCGAATTCCCTCTCAGGTTGCACTCCAGTGCCACCACTGTAAGCGTCTCATTCTTCCACCATCCTTACAGTTTTCTAAAAAATTCTGCGAATTTACTTTCGTAAATACCTTGTCTTTGCTTCACAATCAGCCATTATTTTGTCCCTAACAGATGGACAATCAAGTTGCCTTTTCTCTACCGGGCAGTTAAAATCCTTACCATTGTCCTTCCAGGTGAAAGGCAGCAACTGGCACAGGCATGCGGTTAGGAATAATTAGCAGGAAAGCAACTCCGCTATTCCCATAGCAATCACTAGGAGCAAGTCGCATTGCTATTACTGCCCCTAAATGCTAGAAAGATGTCTTTCCAAAAGGAAACATAAGAGGTAAGAAGCTGAGGACAGGCAGTCAAGACAAGGCAGCGCATTCAAGTCAAAGCACATCAGTACTAGTGATTTTCCTCATTCTCTCTCGCCTCCTTTGCATGCACTCTGATGCACAAAATTCGCAAATGTAAAAGACACAAAGGTAAGTGATGTCAAAGTTCACACTGGAAAGCACTGAGAGTCGCCATGTGACACGTGCTAATAATCTATTTTCATGTGTCGCGGCTAAAAATGTCAATTTCACAACCAGCTGGCAGAAATGCTGTTCTGCGCGTTAGACCATCTTCCATTATTTACCCTAATTCATGCTACAGTTCCTACCATTCAGTAATTTGTCAGTGTCCCCTTCTCGCCTCGTTTCCTCCTCACATTTTGTGCCCTCCTCAAATTCCATTTCCGTAGCTACCTTCTCCCCCTCTTGTCGCTCCTAATTCCCGCCGGCCGATCAGGGACGTCAGAGAGCCAGAGTAGATGGGTATCGTAGAAATCAGGGTAAGTTGTGCTACCATTTCCTACTCCTCCTCCATTTTCTCCTCTCCTTTCCCTGTGATGTCTTCTACTCCTCTCTTACTTCATTTACGTGCATCTTATCAGTTTTATCACATCTGGTGCATAGACCTCTTTGGGTATGCCATTAAAAACTTCAAATGCATCTAATTAAATAAAGTTCCTTATATTTTACGCAGTCACATAGCAAGATGAGTGTGTAAGTGATTTAATCTTCAAATAGGTAGGAGAAGGAGAGGCAGAACTAAGGACTGCTGCTTCGTAGCACTGTGCAGAGTCACCTTAAGTTATCCATTTTTAATCCCCTTTTCGCTTTATGCACACTACTTCATTCCAAATCCACAGTCTCTCGTCCCTTCACCTCTATCTCGATCATTCCTTTGTCTCTTTTGTTTCCATCAAAGAAGTGTAGGCAGCGCTGTTGTCTTTTGTAGTGCATAGCACCAATTCCCGCAAGCATAGGAATGAGTATATGAACCAGAAACGTCCCTTCCTCAGTTAAATAGTAATCACTGGGAGAAAAGGATTAGTTCTTCAGTTTTACAGTGTATGATTACCCAGGTTGCTGATTGCTTCATTCGCAAGGTGATTTCGGTGACCTTTATATTGTTTGTCCGTTTTGACATTGCTGCTTAACTTAAGGTGCCAAAAAGGAGGTGGAAGACACTGCATCTCTTCAACTGCAACTTCCACAGTCTGCCATCTAGTACTTTGTTTTTTACTTACAATAAATCGCCCTGATTAAAGAACCCTCTATTTTGCACGCACACAGGCAACATGAGGTGAGACCAACACAAGAGAAAAACTGGTGTGCAACTTTTTTTCGGTTTTAACCGCGGTGTCCACAAGAAAGAGGAAAGGACGACCAAATGTAGCAAGGTGAGTTGGTGGATAAGTAATGGAGAGTTGGCTAAGTGTGGAATTTAAAGTAATTAGGCAATCAACCAGTCGTCCAGCGAACGATTAAAGGAGATCTTGCATCGTTTAGGACGAAACTGTCAATTTAGTTGGCTAGAAGGGCAGAGTAAAGGGACAGGGTGAGACGAATATGCCTACGCACCCACATGCACACAAGCATACACGCACATGCTCCCACCTAAATTTGTGAGACACCATTTAAATCGCACACAAACCTGGGCAAACAGACAGAAAGGAGCAGATTTATAGCCAAAACGGAGCAAGCGATTGAGGATGGAAAACGCACATTCTTACTCGTTATTGTGAAACACAGATTAGAGGCAATCTCTACAAGATGTGGGGTGCAGTCAGTGGCTCTATAGTCGGTGCGATGAATTGTAGAATCATACAAGGGTCAATTAGGGATTGTCGGATTGTCCGATGCTTTGATGGCCTACTTAGTGATATTTTGCGCATGCCCTAAAAGCGGACTCGCGTTTTGCAGCTCCATGACAGGAATAAGCGATACTGTTCTTGACTGACTTAATTCATTGGAAGAATACAGCAAAATGTTATTGCTTCTAAGGTGGCAGCACTTTCATGCCTTCAGCGACAACACGAAAGAAAAGTAAGGAACCCTGTCCACAGAATCAAGCGCTGGATTTTGGACTCGGGACTCTTTTGAAAGATGACAATAGGAGGTATGAGAATAAAACGTAGAAAGTGAAGGCATTTAAGTTACCCACAATTATACGACCCTCTGCTAGCATATTCAATTTCAAGAGAGAAGTTTCCTAAGAGTACTAAACTGGAAGGAATATTTAAGAGGTTCGAGGTCTGACAAACATTAGTGCGCTGTAGGCAAAGTGTTACAAACAATGAGGCTAAAAACCCCAGTTAATGAACAGCACCAGAGTGCAGCAGCAGAAAGTTGTCTGCATATTTCTCTTGAAGGCAAACAATAGTACAGTTCAACACGCGTCTATGCAGACGCCCGCTATTATAATTAATGCTGGGAAGAAGACCATGCATTAATGAGCGGGTCCAGAGGGTACAGCAAATGTCTGCCATTTGCAGCAAAGCACCCTGGAAATTTATTTGCCTCCGGGAATGCAAAGGGGGCCTGAACTAATCCTTAAGTATGCCTTTGTGTTTTGAGCCAAGCATCTTGCCTGATTTACATCATTAGGCACGTTAAATTAGTAAGCCTTTTTAAATTTGCAGTTTTGTACAGCCTGTACTCAACGGAATGCTTTAAAAGAGGGGTTATCTGCTGACAAAATAGTAGTAGCTGACGTATTCGTCAAGAAATCGAGCATTTGAAGACTTCAATGCAAAGTTTTAATGGCTTAACAAGCACCACTAACCCTATGTCTAGCCACGTCGTTAAAATTCGCGTCCCAATAAGCATGTGGCACTTGATGCATAATTATTGCTCTACATTTCCAGATGCACGCACTTACCCTATAGCAAAGAGGAGGCTAAACTGTTTTCGGAAAATAACTGCTGGATCACGGGTCAGTGCAAGCGCAAACAACATAGAGTGTGCCTATGCAGGTTTGCTGTACTCTAGTGTCGGTGTGTGCTAGTCACCACTGACCTTGCTTGTTAATCGTGCTTTAAAAGTTCCTGATCTTGACGTAAACACTGATTAGGGCGCGGACTGGTGTTTCGGGACGGTCAGCACGCATCAGGTCATTTCAATCAAATCCGTCAAATTTTTCTCTGACCGGATTGGAAAAACTTCCTTTGGGACATGCAAGGTATTCGCCTTCTTTATAAAGTTCAGCTACCTGACGTATTTGAAGAAGACTTTGAATTTTGACGGAACCATATGGAAGGTGCTCGTACTGGCCTGCTTCGGTTTAATACCTGCGTCAGTAAATGAGGAGTAGGAATTGAACGCAGACTCCGCAGTAACCTACTGGATGTTAATCAGCATAGGACTAGCTCCTGTCCGATTCCTAGAAGCATTTAAGCATTTAAACATGTAAATGTATTCAAGGGGGTAAAGGGACTTTCCTCTTATATTTTATGTTGAGGCGAAATCTGACGTAGCAAATGGGTCGAGTTGGAAGCCAGTTTATGTACCTTTGAGAAGAAGGCATGGTTGCATTGTAAATGAAACTCCGAAAAGTTAACAACTGTGTTTAATTCTCTTTTCAATGAAAACCTGTTACACATCAGGTTGCGTGGGTAGCGATTGGGTTAATGGAGTGCATTTGCCAACTTAAATAGGTCTCCATTCGAGCTGTCGCATTTCATTTCTCCATATGGACTGCATAAAGGCTAGTCTACTTTGGTTTTTTGTCAGTGTGACCACCGTATGTGTGTGCAAGGCTGATGAGGTTCACATTAAGGTTTCCCTAGCCAACACCTCAACAGGTTATGCCGCATCACATGCGCGCTCTTAATTCTGCACAAACGTTTCATGGCAAGTTGTACTTTATTCTAGAAGGCAAATGTCTGGAAGTGGCTGACGTAACCAAGAAAATGCCGCAAATCGTGAACGTTCTAATGAAAAAAGCGTGCACGAGCATGGTCTTTACACCGAGTGGTTTGGGACTGAAAGTGCGAGGAGAGTGTAGCAAGACAGCTTGGCAATCTCGGTGCAGCGTCTCGATGAACTTCTCCAACAAATTTGAGTGTTCTGTCATTAAGCGTCATCTGAATTTTGCCTGCGCAAGTCATATAGGTCCGCCAACCACGTAAGGGCAGCATTTTCCTTTTGCATTTAAATATTCTTTCCTTGATTATGACACATTCAACATTGCGGGCAAATGTCTATTTAAATTGACCAGTTTTAACGTCTTCGACACCTTGTGTTGCAGAGCGGTAGAAAAACTGCTCAATGACCACTTCATAAACCAAGTGAAAATGGACATTGTGGTGGAGCTGCAGGAGGGAGCAGTTATTCGTGTCACTGACGCGAAGTCATTCAAAGCTGACGTGAGTGCGATGAGTGGTATTCCTGGACTCAGTGGAGCCGCTATTCAAAAAGCAATATTTGCTGGTTTGAAGGCGGCTGCTAAAAGAATGTCCTGCAGCTTGGCATGATTCATGCAAAGTTTGTGTTGAGCAATAAAGCTTGGAAAATAGATAAGTGTTCTGTTTTTGGTTTCTCTGAACCACTACTGGGTGGAGGGTAGAGGTAATTAAAATTTGCTTTTGGCTGCTCTTTGAGTTACCACCGATCACTTACTTTTAATGGATCGTTAAACGCCATCTTGCAGACTATCTAGAGCATAAAGGCCTGCCTATATGCGTTCTCCAAGTACCTTCTGATGTAAACGGTGGCCCCTATCCTCCAGCAACAGATGCACTGCACTTCACGTCAGGGCGAGCAGTTTTTGTCTGCTATACGTGTACCGATATGAGGTTAGTGTTGAATTCTTGATGGCTTTTGACTTTTAAAGGATGTGCCTGCTTATAATTGCTATTCACGGATTCTGAACTTGTCAATCACTAAGCAATCATCTGATTATCCAGGTAATCGATGGAAGACATCACATCTTCGGACGCTATAAACCTTTCGTAAAAAGAGTCAATACCTCAGCGTCCCGCTCAGCACTGTGATAATGACTATTAAGTGCCGTTGTTGTTTTCTCTTAATATCAGTGCCACTTAGTCACTTACAGAACAGATTCCAATAGGTAGGGCTAGACCTATTGCTACCTAAGGCACGTCATCTCCATGGTCTTAATTGCTAATTAGCCTGTTTCTCCTTTAAAGAGGGTCGAAGCTCAAGAACATAACGATCTGCCGGATTAAAAAGCGAATTTAAAAAAATGCTATGCGGTTATGAATAAAATTTTCCATCTGCCTACGGGATTCAAACCAGGTTCAATGTCTTTCTCGTGATTTTTGCGGAGCCCTGATATTACAAAACGACATCAAAGTGAGCTGGGACAAAGCAGGTCGGAGAGGAAAGCACATATGTCAATAGGGTGATTTGTTGCTCCGATATGGAAATATATCGTTATGAGATGAATAAGCGACATTTTAAGTGAGTCAAATAAGGCGTGTAGAGACCATGTTTAACCACGTAGCCATGCTAGCGAGCCAAACATGTAAGCATGTAAATGGGCCTTCCTAGTAATACATAATGATTTTGGTAGGTGCAATCAACTTGCGAGCTATTTAGCTCAGCTATTTCTCAATGACTCAGAGCAGCCCTATCCTCCTATTTGGATGTCTAGGAAATAGATTTTAGATGCGCATTTTCGTGCAGACGGAGCTTGCTGGTCCTTTTGTCGAGGGAACTCCTGACTTGGTTGTGGTTCATGACAAGCAGTTGCAATAAGGCAGATTGGCAGCAAGTATGTTGATGTGTTGAGCAAACTTGTCATTTGGCATCAGCTTTAACGACATAATCAACGTAATTTGATTCCCACCAAATGCTAGCACTCAAATGGAGTGTTCGTTCTGAGACTAGACATGTTTAATATGATGGGAAATAAGCATAGCATCTTATCCCATCTCAAACAACCTCCCTCTACAATGAAATTTTTTGAAGCAAAACAGAACATGTGCTAGAAACTTCGACAGAGAGAAGGGATTGGGTGCCTTCTTCACTATTATTCCTATACTTACCAAAACAGGTCAGTTCCGCCTTAGTATAGTAGCAAATCAAATCAAGACAGCAGATTCCTTTTGGTACTGCTCAAGGGGTTTTGCTTTTAGAGTTTTTTTACATTAGACGTTGACGCATTTTGCGCATTTATGAGAAGTAATGGCGACTAGGTCGAAAAAAGCATTTGCGCTTGAATGATTGCTTCTTTGGGTTCCCACAAAGTGACAGAATGTTCATTTCGATTGCATTGCAATCCAGATTACGCATTCACGAATACAAACTGCTCAGCGAGAGTTGCAGTCGTAGTGTTTCTCCGTTCGCGTCGACAATGAAGATTTGTAGTGCTCAGTATTGTTCACTGCTGCAACATAGTGCTGGTTCAAAAAAGATGTCTTTCTGAGAATTATCGCTAGACTCATTCTTGCCACCTGTTGCGCAGATACGTAGTTGTTCCATCATTTATTGTGGTCCTTGATTGATCAATATATACTTATTATATATTGCCAGATATTTCATTTAAAATGTGCAGAGTATGCTGAATCTGACTTGAAGTGGAACATCGTTCATAACCAAAACCGAAGTAGATCCAGGAATTTTATTTAGGAATGGTTGAAGTCAAACGTACCTGGGAATGACAGAAGCAAAAATGGAGTGATTTGCGAACATCAATGTGATAAATGTTAGCCAAATATGCAATTTAAATAGCCTAAAAAATAATATTGCTCGTGTGTGTACTAAAAGACTAGTTTGTTTAGTCAAAACGTGAGTGCACTGCACCAGAAAGCAGTACTATTGGGATGACGGCCCTTTTTTCAAAGATTGCGCAATTAAGTCAGGAACAAATGGAATTCGAAATCATGATTATGCAATCACCTACCTTCACAAAGAGTGAGGAGAACATCATTTGATAGTCATTTTAGTAAGTAAAATGACCCCAAATAAGCGTGTTCAGAAAGTATGTTTTAGACTTACAGTCGTTGTTGCGCACGAAGTGACCAAAGTCGTGAAGCGCTTCCAGAAAGCAATATTGACATGCAAGTCGCTAGTTGCGTCCCATTACACTTAACCCAACATTTAGCAGAGATAAAATAGTGTCTCTCACGTGCTACGGTGACGCGCCTGTAGTGAGACACAGTTGTAGCGTCCCGAGACTCTCTTTAAGGTAAAAGAAGGAATGGTACTTAGGCAGAATATATATTCTGGAAACAGAGGGCTTGGGGGCTGTTGGTACGGCCCAAAGGCCGGCCAACCGACTAGTACAATATGGCCACCCAAGTGACCGAAATCGACAGTTCGAACAAACAAAGTATTACAACAGTAAAGCGGTTGGAGTGAGAAGAGGGAGTGAGGGGAAGGATGAAGAAGGGACTGGAATGGAGAAGAAATGAAGTGATACGGATACAATATTAAATGGAGAGAAATGTGGATAAGGGGAAAAAGATATTGGCTTGAATTTGTCAGCACAGAATGCAGGAAGAGGAGGCGAGAGACAAGGCAGGTGGAGAGTGCAAAGTAGATGAGTAGTAAAAGTACTAGGGTTTTGGTGGAAAGGCAATCGAGGGCTCCTTACTAGCAAAAACCATTCATCTGAGCAGAGCCTCTTAGAGTCCGCTGCAGGCTTCAGCAAAGTAAAATACAATGCCAAACCTACACCTGAGGTCAGAGCCCTGCTAATCACCCTGAAACTGGGGCCACGCAAGTTAACTTAGGTGCCACCCACACCGCATTCGCCCATCCAGAAGGGTTTCTTCAAACAACTAAGCTGATAATGACCGTAACAATGCATAAATTTATTCGTAGGTGTTGATGACTATTCCTTGACATTATTGGAAGTGAGCTAGTGCAAAAATCACTAGGTCTTAAAACCTAAACATATGGTTGGTGGCTAAAATGTGCAAATTTGATCAATTATAAGCTGCATTTCGCCTAAAACGCACTTCATATTCTACTATATCTAGCAATAAATAATAAAATAAGGGGTTAGTTCCTTACTTAAAGTGCAAAGACAATTGATGGTCTTCCGCTTATCAGTCACCCATGTGATACCATCGTTTGAGAAAGGAAGCAAATAATAGGCGGAGGTTGGTAACTTCCCACTGTGATAAATATTACGCATAAATCTTGAAATTCAAAACCGTAGGTGACTTGGAAGTCTGCCAGACCAAATTTGACGACAGATTAGCTAAAAACGTATAAATAGCAGTATTTTTCCGAATCCCGTACCACTTACACGGACATACATCTCTCACAATCCAGGTGAAAATTGATCTGCATCCCAAAATCATACCTTGTTTTCACCTACGATTAATTTTTGGTCGAGATTAGCAGAATGGTTTTATTGTCGGAAGTAAGTGTTTGTCAAGCACTGATTGCAACAAATTAGAGAATGTGAGACAAAATAGAAGAAAATTGCAAAACCGAAGATACGTACATTCCTTAACACTTTAAATGTTGTGCATATTGGAACGATCTTGACGCACTAGACACTAACAAAAAAACAAAGACGCATTTGAAGAACCTGCTTGTTTCACTCTCTTATTCCTGTTTTAATATATTACATGGACAATAATAAGGGGACTATGTTTCAGTTTGCATTTTATTGGAGATTAGACACATTCGACCCACTTACCCAGGACCCCATAGCTGGCACTTGCCAGTGTAAGTAGCTGTACACAGGCAACAGATACTCACTTTGCTTGATCTCTAAAATAGTCGTCACCTCACTTTCATATGCACTTATTTATTTCCCTGCCTTTCCATGTTCAAAAGATTAACGCACGTAAAACGTATTTGCTTTTAGCCTCAACGACATCTGAAGTGGCTTCAGTACGATTGAGCAGTGCCAAAGCAATCTCTCTTCGCCTCTCTATCAGTGCTGGGACGACATTGCTGCGTCCCATTTTCGTGCATAAGGACCAAGTTCTCTCCAAGATGTTAAAGCAGCCATGGCCCCGACTACAGGACTAGTGCACCTTTTCGGTGAGTACTAACTCAGTTGCAATTCATCCTTGGTACTAGCAAAGTAGAAGTAGACCTTTGATGATGATGAGGAGGAGGAGGTGAAAGGGGGGACGCTTATCGTAACTTACGTCCATACCCTTCACGGAGGTGCAAAATTGTTTGATTTTTTGACTTTTAATGGTAACATCAAAAGCTGAACTTGCTTTTTGAATTTCACTAGTCATTTTAACGCGTCCTTAATATGGGCTGCACCATTAAAGAAGAAAATTGATTAAGTCACAGCATTAACATCTCAAGTTGGTGACTTAATTGGCACGTTGCAAACAAGTCTTAGGCTCAAGACCTAATTCCTGTAACATCGCTTTCATTAACGGCTTACTGTGAGGTTGGTACTCGATGCGTTACCGTGTGTTTTGCTGGCGTAAATCCTGTCACATTAAGGGTCTCTAAGGCTTAAAATGGCTAAAATACACTCAAATGCAAATATGCTGTTGTGTTTTGAGCAAGCGAACTCGCGTTTCTTGCACTTAGACTGATAACGAAATGGGTCCTGGCATTCTTAAGTAAAGGACCTGATGGCGGGAAAAGACAAACTAGGAAGAACTGAAAGAATAATCGTGGACAAGTTGGCAATGGCAGTGACCTATGCTGCACAGTTTCCATTATTTTTTTCCAAAACTCCACATTTTTAGCAGAACCAATGTGTCCCTCTCAAATTCAACTTTAATGTATTCAACTTCAGTCCCAACTACTGATGAAATCTAAACTGGCTGGCAGGCTGGCAAATTGCAGACGGGGCATCAACCAGCGTCAAAAAATGATTAGTCCAAAAATAGGCAACGCACACTGCTCTTTCCCACTCACGCAAACGAAGAAGGCCTCCCTTTGTTGATATTCATTGCCAATGGTAGCGTGGGAAATCTCAATCATCGTCTTCTGCCAACCACCGCAATCACCTTTTCCAACTGCGCGGTGAGTGGGAGTGCAGAAAATGGCCCTTGTGAAAAGATGGCCACACAACCAATGTGAATAAATGAAGCGAAAGGAAGCCGATTCCAGAACCTCGGCGCATCAAACTCTTCACACTTGTCAAATCCTCTGTGCTGAAAACGGAACTAGCATTTCTCACTAAATTTTAAAGTCTATTGCACCACCATGCCATAAGTTACCCACTTTTGGTGTACAGGAGGTCCGTTTGCTTCTAAACTTTACACTTTTTACTGATTTCCAACATCTAAATCCTCGCGAAACCACAAAGAGGGCATAAGATTAACCAACCAGAAAAAGTTGTCCAGGTTAAAATTGGAGCCACATAGGAATGTGAATGCATTGAATGCAAGAGCAGCGAAATTCTTGCCTTTTTATGCCAGATATTTTTACCTGAATAGACTCAACCCCATTTCTCTCTCCTTCCTAATAAACCTACGAAACGGTGATGAAATTGGTGACGCAATGGTTGATGAAAAGATTGAAATGTGTAAAATGGATCTCTTTTTCAGCCCTTTGGACCCTTTTGCTTGCTCTTCATTTGGGTCAGGTTCTGTCAAAATTGGTATAGCCTAAGCATTTGCAGAATTGTGGGTTAATTATTTTCCTTCTTTCTCCATTGCTATTGTGGTGTCTTCTAGGCCTCAACACAACTCTACTTTTCCTTCTTCTCTAATCTTTGGTTGCTTACAATTATCCCGTGTTCGGCACTAAGCGAAGCAGAGTAAATATCAACGATTGGCGGGTGTCCAGATCCATTTCTTCTCATACTTTGTCATTCATCGACCAGCTGCTGCCCACTTTGGAGGATTTGTGTTTTGCGTTCCACAAGAATCGCAATTGGTGACTGCCACTGAATACGCAAAGAGAACCAGTCTTTGTTAACCTAATTACTGCTGCTTCATGTCAATTGAAATTAAGATTCCTATTTTTCGAGTGTGCCGTCCCGTAGATTGTTTAAGTTTCTGGTGTTATGCTTGTGGACTGTGACAAAAGCAATCACTCAAATTTATATTCAATCTCCCAAAATCAACCATTTATGACTTCCCAACTCCACTTTGAAGCTGTACTCATCGCAAAATTAAAACTTCAAATGCCTTCTGTCCTTTATTAAAATTGCGAATGAATGTCTGAGATGGATGGGTTCAACCACGGGGATGCTCTCTGTGCGCTTCACAAAGAACGTCACGTGGACCGAGAGCGCAAAGCTTCTAAAAGCCTGCATCATACCCTCTAGACTTCTGATAGCTAGAAAGATACGTAGTCAAAAAAAGACAGATAGAGGGATTGTAGTGGATGTTGTGTGAACGCATCAGTAGTTCAGATTTGAGCTGCCTTCAACACCAAATTGTCGATTGCATTTATCTTCACCTTTTCACCGGTGAGGACGCCAAGGCGGTGTAAGGACGCAGCATGTGGTGGTAAAGGGAGACGAAAATAGACAACAGGCTAGTGCTTGGATGTGTGCATGCTCCCGTTGCTCTTTTCCTTCTCTTTGCTCCTCTCTCCCTCTTTCTCGAATATGATGCGCTCAAATCACCGCATTTGTGCATCAGGTCAGCATATCGACATTCATGGCGGTGTAATATGCAACGTTTGCGCAACATTTGCGAAAAAATAAGATTTGGTTAATATTTTTGTGTGGGATGGGCTTTGAACCCTAGTAATGCAGAATGCCGACCCAGAAACTACTTCTTAACAATTGTTTTTTTAAGTATTTGGTAAGGCACTTTAAATGCTGAGGCCACACGGAAAAAAAGTTTAGCAAACAAAACATCCGAGTAGTAGTAAGTCCCTAGAGAAGGTAATCAAAGGTAAGACCTAGAATAGCAGCTGCAGAAGCATTGTTCCTTACGCCCACAACTACTGAAAGCCTTCCATTCGACAATAAACTCATCATACTAACTACAACAGGTCGACCAGTTGGGCCAAACTCTGCACAAAAGCCAAAAAATGCAATAATCATCCTTAGCCATGTTGCTTTAAATGCGAAGAGTCTCCTTGCCAACCGTGGTTTTGTGCCAAGAAACACAAGTCACGCGCACACGTGCTACGCAACAGCAAACCGCAGTTCCGATTGGAAGTAGTGAAACCGTCCCTTATGCACCCGAGGTTAATTAGGAATAGGGTTTAAATCATGAAATCAAGACTCTGAAAGAGGGTCAAAATCAGGGAAATACCAAACACTTGTGTGTCTGGAACGCTCGGCCCAATATTTAAGTGAATCAACTTTGGGTCCAAACGATCTTTTTAAGCTCCCCATGCAGTGACTGAACACATGCCTTCCACCGCACGATTGCCCAATTCGTAAAGAGGGTTGCTTCCGATGAGACGCAACTCTAATGGAAGGCTCCACGCCCTCCTAACCCAATGCATCAGTAATCGCTAGGTGCCATTCACTGAAAGGGCAGGCAATATCCACAGAAACGACGCACACACACACGTCAATTCGCACCAAGGGCATTTATGTCCTAGAGCGGTTCCAAGTCATCTTGATGAATGATAACAAGCTGTTTGGGGGACGAAAGCATTGACGATCACCTTGTCCTTAAATAAAAACGAGTTGCTCCTAATCTCTTCTTGTAATTTGTCATGTAAACAAGCAGTTTGATGAGCCGAAAAGTCTTACTACTGCTACTTATGTAACGAGTTCTGTCGTCTGATTTGCGCCGTTGATTGCTAAGACGAATGCTCAGTGCATCAACAACTGTAAGACACTCAGCTTCAGTCTGATTAGGACATTTGCCATGAATTTTCATTCCTACGGATTCACTCCTTCAAATGTTTGAGTTCACAAAACAAACAAATGGATCATTTTAGACTCTGGTAATTTAAAATTGATTTAACTCATTCTGTTGGAGATTAAAGGTGCGAAACTAGGAGAGAGGATGTTTTAGCAAATAACACAGTGCCTTAAAGTCCGAGTACGGAATGAATGGTGCCTAAGATACGTTTACGGACGTGGAAGTTGGATTTCATTTGTTTTAATTATTGTGCATGTTTTATGAAACCGTTTTGTGCCCTCAAGATCATCTCTAGCTTATCTGGGTGAAATCGGAAACTCGTGCGGAATCGTTTAGTGTTGCCGTACATAACAATCAAACTCTCCTCATTGCGACCTCAATAGCACTTGCTTGTATGTGTCAAAGGACCTCTCTACTCGTTGGTTAAATCAAAACTGGCAAGTTTGCGAGAAAAAATGCCTGATGGCGTGCTAACGAGAGAAATAAACGAACTGACACCGCATGGCATGCATTCCGTTGACCGCTGAAACGGACTCGGCACCCTACAGTGATTCAAACTTGGAGAGCAGCACTTGCATCTTTCTAAAGTTTCTCAGGTGCTGACTGCAACACGTACAAAAAGACATCCATAATAACCGAACGGCGAATTCTAGTTGGAACAATCGTCTTTGTGTGTAAAAATCTGGAAAACCAGACAGCGAGCCTTCTTGAGATTGTCCTCGGTTGTGCACCTAGACAAGTAGACCGAAGTGGTGACTCAAATCAAGTAATAAAACTATCCAAAACACCATTTTCGCGAATTGCTAGTTCTATCATTTTCACTATCAAGCACTTATAGCTAAAACGCCGTTGTCAAATAATTCATGTTACGAAGTGAATATTATCATATTTATTATGTTGGGTTATGAATTTCAAATAACTGAGGTCAAATGTAGGAACGAAACAGTGCACAAACCTGCTTTGTCAAGTTGCGGCACTTAATTGCTGCTAAACAAATTTTAATTTGGTGGAATTATAGTTGTACCATACCAATTTGGGTGTATCCAAAAGAAACAAGAGCTACAACCATCCTTGGACATTCCCGCATTGTTTAGGTATTGAACAAGGCAGCATGTTCTACCTTTAGTACTACAAGAGGTTGCTTCAAACTGCACTTTCATGCAGCGGTGTAAGTGGATAAGCCAGGTTTTGGCCGAGTCACCAGTGAGAGCATCAAAGGGACGAAACTTTGGCCTGCTGCCAAGATTATTACAAGGTTTTAGCCTCACCATAATCTTCACTCGCATTTCTAGCGCCTAAAATTATCTTTACCCACAAATGACCGTTGCTGCACCCAAATTACGTCACTATGGGACAGTGGCTGGCATGAAAACTCAACAAAATCGCAAACTCAGCAGATTTTGGAATGCTTTGAAGTCTACATTCGAACGGAAATTTTTTCAACATTCGAGACAATATGCAAGATCAAGCGTTGCAGATGTGCCCAGGAGTTGCGCCTTTGGAAGTTGAGAGGAAATCCACACCCGCATACTTCTGGTTCCATCCTACTTTAATCTCTTGAAAAACTAGTTCCTTTTTAATTGTTGCATGGCTGTCAATTGTCTAGTTAACGCCTCCAGGCGATAATTTGCCAGAGAAATACAGACGACTACAGAGATGGAAATGGTGTCTACCTCCATTCAAGCCTAAAAAACGTGAAAACATCGGTCATAGCTACGTGTTAAAAACAATCTCAGAGAAGTCCTTCTTGATTCACGCACTCGTATCTCATCCATAATGATGATGGCGTAACCAGGTCAAATGCCTAACGCCACGTACAGCGACAGAGGATTCTGCATCGCTTTCGACTGCCAATTGGAACAGTTGCCTACGCCCTCTTTTCGTCCGAATTAATGGACTCGCTGAAGTCACATTCAATGTCGGAGCCTAACGCCTTCCGTACACTCGCGGTTCGCATCGACTCATCTCCCAGCACTACTTTGCGAACACCACTCTTGACCCACTTCATGCCACCAAGCCAGCTTCCCCCCAAATCCAGTGCTCAATGAAGGAGGTGCCAGGGCAACTCTATGAAATGGGTGCATAGGATGAACGTGCAGAAGTC
The DNA here is from genome assembly GCA_001923025.3 of Taenia multiceps. Classification (NCBI taxonomy): domain Eukaryota; kingdom Metazoa; phylum Platyhelminthes; class Cestoda; order Cyclophyllidea; family Taeniidae; genus Taenia; species Taenia multiceps. Next base: position 23,911,938 of record CM010312.1, on the reverse strand, counting down.
AAGGAACTTTAACAGAGCTCCAATCAGAGTTCGTCTGCGCACCTAAACTGATTGTTTAAAAATTATTTTACTACTGCTAAAATCAACGCAATTGGAGGGAAAATGAATTACAACAGAAAATGGTAGCTTCAATTCCACTATTGAGCGAAATCAAACTACCCCGTTTTACACCACCTCCCATAATGCCCTCAGATAGTGAAAAACTAGGAGGTATTAAAGACTACAGCATAGGTAGTGCGAAAAGAACCTCTGTTGCTGCTAATAAGGTCCTTAGAATCAAAGTAGAAGCACACAACGAGGAGAGAATACTGCCCCAAGCAGTGGAAAAATGCACATTTATAACAAAATCGTCTCTGCTTGTCATGACACTGGCAATGCAGAAATTGCACAAATGCAAACAGAAAACTCAGCTAGGTAGGCAAGGAACTTTGGTTTAACACTTCTAAAATCCAGATGTATTTCACCAACACTACCTAATCACTTGCAGGCTGCACAAGCTCGAATCACATCCAGCGAGCTTAACTGCAGTTTCGTACTACACAACTTTTGGGGATGAGAGTGGCACAGAACACATTTAAGGGCACTTGGGTCCACTCTAAAAGGCTCTTTTACTGCCCAATGATCAGTGCATTAATGCTATTAAGAAAAACCCTAGTTCTTGTCCATGAAAGTGATAGAGAAGAACAATCTTGACAAGAACGCTGGCGCATAAAAATTCGCCTAAACAACAGCTTTGGAAAAGGCAAAACGCGATACAATGAATTGAGGAGACGGGATCAAATAAATAACACATTTTTATCATCATGCCAATTAAATTAAGTAAAAGCTTTTCCATATTCATCGCAATCCAAAGAAAGTGTTTGATTGAATTGATGTCGTTCAAGGGGTTGCCTCTTAACTTTCCGGAGGTCACTGACTGATCAGTGGGGTAGACAGCACTGATCTCCTTGAAGTAGGCATCCACGTTCAATGCAGTCGCGCCCACATCCTTCAAATTGATGGAAATGAATTTCCTCAACAAAGTCACCAGCCCTATTTATAAACAGATACAACACATTATGGTAGTTCCTCTGCCCTTGAAAATAATTTTGGAAGATGAGTAGTATCGTAGAATAATCCTAGTGGGCTACTGATTTTACAGAAAAACAGTAGCTTGTGTTGGAAAAGTGCAATAGGATCTTTTAAGTTTAAAATTGATACATGCAACCATTTAGACAAGCAAGTATGGGACAACTGCATAGGCTGGAATCAAACACAATGTATGGTATTCATAGGCATTAAGTAAAAAGTGAGAAGAGTTACATATCCCTCCAGCGAACTTGCTATTTAAAAATGGATAGTTACCTATGCAACCGACAATTAATTGGAGAGTCGAGACGTTGGCAGCAAAACAGTAGTGTGTTTTGCTATGACCCACTTCACGGAAGAAAGGCAAGGTTGAGAGGCACTGAGTTGGGATATAGCAGCAAATAGTGAATTCGTCTGCCATGTCAGAGAAGTAGACACATTTGTCATGCGTACAGTTCGATGAGGCAGCGTGAGGAGGTACTATTCGTAGGCCTTGTACTCTGCCAAGCAAAGGGACAAAGGACGCACAAGTGAGAATTTATAACTACTTGAATGGATGTAAGTAGGGAGAGTGCAAACAGAATGCCTGCTCAGTTTGTGGAACGAGAATCGTGTCAGAGCACCATGGGGTCGCCAGCGCCTTTAACGCTCTGCCCCATCTTTTTTCGAAAGCAACAAATATCTACCACCTCCAGAGGGTGGTGCTAATGTGCTTGAGTGTGTCGGCGAAACTTTTAGCCTGTTTAAACTCCTCTATGCTCCGATCAAGAGGTTGGTAGAACATTCAGGTAACAGTCGCTATTAAGTCCGAAATATTAAACCAATGGAAGAAGGTCAGCAAACGGACCTTGGTTCGATTCTTCAGTTTGTCATGGTGCCCATCAAAAGGACTAACGTCAGAGTCACCAGTCCTCACAGGGAAGCAAATCACCGCCAGCTTTAATGGACCATCTAACATTTTGCATCTGATTTTCCATCCTCAGCCCAAAAACTTGCAGAATGAGCACACACAAATTTGCGTCGTCCCCAATCGAAAGACTCTTGCTATCCCTTCCACCTAATGCATATTTTTCGCCTTTTCACCGGTAAAATGACATAATGAACGGAGACGGTCATAAAAACGCCAACTGGCATTCTGGATAACCCGGATGATAAGGGGCTCAAAAAAGTTCTAACATAAGAAAAGGCTTGGAAACAATCCCCACTTCTCTGGTTTAAGTAGAACGAAGCGCTCTCGAAACGGATAACCACCAATGGATGAACTGCCATCAAATTCTAGAAACAGAACCATACAAGTCATGTCACCTTAAGGAAACATTCACGGTAACACCGCGTTTCAACAGGCAAGCGATTTCAAAACATTAGACCATAGTGTAGGACGACACTCATAAAGGGACGAATAATGCATAATAGGGGCGCGTCGCGATCCGAGGCAAAAACTTGGATCATGTCCTTATGCTTTTCATTTCAGCGTTTCTATGTTCAACGACCAGCGTGTTACAAAAGTCTGAGCATACATCAGGAAATATCACAGCATCGGAACAGCAATATGGAGGTGGCATGCTGTTGTCTGCCTTGCAATCCGATTGTACGTCATAGAGGATGACCTCCTGACAGATGC